>CM049813.1:15424733-16051454 GCA_027422405.1 Ptychobarbus kaznakovi
AGACAGATCTTTTTCACAAAGCTACGAGAAGTATTAAACATGGCGCGCATGCGGTTGCCGTGTTGTATTAAAGCTTTAATCAGGATAAAACCGTATATTAAAAGCTAACATAAGCAGTAGCATTTACAAATAAAAGCGTATCTAAAAGTATGAGACAACATCAAACAAAAAAAACATACGATTAAGAACCGTGCTTGCACAGGTTCTGCACGATCCTCTTCACTAATATCCTCTGGGCAGGGGCGTAGCAGCCATTTTAAAAGTGTGGGGGGGGGGGCAGCTGTCAGATGAGGTGACCCTCAAAGGAAAATTAATTATGTACATAATTTCCTAAGTACATTCATGTTCATATAATGAATTCTAAATAGAATACCAACTGGCATTTTAGAGCACCATAGTTGCAATTTTGGGAACGTGCCATGATAGCTTACAGAAACCTATTTTGTGATATCATACTCAAATTTGAAAAATAACTTCAGGACTTGGGACTTTGAGACCACTGTGGACATCTATATTTTCTGATGAAATAAAAAATATACTTGTTAGGATATAAAGATATTTTATGGACAATATTTTAATTACACTACACTTGAACAATAACTTTTATGAGAGAATGAGCTTTATTGGCCAGTTATGTTATACGAGGAATGTGTTATAGTGACAGAAGCTCCACAGTGCAACAGAATGACAGTGACAGGACAGGACACAGATAATAAAATGATATTATAAAAATATACAAATAAGAAATGTACAAAATAGCAAAAACACAATTTATAATATAGACAATTATGTATGTACAGGTCTGATATGTATACATTTGAAAATGTATCTTAATTCTTAACACTAGGACTTAGGATAGGATCATTCTACTCCGGATAATTCTACTTTCAAAAATTTAGGAGCACTTTCTAATCAATAATCAAAAATTCTGATCAAAAATTAACCTTCCCATTATGAGGCGATATTTGACTCAAAGTGATTTATAGGGAATTGTGTTTTTACCTTTGTAATGGCATTTTTGTAACTTTATTAAAAGTGTCATCTTTTGTAAAAATAAATATATATATATATATAAGCTTTTTAACATTTCTAATAAAAACAAGAAGAATAAGTAGATTAAGAATAAATTACCAATAACATGAAATCAGTATTTAAGAAATACATTTGTACCTCAGATGTGGCACAGAAGAGCGCACAAGTGCCTTGCAAGTGTATTTTCAGACGGTTAATGGGGCTCAGAGGTTTTGATTTATTTTTGAATATAGGAATATTAAATGATTTAAATAACAGAAAAATATACTTTAAAAAATGGAACTAAAACAGCCTGCATGGGTGGCGGCAAGTCACTGATTTGATCACTGAATCATTCAGTCAATTGATTCGTTTGAACGAATGAGCGCAGCGGCTCAGCTGTGATTATGTCTGAAAATATTTTCGAAATATAGCAAAATAAGGCCATGGTGTTGTAGTCAGACAATATTAGTCACTTAATATTAACTTCTTGTTTAATTAATTGTTGTATTAAATCAATATCACATTTGCAAACTCCCTTAATAGCCTAATCATTAAAAGCTGTCACTCATCTTAGTTCATCGCTATCCTTACACTGCACAATGAATTTCTTATTTAGGCTACACTCTGTCCACACTTTGTTTGTTATAATGAGGGGATAATGCGATCAGAACCAGTTGTTTTTGCTGATAATATTTTTGTGCAACTTTAAGCATTAGTCACAATGTGCAGCCATTTTATTGAATTTATCCAATTAGATACTATCTTTAAGGGATAAATGTTTAAACAACTTGCCATATTTGCTCAGGGCTGAGCTGCTCAGTGGACTGTAACATATGCATACAGATTGGTTTGCTCTGAAGGCATACAGTGTCCTTGCTCTTTAGATAGAACAGCTAATGTTCCTTCAGTGGACACACTAATGATTTAATCCATGAAACCAACAGAAATTGCAATGAGATCAAGCTCAAATTCTTATAAAAGTGGTAATCTTTATTTAAACCCAAACTACAGTGTACATAACAGATGCACAACATAGCTACAGACAAATTATTCTGGATTTATAAAAAACACAATGTACTACAAACAACTACGAAAGGGTACAGATATTTTTAGATGAGAATTAATTCAGAAACAAAGCACAAAATGTGCTTTCAGCAATGCGCATAATCAACTCAATGCCAGGGAATTATGATAAAGCAATAAGCAGATGACATGCTTTGAGTTTCTAAGCATTTATATTACTGCAAACAGAATAGAGCGAGTCTTGGTGACAAAATATTACAAAAACATTGCTTAGCCTGTTGGGTGTATTTACTTTATATAGTCACTGTTTGTACTTTTATGCATACATATCTTCACGATCAGCATTGTAGATTTCACCCTCCTGCAGAGAAGCAAAGTTGAGGAAGTGAGATGGCCTGTGAACTTCATGGTAGAACTCTTTCGGGTTGACCAACTGTAGGTCATACTTCATGTTGTGATCATGGCGAACACCTAGAATGAAAAGGGAGAGGTTAGAAAAGCAGTGTTGTACCTGCAACTTACAAAAAGTGAAAAATCACTTCAAAATGTATCATTCTTTTAAGTTTATGCTCACCCATGAAGTTGTAGTTCCAGGAGACCTGGCCAGGCACCATGAAGAAGCCAAGGAAACGGTCAGACAAAAGCATTTGGACTCTTTCATAGTGAGAGGGCAAGTAACCTTTGGGGTTATTTCCCTTATCTGTGTTTTGTCGACCCCACTCATATCCACTGGGAGTCAGCTTGTAGGCCGTCAGCGTGCAGGAACCAGGGGTGAAACTAGATAATAAAAAACAAATGTTTAAAACCCACAAATGCAACATTGAATACATGACAATGGCCAATCTTTACACTCTGGGATGTTAAGAGTGCAGCCACAGTGCTAAATCTGTACCTGCAAGTAATAATGATAGTCTTCTCGCCATCCCAGGAAGGATTGTCAGCCATGACCTTTGCATGGGTGGTGACATCCTGAGGAGATAGCTGAGGCGATTCATTGGGCTGTGTATGGATCCATCCAAGAGGCTCCATTTCCTATGAAATTGAAGAGGCATTCAAATGGATTGATATGGCTAGGAAGATGTAGACTGCTGATAACACTAAACTATAGATGTATGCATGCGAGTAAAATACTGACCTTCAAGTACTCGTGTTGTGGCAGCTGGTCAGGCAGGTGAACGGTCTGATGCGTACCCCACTGTGGCACCATCACGATACAGCGAATTTCCTTTACCTGAGGGTTATCTGGAGGGCTGGTTCCATACAGATAACCTGCAATCTACAGGAAAAAAAATATGGATATAATAAAAATACAGGTTTAGAATACTACTGAAGAGGATTCACAAAAGAGAAAACATGTTAAGAAGTTGGTTGTTCTAACCTGAGCACGCAAATCTGAGATGCAGATGAACTTCTTCAGAACGTTCTTGGGCAGGATGTAAGTGTAGCCAGTTTCTTTGATGTCATCCGAGGACACGTAGATGTGGTTAGTACGTAAGTGCAAGTTGGCAGCAGAGATGGCCCTGTGAGATCAGGAAAACAGTTTAAAAAAAAGTCTAGCTGTGTTTTAACAACTATAAAGACAGGAGTTTTTTCCACACCTAACTCTCCATTCGGTTTTGGAAGAGAAGGTCTGAGTCTCGTAGTTGCTGGTGGTGGAGGTGATAATCTCATCTCCGTGTTTGTTGATAGTGCGAGTTTGTGTGGCTGTTAGCTGAGACTGCTCCTTGGTCTGCTTCTCGATCTCAGCGATCTGCTGTCTCTGCTGGGATGGAGCGGAAATCTCCATACCCAGGATGATGTCCCTGATTTCAGACTGGGTCAAAGATGCCACATTCACACTGTGGAGAAGTAAACAAAATTAATATCTAAAAAAGTGGACCATTTCAAATCTATACATACATTTTCAGTATATACTTAGAAATCAGCATTTATCATCTAGTACTCACTTGTTCTTCTTGCCATAGTCAGCCAGGATGAGATCTTTGAGCTGCACCTCCACTTTGATCCACTCCTCATCGGTCAGAGTGGGCCAGATGTGGTGGGGCTCGGTGATTGTGGTCTTGTCAGGCTTCAAGATAACTTTGGCTCGGTCGTTGTTGACATGAAGTGCTCTCAGGATTAAGATCAAACGAGAGAATGCCTAGGTAACAAAAACATTCTAATTTTAGACATTGTAGTAATGAGCAGTGCAACCCTCAGAAGCTACTTATGATTTCAGTTAGGTCAAAATGATAGTATAAGATCTGGATTTACAGTGTAAGAGGAGATGGTCTTCAGCCAGTCGTCGTACAGATTGAACAGGACCATCTGAGGCTCTGTGGCCTTCAGAATGAGGTCTCCAAACTTCTCCACTTTCAGACAGGCCTGGAAGGGCAGCTGGAGCTCAGAGCCCTTGATTACAATGTTGGGGAAGTCCAACAAGTGCACCTGAGGAAAACAGACAGCTGTTAACCTAAAAGTTAACTGGTAATAATTTACCAGTGCTATAAACTCAGCTACTTTGCCTTTAACAGTTTTAATGGGTGTTTCTAACCTCAAGAGGATCCAACATGCCCTTCCTGGTCACAATAATCTGCTTGGGCTGCTCTTCAACAGGCAGCGATCGGATCAGGGCAGCCACTTCTTCAGCAGTTTTCCACTTAGCCAGCTACAAAAACAAATGCAAAATGTATAACTCGACAAACAGAGACACATGAGTGACTGGTTTGTGCAGATCACAGTAACCTCATGGAGACAAAATACACAGCACACAGTGACAGACTTACCTGTCCAAGACGCTTTTGTCCTGCCCATACAGATGTGTGAATGATTTTCAGGAAAAGCTGTCCAGTTCTGGGGTTGAAGATGAAAATGGCTCCATTGATAGGTTTTGTGGTCAAGTTACCTTCAAAGGTCTAAAATGGGAAATGAAAGATTAAAATACCTGGCACACAACCTACAGAGAAATCAATAAGACAATAACACCAAGAGGGACATCTTTATGAAGTTAAATTCACTTGCCTTGTGGATGGTGACTCTGTACACATTGGTGTCATCCACAAACCAGATGATCTGGTTGGAGAAGAGTTCTCCGTAGTTCTGGGAAGACAGGTAAGGCTCAGTGGGCTCTGAAGAGTAGAGTTGCAGACCCTTGCGGATTCGCTCTCTCAGCACATAAAGAGCTGGGTTGGCCTTCATTATCTTCGCCATGGCCTGCTGGATCAGGGGCTTGCCTCCAGGGAACCAGTTACCATAAGCACTGTAGAGAGAGAAACAAACAAATCATAAATACTTGCTACTCTGTCGCAGTTTTGAGATGTGTAACCAAGTTGTACTTGACTTTGTGATTTAAATCACCTACACAATATGCTATAAAATACTGACCTGTGAAGGTTGTAGGCCAGATCAAGGGCAATCAGGACTCCAGTGGGTGATGGGTAAATACTCATGTTGTCAGTGGTGTAGTCCAAGAACTTGGCCCTGGCATATCGCTCAATATCATGGGAGTCGTAGTCACCCCATCTGAGCTGAATATCAATCCAGTACTTCTGCGTTGTGGTGCTGTCCATAACATCTCTATAAAACAAAATCACAGACATTTAACATACCATACAACAGGACTATGTATGGCTTCAGTATGATTTTTACATGCAAGTATTATGTGCGAAATGTTCATTTTTCCTCCTGATATCTTGGATGTCAATGCATTCATTAATCTCAATCACACATACTTTGAATCTGCTAGAAGCGAGGGGCGAGAGACATTCCACTTGTAGGAGGCAAACAACAGAATGTCAGCACAGGAGGAATTCATCTTGTAAGACTTCCTAGGATGGATTGTCTCTTTTTGGACAGTCTCGATCTCCAAAGCATCCAGCTCCTGGTCAAACACCTACACAGAGCAGACAAAAGTTTACTGATGGCACTATTCTGAATAAGCCAATTGTTAGTAACAGTTCAGTCTTAAGTGTGAAACCACACAAACAGTTTGTACACAACAGTCTTGTTGAATAAGCATGAGTAATATTCACTGCATAATATCTTGTCCAATTTATAGGAAGCACATCTGTTTACCTGACAGAGATCCATGACGACGCTCTCATGAATCTTCTGCCACAAGTGAGCTCTGAAGATCTGGATCAGAGAGATCTTGAGAGTTGGGATTTTACCATGCATAAAGATTCCAGTGAGGTCCAACTGCACTTGGAAACCCACATATACCTATAAGAACATCAAGAGAATGAGTCTCGAGAAATGAAATTCGGGGAAAATGCTGTCTAAATGCAATGGCTTTTCATAGACATACATTGGCTCTGTTGATTGTAGGAGACCACCATAAGGTGAATCGTCGATTAGGAATCTGGTTCAAACCAGATCTCTGAGCATTGGTGAGTTTCTTCCATTTCATTGACTCTTCGAAACCACTGGCCTTCTCCCTATAAGAGATTAAATAAAATGTTGAGCAAATGAATCTTAAAAATAGTCAAAAAAATAGCGTTAAACATACTGAATGTTTGTAAACATAAAAAGATCTTACCAGAAGAGACCCTCCCAGGTGGGGAAGTAGGTTCCCTTGAAGAGCGTGTGCTCAAGAATGCCTTCCACCCCTCCAAGTGCCTGGATCATGTCAGTACGGTAGTTGTTTAAATTCCACAATTTCCCATCATGCCTTTGGTGAGTCCACCAGAATGGATTTTGCTTCAACACCTGAAAACAATCCAAAACTTTATTAAAATAAATAAATAAATCTAATTGATATCTGGCGCTGCTTTCAACATGCAATTCATGTTTTCCAGAAGGAAAGACTTTCACCTGGTACTGCTTGAAGTCTGTTCTGACTCTCCAGCCCTTGTCATAAGCCAGAGTGTGTCTGTCCTTCTGGAAGAGTGTGTTGATACGTGGAATACCTCTGTCCCAGGAGTCCTCCAGATCCTCCAGTGTCAAACGTCTGAAAAGTATCAAACTCATTAATAATAATGAACCCATCAACATAATTAAGAATTGGGTTTGGTTAAGTGGACAGTACCTGTTCTGAGCAATGGCCTCCTGTCGTTTGAGGGCATATTCGGCCCAAACTCTCTGGGAGTCAATAAACTCACTCTCCCATGGCTGGACGTAGCGGTACAGATTAGGAATAAGCTGATCCTCCTCATGACTCATACCGGAACGGAAATGAGTGATGCCCACATCGGTCTGTTTGGACCACCTGAGCAAACACAGAAGAACATTAAATCGATCGCCTGCATCCGTGCATATTCATTTCCATGAAGTTGCTAATAAAAAAAACTGCAATTAACTTACCTAAGGTCAGACTGTGGAATCAGTACGTGTCCCATGGAAAGCATTCCCAGTCCACCCAACTCCTTAGGGGTGTAAAACACCACAGGAGGGAAACGACTAGGCATTTTGGAGTTCAACCCAATCTTGATACGGGTTTGGATCTTATTCTCACACTTCACCAGCAAGTCCAAAAGCTCCTGAGTGTTGACTACGGCTTCACGGAAGTATGTCATCAGACCAATCAGAGCAGTGTTCCACTTGTTCACAATCTGAGAAGAGCAACATTAAGTAAAACCATGCACAAAATGGAAAATACAAGTTTTCCATGGCTGTTTTCATGTTAAGATTCAGGGCTCATACCTTGGTAAAAGTGGTGGACCCAGAAGCCATCAGAATCTGTCGCACTCTGTTGTGGAACCTCTGCATGGACTCATCATCTACACGCAGGAAACACTGTGCTGTCCTTTCCTTTGTTACCTAAAAATCAAACAATTATCCACCATCCTTTCTGACATGCCAACAGTTATTTTTAAATCAATAATTAGCAATTTTACTTACCTCGTTCTGCAAATTCCACACACCATCTTTGTGCGTAAACTCCTCATAACTAGTGCGACACTTGGGGAGGATGCGACACTCAAAGCCACACATGTTGAAGAGTAGGTTGGGGTTGTCCTTGCTGTACACAGACACAAAGCTGTTCTCCCACTGAATTGTGGTCACAGAACGAGGCAGGCGATTTTTGATGTCCCAGAATACAGCACGGCCCCTGTGTGAATATAAGGAAATCAATCATCATACCACGAGAATCATACCATGTGCATTTTTCTCTTTATTAAGGAGTTCACAATGACAAAAGTCTAGAGCACTTACAAGTTCACATCATGTTTCATCAGTCTCATCCTAGCATCTCTTGGCCAGCATTTCTTATTATTGTAGCCCACAATGTTCTCATTGTTGGGGTCTGGGTGCTCGGTCAAGTACCTTTGGATCAGATCTCTTGCCTCATCAGCAGAGAACCTACACAGCAAAAACACAAGTTCATAAAACTTGTACAACAGGAACATTTGGAAATAAAATCTCAATTTAGCACAACAGGACACAGGAGACTTCTTTTATCAGGACTACTAACCTGAAGAAGATGTGAATGCGGTCTATGTATCTGCAGTAAAGACGTATAGGATGGGCACTCTCAGTGGGCGTGTCCTGGAAGCTGAGGAAGTCATTGGGCATCTGAGGAGGTCCAGCCATCTCACTGGCTCTGTGCAGACCCAGCACCAGCAGGTCCATCACCAGCCCATAGTACTGCACGATGAAAGATGCAAACTGCAGGCCACGGATGATACCATACGAGTTTGTGTGGTTCATGTCCTGTTAAGAGAAAATACAGATATCTAAAATCAAACAGGGCAGTGAAAGGAAATTTCTAATATAATTTCTCAAAAGCTTTAAGACAGAAATATGAATTTATTTAACTATTTTATATGCAATAAACAGACCTTATAATTAATAACAACGTTGTTTTTGGCCGTCATGTAATCGGCAATGTTGTGATCAACAATGAGACGCAGAAGCCTGTTCAGCAACGTCAAGTCAATCTTCTCATACATCTTCTCATAGCGAGACTCCAGCATGACATTGCATTCGCCTTCTGCTGTCTCCCACACATCCTGCAGGTTGTTGATTCCTAGCAGACATAATTAGAAATGTTAAACAAAATGAAATTTTACATATCTTTGATCTAATCCTCATTTATCCAGAGTATTGTCAAGATCTCTAGAATAACATTACGAGTGTTAGATATTTTATCAACAGGAGTCACTTTAGAAGAATATTTTTTATTTGTCACATACACAATTATTCAGAGTACAACCAGCAGTGAAATTTGTGCTCTGCCTTTAACCCATCCAAGTGCACACACACCTGGAGCAGTGGGCAGCCGACGCTATATCAATACATATACATCTCTCTCACCTTGGCACCATTTGTACACCAGCAGTGGAGGTGGCTCTGTGTCAGATGGTTTGATCCAGGGTGGAAAAAGTCTGCGTTTGTCTGCCTCATACCACAGGTACTGATCCAGGTATGCATCAGTGATCTTTTCCAGAGGTTCAACATCATAAACCGGCACCAAGTGACTGTAGAGGTCCATGAACTCAATGCCCACCTAGAGAGAAAAAGAGCCACTTTAAAACGCAAGTTAGGGCCAGTAACGGGCTAGGAGAACTCGTGTGGTTATATGAAGTGTGCTGAAATGAATGCAAGCAAACCTCTTTGAAGGCTCTCTGAGTGAGGAGGTGACGTTTGATTCTGGACAGAGCCTCATGAGGGTTGTCATAGGCCTGCTCAATCAGACCCAACTCCTCACGCTGTGACTGGTTCAGCCTTGACTTCACACTAGATACGTGAACAAAGTCAGAAAATATGAAAAAATCTAAATAAAACCAGTGCATCCAATCAGCTTGCTTTTATGGGACTGGCCTGACCTGTAAGCCTCCTTGAGTCTCTCCAAAGCTAGGATGAGCAGCTTAGTGTCATGTTTGTAAGACAGAGGAGGGAAGGGGATCGGAGAGAAACGACGACTCTCCAGCCAGTGCACTGTGGTGGTGTAGATGGCCACGGCCTCCTCAGCAGTGATGTAAGGTCCATCCTAGAAGATAAAGACATCACTCTTTAATGTGTTATGTATCAGTAAAAGCAGCCTGTTTCAAAGATATTTTATGTAACTCAAGAAATGTACCTTCAGGTAATTGTGCTGTCTCTCCTGCTCTGCCTTTAGATAGAGTCGAGTGAGACGTCCCAGGTTTTTCTTGCACACAGTCTTATCCACAGTGGCTCCTCTTCGGATTCTCTCACGGTTGTAGTGGGCTGTGTTGGTCCACCAGTCAGCTTTGGCCTTCACATAGCGGAGAATCATGTTCTCAATGGGGGTTGGAAGCCCAGGAACCTGAAAAAAAGAAAAGAACAAATCCCTTAATGATAAACTTCCAATTTTAACCATAACATTGATGGGCAGCAAAAAATTCTGAAAAAATAAAATAAAAATACTAATAATAATAATTACCTTCCAAGGGATGTTGGCCTTCCAGCATCTCCATGACTCACTGAGATGCTGCAAAATGGTTCTGGCCTTGTTCTGCTTGATACCCTCAGGCATCATATCCAGGATGTCATGCATCACAGCAGCTCTCAGCTCCAGATCAAAGTGAGATTCAACACGCTGTTTGGTCACAGTCTTTGCAACACCCTTAGAGTGTCGACCTAAACAGCATTACACAATGGATAAGTATTTGCTGTACTTGAAAAGTTTACTCCATCTTTCAAAATGCTTATGCATATGCTTTTTACATATGAATAAAAGCTAATTTTACCCTCAAACTGCCTGGCCAGAAGATTGCCAAGCCACCGCTCTAGAAGAGGAGTGATGCCTCTCATGAAGAACAGCCAGACTCTCCATCCTGGAGCCCAGAACCCACAGCCTGGACCTTTTCCAACGGGGCCCTATAAAAACAGGTCACTTCAGATGCAAGGCATGGCACCAATTCAAACAATCGCAGAAGAACATTGTACATTTATGCATTTAGCAGACACTTTTATCCAAAGCGACTTACAGTGCATTCAGGCTACACATTGTTTTGTTTATTTAATCAGTATGTGTGTTCCCTGGGAATTGAACCCACAACCTTTTGCGCTGCTAACGCAATGCTCTACCACGGAGCCACAGGAACACGGGTGTATTTGGTTGAATTGAGTGTTACTCACTGTGTTGAAGCGGTAGTAGATGAGATGCTTCAGGTCTTTGCACATTCTGATCTGCCTCATGAGCTTGTACTTGTAGCGGTACATCCCAGTCAATTGACCAACATGGGCGAAGATGTACTGCAGTCCATCTGACAGCTACAAAGCAGATAAAAGACTTTAGTAACGAAACAATCAGACAATGATAACAATTAGCTACACAGAAACTGCAGTCATTATTTCATATTATACCTGGAAAGAGTCAACGTTTCCAAGCCTGTACTGCACATGACTGTCCACCACAAGCTTGCTCAAACGCAGAACCTCACGGCACAAGTGGAACGCATTCCCGAATCTGGACTTCTTACGTTCCTTTGTGGTGAGGGTTTTCACAGGCTTCAAGTTGAAGTTGTAGTCCAAATGCAGGTAGTTGAGGTTCTTTCTATGAATTAGCAGGTTCAGCATGTTGTAGCCCTGCCGGCACACCTGGAGGCCAACCTCTACCCAATCCAGCTTTGTGGACTGGAAGAATTTGGTGGCTTTGAAAGAGCGGAACAGGTATCTAGAAAAGATATAAGAAAATACAATCATCATTAAATGCATCAACATTTTTCAACAAAACAAGCTCTGGGATAGCACCCTCACCTCTTTTTCTGTGCTTTAGGTGGTCTGTGTTTTAGAGCATTCAGCACATAGTACTTCAGCAGCTTCTGGTAAGACACACGCACCTTCACAGGCTGGCCTGCAGGACAATGCTCACGATACCTGAAAGTGTTTGAACAAAAAAAAGAGAGCCTCTATTCAGAAATTATAGTCTTCTTGTTCTTAATACTCAAACAAACCGTACATGAGTTGGGGCCATTCACACAGAATGCATGTTTAAAAATGGGAGATGCAGGGCAGCGAAATGGGAAAAAATTATGTGTGAGAGACTGCAAAAAATTATGAGAACACAATGGTCAGAGACATTTTTCTAGTGCATGTTTACATAGATAAATTCAAAAACGTTGAGATTGGCCCCTTTCAGTGAGCAAATACAGTATAGTGTTTAATACAAACCAGTTTTTGATGAGAGGCACATCAATGGCCCGTCTGGTTCTTCCTGAGCGGAGATTGAATGGACGAGGCGCCCACAACAATGCAATTCCATTGGCTGTGTTGTCAGTGTAGAGAGGCGTCTCCTTCAGGAATGGCTCAACATACTCCGGCAGTTCAAACTCCTCATCATCATCTGGCAGTGGCTCTTGGCTCTGTGGAGAAATCAGAAGCTTGCAATTTGAGAGAAGAAATCAGGAAACTTACAAGCACAGTTTAATTAAACAGTTGAAGTTCTGACCTTGACGGAGTGCCTATGAGAAATGGGGTTGATCAGAGGGTCAAAGTAGAAGGCGGGCAGATCAGGATCCTCAGTCTTGATAAACTCCACGTTAGGTGTGTGGTACCTGCATGGACAATCACAAATCACTGGTTCAGCACAACAAGAATTTGTATAGAACAATAAAACTGTAAGGGGTTAAAGCAACAAAAAAATCCAGGTGGGGGTTTGGTTAATTTTTTACCAGGTGGGGGTTTGGTTGCAAATACTGCAA
Organism: Ptychobarbus kaznakovi; assembly: GCA_027422405.1. Taxonomy (NCBI): domain Eukaryota; kingdom Metazoa; phylum Chordata; class Actinopteri; order Cypriniformes; family Cyprinidae; genus Ptychobarbus; species Ptychobarbus kaznakovi. Next base: position 15,437,357 of record CM049813.1, read on the forward strand.
AAGGAAATTCCAGGACTTTTCAAGCACTACTTTTTAAAATCAGAGATCTCACTTATCAAACAACATTAATATTATCTTTCAAATTCTAATTAATAAACTAATACAACAAAATGGTACAAATAAAGTGCAGCACATGCAAAGAATGCATTGACTGTGGCAACTTTAACATTTGAAAGGATACTATGGCAAAGTTATCACTTTCCTTATTCATTATGATTGACCTGAAGAATGAAATCTAGGCTATATTATACACTTGGAAAATTAGGAGCTATATCACGGCTTATCGACACTAGGGGTGTGAGACAATGCACTAAGCTCACGAGATGAGACAAAATACAGATACCTGGTTCACAATATTTTAATACTATTTAAAATAAATAATTCAATGACAGAACCACAAGTAAAACAATGCAGTTGTATTTTGAAATGTTTTATCTAATCTAGGGCTGTAACTAACGATTACTTTGGTAATCAAGTAATCTACTGATTATTTTGACAATTGAGTAATTTAGATTTTTAGTAACACAACTAGACCTAAGTGAAAACGAGGCTTTAATATGACTACATTTACATATAAACTAACAAATAGGCAATAATAATTGGCTTAAAGTATCAAAACCAAGTAATTACATGGTTTTATTGAACCACACACTAATATTCATATTAATGAACATAACCAACTTAAACCATTATTATAACAAATAGCCTACCAGCAGAGGGCGCCAACGGCCTGGTATTGTTTCACTTTACAGAGTGATTCAACAATGTTTAATTGCATTTAATTTCACATGCAAACTCAGAGCGAGGGTTTAAACTTTTATTTCGAAATCGCGATGTGCAACAAATCGCATAGAAATATGTTGATATATTATTCTGTGTTGGTTACAGAACATTAATGTACACCTATAATGTGGTTTACGTTACAAATCTAGTGAGATAATGCACACTGTTTTCCCGAGATGACCGTTAAAGGCCTAAGTATACTTTTTTTTTTTAAGCGTACGTTAGCGTATGCGCACTGTCGTACGCGCAGCCTTGCAAAGAACACTTCATTTCACTCGTATGCATACACAGACATTTGACGCATGCACTTTGTCCCAAATTGCAATACCTCTCCTGGCCTAGCGGGAGCAGTAATGAAGATTACAGTGTGACGAAGGACACGGAAGAAAAACTCATGGAAGTCCGGTAAGCACAGTGGAAAGGCTAGTCGTGACCAAGTATTGCTGCAAGCTACCGTTTGGGAAGCCGGACAGTGTCTAAACTTATTTAAGACCCAGGCTTCTTTTCCATTTATCAGGGCTGCGGCTCTGGATACTATTATGCGCGTCTCGTGTCTAAGAGCAAAAACTTCTGAATGGCTAATGAGGTTAGTTTGGGTGAGAGTGAAAGCTGTGCTACTCTCATACCATTGGTAGGCAAATTCGTTAATTCAAACTGATATCAACAAGTTTTGTTTAAATTTAGGACTCTCTTTTTTTTTTTCACAGCCGAACACCGCACGCCAGAGATCCGGCACGGTGCCGGGGAACTTTAAGCCCTGCTGTAAGCATGATGAAGTTTCATACCAGGTGAGGTGCACATAGTGTGGCAGGTTGTTGTATAGGTACGGGAATGCAATTTTGTATTCCGTCCTGATTGGTTGTCTGATGATGATCTTGTTGATGTCATTGAACTCATTCCAGTCTTCATCCCTAAAAACAAACCAAGTTAGACTTCTGGAGAAAATTAAAAGTAATGGTCAACTTTGCTACAGGATGGACATGGTACGTACTGGAGATTAATATCTCTGACAAGCGGCTCAAATTTGGGCCCCCCTGGAATGGCCATGTTCAACGCTTTAGAGGTAAAGAAAGCCTTCAAGTCAAACAAGTAGAAGTAGTTTTTATCCACCAAGTCTGTCAGCAACTGATTAGCCAATCGATACAGAGTGGACATCATTGGTAAAGTGAATTGCCAGCGTCTGTATGTGGTCCCGTTCACATATCTGTGGAAAGAAAAGAAATCATAAACAAAAGAAACATGAAACCATATTTTTTACAAGTGTCATCAACACTCACTTTGTGGAATCTTTCAGAGGTTGATGCTCATAAAGCCATTCTGCAACAGAAGAGTCCTCCTCAGGATCCAGCTCCATCTGGATCGCCTCCAGAGGCTCAACATCCAGGATGTTGTCCGCATAATCCAAAGGAGGCTCTTCATCATCAAATGGAGGAAAACGCATGCGCTTGAAGTGCCGTCTGTCTCGCTTCTCACGACGCATCATGATCCACATCGAGCTGGTGAGAAAAAAAAAAATTTTCTGTAATTATTACATCTATACAGATTTTTTTTCTAGGGGGGGCAGCCATAAAAACAAGCGAATCTGGAGCTTTCAAAACGGAAACATAATAATAATAAAAATTTAACAAAATGTGCAGCCCAAAGTTTTAATCTCTGCTCTGAAAGTCGTGCCATCAATCACTGTCACCTACCCCCACTGAGCAATGTACACTGGCTCAATCACCCATGGGATTTCATTTACAAAGGAAATAGCGCCTGTAATGTGGTAGAGCACTGGAACATCTCTGATCTGCTCCCAGGGCATGGGCATGTTCTCCAAAAGTTTGAGCACTGCATGAGGCATATATTTCAGGGCCCTGCAGACAAAAAAAGCAAAATATTTTATTAATAATGATCATACATAAATATAAATTATCTAGTCAACAACACAAATGGTCTTACCCAAGGTAAACCCTCTTGTCATGACGAAATTTCCTGTTCGTCATGTCACCATGATCCCTGATGATTTTGCGTACATGCTCAGGTGGCATATCCTCTTTCTGAGCATCCACAAAGCCAAATTTCCTCTTCTCCGAGTAGCGTTTGGCCTGAAGCTGCTGCCATTTCCGAGCTACAACAAGCGGGGTTATCCAAACAAAAGCAAATCGTGTCACTAAACTTTCAGAGCACACAAAGAAAAATCAAAGTGCACGATCAAGCCATGTGAACGTACCTTTCTCTTGCAGTTTCTCCTCAGTCATGTAATCTGGTATTTGAGCAACAGCAGGAGGTGGAGGAACACCTGGAGGCATTGTTCCAGGAACACCTCTGTAGGGGAATGCAGCTGCCATGGCAGCGTATTCTGCAAAAGGAACAGTAATACACAAAATATGAGTTTAAACTGCAAAGCAAGAGTACTGAAACACGTTCAAAATTATAAGAATACTCCACTACAAATTCATTCAAAGAACCATAACAACGTGGAAGACTTTAAGTGAGATCTAATAAAAGCCAAACATGTTGGTAATGAAAGGAAATCCGAATTAAAATGCAAATATTTATAAACATAATTTCTAAACCACAACAATGAACCTCGCCGACTAACGTTAACTTGGCAATCGCGCCTGAATAGTTTTCCTATCGTACCGAAACTGGCAAGCTACTTTACTGTTTATTCATTAAAGACACCATAGGTACAATTTTAAATATTTTTCAGGTCAAACTAAAAATATATATTCACATATTTATGATACGGATACATGCAACAATGTTTTCGGTCTCAATAAAGCAGGAGTTAGCATGTTAGCTTAGCTTACTACGTTACATATTACACAACAAGCAAACTGTTTCCGCAAACAAGCATTACCAAGAAAAAAGGTATACTTATTTTAAAATAGGCTAATAAAAAGCTCTACGTGTTCGCATAGACCAATAAAACTTACTGTATTAAAAGCAGTTTCTCGCCAGCGAATGTAGTTGTGTGCTGGGTTTGTACTCGGCGGAATGGCGTACCATGCACGTTGTGCGTATGGGCTTGCGATTCACGAATACTATTTACGTATCTAGATGACTCCGTCTCAACGGAAATTATGTGTTTTTACGACACCGAACGTAAGAAAATGCGTAACTTTAGGGCCAAACTTCCGGATGTGACACCGGATATAAAAAAAAACATATATTTGTCCTTTTCAAACTTGTTTTATTCTCTTAATTTCTATTCTGTTTAATATTGTTCCATGACTGATTTATTGAATAAATACAAATAAAATACATGAAAAAGAGAGACGATATTAATAAACAGACACGACATACAAACTCACTCGTGCTTCTGCTCTGTTGGATAACGTTACACGAGAAAGAGAGACGATATTCATAAACAACAAGATACAGAAAAAGATCAGGCTATTTAGTGCTATTGAATTTAGCGTTTTTTCATTTAAGCTATTTTAGTTAATTTTTAGTTCTAAATTGGTAAATTACATGTGTTGATTTGTTTAATGTATCTTACTAGTGTAACAAATTATAAGAAAATTACACACATTTTATATTGATTATATCAATGTATCACATAAAATGTGTTATTAACCGTTAAACGGTTGTGTTATTAATTTATTGCTATTTTCACAAAATAGTTCTTTTTTTTTTTTTTACTTGTCACTTGACCTGAACTTAAATATTTATCTCAGAAATACTATCCCTTCCTCCAGATTTTTAAATGTGTATATCCTTACTAGTACCAAAGTCTGATTTGAAATGTACATAAAATAATGCAGTTATTCAAAATGCTTTTACAGAAACAAGTCGTAAACAGGTCTAATAAACCTAAATATTTACATTTAAAGGCCAAAATTAAATTAATGCTTTTGAAGTTCAAAATAAAAAAGTACCAAAAATAATTGTAAAGAATAATATGGAATAACAATTTAATTCCATATTCTCGTTGCATTACGCAGGCATTATATTTTAGAACTGTGTACGTAACACAACGCACCCAGCAGGTGGTGCTGTTACGTGTATTGCTCATCACCAACCATCCATTCAATCAGACTAATCCTTTAATCCAGCTGGTTGCAAATAATACATGGGCCTATAAAAATAGTACAGATTCTCTTCCAATCTATTCAAATGTCTTTGCAAATCAAGTAATACCATGGCCACATTTTTAGGGAACAGGAAAAAAGTACTGTTGTATGAGAGAAAAATACATTGAGGATTGTATCTATTCATTTTATTGTTCAGATTTATTGTTCCATTCCCAAGAAAAACTACAACTTTTGAGAAGAATACTGCAGAGACTTGAGAAATGCTGCACGTTACGTTGCAAAAGAACAAGAGTGTAACAGAGGAAATGGGATGCCACTGAAATATGTGATGCTTCCTTTTCCTCTAAAATAGCCTAGCTGTTGCCAGTAACATTCAAGAGAGCTATTCTAAATGGCCTTTTACATAACTCTTGTAGTACTGTTTACCAGGTTAAAACAGCCATAGTTATCCATTATCTTTCCCTGCCCTTCACCTATTCTCACCTATACCACACCTCAAATGATCCCATGATTTCCCTCTTTTACAAACAGGATATCATTACTCCAGTATTCAGAGTCTCGTAGTCTAAACCAGCTGCAGTTCATCTGTGTTTGGTGGAGATCTTTCATTCAGTTTGTCACTTCTCTTTGCTCTTATGCTGACCATCTGTTGTTTTTAGTGATCACGTATGCAGGCAAGACAACTAAAGTCATTAAACTGCCATCATAAAAAGTCAGTTTTATGCTATGCTGACAGAGATCTGTGTCTTTACCCAAATTTAGATCGTACAGTGTCCTGGGATGCCAAGGCCACTCTTTCCTGTTGATGCCCAGAAATCATGAATGGCTCAACTAATGTCACAGGTCAGGGGATGTGTGTCTCTGTCATTTCCCCTTCAATAAGCTATATTTTTACAGACACATTCAACACTTACTGACAGTAAATCACATTTTCTGGGAATTATATACTTAAAAGCACTCGAGAGAGACAATAATGTGTTATTTTGTAACAGATTTATTCGTAAGAGGAACTCCCAGCAAACACAGAACATTCAACTAACATTAGCATGGCTCTAGAATTAAGAATGAATTAATTCTAGTAATTAGAATGTATTATTAATGAATGTGGAAAAGACTAGATAGATAGATAGATAGATAGATAGATAGATAGATAGATAGATAGATAGATAGATAGATAGATAGATAGATAGATAGATAGATAGATAGATAGATAGATAGATAGATAGATAGATAGATAGATAGATAGATAGATAGATAGATAGATAGATAGATAGATAGATAGATAGATAGATAGATAGATAGATAGATAGATAGATAGATAGATAGATAGATAGATAGATAGATAGATAGATAGATAGATAGATAGATAGATAGATAGATAGATAGATAGATAGCACCTAAATGAATGCTGAGGTAAGAGTTGTCAGGCTAAAGGTCAGTGGGTTGTTTGTATCAAGACTTTATTGTCTGTCAACTCATGTTGCACCCCCCCAAATGATATTTCCTTTAACTTGTCATCATCAAAATACAAAGGAAAGTTACTCTTTTTTTAGAAGCTGGTGGCAGTAACGTGTATCTGATTCAAGTGTGTTCAAAGGAAACTGACTGGGCTTCTCCGGTGTTTACCCTGGGAATGTCGAGGACAGGATGCTGAAGCCTAGAGGAAGCCCTGACGGCAGACTCTCGGTGCTCAGAGCGGCTCAGCGTCAGGAATCTTAAATTATAGTGCACATCTGGCTGTGAGACGAGCCTTGGACACACTTCACACACCTATAATAACTTCCATTGACTCTCTTTTGGTGACAGGTAAATTCTACTACAGCACCAAACAGCCTGATTTACTTCATCTTTCTTTGTTTGTATCTTGTTGTTTATGAATTTCTCCTGTATCCAACAGAGCAGAAGCACCAGTGAGGGTTGAAGCGCCCCTCACACAGAGTGAGGAAGGACACTCGTACACAGTCAAAGAGACACACGACATGATGGAGCTGAGGATCCAGCTGATACCCACCGGAGAAATCATACTGCCTCCAGGGAAAAATGGAGAGTTTTACTGCCATAGCTGCACTAAGGTAAGACTCACATTAGATAAAGCTTCTGCTAAACGAATGCATGTGAATGTACAACTAGTCTTCTTTGCAGTACCAGAAAAGGATTCAATACTAATTTGCATAACTAAATAAATACAACTGCACCCAGCAATTTCTTAACAAATTACATTTTGTGGTAGCTGTCAGGATATTTTAGGTGCAACAAAATGTGCCATGATTTGAATGCCCTGAAACCGAGACTCATTAGAATTTTCCATGCTCTAAGCAAGATCTTGACTGTCAGCACATGCCTGTTTATAATTAAGCAACCACAAGTGATACTATAATGAATATCTGTGGTGTTGATTATGGTTAAAGATTAACCTTTTGAATGAATACCAGACTACAGTTTTGTTTTCTACAATACTCGATACACTGATCCATCTCAGAACTGTATGAGCAATTATAGAAAGCACTTGGAGTATATAGATGGCTTTTGATATGGAATATATAATCAGTATATTGTATCTGTGAGAGACTTTTACTTGATTTTGAGGAATGGGTCTGGATTACTCCATTTAATAATAACAGTCCAAGGAATGTGTGTATACTCTAAACTCTGACTGTGTGCAAGGAAAATTACCATTAACTCTGACAGATGTTTGAATGTTTCATATGGATGGCAATAAATGTTTCTAATCTGGTTGGAAAAAGGAAAATAGCTCTTTAACTCAAATATGCACTCTTTTTTCTTTGTCTGTTCTCTGTGACTTGTTTTGTTCTGTTTGAAGAACTTTCGTCATGGTTCATTTAATACTGGAATCTAGTTGATAAGAATCTGTTTTGTTAACCAAAAGCTTTTCTAGTTTGAGAAACACTTGAGTTTAGTGTCCATTTATTAGTGGTTGGAATGGAATGCTACTTGGATGAGGAAATGACACCGAAAATTCCGGAAAAGCATACTTTTCCTGATTTTATGGCAAGGTCATGTCACCCTTTCTGGGTGTGTTTGAGTGAGTTTGAGATGGAAAAAGAGAGGGAGGTGGATTAATAAGAAAGAAAAATGCTGTACTATTATTAAATAACTGATACAGGCAGGAACAATAACTTTAATGCCCATTTCCACTCGACCGGTGACAGGAGACACGGACACACCCTTTAGCACAGCCTGTCTGTTCCACATTGCCTTGTCAACAGGATACAACCTTTCCTCTCCGGTCAGCCGGTGCTTAATGTGCTTAGTGTGGGGTTGGGGTTTGGTGGTCTGGATGTAGAAGAGCACTAGGGCAGAATCGATCACTCCACCCTCTGGCTACTGCATGACACTGCACTTCACATGGATAATCAGGGGTGAGGTCACCTTGACAGGGGGGTTTTGTTTCAGCAGTATTTATTGATGCAGTCCAATGTTTAGACATGACTTTCCTTTCACAGGCATGTGTTATCCAGTGTGTGTGGACTGAAAAAGAGAATGAATGGCTGTGATTCTGTGAATGAGTCACATTTGCTGTTTAATAATTTGCTATTTGACCACTTTGGTCAAGTCAAATAAAATCTGAAAGAATAGTTGAATTGACCATAATAATGTCAGTGGTAAATCTTTGTTTTACATTTTTAGCACATTTACAATTTACTGATTAATTTGAACACCATAAGCGTTCAACAGGGGGTCTTCAGCTCCTAAGGGGTCAGAGTCAGTAATGCAGGGAGTTTGCTAATTATTGCTAAAGCTCAAATAATTTTTTTGTTAAAATAAATAAAGGTATAGCTAAATTTCAGTTAAATGTTTTATTGCCCTCAATCATTAAAATGCATTAAGTAAAATTAACATGATTAAGTATATGACTCTACCTATTAATAATGATTTTTTTTCAATGGCTTAGCAATCTTGAAAAATAATATATTAATGTAAATGCATTCATATGGCATGTTATTATAGGCCAGATTTATAGTATGTAACGCTTGCTTCTTAATCTCTCCAGATTATTATAGTGAATTAAAACTAAAACTATAGATTCATTGTCGTGTCATTTTACTAGGGGGCATTGGAAAAGACCGAAGACCTCTTGTAATGCAGTATTTGACGGTGCTTCTGTCTCCTCAGAATTGTCAATAGAGGGCGATATAACGCTATAGCTTTCCAGTAACACCGACCTAATCTAATAAAATGCCACATGTACGCAATCATACCGCAAGGTTGATATATTTGTCACAATAGTTATTTTAATCTAAAATTACACAGAAACGAGTATGTTCGTTCTGAATTATCACGTATTTTATGTGAGGAAAGTAAGCAGTGCTGTTATTTCTGCTTTTAAATAAAACAAATAATCTAATGAATGAAATAGGCTAGATTTAATCAAAACGCACTCTACATGTTCATTAAACGGTCTTATTTTTATTGAGATGGAGTGAAAGTTCGGGATATATATGTGATTTTATTAGTCGTGTGATTGCTCGGGAACTTCCTGGTACAGCGTTCTTGAGAGAGAGAGAGGGCGGGTGCCGGTGTGTGGCTGCTAACACCCGCTTCAAACCATACTGAGTACATGTTCCATGGCACAGTACTCACATTAAAATAGAGCATTACTATCTGTTTTTTTAAACATAAATCTACAGCAGTCATTTTTACTACATCTGCTTAAGCTGTTTAAGTGACCTAGACAACGGTAAAAGCGACTTTTCAGTGTCCCACTGAGGTAAATATTCTCGTCGGTGGGATTCACACAGGAGGGAAAGGTCCAGATTACAGCTCAAGTTTGAGAACAAGTTTTCCATCACTGCTGGGTTTCTCTTATGCAGCATTACAGTGAGCGACCGGTGCTTCTGGACGTTGCAGGATTTGAAGGCGGCGTGCTTTAATCAAGGTAACGTTAAGTTCTTGACACGACATTCATTTCCGATAGAATCAAAGCACAACGTCAGTTTACGCTTCACGAGTCCACATATGAGTTTTGAATTCACACGTGCGTATGTGAGTCAAGATAATGTCTCTTAAGATTGGTTTCTTGCATGTTTGAGATGTCCGGTTGATAAAGGAGTCGGATCTTTTTAATGAATTTGTTGAACCACAAAACCGGACTGAACGATTCCTTCGAGAATCAGAGCAGTTCTCTCAGATAAGGAGTGATGGTAAGAGCATTTAAGCCGAGGAATAAACGATGGCTATATAGTTAGCCAAAATTAAACATAATATTAATCAAATTAAATCTCAATAAATAATCATTTTGAAGCGTTTTTGTAACAAACTGTTGGAAATGACTGATTCGCGGAAAAGAGTCAGACTTTCCAACACTTCTTGATCATCATATTTTAGTGAGTTCCCTAGATAGACAGCATTTTTGGGCGTCATAGGCGCGTGGTAGCTCACTAGGGTTTGATGCACAGCAACTGTCATGTGTTTATATGACCACATGGATCTCACCTGTTATTTTACTCCATGTTAAACTACCCTGACCAGGTATTGATTAATTTACAAGAGGGTTATACAAACAAACCCCATCTCCAAAGCTTAAACGTGCAAAACTATGGGCATGCATTGAGCTCCATTTGTTAGTGAGTGATTCGGGCGGCTTCAGACCACATTGTTTTCCAGGACTCCTCAGGGTGAAATTACAAGGGGAGTTAAAGGAGACCAGCTGTTGATTATCTGTCTTTCCAAACTAACCTCCCTCAATCCAATTACATTAGAAATTCCATTGGGGATATACTATCAGCTTCACCCTGAGAGGCCAAGCTTGTCAAATTTTGTTGAATGTGTTATTTTTCTACACTGTCTGTGTCAGGGCGCATAAAAGAGGATGTTTCTTTCACCTGAGCTGCCAGCTGAGCAGCACAGCGCTGATGACATCTTAAGGTCGTTGTCAGGTCATGTCCTCAAGTGTCCTCGTTCACATCCCGCCCTTGTGCATCGTTCCTTTTTCCATGTATTGCAAACGTATTATAGTTTATGCGCCTGTCAAATGAAATTGATTGCTTGCAGTGGGAGATCTATTTTATTGTGCAACACTGCATGGATGGTGTAACTAGTATAATTGACAACAATTAGAAGCTGACAGTTGCTTAGGCTTCTGTGAGCGGATGAATAACGCAATAATAGTCATGCTTATGGTGTTTGTGCTGTGTGTTTTCCAACAACAGTGTTGTCATACGGTTCTTGGAATACAACGGTGTGTTTTTCATTTAGAATGGTAGTGTTAGTTAGAATCATAGTTCACCCTGTATGAAAATTTGCATACATTTGACTCCCTCAGACCATCTAAGATGTTGATGAGTTTGTCTCTTAATCAGAAGAGTTACATTTTAGCATTACATCTTTTGCTCTCCAGTGGACCCTCTGCAGTGAATGGGTGCCATCAAAATGAGAGTTGATAAAACATCCCAATAATCCACAAGTAAAATGCACAGATCAAGCAGTGTTTACAAGTGAAAACAGTTCTAAACAAATATGTTGGTGGATTTTGATGTGAGAGAGAGGACAACAGGCAAGTGAACTTTTATGGATTTGTATTTTGGCCAGAACATGCCTTAATGATTTTTTTCTTGCAAGCACGCAGCTTTTCATTTCACAAGACATTAATTGATGGACTGGAGTCATGTGGATTGCTTGTAGATTATTGTGATGTTTTTATCAGCAGTTTGGACTCTCATTCTGACGGCACCCATTCACTGCAGAGGACCAAGTGATGTAATGCTAAAATTTCTCCAAATCTGTTACATCTGAGTACATTAAGTAAATTCATTTTTGGATGAAATATTTATTTAACTGATAGTGTCAACTGCGACAAAGGGAGGTACTTTGGGATAGAGCATATTTTCAGAGCAGCGGGATTCTGGTTTTTGGTCAGAGGCCGGGAGACTTTGTACTTGAGCTATTTTCCAGCTGTCCCAAGACAATTAACTTTCTACTTCTGTCAGCAGTGAGCAATACAAGTGTGCCGTGTGTGTTCACTTTACCATCGTGAAGCTAACTTTGTGTTAGACAAGAAACATTTGCTGTATCGGCTGTTGAGACTTCTTGTTTAGTCTGTTTCTTTATCTTCAAATTATTCTCCATTCATCGTGTTTATGAAGATGGTGAGATTGCGGAGGAATATTTGGTTTAGAGCGGGAGGGCTGGTGACATATGTGGCTGTGCAAACCCAGCCCTTCCCTCATTGCTGGTCTGTCAACCAGCCAGCTGTCAATGTGTCCCAGAGAGATCTCAAAGGGGATACACCTGTGTCTGAAACACTCAGAACAGGAAGTTCTCAGGGTTAACCAACCACATAAACGTGTCTCTACCATGCTTTAAGCAGAAGTTATGTTCTGCACCGTTTTGAGTGTAAATTTGTTGACACTTTTATATGAACTTAACCCTGTTTACATTGTAATGCATGTTGCTGTTCATTTGTCTTTGTAATCTTTCATAAAAAATTCAAGTTCTTTAAGTCCCACACTGCTTTTTGTTCTTGTTGAATATCCTGTTTTGGAGATACGTCACATTGCTGGGTTTCCAACACCTTTCATGGTTGCTTTAAACATTTAGCCTTGCTCAACATTGCAGAGTCTTTCTTCAGTAGATAAAAGCATTTGTGTAGTTGTGGTTTGAAATGTTTGCATAGAGGAACAGCGTATGAGTGGCAGTAACCTTGATAGCTTATTTGTTTACAGCCTAGCAGGTTTTAATGTAGGTTTTGGCGTGAGAACTAGGTGGAGACCCTGTGATGAGTCATGAGCACATTGTAGGAGCTGCAGTTTTTCTTAATTTAGTTGTGGCCTTTACACTTGAAATTTCCCATTGAGGGCCCTGCCTTTGGACTCCGCTTTGCTCCATATCACAGAAAAACGGCAAAGGCCAGACCAAAGCTTTTATCTACAACTCTAAAACTTTACTGGTCTGGGCTGCGTTTCCCAAAAGCATCGTAAGCTCAAGTACATCGTAGACCCATTGAAACCAGTGGAGCTACGATCAACTTAAGCTTACAATGCTTTTGGGAAACGCAGCCCTGGATGGCTCATTTGAATGGTATTTCAAGATTTGTATTTATAATGTTCATTAAAAAGTACTATGACTCTTCTATTGCTCAGGTACTTGGATGTACAGTGGCCCCAAAAGCATTTGGACACTTAAACTAAAGTGTATAGGGTCGGTGAGATTTTTTTCTAAAGAAATTAATAGTTTTATTCAGAATTGGTTGATAAAAAGTGACAGAAATATTTGGTAAAACCTAAACTTTATTCTGTGAAATGTATTGACTGAAAAGTGTACGTGTTTTTTTTTATTTATTATTGATGGCACTTGTTTTTATATTTTGTTAAATATTATTTAAATTATTATTTATTAAAAGTGTCCAAAAGTGGCCACTGTGTATCCTGATAATAAATTATTACCATATTCACGTACAGTCATACTTTAAAACTCAGAAGTACCATGGTATTTTTGAGGTTTAAATAGACACCTGAACTATCAAGAAAAATGAGGCATTTTTGCTTGGCAGAGAGTCAGTCGAACATTTTCTCTTATTTTCATAAATTGAGTGGAACGACTGTCATTTGAGATTCCACATGTGATTACCCGCTCATATTACTCGTCTTGTGCTGACTGTGTGGTTCGGGAGCTTAAAATCCTCACTTCGCTAGTGACACACACACACACACACACACACAGACTACTGATTAACCTGATGGTGTGAGATATTCTGTAATCCATTTGGGATCCTTTCACTCAGGCTTACAGTTTGTCATGACTGACAAGTGCGAACACTGTGTTTGGAGTCAAGGGATTATAATAACACCAACTCTCATTGCATTCCTTCTGACAGAGGTGCACTTTGAGATGAAATTTCAGCGGTGAATTGCGTCTTTTCACCGTACCTCCATCAGGTTGTTCATGCCTGCTTGCATTTTTTATGTTACAGCACACATGCTTCACAGGCAGGAACAAGTCAGGCGCCTGCTCTAGTTCCTTCCCAAACACAATGACCTTTGTGACCCTCGCACACCGTAGATAGAACCGTGATGCCCTTGAAGCATGAGAACGAAAGCCATTCTGTGTGTTATCTGGTTCATGGTACCATCCTTCACATGCTTATGTCGTCATCCTGTTAACCGCTCAGGATAAATCAAGTTTTAGAGTTCAGTAATGATCTTTATCAAAGACCTTTGAAGTGAAAACTTTATGAGCTCCCTTCTCTTCTCACCATCACATTGAGATTTGTAAGGCATGGGTTAACCTTTAACCAGGCTCTCTCCTGCATGAAGATAAGTCATGCAATCCAGGCCAGGTGTGGCCTTGCACCGACCACAGAGATATGCATATTGTGCCAGAGCGCTCCAGAGTTGTTGGTCATTTTTATGAATATATTGTCTAAATAGGGGTGGTGGTTGGAAAATCAATGATTGATTGAAAACATAATTTGTAAGGTCTTTTACAAATGAAACCGTTTAGACTACATTCAAGCAGGTGCTGTTTTCCAGTTGAATCAAATAATGTTTTAGATGTGATGTGATGTTAATAAATTTATTTCAAAACATACTACTGCAAAATGGGATGCAGCTTTAGAAAATATGTAGTTGGTATTTACAGACAGTGTACACTCATACTAGCTTTACTTAAAGAGTTAGAAGAGTCACAGTTCATAGGCTCTTGCACCCTATAGGGAGGCATGTTTAGGAATTTTATCGCATGTTGATGTTAGCGATATCGCAGTAGAGTGTGTCAAACTCAGTCCTGGCATGTTTCAGAGAGTTCAGCATCAGCATGCCTACTACACCTCATTAAAGCACCTCATTTCCCAGACATGGCAGTTGTTTCCAGACGTGGAGTGACTCAAAAAACAAGTGATTTACTATCTAAGACATGCGGTTTTAAGCTCTATATGTATATATTCCGTATTTCATAATATTTTTACATGTTTTTGACTTATTTCAAAAATAGCCGATCACATCTTCTTGAACGTTAATGTACAAGATGCTAAAAAGGGTTCAGTTCGAGTCCGACGCAAAAATAGCAAAAGCTCCTGCCCCCGAGTACTTAGACATAATGACTAAAATGCCCATCCCTATTATGTGTATGTCTGTGTATACACTCGCAGTGGGTCAGCATTAACACTGGCCTAAGGTTATTTGTCTGTTTGCCCTTCCCTAAGGGAACCGCTGGTGTTTCATAATTATGGCTGTAATGTGTGGAATGAATGGGTGTGGTGACTCTGTGCATGAAACTGTCATGTCTGGTCAGCAGCTGGTCATTGTGCCAAATGGTCTGCGCCTGAACGGTGTGTTTGTGTGCACAGACGTTATGTGATAACCTCACCCCATGACTTGCATTTGAGCCATGCAAGAAAATGAAGTGATGTTGTCGTGCTCAGTCATAGCTGCGATGTTGTAATAGGCCATCTTGTCCTTTCAGTATTTCCCTTGGGGACAAAAGATTTTCACAATGGGATTCCAAACTGTTTGCTTCATGCTCGGGTTTCTCCTTAAAGGTTAGATTTCAATATAGTCTTATTATGAAATACTCAAATGAACCCATTATAGTACATTAATTAAGTTTTTTTATTTTGTTGCATTGATTAAGTCAAATTCTGAATTTGAATTTAACAACCTTTGTATTGGAATTTAAGTTGAACACATTTATGCTATAATTCTTTAACTAAAAAGTTGAAATGTTGCTTGATGGACTTTGGCTCCAGCAGTTTAAGCAGAGTCCTTGAGAGGACTACTGCATTTATAATGACTGATTGTTTAAAACACGTTTCTTCGAGTGGGACAGTTCGAGGTGAGATGGCCAAATGTAGGAAATCAGCAACTGCTCTTTATGTTTTGCTAGAAAGTCTTGATTGTTGCCGATCACGGACCTCTGAAGAAGTGGAAAACACTGAAAACAGGAAGGCCTGTCATCTGTATTTTGGCAGCATCCTCAAGGATTGTTATGCAAGCCATTTCCAGTGGATGTGGTGTTGAAAATTAAATATAAGCATCTCTAATTGACTGCTCAACTGCCTTGACTTATCAGAGGAAAAAAATAGATATAGAGGAAAACATGTCAGATCATATCTTAACACATATTCAAAACTAAGAGCACTCTAGGCTAGACATGCATAATATATTGGTACCAATTTGATTACAAGCTGATATTTTTTCACTTATATTGGATAGTTATATATAATGCTCATTTATATTAGTTTCTAACACTAAAATGTACTTTATATTCTAATACTAAATTTGCTGTTAAATTTGGATTTTAGACAAAATACTATATAATGGCAGTGGCTAAGTGCAAATAACATATTTTCTTAGCGATATATACTATTTACACTAAGTGAAAATTGCAGTATTTTTTAACGGTATGCTATTTACACTAAGTGCAAATTGCTATAGATTCTATTTACACTGTTAAAATAGCAAGATTTTCTGCTATTTATATACTACTTTTTGCAAATAGTGTCAATTATCTGCACCTCAGTATTGTAGTATGTTATAAAAAAGTATGCAATAACGTATTGAGTGTAAATTTGAGTTTTAATTCAAATTATTAAATGGATGCCACCTTATTGGGACAATAAAGCCCTACCTAGACCTACCCTAACCCTACCAGATACTTTATTTTGAACGTTGGTGGGCAGAGTTAGTGTAAATAGCCTTTGCCAACAAGGCGGGCTATTTGCACTTAGTGTAAATAGACACTCCGTTTAATAATTTAACTCTATTTTTTTTTATTTTTTTATGAATATTTATAGGACAGTTCAGTTAGAAAGAGAGGAAATGACAGTGTCATCACTGTTCCATCCTCTATCCGCTCAGCATTGGAGAGAGACAGGAACCCTTGTGGGAACCCCCTGTCCCACGCTTAGAAGCATAACCTGCCCTTATAAGGCATTGTGGGTATTCTAAGATCTCGGAGGAGGAGATTTCAGGCCACAGCATTGCCAACCCAGCTGCTGTCTGAAAGCAATGGGAGATCCAGCTGGCCCTAAGCAGCGGCGCTGTGCTGTGCTGTTCTTCCAGGCCAGTCCTGGAAAACACAGGGCCACTTGGGGGTTGGGTACATTGCTTTTGCATGAGTAGGATGTTTGGAGTTCATCTGACAAGTACAGTCTTGTCCACTTGTACCTCATTGCAACAACTCTGGTGAGAAAAATTAAGGCTTGGATGAAGTAATGCTTGTCCTTTCCTCTCCTCCTCCCTTTTAACCTGTTGAATGAGGAAGAAGTGGGCGTGTCTCTGGTGGTTCCGGTCCCGCCTCCAAACATGTTGCTCCACCCACTAGAGCTAGAAAGAGAGAAAAAAGGATTGATGTTGTTTCACTAGAGATTTCTTGCCTCGTACACCTTTTCACCTCTGTTGAAAAGTATTGATGGATTATTTATTCATGAAAGCCAAAGGGAATGCCAGTTTTTGTCCCCATCTGCCAAACAATTTTTCAAATATTTGATAAGTATTTTTTTTTTTTTTTTTTTTTGTATGGTATATTTTGAAATATAGAGTGGACAAAATGTGCATCCTTTTATATAAAGAACACTGAATCCATGGGTTTTCCTAAGCATTTGAATGATTGATGTGCCATGGACTTAAGCCCGGTTTTGGATGGGAAACTTTTTTCTGTTCCAGAAAACACATCATTTTAGAGCCTCAAGGTTGTCTGGAAATGTCTAAGCCCTGTTCAGGGAAGCGAGCAGACACTCACACCACCATGTGAGGTACTGTATGACTCAAAAAAGCCCAGATGAAGAAGGGATGAGAGGAAACGAAAGAGATAAAGCAGTGAGCTTCACTCTCTCAGTCAACATACAACTTCCTGACTTGCACATTGCCACAGTGACCTTGTTTAGTTATATCACAACATTGGTTACTACATTTTGGTGTGACAGCGATAGGTTTCCCCCATCTTTACCTCTCGCTCTCGCACTCTTGCTGTCCCCAGTCCTGTGCTGACTGTTTAACGCCCACATTACATTCTTCTGTTCTGACATCACACACTCTCAGCTTTCCCTCTGGGTTTGTTTTTCGCCTCCATCATACACCTCCCCCCCTTATGTACTGCCTTTCAAATATCAGGTCTCACAGGCGTCTCATAAGTCCCTTTCTTGGTTTATTTTCTCTGTATGTCTCTGCTTCCCTCTGCAGGACTTATAAATGTGAAATTGTTCACGAACCGGCCCTCGTCTCATTCTCATCTTTCACTTCCTGTGATGCTTTGGGCCTCTTCCCAGTGTCAGGCTTTTCTCACCACTCCCATTGCTCAAGGCTCTGACACACTAGTAAACCAAGAAGGACTTATTGTAGTTGTGTTGTGTTTTCACTGCGACCATATTCACAGGGACAGTCTTAAAGAGATAGTTAACCCAAAATTGTGTTTAAAAACATGTTTGACTTTCTTTCCTGCATGCATTTCTGAAGATTATTCTGGTAATTAGGGGCGAATGGAAACTAGACTTTAACAAAAATGAAAAAAAAGTGGAAGTTTATATGGTCCATATGACTCATACTCTATATTCTAAGTCTTCTGAAGTCATTCGGTAGCTTTCTGGGAGAAACAGACCAACAACTGAATTGATTATTCATAGAAAATCTTAACATCCACCCAAAAACTTTCTTACAGGTTTATCAGAGCAATCCAGTTTGTGAACGAATCATTTCTGTGAGTCAAATCCTTTCAGTGAATTGATTGATTTAGTTCACAAACCGTTCACAGTTTGAATGATTCATTCACAAATTGAACTGGTTCAGTTCTTGGAATGAATTCACTGATACTAATTCAGTGATCCTGTTTCAACAATCAACAGTCCCTTTTAGGGGAACTTTGCAAATAAACAGTGACTTAAATTAGGTCTGTTTGTTGCACAAGCATACTGCATGGCTTCAGAAGGTATGTAATATTGTGCATAACTCATACTTTTATTATGCTTTTTTAGTGTTTTTGTGTCTTTTTGAAGCTTGAAAGTTCCAGTCCCCATTGACTGTTATTGCGTAAAAAAGAACAACTGGAACATTCTTCAAAATGTATCTTCCTGTGTTCTTTGGAAGAGAGAAATGTGTGGCCATTTTTGGGTGAACTATCCCTTTAAATCATGAACAAATACAAAAAATGAAAAGAGGGACACAAATAAGCAAACAACAGCCTTCTAGAGGTGAAAAGTTATTTATTTTTATAGTCAACTAGAACAGAGAGGAAGTATGTTTCAAATTCTAACTCAACCATTTAAACCCAATAAGAAGAGGGCTTTAAAGTTCATTCATTACATAGGATCTCCTCTTTGTCTTTTCTTAACCTCAACGCTGGTCAGTGGATTTATTTTGTTGGAGTAACACGCCAATCAAAGTTCATAGCTTTGATCTTTGGTCCCTCTGTACCGTCCTCTACTCGACACAACAGTTTCTACAAATAGATCTGGCTTGGTCTGAGAGTATAAATAGGCCTGTGACAGAGTAGGCGGAGAGAAGAAGGGAGGGGCTGAGAGAGAGAGAGAGAGAGAGAGAAAGAGAGAAGTAGAGGAGGTGGGAATGGCATGACTACGTGCAATAACCAAACATTTTCATAAGTCTCATTACACATCATTTGAATTAAAATGCCTTTCGCCCACATCATTAAGTCCTTACCAGGATCCAATTTCAAATAAATAATGTGGACAGAAGATTGTGGTCGAGAACAAAAGGGATTGAAAATATATTTGTTTTGTGCACGGGTTAATTGACTTTTCCTAAAGCGCTGGCTGGAGACCCAGAGGAGGTGAACATGGAGGAGTCCAGTGACTGAACTCTGACTCATCTCTGATTCGTCAGCAGTGGGCGTAACGTGCCGGGCAGCATGCTCAGACTTCTCGTTAAAAAAAGAAAAATGTTAAGAAAAAATATGATAATTTAATTTACATTATTAAATATTTTCCCAGTGTTTCAGCCTTAAGATAATTTTTTTGGTATACAACTCTCACACTATGTACATACTATCAATCCTATACACTCTGCTTCACGATGCATAGAAGAACCTTTTTGTCTAAATGGTTCCATAAAGAACCTTTACCATCTGAAGAATCTTTCTGTTTCTCAAAAGGTCATTAGTTGCAAATAAAGGTTCTTCAGATTATAAAAAAGTAAGAAAGAGATGGTTCTTTAAAGAAATTATGACTGAATGGTTCTTTGTGGAACCAAAAATGGTTCTTCTGGCATCGCTCTGAAGAACCTTTTAAGCACCATTGTTTTTAAGAGTATAGTGTAAATACAAACTAAAATGCATGTACTTTCCCCTAACCAACAAACTATGTACTTTTAGTGCATAGTAGACTGTAAAAATACAAATTGGGATGCGGAAAGTGAGAAAATTCTGCATGTGGGTATCTGTGGGTAAACCACATGTGTTTTGATCTGTAGATTAAGTAATAAAGAAAGAGGAAGTGAAGGGGAGGGGCCCTGAAAGTGGCTAATAAGAGTATAAATGGGGTTAGAGCACAACAGGCATGCAGCCAGAGTTTCCATTACTGATTTCCCATGGATGTCATTTGACCACTTTAAGGAATAGAACGCCCCACATAACAAACAAAACCTCAGAGTGTTTGTTTCTCTGCCAGAAGGCCGTGTGAGGATGTGCGAGTCCTGTTCTTGGTGACCTGAAGGGTGACTTTGAGCACAGAGAGTCTGACTGTTGTAAACCTCTTTAACCTGTCTGTTTCACACAATGGACAATGCCTTATGCCATTTCTTAAATGATTGGTGCGTTCAAAAACAAACTATTCGTGTTTAAAACTCGTATGACTTTCTTTAATATGTGGAACACAAAAGAAGGTATTTTACAGAATGTCCAAGCTGCTGTTTGTTACAAAAACATGTATTCAAGAGACTGAATAACTGAATAAATATGAGGAAATGTAAGTGATAAAACTAATATACTACACAAAATAAACAAGTACATAAATGATCCAGTGGGGAAATTATAATTATCAAGATCTCATAAATGTATTCATTGATTACAAATATATTCATTTATGAATATATTCATCAAAATACATTCATTATTGCAGATTTAATACTCCATATGCTTTTGTTGTAGGGAAGAAACAGCATGACAATTCTTCAAAATTCTCTTTTGTTTCACACGGGAAGTAAAAACTTGGATTTTAAACATCAGCTATTTCTAAAGATCTGTCTATCTCTATCAGGAGAGCTTTGTACCATCATATTGGCCTCAGTTTTAAGTACAGTAAGGTGGAGCGCTAACAAATTGCCTTATTGCCCGAGATTAAAAGATGGCAGTAAGATGGATCAAAGCGACCCTGATCAAACAATGGGACGATTTAGAAACTGTTTATTTATCCTGTTTCTTAGACAACCATTGTAATCCATTGACTTGCAACCGCTTGTCATAAATTCATAAAGTTTTTACTAGTACACACACACACTGCTAGAAAGGTGTGCACACAATGAGCAGATTGCAAGCAAAGCTATAATGCCCGACATATGACATACTTCTGACTTCCCCTGTGCTTCTTACACCCTAAACCTGTAATGTCAGTGTTCCCAGAGAGAAAGAGAGAGCAGCTCACACCGTCTGGAAAATATTACTCCGATTCCAACAGGCGGGGTCTCTGATTATGTTGGCATAAGTGAGAAAGGGAACGAGCGAGAATGAGAGATTGATAGGACCGAAAGAACAGAGGAGGATTTATACTTCTCACACGGTGTGTAATGCTGCACGCCTATATTGTGCAACTTCTATTAAATCCAGAGCATTTCTCTAAGCTTCTCTGTGCACAGTTATATTATTTGGAGTGCCCAGTAGAGGGCGCTGCTCTGTATATGCGCAGTAGTACAGTGACCTTGGTAAAGGTTTTACCTGTGTGTGGACTGAACAGGTGGTTTGTTGTGCTCTTACTGGGTGGAAAGGAGAAAATGGGGTGTGTCTTAATACATTAACTCTGTCCTACACCCAAAAGACTCCCTAAGTGCTGATGCACAACCATTTTCAGAGCTTTTTGGTAATTATTTGCGGAGCGCTTTCCGTAAGACTTTCTCAGCTGTGTAAATCTCGCAATTTTCTTCTGGTTTTATCATTCTTGCGATCTGTTTCTGTATGTGTTTATCAAACAGATACTACAGTCGTAAATCAACCGTACGTTAAGGTGATACACCTGGGACATCAGGTTATAAACTCATAAAGCACACCACCATAAGTGAGTGTTACCTGTGCACGGTGAAGTGCTTTTGGCCCGTTTTTCTTCTTTAGGCAGCTGAGCCAAGTTTAAGTGCATCAATCTTACCTCCTTGACGGATGCTTATCTGAAATCTGCCTCAAATCTGCTTCAGCATGCACTGGGGCAGCGGAAAAGGAAGAGGAAAATTCACTTGGCGTAATCACTAGCTACATTTTTATCCAACACACAATGCTAGTTACAGAGAGAGTTCGCAATCCCAATTCGCTGGTTCGGCGAGTGTGCCAGCACAAGCTGGAGTGTTCATGTGCTGTTTCTTGAATTAATTTTTTGATTTGTGTAATATTTTCTAAAAGAGGCACATGCAGGGCTACTACAGAGGATAGTAGCTGTAAATCCCATTGCTCGACATATGACATACTTCTGACTTTCCCAGAGCAAGCGAGTCCAGGGAGCTAGAGAGGGGGAGTGTGTCACTTTTCAGAAGGACTAACTCGTGCCTCTGCAGGCAGTGAGGGGGGAGAGAGGGAGTGAGAAAGAGAGAGACGCAGGGAAGGAGAGGAAAGTTAAAGCTGAAGAAATGGCAGCTGGGCCGCTCCCACACATGGTTCAGAAGTTGTTGAAATAGTAACAAACTCTGCAAACTTTCTTAAACGAGAGTGTTTTGGAAATACTTCAAATTCATATACTTACAGCAACAAGCTGGGAAGATTGGAAAGATGAAGTATCGAGGCATGGTAAGAAGAACCACAGCATGCTACATACTAAACAAAAGCAGCTGGGAGATTTCTGCAATGTCAGTCAGGGTCTTATGAAAGTGAAATATGTGGTTCTGGACCAAAGTCGTCGATTTATTTTGTGTTTAGATTATGTAATGATTTTCTAACACAGCTGGAATGCAAGGTTTACAGGGAATCATGGATTATATATGAATTGTGACCTGATTTTGCAGGCAATCACAAAATGGATTTTTATAAAATACAATACTAATAACTAGAGAGTAGGGTGGTCATTATAATTAGCTGTCTGTCTGTCTGTCATATACACATATACATAGGTGGTGTGTGTATTTTAATATGTAATTCATAATTCACTACACACACGCACTCAAATATAAATAAATAAATTAAACAAATAAAATCTCTGTGTGAGAAAATTGTATACATTTGGAATTTTATAAGAAAAGTATTATACCAATTGTACATTAACACTATATAGCCTATGTAATCTACAAATATAATAGTTCATAATATAATAGTAGAATTATATTATTTTATGTAGTAATTTTTAGTACCTGAGGAGTTACACTGAAACGCTTTTTAAGTTTATATTTGTATAATTCTGTATATTACAAAATACTCTGTAAACAGCAATTATGCATTACCCATTGACTAGGTTCATAAGAATGAGTTACTTCAGCAGTGCAGGCATGAATATTAGCTGATCTCTAATCACTCATGTATAGTGAAATAGTAATATAAATATTGGAAGTCACTTTTCCTCTGGAAAGAAGGATTTGGAGTTTGTCTATCCTGTCAGGCGCTGATCCTATCTTGGGACCCTCTTTCATGCCGGACATTCTGATCAGTTTGTGTTTATGCCATAGTGTCATCTCACAGTGAAGCAATCTCTGGCTTTGAACCAGCAGCAGTCACTGTTGAATTCCAGGCTAGAGAGAGAGAGAGAGAGAGATAATGAAACTGGCGTCTGTCATCGGGCCACTCCACCCTGCTACATTTCTTCCTGTCTCTGTCATTCGCGACCATCCTCCGAAAGCCAACAGAAACTTCAAGAACAAGCACTCAAGATAAAAAAAAAACAAAAAAAAAACATTCAATGTCGTGATACGAGTGTCGTTTGCAGAGCATCATTTCACATTCAAATAAACACCTTGCGGTCAGTGATACTTTAGATGTGATCGAATTTCGGCACTTTTCATCATAGGCAAATAACTGCAGAAGTCTGAAGAATGGCTGACAATAGATGTAGGGTATCTGGTGCAGTTTCGCTCGAAATTCCACTGAATTGCTAAACCGCTGCACCGCTCACAGGAAGAGCCAGATCTCAGACAGAGGAAATTAAGTTTACATAATGCCATGCTGCTCGGAACGACAGAGGAGATGTGAGATGATACCCTGTCCTGAGATATTAGGGAAGGCCATAGCTATAAATTTATATGTGATTTCATGAGAGACGCTGTAAGAATGAAATACTGTGGCAGTCCAGTAAGCAGTTTACACTTCTCCCGACTCGTGCTCTTCATATGCCCTCTGGACATGAATGCCTTGCATTGTCTGGACAGGCTGGAATGAAGGATAACTGGTCATTTTATATCTTCTCCAGTCAAAAAGTATGTGTGAGAAGTTCAGCATGTGGAGGGGGTGCAAATCTTCACCTGTTTTGGCAGAGCCAGTCACACCTGTCTGTCAACTTTCCCCCTGAAGTTTAACAGCCACCAGCTGACTTTCCAAACCAACACAGCCCCTTTAACACCAGACAGCCATCGACTCAGCAGACCAGCATGAATTACAATGCCACCCATGGAATTTCTCGCCATCTGTGTGGCGGTAATTAAAGGAGCATAGTAAGACACATCTTTGAAAATGTAATGATGAATATGGCTTAATTAGAGAATGACATGTGGTGCGCTGCAAAGCCCATGCTGGGTCTGTGTACAGATTTGTGAGTATGTTTTAAGTACTTACCTAAATAGGGGCTTTGCTTTCTATATCTGCAGCATAGGGCAAAAACACATTATGGCATTTTATTTAGAGCGCAACACTGATAATCAATGTTTTCATGGTTTTATAATTTAATAAAAAGTAATAATCTTAATATTCTCTAAGCTGACTCAGTTCTTTTTAATTCACAGGCTGTGATGGAACTGGAAATGCTCGCTTGAATTTTTCATTATAAGCAGCAAACTATGAATGATGCTGAGGAGCATTGTCACAGCAATATGAAAAGCCTTTCTAATGAAAATAAAAATGAAAGTCTGCTTGTCTTGGATCACGTGAATCTCTAACAATGTTTCTTGTTTGTGCTGCAACGCAGGCATGCAGGGCAAGCCTTTAAAATGCATTAACAGTGCTAAAAAAATGACGTGCATGAAATGGGCAGGAAAAAAAAAATAATGTTGTGGACAGATCACGTACTTCTCCCGCAGCATCTCATTCTGTTTCTTGCACTATTTTTCGATGTATTTTGTCCATAGAAATGCGTTATTCAGTGCTGTAATTTGAGCAACCGACTGAAGCTGGACGTGCACTGTGGGCAGACCCGACTAATCGATAATGAGAATCGTTGTCGATGATTTTCATTATCAATAATAATTGATTTTATCGATTAGTTGTTGCAGCCCTAGTAAAGATTCATCACAAACACCTCAACATCACAAATTATGTATTGTGTTTGACAGCTCAGAGCATGGATTTTTTTTTAAATAACTACTAATTTAGCACTTATACTTTTGTATTAAGGGTAAAATTGTTGGTTGTGATGGTTGTGAATTGATTCGTGTAATTTAATAATTTAATAAATGTAGTAATTATTTGATCTCTGTTTACTTTATTACATTATTATTATTATCATTCACAAATTATATGATACACCTTATGCCCATATATATATATATATATATATATTATTATATTATTCATAATAATTTAAGCCTCGGGCATGGGTAAACTGATAAAAGCTGCTGAAAATAAACAATGCAAGGTAGGTAGTAAATAGTTCTTAGGACTGTTTTAATCTATTCCTGATATAAAAAAGCAAAAGTTGACTTTTGTAGTTTTATTGAATCTGTTGGTACAGTAATAGTGACCATACTTGAAGAAACACCTTTATGTATTCATCATCGTTTTTAATGTAGCTGTGCCTCTCCACAAGTCTGGGTGTCTCCACCCCTTGTTCTTTCCTGAGGAAAGTAGAGAGAGGTAACAAGTGAGCCAGATGACTCAATCAGGATGGAAACAGTTGGTAACCTCAAAAGCTTAAAATCAAAAGCAAGCAGACAAGATGTGCTTTCCTTCTCCACTCTTCCTGGTGAGAAGGGGAGGAGTGCATGACTATGCTCTGGATATCTAGGAATTTGCCCTTTATCCACTGCCTTCATTAATTATGAAAAAAGTGCACAAAACATTCTTCTCTTCATCATCATCTGGTTATATCTGGAGTTGTTAACTGGACAGAATCGCTGACTTGTCCTTAGAGAAATTAAATCTGGAGTGTTTTTTTGCACACTCAAAAATCAATCTCTGTAATCAAAGTCCCTATTCGTCTGTTTCCGAAAACTGTTATGTCTTCTTGCAATGTGAGAAGTGCTGACGAAGGCAGCTTGACTCGGAAGATCTCCCTGACGCAGCTCTGCTCACAAGAGCCCAGCGACTCAGTAGGATGTTAGAAGGTCACGTGAAAGGCAATTATTGTTCACAAAGAACAAACCGCTCCCTCTTTGATCGTTCTTTTTCAGAGGTTAGAGTGAAATTGAGAGTGAATAATTTGCCCACGGTCGTGTCTACAGCTTTTTACAGTCCATTGTTTGCAGCGCAGGATTTGGAAAAAGTGAGCACATGGCAAAGGCTTGTAGCTTGCCTTATAGACCTGCATGCATGGGGAAGGAGACCAGGACCAGGGGTGGGAAAGAAAAATCCGGAAAGCAAATCTATAAAGAAGAACAATGCCGTAATAGAACCTGTTTCTGGATAAAGTGCCATAGGAAGGAGTGTTTGGGGGGGCAAGGGTCTGCTTTCTGATTATGGCATATTTATTGTTCTAAATGAATGGTTAGATTAGTTTATACTGGCT
The DNA here is from genome assembly GCA_027422405.1 of Ptychobarbus kaznakovi. Taxonomy (NCBI): domain Eukaryota; kingdom Metazoa; phylum Chordata; class Actinopteri; order Cypriniformes; family Cyprinidae; genus Ptychobarbus; species Ptychobarbus kaznakovi. Next base: position 15,464,123 of record CM049813.1, read on the forward strand.
TTTAGCAGCTCTAAGTGTTTCACGTCTAGCTGATGCAGAGATAATATTTGCTAATGTGCTTTTACATTTAAAAGATGATCCTCCGACTTAAAGGGTAGTTCACCAAAAATGAAAATTCTGTCATTATCTACTCACCCTCATGTTGTTCCAAACCCATAAGACCATTGTTCATCTTCGGAACACAAATTACCACAATCGTGGCCCAGAAAAGTAGTAAGGACATCATTAAAGTAGTCCATGTGACATCAGTGGTTCAACCGTAATTTTATGAAGCTGCGTGATTACTTTTTCTGTGCAAAGAAAACAAAAATAACGACGACTTCTCTTCTGTGTCAGTCTTTAACGTGTGTTCATCAGAGTACCACGACGCATAACATTGCTGTTGAACCACTGATGTCACATGGACTATTTTAAAGATGTCCTTACTAGCTTTCTGTGCCTTGAACATGTCAGTTACATTGCTGTCTGCAGGGTCGGAAAGCTCTCGGATTTCATCAAAAATATCTTAATTTGTGTTCCGAAGATGAACGAAGGTCTTACGGCTTTGGAACAATATGAGAGTGAGTAATCAATGACAAAATTTTCATTTTTGGGTAAACTGTCCCTTTTAAGTTCATTTTTAAAAGCACTAATAATTTAATAACACTGTTCAATGTAATCTTTTACATATATCAAAATAAATATAATTTTTTTAAGCTGTGTAGTATAATGTGTAGTCTGAAATTCCAAATAATTTATTTGGCTATAAAAAATAGTATTGAACTGTTTTGTCAGTTGGCGGCCATAACGTAAAAAATAATTATCTCCTCAAAAAGTAAATATTTAATCAAAGTAAAAGCTGTCTGCATTATGCAGGTGTTGCAGATCTGTATTATACAAGTGTCTTCGGAGTAAGTACAGTAGGTCCAGTGGAAATGATCTGTTAAAGGGCAGGACATATAACGCTTGAGCTGGCCAGCAAATGATGTCATGGTCTGTCTAGCCAGCGTGTTTAGTTTTGATTATGACTCCACCACCAATTATTAACTGTCAGTTCTGTGTGAATGCAGTAGAATAGACACACAAATTAAGAGAGACAAACAAGTACATGTGATTAAGAAAAGTGTGCAGTATGTTCACTGGACATGTTTCTGATTTGGTTTTCAAATCTGATCTGTGGGGCTGAGTGTCTGCACTCTTATTTTGATTAAATCAAATATGTACACTACCGTTCAAAAGGTTGGGGTTAATAAGAGGTTTTTGAAAGAAGTCTCTTGTTCAAGGATGCATTTATTTGATCAAAATACAGTGAGAACTTTATTAGTTTCAAATAATATTTTTGTGGAAACCATATTTTTTCCTGATTCTTTGATGAATAAAAAAAGTATCTTTACTGTCACGTTTGATCAATTGAACGCATCCTTGCTGAATAAAGGCATTGATTTCTTTAATTAATTTATTCTACTGACCCCAAACTTTTAAATGGAAGTGCATGTTCAGTATAACCTATATAAATATTAAAAACAATCCCATACATTTAGACTGAAAGAGGGACTCTAGCATATCTAGAGAAAATAATAGAAATATAAAGAAAATAATTTAGTAACATAATTTTAATTTTTTTTACTTGGGCCAGTAATTAACCACCTAGCAACCACATAGCTATGCACTATCCACTCTAAACACCTTGGCACTGCTTATATTTGTAATATTTTTTCATGATATCAAATAAACGTTTTGTCCTATATGACAACAACACTTGAATTTTGATCTGGTTCTTATTTAAACACACAATACATTGCATGTAAAAGTGGATTGAGTCTGATTTGTGAAAACCAGATTCCATGTGGTTGTTTGCAAATTGCATGAAACCAGATTTGAGCTGGACATGCAAAACCGGCCTAATAGGGAGCGAGAGCGCAACGCACGGCCATGTTAGACTTTCAGAGATGGTGCAGCTCTGTTGGTGCATTCAGCAGGCTGACGGATTGGGAAGGAAGTCACTTCCTGGCACTACACTTGTCGACTGTTCCCGCTCGCTTGTTATGTTTTTCTTTCGGCTTGTTTTTTCCCACAGTTAGCCTCCCTCGCTCTCGGTTCTGTTGTAGTTGGTGTGCATCAACTTAATTAAAGTGCTTGCTCAGGTGTGCTTTATCTCTCTCTCTCTCTCTGTCTCTCCCTCCAGGGGATGGCCGCTGCTGTGTCAATAGCAAAACAACAGCCATTGCAGCTGGTGCGTTCACACAATGTGACTGTGTGTGTTTCAATGCATAATCACGCATTTGTTCATCTGAGTGTGTGTTGTGTGTGTAAGTGCGCTTTTCTGTTTCAAGCTAGGAAGCGTCACCCATAGTCCTCTTTAATCAGGATTACAGGCATCAGATGACAAGTGACCTGTTAGAATTTAGTACATTTGTGTGTCTTCCTAGTTAAAGAGCATCTCTGGACAAGGATAGACAGCTAAAGTTGTTTCGACACCATGGATTTGTCAAACATTGGGAATCTAATGCGGAAAACGCAGGCCTCCATTGGGGAGAAGAGTTATCTCTTTAAAAATACAGATCTGGTTGTAGATGTGAGTATGACTGTGTTTCTGCTGTACCAGCACACTTGGGTTTGGGTGGAGTTTGCACTGATGGAGTTGTCAGATGTGGTTTAAGTGTGAAAATTAATGGTTTACAGTGTCTTGTTTGTTTGATAAAGTGATGCAATCAAGCAAATGATGTAAAACAGCATTGTACCCTTATAAAAAGCGCTGTGGTGGTGCCATTAAGCAATGATGGGATCAGATGGTAATACTGTGGTGTTTAAATATAGTACTCAATGATGATCGTATTTTTGTATTGTATGTAGTACTTAATGATGATCGTATTTACAGTGATTATACGGTACTTCCAGGAATACCTTGTGGCTATTGTGACTTGCGCTTTTTGGTTTAAATATATTAAAAATAAAACACCAAAAACTAAAATCAGTTGATTTAAATCTAACAAGGTCATATACAATTATTTGAATTATTAAAAATAAAGGTCACTAATTGAAGCAAATTAGCATGCAAAATAAGATATCTAGTCCAATATCAATTAATATTGATAAATTACAAAAATCTCTAATATAGGCTAAAATCCAATATAGTGCCATTGTTTGGTTTTTAAAAGAAATCTCTTATTCTCACCGAGGTTGCATTTATTTGATCAAAAATACAGTAAGATTAATAGTGTGAAACCTTATTAAAACATTTTATTATTTAAAACAACTGCTTTCTTATTTGAATATATTTTAAAATGTAATTTATTCTTCACTTCCTTTCTTTACTTTTGATCAGTTTGTGTCCTCGCTGAATAAAACTCTTAATTTCTTGCAAAAATATTTTTGACAGACCCCAAATTTTTGAACAGTAGTGTATCTTGCTTTCCTAGCTGTAAAGTAATTGTAAGCAAGGTAAACGTCTAAACATTTCTGTGGTATTATTGTGGTACCTTATCAAAAAATTAAAGTAGTATTTTTAGAGTTTCAGAGGATTAATTGTAGCTTAAAATTGAGCTTGACACAAATCCACTGTTTAGATGCTGACATTTTGTTCAAAATGGTATTCAGTGAGAACTGTTTCATACGAATGCTTTAAAATAAAAGCTGGGTTTCAAATGAGCTGAACTCTGAGTGTTATGAAATGGGAGGGGTCATGATGGAGTGGTTGAGTTTATTCAAGGCTCTCCAGAGGGCCTTGACATACTGTGTGTTGCAGTGTTTATATATCACCTCGCGCTGCTCTGTGTCTGGAGAGTGGAAGTGTGATTCTGTATCTCACTTCTGCTCATTCTCTGTCAGGCTGTGGGCAGTGACGGAATCCGGGTCATGATGGAGAGCGCCCTGACAGCCAGGGACCGGGTGGGCGTGCAAGACTTTGTCCTGCTGGAGAACCACACCAGCGAGGTGGCGTTCATCGAGAACCTCCGCAAACGCTTCAAGGAGAACCTCATTTATGTAAGCGCTGTTCTACCGGTTCTATTCACTCTTAAAGCTCAAAGCCCAGAGTATTGATCTGATCTCTTCCTCCCACAGACGTACATTGGCTCAGTGCTGGTGTCCATGAACCCCTACAAAGACCTGGAGATCTACACTAAACAGCACATGGAGCGATACAGGGGCGTCAATTTCTATGAAGTCTCACCTCACATGTAAGCCATCAGCAACAAGTCATCATTACCCACAATTCTGCTCTCTTCAGTTACGCTGATTAGTCCAACTATTAGGCTAATAGTTTCTAATGCTTTTAATTTTTTTTATTTTGTTAAATCAGGAACAATTGGCTGATTTGTCAAGCATGTAAACTCACATCCTTATGGTAGTTGTAGTCCTTATTTAGCAACCACAGTTTTTTTATTTTAAATAGAGCAGCTTCAGAACTCACATTTGAGGTAGTGGTTGACATACATATCATCAAGGCTGATATATCGACCAATGTTTGGCATTTTTAATCCTCTGCATCAGCGAGCTGTTTTTTGTTTATTTGGCCTGATGTGTCGGAGGCGTGTCTTATTTGACAGCGCCAAGAACACTACAGCTAATTGGATGTGGACAGGATTGTTCACCTGTCACTGCACACTGGATGAAACCCTTGATTTCAAACTATGCTGTACTATTTCCAGTTATCCACTTATTGATTTGGAAAAAACAGTCTTACCAGAATTATTTTTTTTATTAATATTTTTAATAATTTATTTACTTGTGAAAAATATTATAATATGATTACAGGATCATGAAGTTTCCATCTAAAATAAATCGGTTTTACATTTACAAGTTCAAAAAAAAATGTATTCACTTATTTTATTCATTTTCAAATTATTTATTTCTTAATTTTGTAAATATTATATTAAATAAATATGCATTTCACAAAATGTGGATGTTATATAATTACTAAAACACCACAAAACATGAGAACTTCCAGAGGAAACCAATGGCTCATAAAAAACAATTCTCTTCCATATTTTAGGATCACCAAAATGTCAGTTTCTGTTGATTACTCCTTATTAAATGCAAATTGCATTAAATATGTATTAATATTTAAATATGTGAAATGCCTTGGTGGAGCTTGTTTATCTTCATTGTTGTCTTATGTTAGTGAAGAGGAAATTCCCTTGGGATATCTGTGAGCAATGTTGAGGACTATAAACTGAAGTTCTGCTATAATTGTAACGTTCATAGACTCTTATCTGTCAGGTGTATGTGTGTGTGGCAGCTTTCAGTTATCCGGTGGGATAAAGTGAAGGATAAAGTTATAGTTCATCCAAAGCGGACTGTACACCCGCTGTACCACTGTGTTCATCTTACACTGGTGGTAACAGACGTGTAAAAGTGATGAAAGCATTATCTCAGCTCTCATCCAGGCTGAAAACACACTGACCCTGTCTGGTGTAACTCTGCTCTTTCCTCATGAAAATCATTGGCAACTCCATCCTCACTGGGCTTTCCCATTGTTTATACAGCAATGTTACTGACACCTGAATGTTCATTTAGGCTCTACCAAAGGAATGTGTTATTTTAATGCTACCAGAAAAGAAGCAACCATGCACATACATTATAAGACCCAGAGAGATTATTAGAAATATTAAGGGCTGCATTTTAATTAAATACATGTACTGTAATATGAATAATAACTTAATAGAATAACTAAATAGAAATAATAAATATTTTAAGTATTATAAATATTAATTGAATATTTTAATTGTACATTTTTGATTGTATTTAAATTTGTTTTATTTTATTTTGGTTCAATTTTAAGTTCATCCATAATCTTTTAATCTATAATGATATTTTTGCATCTACTTTACATACATTATTATTATTGTTGTTGTTGTGTATTACTTATTATTATTTGTGTGTAAAATTTTAATGCAAAAATTAGCAAAAATTCTAATACAAAAATGAAGCAATAAGATTACTCTATTGCTTTTGTATTATTTCAAGAAAATGAATTTAAATTAAAATGCTGAATTAAAATAATTTATATTTAATTTATACAAGTATTACATTTTTATTTATCTACTTAATTTTATATACTTACATTTACATTTATTGTTGTTGTTGTATTTTTTACATAATCTTTCTGTTTTGATCAAAATAATTTATAAAAAAAATAATTGTCATTTGTTAAAATACATATCCAAGCGCTAATGATGTTGACACGTTCCCTATACAGTTATGCCGTGGCTGATAATGCGTATCGCTCCATGCGGACTGAGAGACGGGACCAGTGCATCCTCATCTCAGGTGAGAGTGGTGCTGGCAAGACCGAAGCCTCCAAAAAGGTTCTGCAGTACTACGCCATCACCTGCCCTGCCAGTGAGCACGTGCAGACCGTCAAAGATCGCCTGCTACAATCCAACCCTGTGCTGGAGGTAAACATGTACACAGCACATCTAACCCCAAATGCCAGTGTAGATCAGGACGGGCTGTAATTGTTGCCCTGGACTGCTGTCACAGAGGAAAAATTCTCCAAATGACTCTCACGATGCCAAGGAAAAGATGCCGAGTTTATTCTGAGCAGTTTGTAGTCCTGGTAAACCTCGCCAGTAATTATACGCCACTGTTATTATCTGTGCGATAAAGACTGGCGCATACATGAAGGACGTCTAAAAATGGGAAGGCCATCGGAAGCAGCACAGACGGCCATTCTGCCAGATGTTTTGCAGATGTGGTGCTTCCCTGTAAACTAGCAGTGTGTGCACATCTAGTAAAGCGTGTGTATAATCGCATTTGTCTAAAATTAAATAGCTTGTTTTTCTATACTTGTAATATTCATCAATTTTCCTTCCCATCATTGTGGTTTTTCTTCTCTTAGGCCTTTGGAAATGCAAAAACTTTACGAAATGACAATTCCAGTCGCTTTGGGAAATACATGGACATTCAGTTTGACTTCAAGGTTAGTTCACTCATATGTTGTTATTACAATATTATTGTCATTAAATGATCTTCAAACAAAGCTCACGTCTCAATTGCTGTGATCCACCTTCTGCGATACACCTTTACCCTTACAATGCTCTCCTTGGTTTGGGGATTTGGCTGCATCCACCTGTGTGTTTACGTGTTTGTTTGTCTGTGACATTATGCGTGTTTGCATGCCTGTCAGAAACCCGGTATTATCCCCTTTGCTTCTCCCTTTGGGTGTCCCCGTTGGCAGGGTGCTCCCGTAGGAGGTCACATCATTAACTACCTGTTGGAGAAATCACGTGTCGTGCATCAGAGCCACGGCGAGAGGAACTTCCACATCTTTTATCAGCTTATTGAGGGAGGAGATGAGGATCTGCTGAGGAGGCTGGGACTGGAAAAGAACGCCCAGCAGTACCAGTTTCTGGTGAAGGTGAGAGACGGACCTCACACTCTTGATATGATTAAAGCAGATGTCTGAGGTCTAAAGAAAACTGTACTTTTAAGAAAGAGCTGTTAAAACACATGCTTCAGCCACACTAGGTCATGCTGGTCAAGTAGGCGTCGTCTCGCCATTAATAAATAAAGCCTGTTTCCATCTCAGAGTAAAAAAATAAATAGGTGATTATAACTTTGTCTACTTTTTACACTTTAATCTCTGCTTCTGTCTTGCAATCTATCTGATTTCTTAAAACGTTTCCATTTACACTTGGCCACATAAATATGCCTTCGCAAAACGGATATAAATCTGTTCTTCAATTCCCGTGCTATATGCAAATTTAGTTCACGTCAATGAAAGCAATAGATATGCATTTTATTCATTATCAGCTGATTTCAATATCAGAGATCACAACAGGAGAGAACGCGGCATCAGTCCTGGAAAGATAGGTTAGTCCCACTACTTTTAATGAAGATGATAGTATGTTAAGCGTCTGCGACTTTCAGTTTCATTCAAAGCAGTTTGCACGTCCGCTTGCTGAAGAGATACTCAGCTACTCATCCGCGGTGACGCTTGTTGCATTAGTGCCGTCATATCTGACTATAACATGCCATATAGCCTATAAAACGCTCTCACACTTTTATTATTTTAATATTTTGGGAGGAGTAAAATTAGCATATGTGGTTTCAACAACCAGATGCATTTACACTTGTCCAGTTTCGTCGGGAATGCGGCCCAGACCACATCCTGAAGTGGTTTGAGCGATCACATTTACATGTGTGTCGAAAGCATTTCAGAGGGCATTTACACCTGGTCTTTTCAGTATCGGCTAGCTATTCGATCAGAAAAAATGCAGGTGTAAACAGCCCCTGTGATTGTCGTTGTCTGATTCTCCTTTTCATGACTGGTCATACATTTTCAATAGGAGTCAGATGGGTTTTTGTTAAATGTGAGCCAAAATCATCACAATTAAAAGAACCAAAGACTTAAACTACTTCAGTCTGTGTACATTGAATTTATTTAATACACGAGTTTCACAATTTGAGTCGAATTACTGAAATAAATGAACTTTTCCACGACATTCTAATTTATTGAGATGCACCTGTATGCCTCCATGTCAAGAACACATCCACGCATATGCCAGTCACCCATGCTGTTTGCTCTGCTGCATGACATGTCGCTGATGAAAATCTGGATGTTCCTTTAGTCTTTGGGACTGAGAACTCAAAATATTTTTTTCCCCGGAAACAAGTTGAAATGTGGACTCATCTGAGCACAGCACACATTTTCAATGTCTTTTTGGCTATCTGAGGTGAGCTCTGGCCCAGGGAACCCGGCAGCATCGCTGCATACAATTGATGTACAGCTTTCTTTGTAAATAGGCTAACACAATTTAATTACCATTTATTTACTTTTATATTGTTTTTATAAATTTTTTTACATCCATATTTGAGGGAAGGGGCACAACAATACAATTCTGCTTAGGGCACCCATTTGACCGGCAGCGGCCCTGATTCTATAAAATGTTCCCTTTTATTTTTCCTCTGAACTTTTTTGGAGTGTTGCAGCCATCAAAAGCAAACTTTGTTCATATTTACAAAATACATTTGCGTTGGTCAGTGAAAACTTTAGACATTTTCTTTGTACTTTTGTCAATTCTATAAAAGTTAAAGAGAATTAACAAATCACAGATTCTTGAGACTTTCTCATTATTGCAACTTTGTCTTTTACATCTTTTTTGTTATTGCGACTTTATATTTCACAGTTGCGATTTTTATTTTTTATTTCTGCTTATAATATTTCTTAAATACATCTTAATTTATATCTGTCATTATTGGCACTATTTATCTCATAGTTTCAATTATTTGAAGCTCATTTCTTACAAGTATTCAGGAATGTCCCTCTGTTGCTTCCTCTCGCTCCCCTGGTGTTTAATAGAGGAAGTCAAGAGGAACCCCTCCTCCCTTGGTTTCCTCTGTTGAGCTGATTGAGTGTGTGTTTTTTTTTAGGGTAACTGTCCCAAAGTGAGCTCCATAAATGACCGCAATGACTGGAAGATGGTGAGGAAAGCCCTGAGCATCATTGGCTTCACTGAGGATGAAGTGGAGGTATGAAAGACGAACCGACCAATCACAACACACACCCACACACTATGAAGAATGAAAGCAATAGAAAGTTCTCCTTTATCTGGGCAAACAGTCCTTATTTTTTAAATCTGGTGACCGAAATTACACCCATTACCTTTTAAATTGTGATCTTTCCTCTAATTCACACCCATCCCTTTCTCTCCACAGGAGCTTTTGAACATTATTGCCAGTGTACTACACTTGGGGAATGTCCAGTATGGAGGAGAGGACAGCGGCAGTGCCTACATCACCACAGAGACACAGATTAAATACTTAGCCAGGGTAACAGGACAGTTTATTTATATCACTAGTCTGTGGCCACATGTGCATGACCTCTGTGTTTAAACCTCTAACCATGTTTCTTCTCTTGAAATTACATGGCAGGGGTGTTTTTGACTTTTGTGTGTGTGTGTGTGTTTGTATTACTGCAGTTGTTAGGTGTGGATGGCACAGTTTTTAAGGAGGCTCTAACACATAAAAAGATAATTGCCAAAGGAGAAGAGGTATGTTTTCAAGTATTTAGAGTTAAATATTAATTATTGCTAACAGACAAATATCACTATTACTATTGCTCATACTTGGAGTTAGGGATTTTTCAAAACTTGTTTGTTGAGGGGAAGTCTGCTATTACTGTTGGTCATATTCGTGCTTTTTAGTAGTTGGTAAAAAGATCCCATAGATTTACAATAAATTAGGAATCGGAGTCATAGGGAGCAGAATATCATAGAGACTTTGATGTAGGCGGTAAATATTACATGGGAAAACATGTAATATTTTACATGTAATATGCTGTTTCGCTTTAAAACCTTTTTACGAGTGTTTAGTAGTTCTGAGTATTCAGTGTAAAACAAATTGTGTACAATATGCAATGATTACTATGAGTGGTTCCCATAATTGTACTGTCTGTGCTTGTGTTGTAGCTGATGAGTCCTTTAAATCAAGAGCAGGCCGCTTCAGCACGGGATGCCTTATCTAAAGCCATATACGGTCGTACTTTTACTTGGCTGGTCAACAAAATTAATGACTCTCTGGCCTTCAAGGTATGGACTCGTTCATTGTTAAATACACTATCAGCTCCATGGCTTTGCAAACTCTCTGATAGAGGCTTGTTGCTAAATGTGGATGTTTGGTGCCCTCACATGGAGAAAGCCTAGCAGTGACATGTCATCGAATTACTCCGGTTTTCCGACGACTGTTATTAGAACACATTCTCTCCATATGATCTTACAGGCTGTGTATGTTTTGTCTGAACGGCACGCCACCAGCTGTTGTTGAATATTTCTGTGCTTTTAATGTCTCTCAGGATGATTCATTCAACAGTAAGAACGCCTCTGTCATTGGTCTGCTGGACATCTATGGCTTTGAGGTCTTTCAGAACAACAGGTAGATTAAATAGTTGAAATGTAATTACATTTCATTTAATATTTATCAACAATGTATTTATGCTATATTACATTTAATTTCATATTTATCAACAATGTATTTATGCAATATGTTATATTTTGTTACATTCATATACTCTTTATTTTATACTACTATACATATTTTGATATCAATTTAAATAAACAATAAAATTCCATTTGTTATTGTAATATTCAATGACATAATCTTTATATTATAATCTTAACCCCCTCTATGGTATGCATTGTTTTAACCATTAAAAAATATATATATATATATTAGTGCTGTAATCACATCCAAAATAAAAGTTTTTGTTTACATAAAAAATGTATTTGGACTGTGTATATTTATTATGTATATAAATACACACACATGCATATATATTTAAGAAAAATAGGTTACATTTGTATATTAAATATATTTCTATATAATATAAATTATATAAATATATACATCATGTGAATACATGTAAATATTTTCAAATTACATACTGTATGTGTGTGTATTTATATATACATAATAAATATACACAGTACACACATGTTACATAAACAAAAACTCTTATTTTGGATGCAATTAATCGTTTGACAGCACTAATAAATATATATATCATATTAATTATCAAACTAATCATATTATTAATCATATTTGATTTATATTTTAGCAATATTTTCAAATAATATTTCATACATTATATAGAAAAATAAAGTCTTAATTTATTATTTTGGTTATCTTTGAATCTAAGTAACTTTATCTATTTATGTATTGTTAACAAGAGTATAATCATACTAATTTTCAGAGATAACTCTGCATCTCTTTGCCTGTCTGTTTAGTTTTGAGCAGTTTTGTATCAACTATTGTAATGAGAAGCTGCAGCAGCTCTTCATTGAACTGACTCTGAAGTCGGAGCAGGAGGAATATGAAGCTGAGGGAATCACGGTGAGAATTCCCTGAAACACGTAACGCATATGCATACTGTACACACACACACACACACACACACACACACACAGCTCAGCATATGCAACTCATGTGCAGGGTGCTGGAATGGTGTCTTACTCACAGCTCAATGGGCACATTATGGGCAAACATGTGTCGTGGGCTTTATTTTTGTGCTGTTATTATGATAATGCTGACCTCTCGCACTGCCGATAAAACATTGTGATGCATAGACTGTTAAAGAAAGCCTGTTTGTGGCCTGGATTTGCGGGTGGGCTGGGAATGCTCTTGTTATTGCATTCCTTGAATTTTATAGCAAAAACAACATTGTCAATCTTGAATACTTTCCTCTTATGGAAAGTTCAAATGCAGTAATGCTCATGTTTTTGCATTCTCCAGTGGGAGCCTGTGCCATATTTTAACAACAAAATAATTTGTGATCTTGTGGAGGAGAAGTTTAAAGGAATCATTTCCATCTTGGTGAGAATGCTCTCTGTGAACTTCCATCAAAATATTAAACTTTTTTTTTAAAGCTGCATATATCTTAAATTATTTATCGTTCTTTCTACAGGATGAAGAGTGTCTCCGGCCTGGAGATGCCAGTGACATCACCTTCCTGGAGAAGCTTGAGAACACTGTCGGTGGCCACGCACACTTCCTAACGTCAGTCATGCCATCCTCCTTTAGCATTCGATCTAACACCTCAAATTATATCTTAAGCATTTCAAAACTAATAGATATGATATTTATACATCTGCATCTGCACTACATTACAGTCACAAGCTGGCTGATGGAAAAACCCGTAAAGTGATGGGTCGTGAGGAGTTCAGACTGATCCACTACGCAGGAGAAGTCAACTACAATGTGAACGGTCAGTTACTGAACAGATGGAAGTGATAAAAATGAAGAAACCGAAATCGAGCGCATCGTTGAACAAAAGCGGGCACTTATGCCCACAGATTTTTCCCAGGCTGAGCGTTGACTGACGTCATTGTGTATATTCCAACTTCTAGGCTTCCTGGACTGGATCTCCTTTTCAGAAACCAGGGGGGAACAGGAACAGACCTATATATATACATACATACATATATATATTAAAAATATATATATATATAATCATATATATATATATATACTAAATATATATATATATTTTCAATATATACTGTATAGACATAATAAATATACACATACATACACATATATCACACAAAAACTTGTATTTTGGATGCGGATGTGCACTTTAGCATATATATATATATATATAAGTACACCATATCTGGGCTGAAATATCAAATACGAAATGTGTCTCTATTTTCAGGTTATGTGTATGTCCGAAAATAAAATCCTCACTCAGTGTTTTGACCGAGAGGAACTCACAGACAAGAAACGCCCAGAGACGGTATCTATCTATCTATCTATCTATCTATCTATCTATCTATCTATCTATCTATCTATCTATCTATCTATCTATCCATCCAAATATTATCCAAAAAGTAATCTCTCTGGTACAATTTTTTTTTTACTTAAATACTGCTATTTCTAGAAGGTTAAATATATTGCGTCAAATGTTGTTTATGTTTAAACAACCATAAACAACCAAATGTGTTTGTGAATCAGTTATTAGTTCATAGTGGCATTTATACATAAACCACCACAGCTTGGCCTCAGTCCATGAAATTGTGGATCTCTGCCTGCCACCTACACTGTGAGGAATGCCCTGACACTGTGGTACCTCTTCACTCCATGTGACTGCGTACAATCCTGAATCCCCCCAATCGCAGTGCCCACTCCGCACAGCTCCATTGGTTGAGTGTGAGTGGGCTGCTGTTTAGTTGTTTGCTTGTATTGTTGACCACTGGCTTCTCCCACATTGTCACTGCCTGGCTGGACTTGCACACTGTGGCTTGTGTTCATGCTTGTTGTCACTGGCCGTCTGTTTTTCTTGATCTCTCGTTCCGTTGGATCTCTGCGACCAGGCAGCAACCCAGTTCAAGACCAGCCTGGCGAAGTTGATGGAAATCCTGATGTCTAAGGAACCGTCTTACGTGCGTTGCATCAAGCCTAATGATGCCAAGCAAGCAGGTTTGTGAGCAGTTTTCTGTACTTGAGTTTTAGTGCCGTTCATCACTTAGAGATAGTTTTTCTCATTTGTGCTCATTCTTTGCACCTGTTCCCTTACCATGGGACAATATTATTATGCTATTGAATGACAGTATTATGGTAGTTTGATGCATTTCATGTTTTAGTATTATTGCCATATTCATAAAACATGGTATTTATATGGTACTCCATCCAAGGGATATAGAAAATAGTATATTATTATAGGACATGAGAATTATTCGCATTATGATTTATTTTATAATTTATTGTAGAATTCATTGAACTTTTTTTGTCATTAAACATTTAGCAATAATTAAACATTGATAAACCAAACTGCTATACATTTTGATAAAAAATAGAGATAATTTAAATGAGAAAATTATTAAATTGATTTAATAAAAAATGTAATTCTCTTTTCTGACTATTAAAGTGCTAAAATCTATCCATCTATCTATCAATTTTGAGTATGTATATATATATATATATACCATTTTTTTGAGTATATATATACTCAAAATGGATAGATAGAGTGTATATATATATATATATATGTTTGTGCCATTTGTGTTCTTCTCTATGTGATGTAATGGATTCATTGTTCAAACTGCAGTCATTCGTTCCCTCACACTGATTCTCTCTTACTTCATCAGCTCCTTTGTTTTGCCCTTGTCTTTTGTTGATATTTGTTAGCGTCTTTTGTTTGTTAATAAGCTCTTATCCTCATAAATATTGGCAAATCTATAGTTTTTTACATACGTTACATTGTATGAAGCCTCATTAAACTGAAATCTCTCTGTCTCTCTACAGGGCGTTTTGATGAAGTCCTCATCAGGCACCAAGTAAAATATCTTGGTCTGATGGAAAACCTTAGGGTGAGGAGAGCTGGCTTTGCATATCGCCGTCGCTACGAGACCTTCCTGCAGAGGTTGGTATCTACATGGCAGAAAAATATAAGAACTTAAACCCAGATGAACTGTTTTTAATGATAATCTTTTAATGGCACAACCTGGTTATTATTTCAAGTGTGGCTCTGTTGGGTGACCAAACATACCTCATAATGGTAACCCACAATACTCTTAGCTTATAGTTACCCTGAACCAATTTAGCTGATTTTTCAGCAAAGCTCTCGCAAAAAAATCTTATTTGTAACTCTTCGCACTTTCTAATCCTCTTTTAAAAAGCTCAGCACTTCCTGTGGACTTCAGTGATAATTAGGTCAAAGGGAACAAGCAGTGTGTTGAAAACAGTGATTCCTCTTTCTGCTTAAGATGAAGTTGAGTTTTGTGTGTAATGCTTGCGATTTCCTGTTTCAGGTATAAATCCCTGTGTCCAAACACCTGGCCGAACTGGGAAGGCCGTCTGGTCGATGGAGTTTCCACACTCGTCAAGCACATCGGCTACAAACCTGAGGAGTACAAACTCGGCAGGTTGGTTACACAAATAAGTGTTTAAAATTCTAACTTTTATTTTAAAAGTATTAAAAAAAAATCTGTATCCTTTCTGTGGTTCCAAAAAAAGGCTTATTTATTTATTTTAAAGGACCAAAATCTTCATCCGCTTCCCTAAAACCTTGTTTGCAACTGAAGATGCTCTAGAAGTCCGGAAACACAGCCTTGGTATGAGCCATATTCAGAGACGTATCATGTAACTCTTCACTGGAGGTTCTGCCCAAACTTAACCTCATCAAACTGTTCTTCATGCACAGCTACCAAACTGCAATCATCCTGGAAAGGCTACAGTCAAAAAACCAAATACCGTAAAATGCGTCAATCAGCTATCAAAATCCAAGCCTGGTGGAGAGGTATTCTGGCCCGCAGGGAAGCGAAGCGTAGGAGAGAGGCTGCCAACACCATCCGCAGGTCTAGTACAATAGTCCGTGATGTGATTCTGTCCAGTTAGAGAGCCTAAGCCCACTTTTGTTTTTACCATCTGTGGTCACTGTTACAGGTTCATCAAAGGCTTCATCTACCGCCACCAGCCACGTTGTCCAGAGAATGAATACTTCCTGGACTACGTTCGCTACTCGTTCCTAATGAAGTTGCACAGGAGCCTTCCTAAATCTGTTTTGGACAAGAGCTGGCCAACGCCACCTCCCGCCCTCAATGAGGTGAGATATCATGAATCAGTCATCTGTACAATCATCGACTCCTTTAGATGTGAGATGAGAAATGATGCCTTCCTTTCGTTCACAGGCTTCAGAGCAGCTCCGCAAACTCTGCATGCAGAACATGGTGTGGAAGTACTGCAAGAATATCAACCCGGAGTGGAAGCACCAGGTGTTTGCTTTGTTTTTTTTACTTTATTTATTTTAACTTTTTTTTTTATAATATATGTATTTTAATTGTATATTTATTAGTAGTATTTTTTTTTTTATTGTATTTATCTATTAATTAATTTGATTGTAGGGCTATTGTAAATGAACCTAGAATGAAAGTAGCTGCTGTACCATTTTACATGGTTAAATTGTATTTATTTATTTTTTATTATAATTATTTTAATTTATAACTTATTAATTATAATGTATTATTAGTCCAATTTTGTATTTGTTTATATTTGATTATTAGTTTATTTTGATTGTTGAGTTCCTGAAAGAACTGCTTTGTTATCTATTAATGCAGTTGGAGCAGAAGATGGTCGCAAGTGAAATCTTTAAGGACAAGAAGGACAACTATCCACAAAGCGTCCCAAAACTTTTTGTGGGCTCAAGACTTAGTGAGTTTTCAGATTTCATCTCACTTTGAAGACACATTTCCTGTGTTGTATATTCTAATTTGTTTTCTGCGTGTGTCAAAAGGTGGCGAGGACATCAATCCTAAAGTGCAACAGGCTCTGGGGAATGATAAGATGAAGGTTGGTTGAATTCTGGGCTATTTGTTTGGGAAATCTCTCTTTAATGTGGTTCAGACTGTGGTTCACAACTACATCCTCTCATCGGTCTCTCCAAAAAAGCCAAAAATGTGTAATTTTACATGACTGAATATGTGATCTCCTACATATGACCTTATTTCTCAGTGTTTGCTCGGACAACATACAGTACTAGACACGACAAGCATCTATGATAATAGGCAGTATGTGAAAAGGAAAAGTGATTCTGCTAATATAATCCATCCTTCCCCACAGTATGCTGTTCCAGTGACTAAATATGATAGAAAAGGATATAAAGCACGCAACCGACAGCTCCTGCTCATGGCGAACAGTGCCATCATTGTGGAGGAGGCCAAGCTCAAACAGCGTATCGACTACAGCTCACTGAAAGGTGAGCTTAAACTGTTTTTACACTTAGTTTGACTATATTTTGGTATGATTGCGTTGTAAGTGTGAGTAATATATGATATTAAGACCAATTTTCATATCAATTGTAAGGCATACTATTCACATGAAACAAACCAGAGAGCGTGTTTTCAAAGCAGACTTAAATGCTTTACTCAGAATTTTGTCCAAACTGAATACGAAAAGCCACTTTTTTCACAAATTCAGATGTCTAGTGTGACCACACAGATTGAAAAAAGTGAACCACAACCAATTAAAAAGTGACACTGTTTTATCTGTAGGGATTTCAGTCAGCTCTCTTAGTGACGGCATGTTTGTTCTCCATGTTGCTTGTGAAGACAATAAGCAGAAAGTAAGTCTCCTTTGCTTGTAATTTCCTTAAGCGCTAAACCAACTGCTTTCAGAGTGAATATATAAACTGTATTGGTATCACAGGGTGATGTGGTGCTTCAGAGCGAGCATGTCATTGAGGCGTTAACCAAAGTGGCCATCTGTGCTGACAAGATGAACAGCGTTAACATCAACCAGGGAAGGTGAGTTGTAGACACAAAATTATAAAAAAAAAATTATACTATTGAAGTTTCAAGGCAGACTTCGGTTTATGAAATATTCTATTTATGAAATGATTATACTTTTATTAATAAAAACTATTGCTTTCCCTCTTATGGACAGCATACAGTTCAATGTGGCACAAGGAAAAGAAGGGATCATAGATTTTACATCTGGCTCAGACTTGCTGATAGCCAAGGCTAAGAATGGACACCTTTCTGTGGTGAGCACTGCTGACTAAAACACTTTTTTATCAAGATTATTTCAGTGAGAAGAAAAACGATAACGAACATATTTTTTTAATTTCTCAGACTGCCCCTCGCCTCAACTCAAGATGATGGACGAGTCCTGACCAAGCTCTTCCTGCATTCTCACAGGATCTTCATCAATCACATGACTAAAGGAGGGGCTTCTCTCTGCCAATCAGACGCCAGCCAGCTGCACCAAAGGCCTCCGCTTTAAGTTGTGAAAATCCAGCAAACTTATTTATGTTTTGGGGGATTAATACTGTTATATGAATATTATGATTTGTTATGTCAAAGCCAAGAAATAACAATATATATGTGCATTTCCTGCACTCTGTCTTTATCTAGCTTTATTTGGGAAATGTTGATTTGTTAGAGATAGTGACCTAAGTCATGCTAACGAGGTAAATCAGGGTTCATAATGAGTAGTTGTTCGCTTCGGTTCTATTTATGTTCACCCATGATTACTTTTACTTTTCTATGAATTCTGCAATCCAAACCTACTCAGAACCAATACACTTTTGCGTTCATGGGAATGGTATTAATTACTTTTTGCATAGAGAAGATGACTGGTTAAACTTGTTTGTGCAACATAATTTTGCTCATAAGTTATTAATATTAGTGGATGTGTTAAAAAAGGAGGACAAACTTTTAGGGAGCGTATACCAAGTGCATTGAAGGTGTGTGTCATGTATGTAAAGCTACCGAAATAAATCTTAATGTTGATGGAAAGATTTCGCACGTGATAGCAACTATGCTAGAAAACCAGCCTCGTTTTTTTTTTACAGTATGATTCATTCATTGGGTTCAATCTAAATTCAGAGATCAGTAAATATTTATTTTCTCAGTCCCAAATCTGTGCCTCAAAATGTTAGGGTTAGAAAGTATATTTGATAAGATAAGAGTTCCTGTAAAAATGAGAAGAAATGCAGTGATGGACAAAAGAGAGATTTTTGAGAGTGGTCTTTTCTTATGCTCTCCAGAGGTGAATCGTTCAGGCTTTGTGCTCCTAATACAATGAACACAATAATCTCTCATATTAACGCCATTTCCTACATTAGCACTGCTCCAAGCTCACTGCACAGCTTGTGAGAGATGTTGTTAGCCATAATAGTAGGGTAAGTTGTATGTAATCTACAAAATAAAATGTAACTTGGCTTGAGGCCAAACTTAAATGTTGTTTTAGAAACTAAAAAGTGGAAATTTGGCATACCCTTTGCACTAGGATTTCAGGCACCTAAAACTCTTGATGGAACAATTGTTTGATGTCGAGAATGTTCAGAGAAACATTGAGCATGTGCCTGTCATAGCTGATGTCATATAGTTGAGGATGCTTAGAAGAAAACACTGAAAGGAAACGCGTTAAATGCTGGTGTATGCATAAGTGCCACATGTATTTAGAAAAAATATATATTTTTGACATTTATATATAAAAAAAATAATACCCCAATACTGTCCACACAAACTCGTGGCCCCCAAGTTGATATATAATTCACACGTGATTTTGTTTTATACTATTTGTGTAAAATACCCATATGAAATCTGTCATTTTGAAGCAAACTGACAATGTTTTGAGCATATTAAAGCTGATAAAAAAGCATTGCCTTGTCAGCTCTGTATTTTTTCATAGCATGTATGGGGATAGGTATTTGTGTTCGCTGTATTTTTTATTAATCTAGTGTAAATCTAATTTGCATTTAATAAAGGCAATATTACTGTTTGCTTGGCAGCAAATTGTCAAGTTTTGGTAATATGATCCAGGAAAGGAAAAGAAAGACGGAATTGGAGAGGAGAGACTGGTGATGTCACTGGCAATTATGTTGTTGTTTTTCCACACCAAAACTGAAGCATTTTGAATACGTTAAACTGTAGGTGTTCATTACTTATAAATGTATGATTGACTTCAAAGCATTAGTGACCTCTGGTAAACAGAAACGGAGAAGAGCACGAGTGACTGACTGTGGGCGGAGATGATCAAATTCTTGTGTTCTGTTATTGCACAATATACTGTGTATCAGGTGACTTTAAGAGGAATACATACGGAGTATTTCATATTTTAGACTACTGAAAAGTGTTTTACTATAGCGAAAAATATGAGTCTCTTTTAGAAACGGCCTACAGGTAATCGACATAACTTATGATTTGTAAATATATGAATCGTTCATAATAGGCTTTCTGTATCACTCAGGCTAGTTTCACTTTCAGCTATTAAATCAAGGAGATTCTACGGAAGTGTGGGGATAATGCGTGTGACCCTGTAAGTTCGTTTATTATTATTATTATCATTTATTAAACAATTTCGCTTAGTTTTTTTTCGATGTGCTTGTTTGGAACTGTTAATATATCCATTGGATGTACATAATTATTATATAGTACATTTAATGGCGGTAGACGCTTTAGGAATTTCTGTTTGTTTTCCGGGCGTGTAACGTTAGTGTATTCGCGCGAATCTTTTGTTGTCCCTGTCAGAGTTTATCATCAAGGACATTTTAATCATTAAATGTTTTGTGATTATATTTGTGAATGAAGTTATATTCATATACATTTTATTCATATACAGGTGCATCTCAATAAATTAGAATGACGTGGACAAGTTCATTTATTTCAGTAATTCAACTCAAATTATGAACCTCGTGTATTAAATAAGTTCAATGCACACAGACTGAAGTAGTTTAAGTCTTTGGTTCTTTTAATTGTGATGATTTTGGCTCACATTTAACAAAACCCCACCAATTCACCATCTCAACAAATTAGAATACTTCATAAGACCAATAAAAAAAAAACATTTTTAGTGAATTGTTGGCCTTCTGGAAAGTATGTTCATTTACTGTATATGTACTCAATACTTGGTAGGGGCTCCTTTTGCTTTAATTACTGCCTCAATTCGTCGTGGCATGGAGGTGATCAGTTTGTGGCACTGCTGAGGTGGTATGGAAGCCCAGGTTTCTTTGACTTATCTGTGAGCTTGTGAAAATAAATAGGCTAAATAAAAATTGAGAGCTTGTGACTTATGTAGTTTGTGAATTGTTGTTATTTGCTTCTGAAATACTTAAGAATAAATACTGTAAGTTTTGACTTTTTACTAATTTTATTTTCTTTGGGGGCAAGGTCAGGCCTTAATTAGGGGGCTCCAAACTCCCCCATAACCAGGATCCTTTTAAAGTGATGGCAGTTGGATACTGTAGCACAGAGATTCAACAGCGTCGTGTGGAGCTGGTGGAGAACTACAGCGAACACCTGACCCGCCTTCTGGACGTGCTGTTTAATGTGGGGGCAGTGACCGAGGAGGACCTCAGTCTTATTAGAGGTTCGGCTGTTCGAGGTGAGAGAGAATGTATGAGAATTCTGCTGGATGTGCTAAATGGGAGAGGAGAAGAATCATGCAGGGCTTTCCTCTACGTACTACCAATTGTTCAAGATAAAACCACCAAACTAGGACAGGCCAACAGGCAAGAGCATCTCAAAAAACACAAGGACATCTTGGCAAGACAGCATGGCCTGGTGGACTATCTCAGCATCAGAAGACGGACTTTGGGACAGGATGAGAGTGGGTGCTTAACTGATATCACCTTCTCAAGACAAGCTGGTTATGCATCGTCTTCTCAATGCCGACATGAGTCAGCAGGAGTTGGGGATGCTTTCAGGACACGTGCGGATGAGATCTGTATTTTCAAGGATGTGTATGAGAATCTGCTGTGCGACCCAGAGAGTGGTGTGAATATGCTGTCAGGAGTTGCTGGAAGTGGGAAAACCACGGTTGTGAGACGCCTGGTGCGAGAGTGGGCTGCAGAAACCAACTCGCCCAAGATTGTCCTATCTCTGTCCTTTCGTGAGTTGAACCTCATAACTCAAGAGCAGAGCTTGCAGGACTTGCTCTCGGATCACTACATCCAATTGAAACCTTTCCTGCCTGAGTTACTGAACTCAAACCCAACACAGTTTTTACTCATCTTAGATGGTCTGGATGAATTCTGCTACCCTCTTAATTTCGAACACACTCCCAAGTGTTCAGATCCTGAGCGGGTGCAGCCTATACAATCCATTGTGGTGAACTTAATCAAGGGAAATCTGCTTCCAGGAGTGTCCATTTTCCTTACTTCGCGACCTCATGCGGCCTCCAAAGTTCCTCCAGTTCTGGTCAGTCAATTTTACAGTCTGCTCGGTTTCTCTGTAGCTCAACAGAAGCAGTACTTTGAGAAGAACTGCAGTTCTCCCGAGGCTGCCGAGGCAGTGTGGGCTTCAGTGTCATCCCATAAACCCCTTCTACTCATGTGCCACATTCCCGCATTCTGTTGGATCGTGTCGACCGCCTTGCATGATGGCGGCTCCTGCCTTTGTCCTGCAAGTGCCAATTCAGCAGAAACAGGAGGCCTTGATGAAGCCAACCAACTAAACTCTTTAATAGGACCTTCTGAGGAGAACTCCAAACCAGTCACAATCTCTGAAATCTACTGCTGCTTTGTTAAATCCATCTTGCTATTCCACGTGCAAGGGCGTAGCGAGGGCTCCCATCACACCAGGCTTCAGCACGCCCCTCACGTCCTTGGCGAAATGCAGCCTGTACTCAAAAGCCTGGGAGCTATGGCCTTCAAAGGCCTCCTGGAGAGGCGGTTCATCTTTGAAAGCTCTGATTTGAACTCTTTTAATCTGGATAGCACCAAACTCTCACAGGTGTTCCTCTCGGAGATACTTAAAGAGGATCGGGCATCCCTCACCTTTGAAAAGGGCTTTCATTTTATCCACACCAGCGTGCAGGAGTTTCTCGCTGCCCTGTACTATGTTCTCCAGTCACTCTCAGGATCAGATCCATTTTCAGGCCTCAAACCAAGCACAGGCCGCTATATCCAGTATGCATTTAAGCAAATGGCATCAGCCGTTAACAAATTCAGCAGACCGCAGCGTCTCATCCGCAGACGCATTAAGAAAGCCCTTCGCTGTGGTGAACGACATCAGTCTGGACACATGGATCTTTTCTGCAGGTACCTTTTATAACTGTTGTCATATTAAATGCATTTTATTAGCAGGTCAATGCTAATTTTCTTTCTTCTTTTTATTCAAAAATCCGTTAAAAATGCGATTCTTGAATGCAAATCTTCAATGGAAATATCATATAATTTGAAGCTTTTATGGTAAGGAAAGGCTAGTTTAGGTTGTAAAATTTTGATTTACTATGCTTTTTATAACTGACCAGTTATTTCCACTTATCCAGGTTTGTATGCGGCCTGCTAGTTCCCAGAACACGTCTCATCCTAAATGGATTTTTCCATGATGGGCCCAAGATGCATCTGCTCCGTTGCCAGCCCTCTCCAGACCCGACTCCACCTTTCCTTCTCCATCTGCTACACTCTCAACTCCAGAGCTCCACCCTCAGCCCGGAGAGGCAGGTCAATGTCTGTCACTGTCTATATGAGGCCCAGGACCATGGTTTGACACAGCGGCTACAGAGTTGGATGAAAGTTCTTTCACAGCAGGCCTTAGATCAATCTGGTTCGGTAAACAGGGACTGGAGCGAGCTAGCCTTCCTGTTACAGCTCAGTCCAGATCTGCAGGTTTTAAATTTAGATGCTCAAGGACTCGATGGTGACGGACTACGCCGGCTCCTACCAGTCCTTCCTCTTTTCACGACGCTCAGGTAAGTACTAACAGTAGGCATAATTGTTTGGAGGCAGATGGGATGCACTCGGTTAAATATGATTTTTTTTGTGTTTTGTGATAATTATTGTATGTTCTTTATATAAAGCCTGGGCCAGAATCCTCTTGGTTCAGAGGGAGCATCTGTGTTATCCCTTGTTCTGAGAAACCCAGATTGTCGCATTCAGAGGCTGTGGTAAGTGGGGGGGGGGGGTTATTTAAATATAAAGTCTTTAAAAAAATATCAAGTAAATCAAAATGTCATAAAATAAATAAGAATGACATTGCAAATATTGTATAAAAATAAATTAATAATTAAATGTATAAATAAATATTTAAAAGAAAATAGTCATTAGTCCAATATATAATGGCTGTGTGTGTTCACTCTAGGGTGGTTGCGACAGGACTTGGCTGTAAAGGCCTGAAGATCCTTGTAGAAGCGCTAAAAGAAAATCGTACTGTGACTGATCTCAGGTGAACAATGAGAGAAAAAATATAATGTTCAGTTAAAAATACACATATGTTGCACTTGACTTAGTGTTTACAATATCATTCTTTCATTAGAATGGCCATCAATCAAATTGGAGATGTTGGAGCTGGTTACCTTGCAGAATTGTTGAGGACGAATCGCACACTGACGGATATCAGGTAAAAGAGATTCATCTCCATCATTTCGATCTCTTGAATCATGTATTTATCTTAAAAGTTCACTGAGTTGAAACGTTCTGCATCCTATAGACTTCGTGACAACCTAGTGACAGACAAAGGAGCAGAAGTCCTCATGGCTGCCCTGAAAGAGAACACTACATTAGAACATCTGTGGTGAGAAACATTTAGAGCTGATTTAATATAGTCTATTTCCTCATGATTCTGTAAAACAAATATATTTTCTGTTCATCGCAGGTTGTTTGACAACAAGTTTACCAAAGATGGCGTCAAGAAACTCAAAGAATTTGCAAAGACCAGACCAAACTTTGACATTAAAGCTTGCGTCTGACCCACAACCAACAAACCAGTGGAGTAGCAAATGCCATTTGCATTGCATTAACTGGTTCATGACAAACATTTTCATTCACACATTTAATTCATACATTATTTTACATATTGGTACAATTGCTCTGATGTATTACTTTTGAATACATATTAGACTGTTAAATGAATAGTTTACCCCAAAAAAATTTAAATTGCTGAAAATGTACTCACTCTCAGGCCATCCCAGATGTAGATGAGCTTGTTTCTTCATTTAAACAGATTTGTAGAAATGTAGCATTACATAATTTGCTCACCAACGGATCCTGTGAAGTTAATGGGTGCCATCAGAAAGAGAGCCCAGTTGATAAAAACATCACAATAATCCACAAGTAATCCAAACAACTCTAATGCATCAATTAACGTTTTCTGAAGCAAAAAGCAGCATGCTTGTAAGAAACAAATCCATCATTATGGTGTTTTCGGTGTAAACAAATATTCCTTTAAATACTCAGGCTACTACTGCCCTCTGCTGGACATTTAAGGAGCTGTTATTTGTATGCCACATTTGTACGTTAATAATAAGCAATATTTTTAAAACTATCTTTTTAACTTTTTAGACAGTTTTTAAAACACTGAATTGCATTTATTTATTTTGTGCAGTAACTTTTTTTATCAAATCTTTTACCGTTTTTCGCTTACACACTCACAGTCAGATTTGACTTAAGCTTATAATTGTGTTACACTTTGCCCTAAAATGGCTTTTCAACACACATTTGTTCTTCTCGTAGTTATTTATAAATTATTGTCTTCTTTCACTTTTCTGCTATAGTGTCTCAGACCAGTTCGACAATGATTATGCCACAATTACTTGTTTATTACCCATGTTTGTGGGTTATTTTACATGTAGAGCCCAGGGCTCCTCTTAGATGCTTCAAAAACAGAAGTAAACATGTAAGTGTAAAATACACAAAGCCAGAGTATTCTTTGGTTAGTAAAAGCATTTATTTTAAAGATACTACCGTTACTAAAATCACAGTAGTGCATATTAGAAGCACTTTTGATCATACATACCAGTGGAGATCTTTAAAACCAAACTATAGATAGATAGATAGATAGATAGATAGATAGATAGATAGATAGATAGATAGATAGATAGATAGATAGATAGATAGATAGATAGATAGATAGATAGATAGATAGATAGATAGATAGATAGATAGATAGATAGATAGATAGATAGATAGATAGATAGATAGATAGGGCTTGACTACTTTTTGTGAAAAAATTCTGAACATGGTTTTTATTCATTGCCATGTTATCCATGTCAGATAATTTATTTTTGAAACATTGCACACCTGTCTTCTCTCTGAAAGTTGCATAATATAGGTTCATGCATTGTTATATCATTATTCGTCATAATATCATGAAATATGCATTGTATGATTGCTTAGCAATGCGTGCAATACAAAGTACAAGTGTTGTTAAGCAGTCATTAAAACAAGATATTCAAATGTTCAATAAAAATGATCTGGATTCTCCAGATTCCAGTTTGCTTTGGTAATGAGTCTGTGGTTTGTAAATACTTCAAAGTTCAAACTGTATTGCTTCAGGAGCAATTCCATATATTGATGACTGCTGCCTTGAATGCAAAAGCTTACCGTTCATGTGCATTCTCACGTCTGTTGTGATAAGTCTCAAACATTGCCTAAGTTTATCGATGGGGGGGGGGGGGTTTGGGCTCTGGTTCCGGAGTAACATTTAATATAATTACATTTCTCATTAAAAGCACGCTTCTATCTTTATTTGATGTAGTTACCCATTTAAACCACCAGATGCCGACGTGATGTTTTGTGACTCATGTCACCTCTTTGTTCAGTCTAGTGCTTAGAAAGAGTACAAGAAACAGTAAAACGTATAATAAAGAGCTTTGGTTATTTGTTCAGCTCCCCTGCATTACGATCTGTTATTTTATATTTTCTACTCACTTAGCCTGTTTATACAATGTGAGTTGTATAATAAATGCGACTGATATGAGACTTCAGAAGTTTGAAAAGAGGTTAAATATGAATCCCAGAGTTGATGTTGTTCCTTTTTCTTAGGAAAACCATACTGTAGCATACATCGAGCGATTTCAATTAAGATATGCTACAATATCGCCTACTTGAGCGATATTGTCTTCCTGTGTTCAGTCTTCCTGTGTTTTTGCAGTAGGCCTAATATAATAGGTGAATATCAGCGTGGCTACTATTATGATAAATCATGAAGTTAGGACAGTTGTCTTTGTTTCGTTTTTATGTGTTTTATGAATATTTAAAAGTCATAAGTGGTAATCAAATACTGTAGCTTGGTAGCAGGGACCACATCCGCACACAATCCGGTGCGTTCTGTGAATGTTCTTTGAGCTGGAGCAAAATATAAAGTGAAATTATTTATATATATTCGCCGAGCGGCGCTCTGATTGGCTAGTCTCATCTCTAGCTCAGGAGCAGCCAATGGGGAAGTTGGCTTGTTTGTGTGAAGCAAGCAGTGCAAATATAAAATCGAGAATAAGAGATGTTGGAATACATACTGATGCATGAACATAACTCAAAGAGTGAACTCGGCACCAGAAGGTTGTTTATACCTTTTCTACTCTGAAGACAGTCGAAGCGAGAGCTTGGTGAAGGAAATAGGTATGACTTTTTATAAGGATGCTCTATTGTAAGTTTACATCTTAAGGCTGTTGATACTGTATTAGTATTGCATTAGTTTACACAATCATTTCTGAATACGTATTTGTATTGTTTTAAACCGATTAGATATTGTTTTAAACAATGTTTTTTTTTAAATCACAATTGTGCCATATGACAACGACTATAGCACATTCCCACTATTCTCCAATAACTATATTTTATGATGTCAGAGCGTGTTTTTGCGTTATGAACTGAACTGAGACGCGTTGTTTGATTTCTATATAACGCGGTGTATTAGTTTAATGCCGCAACTTGTTCAATGTCTTACCTTATGTTTTACATTATACTTGCACTAATAGCTTCGACAGTTGTTTATTTCCGAAAAATGCTTAATGGTTGCCATGTACGTGGCCTTTTCTTTGATTATTGTTGTTGTACTGTTGTTATACGGGCTTCAGAAACCGTGTTTTGCGGTTTCATGTGATAAATGGGAAATAGAACTGCTTGTACATCATATAATATGTGTATATTACAATATCCGCATTTATACAGCGAGTATTTATATAGCCTAGTGCAGAACAACAGTGTGAAGCGATGACAAGGAAGTGCGTTCACCGCGTCTGTTATTCAGAGAGTATACACAGAACAGCTGAGCTCTGTATGCATGAGGAAGGAGGGGAGAGGGGTACATACACACACACAGGCGGATGATGCCTGTCCAGTTCAGACCAGTTTTAGGGCTACTTGTTTTCCGCAGGATACTGTTATCGTTAACACAAATGAGACACCACGCGCAAATCAGGAAAGAAAATGAACGACCAATTCCCAATGCTTTTTATGCAGCTCAAATGAACATATAATACCAGTTTGTGCAAGATTTTCTTTTGCATCCCACCAACCTGGTCGCTTATGCAAAGCAAACATAATATAATCGTATAATTATGACCTAATGTCACTTCCCCTTTGCTTAAATAGATTTTGCACTAAGATAACAGCAGCACAAAGCGTCGACTCGCGCCGCACTGGTTCGAACCGGCTGGATCTTGGTCTCACGTGGAGCTGCTCTCTGAATCTGTTTATCGCGTAGCCAATGAGGGGAGAAGTGAACGGTCGAACAGCCAATCGGAAGATAGCAGGGCGGGACTAGATGCGTGCCAATGGGCGGGGTTTCAATTAACTACATTCTCTTTTGGAACTCTTTTTTGTTTACGAGCTGTTTTGTAGCTAAGCGAGACAAACAAACGGGATGTAAATGATGTTCGGAGGGAGTTGCGGTTATAACAAACTGGCAACAAATGAATCTGAACTATATGCTGTGAATTACAATGTTGTGAAATCGTTGGAAGAATAAAAAAATATGAAAATGTATCATTATACATGTGTATTTGATATGTAAGTGTATTTATAATTGAATAATATTATTTATTACTATTTACCATTAAATATCTAATACCCAACTCTATTGGCACTTTCTCAGGATTTCCCAAAGTGTAGGGGGTTTTCCTCTGTATTACCAGCACAGACTGTATCATCTCCTTCAGTCATGGCTCCCTCACTGGCCACAGCCTTCTCCAGGCGATGGTGGATGGCGATTACTGCGGTGATCGAAAACCTGTTGTTCTCTGCTGTCCTGCTCGGATGGGGCTCACTGCTCATTATGCTAAAATCAGAGGGCTTTTACTCCTACCTCTGCAGAGAACCAGGTAAGGAACAGGAGAAAAGAGTACACTCAGTGCAGGTTGTGTTACAGAAACAAACAGAAATGTATTGACACTCATAAAGACATTAAATGCATTATAGATGCCAGATTGAATGCTGCAAATAATTACGTGAACATCAAATGACTATATTACCTATATACAACATTATTCCCCACTCAGATTTGAACAATAAATGTTTGGCTGCTTGACCTAAAACATCTTTGGGATGCAGTTGCATTAAGCACTCTAAAAAAGATGTTAATTTGACCTACAAAATGTCTTATTTCGCAACAGAAACTGCAAGAGTTTATAGATTTTATAATCACGCAATTGTGTGAGTAAATGTAATACAGCATTGTGAAAAAAAAAATATATATTTTATCTGGCACCCATCACAAGGCTTGTGGAGGAATCCAAACCTGAATATCAATCGATCACTGAGAGTAAGAGCACCTTATTTGGAAGCCCTTTGCTTGTGTTGCCATTAGGAATTACAAACAGCATCTACAAGCTTGTTTGGCATCAGAATGTTGGCAAGGGCGGTCTAGATCATTTGAAGTCCGTCACAGGGTTGATTTCATTTCATGGTAAACAGACTAGAGGACATCTGTTTCTGTTTATATAATACAGTAGAGAATCTTCCAAGTGCATCTGTAATATTAAATAAATAGTTAAAACAAACAATAAATCTTGAGAAAACAGAGGGACAGTGATATGCTAGACTAATTGGTTAGAGATGAGTATTTGTGTATCCTGAACACACTTTACCAAACACATGCAATGATACATGAATTAAGGATTTTCTAAATAGCTGAATATCTCTTAATAAAGATGGAGGCCCACTGTTGCATTAACTTATAATTATTCATATGTTGTACTTTAAAAGCATGGGCATTGCACTTACACTGTATTTTTGTCCTGTTTTCCAGTGTAAAAAAAACATTCTTATAGATATTGACTTCTACAAAATGATATTAACAGAAGATATTGTCTTTTTTTACGTTAAGAACGTTTAATACAAAAAATAACTCAAAAGGAACTCGAAAGAGAAGTTGTTGTTTTTTGGACATTTGGCAGATTTTTTTTTTCTTGTTTTAAATATAAAGTCAATTATTTCAAAACTATTAAAAACAAGACAAAAATACTGAGCATAAAAATGATTTTTGCTGAATAATTAATCCAGATGAATGCGTACTCTTACCCGTAAAAGACTGTTCAGGTCTGCTTACAACTCTTGGCAATAATGTGTGTCTGGGTCATGACGTGTCTGGTACATCTATGAAGAACAGTGTGTTCCTACTGATGTCCGAGATTAACTTTACTTAGTAATACAACCTGTATCCATTTAATCATGTACTGATGCCCTTAAAATGCTGATGTCAAGTGCATCCATGCTGCTATAACCTTTTGGGTATGCAAAATAAATATATCCAACATATATATGTAAGGGGAAATGTGTGCAATGATGAATAAAAGCTAGCTATTTGATTTTTGTTGACCTCCTGTCTGTTCTTAATGTGTACTGTCATGTGGCTGCTGGCAATTCAACATGGATGCTAATGGTTTCATATTATCTGCTTGTTGAAACCAGTTTGAGGTTTCCCTTGGAGCTTCACATCTTGTTCTTTAAAGACTTCTTTCTGTGCTGCATTGATTGTGAATTTTTCAGGGAATGAGGTCAGGAAACTCAACCGTGCTGCTCTGAACTGGCCCTGATTTATATTTCCACTATGAAATCTGCCTCTTAAACTATTTAACATGCCTTGGTGAAAAAAAAATTTCCACAATTTGGAAGAAACAGTCTGGCTACTCTGATATCTTATGACCCATTAGCACAATATCTAAAAGTAAACACCATGGCCATGATATAAAGTGCACGTCTGTCCGGCGTTCTTCACTTACTGTATCTGGTGTTTGAGAGTTTGCGGTTCACGCTGTGATGTGAAGTGTGAGGCTCAAATTTCCAAACACAAGAACCTGGCTTTTTTCCTCCTCAGATCTCCTTGCTGTTAGCTAACATTGTGTAATACCTAGCACAACACCATTTTGTCAATTTTATTGATGGGGTATTGAGGGAGGACGTAGACAGTGCATATTGCAATTCTGTACATTCACACTTCCCTTCTCTCTTTCGTTTCAACTGTTGTCAGCATAGTTCAGAGATTCCAGACACCAAGCGTCACATGTCTGATGACACAAGAAAGCAAATGTGGCTCAAGCGTTTGCTCAATGTAAATATGAGATTATCTTGCCATTTCCTTACCTACTTATTTTCCTTGGACTCCGCTTTCCACTGCATGTTATCAGCTGGTTGGTTCTCTTTAATCAGCAGGCGTGAGGAAACACTGATCTGGAAAATGCTTGTCTGGCTAAATGCTTTGTCCTGGAGTCTGAGTTCATGACATTTTTGTGCTTCAGATTCGTGTTGAATTCTCTTTCTGTTCTTCTCTCACTTCTCCATATCAAAGCAAATGGAAAATCAGGCCTGGCTGTGTCTCTGTTTTTGTGCTGTCGCTGATTAGATCTAGTGGAACAATGGCTTCTGAAACATCAGAAATAGCGCTCCTCGCTCATCTGAACAGACCTAAAAGGTGAATCCAACAAAACCTGTCAAGAACATCTGCAAGTCATATTTCACCCCAAAAGCAACAGAAAACATATTTTGCATAAAGAAAATGGACCCGGTTTTAGGTATTTTTTGTAAAATATTTATACAATTTTATGTATTATTAATTGACATTTAATTTCTGAAAAAGTATACTCTACATTTCAAAAGTTTAGTGCCTGTAAAAAATAGATTTTATGTTTTTGAGAGAAGTATCTTATGCTATCCAAAGCTGCATTTATTTGATCAAAATTATTAGATCAGTAAGTTCGTGAAATATTTTTACAATTTATAATAATTCAAGATTATTTATAATAATTTAGAAATTAGTTCTAAAATGCTAAATAATGAATTTATAAACAGTTGTTTTTTAAATATTTTTGTAGATTCTTTGGCTCAAAAGAACAGCATTGATATAGACATTTGTTTGTAATATTATAAATGTCCTTGTCACATTTGATTAATTTAATGTGACTTAAACATATCATGTGTGTGTGTGTGTGTGTGTGTGTGTGTGTGTGTGTGTGTGTGTGTGTGTGTGTGTGTGTGTGTGTGTGTGTGTGTGTGTGTGTGTGTGTGTGTGTGTGTGTGTGTGTGTGTGTGTGTGTGTGTGTGTGTGTGTGTGTGTGTGTGTGTGTGTGTGTGTGTGTGTGTGTGTGTGTGTGTGTGTGTGTGTGTGTGTGTGTGTGTGTGTGTGTGTGTGTGTGTGTGTGTGTGTGTGTGTGTGTGTGTGTGTGTGTGTGTGTGTGACCCTCTCTGTGAAATCCAGGCTAAAGTTTCAAAATCTAATTATGAGATAACAAGCATCAATATTATAGTATAATTAACTATAATTTCAATCTTTGACATGACCTTACTCAGTCAATATTAAAGATATAAAGGTTACATTTTCACAGAATGTTCTTCACCATATGAAGGATGATTTTTTTTGTAGAAAACAGCAAATCACACAAAAATGTCTTAAGCTGGGGTTTCACAGAGAGGGTCACATATATATTTGTATATGCTGTATATATATATATATATATATATATATATGTATGTATTGATCCCAAACTTTTGAAAGGTAGCGTAACATAATATAAATATAATTTTATTTATGATTTTATGTGATTTATTTATCCCATTCATTGTTATAAAAAATAATAATACTGTAACAAGGTAAAAACTCGTAACAGTCTCAAAATAGTAATTTTTTTATCCAGTAAATTTAGTAAAACTTTTATTTCCTTTTTATTTAAATTTGAGATGAAATGGCTCAAACTGTAGACTTAATAGAGAACAACCTTTTTTATTCATTAATTTAATGAAAAGGAGTAAAAACACGCTACTTTTGTGTCAGTCTGTAACTGCTAACTGCAGCAGCTATTGAAACTGGTGTGAATTGACTTAATGAAGCTCCTCCTTTATTACTCAGCAAAACATATAAAGCTCAGCAGATATGTGTCCTCTAAAAATCAATCATCTCTGCTCCATACACACAGCTCATTTGTTTGTTTACTGATCACATTTGAACAAAATCCCTGACATAAAGGCTCTCTGACTCTTGCTCATCCTGTTACGTTCATAACAGCTTCCTCCATGTGCTGCAAACAGCCCCATCCCTCATCTGTCCTTCTCAGAACAAGTTATTCCAGAACATATTCAAGGCTGTTTGCGTTTAATAAAACACATGGATAAACAGTTTTCTTGAATCTTCAAGAGCCAAGTAGGAGACTTGTTGCCCAGCCAAAGCATGATTATTCCTAGTCAAAATAACCAGGGAAGCCTGGGTGAAACAACAGGGTTAAATGTTAGTCAAGGTGCTCATGCCTTCGCGGTTGTGAGAATGTGTTAGTTTTAGGAGGCTGAGCTCCAATGAGGGTTCAGATAAACTCTCATGCTATTTCTGCTAGTTGTTTACTGTGTATAGCAGCTTGTTTATTTGGCCCTTTGCCCAGCGTCCTGGTGGCTTTTGGAGGGGGGCGCGATGGTGGTTGCTATATCTCACAAAGGCGTTTCCTGTTATACTTCCCAGAGTGTCATAACTGGTTTCCTAGAAGTCAGGGTTCCAATTAGTCCAAAGAGATTTGCTGACTGCTGACTACCCTGCTGAAAAGACCAGCTTAGACCGGCATGAATTTCCATGCTGGTCCATGTTGGTTAGTGCTAGTTTGGTGATTAGTTTGCTCAGTTTGGGTTCATTCTGTCTTGCCCTCTCCAATTCTCCAGGTAACGGTACAGGGCAGAACGTATCTGAGAATGAAAACGATACGACAGTTGTCCCAAGAGTTGAGGAGGAGGATAATCTTCAGATGAATGGCTGGACCATCTGCAAAGAGCAAGATGAGATGCTGAACCTGGCCTTCACCATTGGCTCCTTCCTCCTCAGCGCCATCACTCTGCCCCTCGGCATCATCATGGACAAATACGGCCCGCGCAAATTAAGGCTGCTCGGCAGGTATAGGAGAAAATTGCACTACATTTATGTGGTGAAAAATATTCTTCATTTTCTATTCTATTATCTATTATAATTAAAATCTCATATATAATAAAAATAACGCAAAATAATCTTATTCCTATTCCTAGTGCCTCGTTTGCCCTCTCCTGCGTCCTGATTGCATATGGAGCAAGTGACCCTAAAAGTATGTATGCAAATCCACCTAAGACCACCATTCTGTTAAAACCTGTCTGTCTCTGCTGTCTTTCACCTCCTTTGTCTGTTTCTTTCACAGATCTTTCCCTCCTGATCTTCTTCGCCCTGGCGCTGAATGGGTTTGGAGGAATGTGCATGACCTTCACCTCACTCACAGTAGGTGCTCATGTCATATTTGTGGGTCTCCATGGGTGTCCTCTGCGG
This sequence comes from Ptychobarbus kaznakovi, assembly GCA_027422405.1. Classification (NCBI taxonomy): domain Eukaryota; kingdom Metazoa; phylum Chordata; class Actinopteri; order Cypriniformes; family Cyprinidae; genus Ptychobarbus; species Ptychobarbus kaznakovi. Next base: position 15,498,520 of record CM049813.1, read on the forward strand.
TCCTTTGCACAAAGGCCATGGCACAGTCTCGCAAACTGGCCACGTGCCACTGTTTCCTGCTCCCAAACATCCTTAAAGAGACTCTTTTTTTAAGCTGGATTTCCAGCATTCTAGAAATGGCCTGATATTATTGACTGTGATTTGAAATCAACCACATGGCAATGACCTAGCGATCACCCAAAGCACCTTAGCCTTCTGAATAAATCAGTGTTTTTGAACAAATTAGTAGAGTAAATGATTCAATAACTCACTCTTAAAGACAGTGGCTGAATTCCAAATAGCATACTATTCTATTTCTGCCATATAAAAATATAGGAGAAATAGTAAGAATAGTATGTAGTATGATACTTCAAATTCAGACAGTCACTTCAGGAATGAATCAATGACTCACTCATAAAGAAAGTTACTTGCTGCCACCTGCTGATACAACCATGTATCCTCTACTAGATACCTCATGGTATCTAGTAATATTCGTCGCTACACAGATCAGTGTCTGGAATCTATAGAGCATTCCAAATCAGTCACTGATGAAGTTCTGTTTTGTATGCTGCCTTAGAATGAAGCCACAGTAGACAGCAAGGTCGTTCAGAGCTGTTGTGTCTCTTTATCTAGTCATATGTTTAGTGTAACATCTGCGGTGCATTGAGTTCATATTGCGAAACATCACCAGGAGATGTAAAGAGAGCAGACTGGGTTGAAGTAAACAGGAAGTTGTGCTCATTGCCTGCTGAAAGGTGGTTGTCTCTTGTTTCTGCACGCTGATCTGAGGTCATAGAAACCCTCACCAGAGTCTCGAGAGTTCATAGCTGAAGGCACAACCGTTGCCACAACCAGTTTATCTGCTTGTGTTGTTGATGTTCTGTCTCGGGTTCTTACATTTGCAACATGCCCCTGCCTGTCGAGGCAACCCTCCATCTGTTACATACACACAGAGTGAGTGAACTGGCATGCATGAGTGCATAGTGGAACAGTACAGACTGTTATCTCAGCTGTTGTGCTCTTATAACCCTTTCCCAGCTGTTCTGTATACTGTGTCTTTTACACTGCTGGTTGTTGTTGAGTTAGAACCTGGGGTTCACAGTATAGTTCTGACTATCTGACATCTGTTGTTTGGGTGTATCTCTTAATAGCTTCATCATTGTTACTATTTTTGATTTATTAAGGAACCTTGCTAAGGCTGTTGCTCATCCGTTGGGTTATGCATTTAAACACACATTTAAACACTTCAGCACGTAACTGCTCCTACACCATTTTTGTTACCATCAGACATAATGATACCTCAGCTTTTTATGTGTTATCTTTCTCAGCCATTTTTCCTAGCAATGACTTGGCAAACGACTAGAACAGTGCTTTGGCAACTACCCACAACCATTGTTCGATGTACCGGTATTGACGATAAGCATGATATTTAAATAATAAAATATCGTTATCTGTTAATTAGTGGTGTTGCAATACATCGATATTGGCGATATTTGAAAATGAATAGTACACATACTATAATAAGCCAGCGGCAGTGCTATTATGGAGCATTAAACTCTCACTTGTAATTTGTTTCATTCATACTCGACACCGGAGGGCACCCTCGCACAGAAAGTCCACAAGCGAGACTCATAGGAGTAATAAAACACACGATTACGACATATGTTTTATATGTTCTTAAAGTCATCTCAGGTATTTTCATAAGGATAATTTATATTTATATTGCAATGACACACCCTTTATTACTGTATAGAATACTATGAAATAAGAATCAGTTCATAGAAGGAAGTTATTTCAAACACTTGATTGATGCTATAACGCAAGTTTGGAGTAAAAATATGCACTTACTCTCATAAATTGTCTTACTTTTACACTGTGTTAAGCTAAAAACATTAGCATTTTTGTCTCTTCTGTTTAGTGTAATTGTTCCTTTTGTATGCAATGGTGTGATTCATTGGTCAAAAAAGATTAATTTGACTGATAACTTTATTTATTTACTATTATTATTTAATTTTTTCAAGATTTCTATAGATATCACGATATATCATTATTGTGAATTTTTGAGGCCACGATAATCTTAGCACCGTAGCAACATAATATTAACGCTCCGGAACGCTCTTGCATCATGGCGGTGAGTTTTTCACAGGCAAGTACTGCTCACATTTACTTCAAAATCTAGTTTACTGAACTGCAGAAGAGAAAGTTTTCTGCATGTTGTATTCTAAGCCAGCTTCACATTCTGAAGACAAACCCTAAGATGTTAGGTGAAGTAGTCAATTTACCGTTCTTCCTCTTTTATGTCTCTCTATCTGTCTCTCTGTTTGCTCACTCAGCAGTTAATAACCCAGCTGCAGTAGAGTGCAGCAGAGCTTGTGTTTCCTCCCAGGCCAGCACACCTCTGATGTTTTCCCGTACACTGACTCAGCTTTCTGTTTAATGGCGGGACTGTCCCCAACCCCCTCCACCAGCAGCAGCGTCCCAGCAGCCCCCTGATTCACTGTCTGCCCTCAATCCTTCATCTGTCCATTCCTCCAGCTCTCTTCCTCTCCAGATTTAGCTCTCTGTCTATCAGTATCTGGCTTCCAACTGACTCTGTGACAAGCAATCATATCAAGTCTTTCCCAACACATCCTCAGATGTTGGTTGTTTTGCTCTTAAAACCATTGAAATCCGTTGACCAATGGGCTAAAATAAATATAGCTATATTATCTGAAACATCTTATTGTCTTACACAATTTAATGTAAATTGTAAATTTATCTCATTTTAGAAATGTTACAGTATTTTTACAGAGAAAAACAAAGCAGTGTTTAAGAAAAAAAAATTACTACCCAGAATACTCTAGCAACCAGTAAATTGTTCATTTTTAAAGCTCTATACTCTTATTGTACAGTATGTCATGAATTATACTCATATTATATGTTATAAATTATCCATCTATATCTTCTTAGGAAACAAATATGAAATAGCAAGCTATAATATATTATTGGGGATATCTTGTTCCTCTGTATCTCAGCTCTGTGTCTCTCTCTCTTATGCACTAATGCTATTTTTTCTTCATTTCTGCCTTCAATCCATTTACAGCCAATTTCTTTAGAATGCTGAGTCATGTGAGGATGAGAATAGAAAACTGGCTTATAATGGCGGAATAAGAGCATTAGACTCCAGAAAACATTAGATTAAAAACACTCATGCGTCATTATTAGAGGCACACATTGGTGTTTCGCAGGATGTCTATTGGACTCTGGCTCGAAACGAGGTGTGAATGTTTTTTATTTTATAATTAGACATCAATGCACCAGTGTCACCCAGTCAGCTAAATTTAAAAAGAATAATAATCAAGTGCATATTAAGTAAGATGAATATCACTGACAGGCAGACTCTCTGGCGGTTACATTTGGACTTTGCAATGTCAGGATCTGGCCAGCCTTTACTAGCTTTCACCGGCTTGCCTTGAAGAGTTTTGTCTTTCTCTTCTGTCCCTGTGTTCATTTCCTCTCTCTTGTTGTCTTTCTCTCATGGTAGCAAGTATGATTTAGCCACTTCATCGCCCTCCCCAACCCATTTACAATGACTCACCGTCCTTCCTCACGCAGAGACAGAGAGCTGGGAAAGGGATTTGACAGCTTTCTGTGGTCATATGTTGCACAAACGGGGATGAGTAAGCCAAATTCATAATGACGATGGGTGTGATTTCTCATTAAAACATTCATTGATTTGTTTTTCCACGAAACCCCAACACATAAATCAGTTTGACAGGTGTTTTTTGGAGAGTGGGACACAATACCTCGGGCATTTCAGAATTTCCCTTGTTTCAACAAATCCATCAAGTATCGCACTCACTGACTTTAGTACACATCAAGCCCATTAAATCTGCTTCTGGGAAGCTCAAGGCTAAAAATAGCACTCAGTTTAAACAATTTACAAGTTCAGATAACCCCGTGCCAACAGTTAAAACACCCAGTGACACAAAAATAGCACTATTTTTTCTAATAAACACTACTGTTCAAATGATTGTGGTAAGATTCTTTAATATTTTTGAAAGAAGTCTCTTATGTTAAGTAATATTTAGAAATATTATTACAATTTAAAATAGATGTTTTTTTATATATTTAAAATGTAATTTATTCCTGCGATGGCAAAGCTGAATTCTTAGCAGTCATTACTGCAGTCTTTAGTGTCACATGATCTTCAGAAATCATTCACGTATGCTGATTTGATGCTCAAGAAATATGTCTTATTTTTAGCAATATTATTAATCAATATTATATGTTGAAAATGCTGATCATTTTTACTGTCAACATTTTATTAAAATACATTTGTATATTATTCAAACTTATTATTATCAATATTGAATAGAAGAATTCAAAAGATTGAAAACTGAAAGAACGGTATTTGTTTGAAAAATAAATGTGTAACATAAATATCTTTAAGGTCACTTTTAATTAATTTAACGTGTTCTTGCTGAATAAAATATTGTTGTTAATATATAAATCTAAAACATTGCTGAGTAATATTTGTTTTATTGTTATTTATTTCATATTATTTTCTATGTTGAATGTGTTGATAATTTTTACTATCAACATTTTATTATTAAAATAAATGTGTGTATTTTTAAAACATATTAATGTTGAATAGAAGGTTCAAGAGAACAGTATTTGTTTGAATTTGTTTTTAATATATTTATTTATTTTGCAACATCATAAATATCTTTACGGTCAATTTTGATTAATTTAATATGTCCTTACTGAATAAAATATTGTTATTGATATAAAATATAAAATATTGCTATTTTTATGTTGAAAATGTAGATAATTTTTATTGTCTACAGTTTATTATTAAAATAAATGTATATATTATTAAAACAGATTTTTTTTATCAGTGTTGAATAGAAAGTTCAAAAGAAATTGTAACATTATAATGTCTTTGAAGTATTTGAATGTTAGTTAATCTAATGTTCATGCCTCACAGGTGGCATCTGATAAGAAATTATGTAATATTTATTTTATATAGTGATATTTTGTGTTATGACAGATACCCTTTATTGTTGTTTTACACAGTGGCATTTGTGTTTTCTCTGTTCTGATGGCTGTGACTTTGGGACTGTTTTGTCTCAGTAGATTCTTCTGCTCTTATTGACTCCACAAAGTATTGCTTTACTTGGAGACTACCAGTGTTTGTCAACAACTTTTAACGTTTAGTTCCCATCCCTAGTCAATCTAATTGCAGAGCAAGCAAGTGAAGGCAGAGCGATGCTAGCGTTATAATACAAGATAAGTGTAGTGTCAGTAGGGCCTTTGTTTTAGGGTGTCTTTGTGTCTTACATCACGTGACCGCCTGCGGCTGGTGAATGTCTGTGGAAGCAGAAGAACATTGTGTTGTTGAAACAGTCTCTTGGTACTTCACATGTTACTCAACTCCAAGAAACAGCCATTACTCTCCGTCTGACAGGCCCATCATGTGGAGCTCTGTTCGTCGTTGGCTCTGTTCCACAGTCCATTAGCCAAAGCCGTTCATACACACAGCCTCTCCAGCCACAGGCACAACGGCCTCTGGGTGTGTGAGAGTTATTGTAAGTGTCATCTGAGATGTTTTGGCTCTGAGATGACCTTTACTCTAATTAGAGACCGTGAATGACGTCTGGAGCTTTCCTTCATTCTTGTCTCTAACTATTTTAAACTATGAAGCAAGCGTGAAGTGGAAGATGTCCAGAGAGTTCTTAGAAAATCTTGAACTGTGTGTTGTGGAGGAGATGTCATATACAGTAAGACGCTGTCAGCTGTCGATGGGTGGGACGTAGATGAAGGATTTGTATACAGAGAAAATGGAAAATACCTAGAAAATAAGAAACATGTACTAGAACAATATGACACCCTGCAAATCTAAAAACAAACAGTACAATAAAATAAATATAATGTGTACAATAATGGATAATCCATCTAAAACTATTCACATTTACATTTATGCATTTAGCAGACGCTTTTATCCAAAGCGACTTACTGAGCATTTAGGTTATACATTTTTTATCAGTATGTGTGTTCCCTGGGAATTGAACCCACATCGTTTTGCGCTGCTAACACAATGCTCTACCACTGAGCCACAGGAACACTATTTACTAAGATAATTTAGAAAATTATTTTACATTTAGTGCTGTCAAACGATTAATTGCGATTAATCGCATACAAAATAAACGTTTTTGTTTACATATGTGTGTTCTGTGTATATTATGTATATATAAATATACGCACATACAGTGTATAATTATATACATGCCTATATTTATATTCATCTAATTAATATTGTAACTATATAACATATATAAATATATAAACATAACATATTTTTCTGAAATATATACATGCAGTGTGTGTGTGTGTGTGTGTGTGTGTGTGTGTGTGTGTGTGTGTGTGTGTGTGTGTGTGTGTGTGTGTGTGTGTGTGTGTATACAGCACACACACATTATTATGTAAACAAATACTTTTACTTTGGATGCGATAATCACGTTTCATTATTTGACAGCACTATATTTATACATTCAGGTTGACACAATAAGCGACTACTTGGAACATTTGTACTAAAATAAAAAAAACTATTACGAATAAAATGTACAAACATACAAAAAAGAATATAAAATTTAATTTTAAATAAAATAAAAAGCTAAGTGAATAAAGTTATTTTTTTTAAATAATAAAAATTAATATATACAATTATATTAATTATATTATATAATAAATTATATTTATTATTAATTGTATAATCTGTGTCTTGGTTTCTTTCTTTATTTAAATTTTTTTCATTTTTGTGTGTGAATTGGAATATTTTGTCACCAAGATCAACTTAAATTTGAATAAATTTAAAATAAAATTATTAATAAATACATTTAAATGTAAATTTTAAATAAATAAATTAAGAATGAATAATAATACAAATAATTTAAATAATAAATTAATTTAATAAAAATTCAATTTTAACACAAATATTCAAGAGTACTGTATAATCTTTCAGAATATTCTCCTGAAGAATACACTCTTGCTCTCTCTGCCTCACATCCCCTGTGCGTTCAGGCTCTCTTCCTTCCTCTGTATTCTCTCGGTGGCGTCTGACAGTTGTTTACTCTGACAGTGCAGTTTGGAACAGCCAGTGCTGTACTCCTCCGCCCAGCTCAAAGGCAGCAGCGTTATGCAAGCAGTGTCCCTTACACTTTCTCTCGCTGCTAAAAATATTCCCGGCATGCAGTTGCCTTTCAAATGATGTTCCCCACACCTACATGTTGCTCCCACCAGAGAATATCACTGTTACCCTGATGTAATGTTTACTTTCATACCTTCTGCTATATCTGACATGTTTTGTCATTTACAGCGGCTCCTGTTACAAGACATCTGTGTTTGTTTTGCTTGTGGCTCGAATATTATGTTCACAATATAGATAAATAAATTAGCTTTTTATACGATGACGGACACTGGAACCAAGTACAGTCTATAATAAAGTTAAATGTATTGCACTTGAAGAGTTTTAATCCCCTGTTTGTCTCTTCTTTAGCTTCCCAGCATGTTTGGTGATCTCCGCTCCACTTTCATCGCACTCATGATTGGCTCGTACGCCTCATCCGCTGTCACCTTCCCAGGAATAAAGGTAAATCTGAGTCTCAGGTTAGACTTATTTAATAAGCTGAGCTTAAATCAGTGATATAATTGTTGCTCTATCAGGTGATCTACGACCTCGGTATTGCCTTCATCACCATTCTTCTGGTGTGGGCTGGCTGTGCCGGCCTGGTCTTCATCAACTGCTTCTTCAACTGGCCACTCGAGCCCTTCCCAGGACCTGAGGACATGGATTTCACGTATGTAGTTCAGCGTCTGTGCATTACTGTTGTTTTTGAAAGGAATTAGTAACTTAACTGAGCTTAAATTGCTTAAGAGTGACAGTACATCCATTTATAATGTCACAAAAGATTTATATTTTAAATAAATGCTGTTCTTTTGAACTTTGCATTCATCAAAGAATTCCTGAAAAAATGCCGCAGAGCTTTTTTTCTATGTTGATTATAATAAGAAATGTTTCTTGAGCAGCAAATAAGTACATTCGAATGATTTCTGAAGGATGATGTGATACTGAAGACTGGAGTAATGATGCTGAAAATTCAGCTTTGCCATCACAGGAATAAATTACAATTTAAAATGCATTACAATATAAAAACTGTTATTTTAAATTCTAATAATTTTTCACAATATTACTTGTTTTTTTTATTTTACGTATTGTGTATCTCACGCTCAACCTTGTCTCTTTAACAGTGTGAAGATCAAGTTCAGCTGGCTGGGCTTTGACCATAAGATCACAGGGAAACAGTTCTACAGGCAGGTGACCACCGTTGGTCGGAGGTTGAGTGTTGGCAACTCAATGAAGAACAATCCACAACAGCTGGCTGCTCAAGACGGCAATAAACTCTGCCTATCAACCCTCGATCTGGAGGTCCAGTGCAAGTCTGAGGAATGTGAGTATCATTCTTACTGACCAGTGTCATTTCTGACGATCTAAACCGTCAAAACCACATTCAAATCTAGGATTTTTTTTATGTTGAAATAAAAGTTTTGGTATATTTTTAAGTTTTAGGAAATTTAAAACAAGGAAAAGTAAAAAACAAAAATAAGTAAGAGTTATTAGAAATTCAATCAAATTGGTCAGGTCAGATGTTCTTGCACCAAACACAATTCATTTTCATTTTCAGTTGAATTAATTTCAAATCATTCATATTGATTTGCTGATAAATATTTTTTTTAAATATAAAATAATAAAAAAATATATTTTTAATAAAATAAAACAGTATGTGTCATTTGGGTTCTATTTTATTGAGCTGGTGACATGAGTGCCAACTGCCAAGTCATTTAAAGTTATCTGTAATGCAACTTGATTGTTAATTATGAAGGCAGAATAGTGGTTATTGGATTACCAAATTTAATTTATTTCCATTTTTTTAATGTGTTGAACAAAGTCCTTGTTCATCAGATTGAAGTGATTTATATAATCCCGAATTAATGCGTATTTCAGAAATAACTGGACAGAACACAGAGAGGCTTGGCTCTTGCCATTGTACAGCATCTTCCCCCTCACTGCGCACCCCTTGCCGTCCAGATAAGCAGGGAATATTCGAGTAGACAGGGGGCGGTGTTAATGAACGCTCCTCAGTAAATCCTCTTTATTGTGCATGGGGATTCCTTCATTAGCCATACGCCCGGTTTCTGACATCTGGAGGTTGCCAAACCACTCGAGGCTGCAGACACATGCTGAGTTTGCACTTTGCTTCTACTAACCCAAATCTGTGCCGGGCAATTATTCCAAATTCACCTCAAACTTGTCAGAATACTGCAAACTCACTCACTCCCCACCAGCACCTTTTTTTGGGTTCTGCAGCCCTCGGCGGGGCTCCTGGTTGGGCTCTTTTGTAGTAAACGGAGCGTGCAATCGGTTCAGACTGCGTTGCTGGAGGACCCATGGCACTGGTGTATGTCTGGGGCTAAAATTGGCAGAGGTGGAGACGGTGGCTAGGGAGAGGGCAGATTGTTTTAGAGACCCAGCTGGAGATGTTTGAGAAAGAGAGACTGATGCTGATCCCGTCTTACTGTCATCCTTAGAGCACTAATGCCTTCATCACCCGGTGTTTCCATTGCTACAGTCAATTACTGACTCACTGTAGACGGCTGGAAAGTGTGAGTGTGTGAGATACATAATGAGGTAGTTTGCTGTGTGTGTGTGTGTGTGTGTGTGTGTGTGTGTGTGTGTGTGTGTGTGTGTGTGTGTGTGTGTGTGTGTGTGTGTGTGTGTGTGTGTGTGTGTGTGTATTGTGTCCATGTGTTCCAGAGCGTGTCAGGTGCGTTGAGGTCAGATTCCCAATGTACCAGGTAACAGGCGCTGTAAAGGCCTCTCTAGTGCTGGTCGGTGGATGCATTTATGGCACTCGAATTAGTGGATTATTAACAAAGCCCCCCCCCCCCCGGCCTCTGTGTTACTGTGCTAGGGATTGAAGTGTTGCCTGGCCATCCAAACACCAGCAGAATTATTTTCCATGTGAACAGGACCCTGTTGACTCTACATGCTTTTGGCGTTTTTAAAGGCATTGAAGCATCCTGGTTAAATAGAGATGACCAAGTTCCCAGTGGTTTTCCATGGAAAGATGCTTTTGGAAATGGCATGGAAGTACGAACGGGTGCACAATTGAAGGCATTGGGTATCCAATCACAGTGTAGAATTTTGACAAGTAACTAGAATTTTCTATAATAAAAATGATTGTTATTGATGATAGTTTTATTGAATGTGTTTTTCAGCCCAGTCCTTCATGCGGAGCATCTTTAGCCCCATATTCATGCTCAGCCTCATCACAATGTGTGTGACTCAGCTCCGTCTCATCTTCTACATGGGGGCCATGAACAATATTCTGGAGTCCCTTGCTGATGGAGACCTAAACAAAGGTATGTATGTTTGACAAATACTCACATCATTCTGTCAAACAAGTTGTGTGATGCTTCAGACTAATATCTGTTTCTGTTGCTCAAACGCTGAAAGTCATCTGTGGAACAGAGAGCAACAGTTAGTTTCCAGAAGTAAAGCTCTTCATTTTCTCCATAGAGAAATAGATTTTTATGATATCATACAATTTGCTGCAGCCAAAGAGATTTATATATAATTACAGCTAATTGATTATTTAGTAGATATTCTATTGTTTATATATATATATATATATATATATATATATATAATAGTTTAAAATTAAGTGATTTTGTTGTAATATTTAAATGTGTATAATTCTGTGTCTACTTATATTTGAAATCTGAATATTTTTCACTAAATTTAAAAAATATATATATATATTTGTAATTATATATGTATTATTTTAATACAATATTGTAATACTAATATATTAATTATTATAAATCAATTATATTTAAATAAATTACTATCTGAATTTTTTGTGAATTTTTCCAGTATGTAAAGAATTGTATATATTTTATATCCTTTTACACACACACACACACACACACACACACACACACACACACACACACACACACACACACACACACACACATTTATATAAAGTATATATTAGTGCTGTCAAATGATTAATCGCGATTAATCGCATCCAAAATAAATGCTTTTGTTTACATAATTTATAAGTGTGTACTGCGTTTATTATGTATATACAAATACACACATATACAGTATATATTTTGAAAATATTTACATGTGTATACATTTATATATTATATTTTATATTATACATAAATATATTTAATATATTAACAGCATATTTTTCTTAAATATATACATGCATGAGTTTGTATTTATATAAACATAATAAATATAAACATTATATATTATGCAAATAAATATATATATATTATTTAATATTTAATATGCAATATAATAAATATGTGTATATATATATACACTCATACACAATTACAATCTTTTTTTTCATATACATTTTTTGCTTCAAATGTTTGTAGTGTTATGATTCATCTTGTAGCTGTATAGTTTGGTTCATGGCATAGAGCTCTTTATTGAAGATTTATTTGAAATGCTTATGGAGAAAATGAATGGGAAATGGGAAAAAAGCACTACTGCGCTCTAGTCTTGTCCTCTTACAGCTTCCTTCTTAAATGTTCTCTGATGTCACATGCTGTGATTGGCTGCCTTACACTATTAATCATGTGTTTAATATGTAGTCGGATGGCCACAGCAGGTTCACGTTGCTAATTCCTCGCTGTCTGTCTCTTGTCCTCTGTTTGCACTCTCTTCTGTCATGCTGCTTGCTGTGTTTTTTCAGTGGAAAGGATGGAAATGGGTAAGACTGCTGGCAAAATGAGATGCATTCTTGATTCACTTCTCTCACCCTACCCCCTACCAAGTTCCTCCCTCCTTCACCTCCTCTTCCTCCTTCATTTGACATTGACTCATGTTGTCATGTAAAAGCATGAACCCGGCCCTTGGTGGTTAGAGACTGACGGGATGCAGTGCACAGTATAATGTCCATCCAATCATTCATCTGTCCACCTAACTTTCATAGGAGCAAGTCACGGGTCATTCCATGAAATTATTGTCTTTTCCATTTCTAATTACTGTAAAGTTATGATTTTATGAGACAAATCATGAGTTTCAGTGTTTATAAACTTCATTGTTCTCAAGTTATAAAGATACATTTTAATATATTATAGTCTATTTTATGTAAACATTATTGTCAGTCTAATTTGACATTAGGTGCCTTTTTAATTATTTACGTTTACTATTTTGTCCATGTTTTTACTTCTTAGTGATTTACCATCTTATTGACTTTTGAATGGTAGCATATATGTATTGCAGTAGCACAGTATAAAATTTGGCCGAAATGAACATCTTTTGATGTAATGACCCTTAAAACAATGTTAAAACTCAACTTTATTTCTCTCTCAGTGAGCATGTACACATCTATCTTCGGGGTGCTACAGTTGCTGTGTCTCATGACGGCCCCTGTGATCGGTTACGTCATGGACTGGAAGCTCAAAGAGTGCGAGGACGAAAATGACAAACAAGTCGCAAAGTGAGTTTAACAAGAAGCGTCCTGCTGCCTATTGCATCATTTGGACACTTAGAACCAACTAGTCCGATCCGTAATCATCATTTGATTACAAGCTTAATGTGGCATTGCATCTGTGTAATGCACTTATGGCTTTTCCTTCAGGGATCCTACTCAGCCAAAGAAACGTGACAGACAGATCCAGAAGATCAGTAATGCCACCCGCGCATTCGTCTTCACTAATTTGCTGCTGGTCGGCTTTGGTATGTCCTGCCTGGTGCCCAATCTTCATCTACAGGTAACTGAGAGCAAAACATCAGTCTTGTTGTCTACAGGATGATAAAGTACTCAATGTGAGAGAAAGTGGTGCAGAGCCACTCACATGTTACTGCAGCTGATGGATTGAGATGCAGTAGCACAACAGCGCCTCTCAGTGGCAGCACTAACTCTGACTTTATTTTAAAGCTAGCTACTAGTCATTATTTATGCATTATGAAAAGTGGTTATTTTTGCTTTGGGGAAGAACTGAGTAACCTTGGTTTCTTGTTTTCCTCCTAGGTTTTGTCCTTTGTGTTGCACACCATTGTGAGAGGCTTCATCCACTCTGCCGTCGGCGGCTTGTATGCAGCTGTGTGAGTATGGCTTTGTGTTTTGGGTGTGGATTGGAGTTGCTTTTAATCATTATTAAAGAACAAGGTTTTTTTATGGATGCAGGTACCCGTCTTCTCAGTTCGGCAGTCTGACGGGAATGCAGTCCCTCATTAGCGCACTTTTTGCATTGTTGCAACAGCCTCTCTTCATGGCCATGATGGGTCCGCTGTATGGAGATCCACTCTGGGTGAGCACAGTCTGTTACTAATATTTAGATGAACATTTGTGATAATTCATCCAAAAATAAAAATTCTGTCCTAACTTATTCACCTTCATTTTCTTTCATTCATGTAATAAAGGCAGAGTAAAGGCCTGTTCACACCAAGAATGATAACTATAAAGACAACGATAAAGCTATAGTTCTGAAAATCGTTCTCAATATTAAAGAATCCACACCACAGCTATAACTTAACATAAACGGACGATATCTGCTGATATAGTTATCTTTATAGTTATTACTCTTGGTGTGAATGGGCCTTAACGCTGGCAAAAGTTTCAGAAGTGCAAAATATAAACCCAGAATTTTTTTTCTCACAATTCTGTTTTTATCTAGCAATTTGTACTTTTTTCTCAGAATTCTGAGTTCACATATCGCAATTCTGTTGCCGCCACGGGATAATTGCGAATTTAAACTCACAATTCTTGCAATTGCAAACCTCTCAATTTGGACTTTTCTTTTTCGAATTACGAGTTTATATCTCATCTGGCAATTCAGAATTTTTTCTCAGAATTCTACATTTAAAACTCACTATTCTGAGTTTATATAAAAAGAAAGTCAGAATTGTGAGATAAAAAATATCGCAATTAACTTGACGGAAACGAGCTTCTATAGCATATAGTGGCCAGGCTTCAATAAAGCACCATAAACGGATAATAAAAGTAAGCACAGGGGGACAAATATTCCGATCAGTGGTTGATCACAGAGTTTAGACATCTGACTGTTCAGATTTTACCTTATGATGAATACTTGGTTATTTCCATGCTTAAAGTCGGCATAAAATGGAAAATGTAGCTATTGTTTAACTGCATTATACTGATCGAGCCCATCATTTTAAATCAAAACATCTTGACTCAATTTTCCAGTGAATTGTCTGACTTCTCTCTGGTGACGTATACCAGACTTCCCCAGTCATTTTGTCCACTTAAACTCCGCCCCTTTCTTACAATCATTTACAAGCTCGCATCCAGATCTGCCTCCATCTGCCGCCCTGCCTTTTCTTTTATGATAATCTATTTGACTTCAAATTTGTGCTTGCTCATATCTAAGCTCTAATGTTTTTCTGCTTAGGTTAACGTGGGGTTATTGGTCCTGAGCATGCTGGGATTCTGCCTACCCACTTATCTTCTGTGCTACGGCAGGCGGCTGCGCCGAGAGAAGCAGGAGCGCGAGGAAGACCCCAAGATCTACGTCCAGATCAACAACGACACAACCCCCGAGGCCTTCGTCTAACTGAAACGCACAAATGACAGCAGCTAGCATAAAGAGCAGGAAGAAGGAGGGAGGGAAATAAAAGAAGAGAACTGAAAGTCACAAGAAGAGTGATAAACACTTCCCTGATCTCTCCTTCTGTCTGTCACACACATTCATGTATTCCCAACAGGCACATAACACTCAGACAGGCACAAAATACAGCCAAAGCAACCAAGAGTCTCACAATGTGCCACACAAACACACGTTTACACGCAAAGGACTCAATGGACACTGTGAAAGGCAGGTCTAGAAAAAAAATGATGCCCTTGTCCTTGAAACAGACAAGTACTTCTAGACGTTAAATCCTGCCTGACAAGAAAGAAGAGAAAGGCCCTCTTTTCTCACGGTTTTACCTTTTGAATTTCACACCACGACGATACAAAAGACGAAGAAGATTCAGTGAAATTCTCTCAGGTTTGAGGAAGCCTGATGACGCTTCCTGAACCGAGCATTACTACGTCACTAGTGTTCAGCTTTGTTGCCAAGCTTGTTTCAAACATTTTCTGCGACTATAAACCCATTTGTGAACTGATTTGAAATCACTATGAACACTTTACATTGCTCTCAGCTCATAAAGCTGCTGAAAAGCAAGACGATGATCCTCCATTGCGGTTTGAATATGACAAACTGACAAACTACCTTAAAGCAGAATGACTCTGCTTGTTATCTGTCCCATATGGGTTTTCAGTGGGCAGATTTTAGATTTTAATCTCATACAGTATATACAGTATCGGCATGCTTTGGACAGCATGTGTATGAAACTACAGCTTTTTCTGAACTGGGCTGATTTTAAAGGACTTTCGGACCATGGCACCTGAGGCTAATGTAACCTAAACACAATTGTAGTATGTAGTAGAGTTGTACTATTATTTGCTTTGGCATGCAGATTCAGTACATCTACGTGCGAGATAATGCATTTTGTATATATCAGTCCATTCAGAAGGTTGTAGAAGCCATGTGGGTCTAAAAAGTTTGGATTAAGGCGGTATTTTGAGGATTAGCCTCACATTTCGATCAAGAGTGACTGATCTTCACCAGCAATACTCGTACCGTTCCCCATGCAGTACTACTGGTTGAGCTTCACTTGTTAGTGTTTATATCCTTGTATTGACTCGAACAATTATTCAGGGTGTTTCACTTTTAGAGTAATAATTCATATCATATGTATTCACCTGCAATATGATCCCTTCAAGCTTTGCTTTGCCACTTATATGTTGAGGGGTATAAAACGAGACACAGTGTACTCTCGGTAAAGAGATTAGATGCCATTATCGTATATATATATATCTTGCGCTACAGGGTTTATAATTACAGAGGTGCTTAAATTAGCCATCACGGAGTATATGCGTACTGTTCTAACCTCATACATACATGAAACCACGTTAGCCATACAAGTTAGAAAATTTTTGTGCGTTCTCGTGATTTCTGGGTTGGTTACCATTTAACTACGGTGCTTAATAGAATAGAAAAGCAAGACAAAATGTCTGTGTTGGTCAAGACACAGAAACCGAATACAGAATTTAGTTGGCTACTCAACCTCGTGGTGATAAGGACTTGAATTGAATTCATAGCGATTAAAAAAGGGAGACTTTTGAGACATGCTTGACGACAATCCCTTTGGAAAACCCATATATTTGTAGCTTATACTGGGTTTCAGGCCAGTATTGTGCCCTATGAAAGATAAAATGTTGGTAACTACATAAAATGGAGTGAAATTGGGTCTTTTAGACTGATATGTCACATGACAGATGGGTATTTTCATAAACTAGTGTGAAATATTATGTAAAATCAATCAAATATCTTGCAACCCCTTTCCTCGATTCCAGTGTTGTAGTTAATGTGTTTTGCGTAAATCACTGAACATTTCTCAGCAAAACATTGATTTGAAAGATGGTAGGGTTAGTCGCAACCTCGCTTACTTTAACAGTATTTTCATTGTAAACTTATCTGAAATTATGTTTGTATGAGATCCTGGATGAGCAAGTATCTTCTCAACAGTGGCCATAAATGTGACCTTATTTTATGACCCCTCTGAAGAGGAACAGGTCAGATCCACCTAGCAATGTCTGTCACGTTTTCGTGAATATTTTGTCAGAGCTGAGGCTAGACGTGAGTCCTGCATGGACTGTATTCGCTGGCTTGAACATGACTGGATATTGCAAGTGAATTCCAATCTAAAGCAGTACTGTACTAAGCATAATGAATGTGAGCGCGAACCCATGTGCTCTCAGAATGAGAGAAGTAGCACTTTTTCTCACTGCCATACCTTACATTTTCATTCTTTTCTCACGTCACAATCACATTTTATTTTAATTTTTAGATGTTGATTTATTATACATGTACATTTATGAGTGTGGAAAATGCCCATACGCAGTAAGAGGGAAGAAAAGTGGGAAAGATCAGCTTTAACACCAATGTTTTCTCTCTGTATTGTATTTTTTTGTGTAATTTGTTGATTATTTGGTTGATTTTTCTACCCTGTAGTTTGTGTTTCCAGTTATGTGTAAATAATTTTTCTATTTTTTTCTTATTTTTGTGGGCGTTTTACTGTATATCTTTTGGTTTTCTTCATTCTATCACTATATAGGAACTTTTTGAATAAATGTCCCAACTCCCAACAAAATATCAGATATGTGAAATTAAATAAAAACAGATTAATTTGTATGAAATGTTTGTTTTTGCATTTTTTCTTTCTGGTAATGCATAAACCAATGTAAAAATTCAAGTTTATGAACTGCTTTTGAAGATCAGAAAACAGTACAGTAGATGAGAATTCATCTGTTTGGAAGATTGGCCAACCTTTTGCGCTGTAACTGTTACCTTTTATTCAATATGCTCTACTTATGTTTTACTTGTGTAAAAGGACACCAGACTGTCAGAAAATTACAGGAAATGAAGAGGATGGAACCAAGGAAATAACTTGAGGGTTTATTGTATATAATATATTGTTGTACAATGGTGAAATATTTCAAACAGAGAGAGAGAAAAGGAGAGGAAAACTAAAACATGCAACTAAAAGGAATGGTCAGTTTTAACTGAATAGGCTGCTAACTAATACTATTTCTATGTTTATAAATTTAAACAAAATAATATTGTATCCACTATATTGAGACTAATACAGAAGAAGAGTAGAACTACAGAGATACACACGCGCTGAACATAAATTCACGTGGAACGAGAAAAACATGTTATTGGAATAGGAGGTAAATAATTATTGGAATAACTCGTTAGTGGAATAGGAGGTAAAACCTATGACCTTATCAAATCAATGTACACTGAAAGTAAATGTGGCGTAAGAATCAACACCAAACGTACAAGGTATCTTTCCCAGGAGCGTGGAGTCAGACAGGGCTGCTGCTTAAGCCCAACATTATTTAACATACATCAATGAACTGGCGCTCAGTCTGGAGCGATCTGCAGCCCCTGGCCTCACTCTACACGACTCACAGATCAGATGATCTGGTTCTGCTGTCTCCCACTCAACATGGTTTACAGCAGAACCTGGACCTGCTGGAGCAATACTGCCAGACCTGGGCCCTGACAGTCAACCTGAAGAAAACCAACATTATGATCTTTCAGAAAAGATCCAGATCCCAGGGAACACAACACACATTTACACATCACACTACAACTACCTGGGTTTGAAAATCACATCCACTGGAAACTTTAATCATCCTGTGAATGAACTTAGAGATAAAGCACGCAGGGCCTTCTATGCCATAAAACGGCAATATCCTATATAAATCCCTATTAGAATTTGGCTGAAAATATTAGAATCAGTAATTGAGCCCATTGCACTCTATGGCAGTGAGGTGTGGGGTCCACTGACAAATCCAAGTCAAGATCTCACCAAATGGGAAAAACAAATAAAGCACACTTAAATTGCCAATAGAAAACAATTGACTCGTTATTTGTGGGCGTCATACTGACTGGAAAGTCAGGTCTAGGACAGGACATGCTTAGATTTAAATACAAAAACACCTCCACACCCAAATCCGTCCTGTTGTAGTCTTATCCTAAATTTAAAACCAGCGGAACAAGAACATCTACCTGACATCCATGTGGACGCACAGTCACCGCTCTGTAAACCTGTGCTGTTTGTGCGCGTTAAATATCTGGCCAGGGTGTGCCGCAAGGTTCTATGCGCGGCTCTTGGCCAATCAGATTCGCTCCTGCTCCGGGTTTGATACTTGTGGGTGTGGTTGCCGTGACGACGCGCCGCTCCCGTCGACATCTTTCAGGAAATGAATTTAAAGAAATGAGAAATCCAGGAACTTGAACTGAAAAGAGTCGCGGCGGGTTGGACCGAAGAGTCGAAGGATAAACTCTCTTGAAGTTAGTTTGAATGGTGGGCACACTGAGCAGAAGGAGATAACATGTTGATAAAGGAATTGTAAGTATTTTAGTATGATTTAACTGCGCTGAAGTATTGATCCCGCGCTGAACTTGACTGACTGGCGTGTTTGGTAACTTTAACTGGCTGCTGCCTAATTAAGTGGATTTATGTTGATTTTTGACTAATTAATAATGGATATTTTTTTCGGTAACGTTATGTTAATAAAGTTATGTCACATAATCTAAAGTTTCATCTATAGTCCTATTTCGGATTATATTATTTATATTCCAGTGAGGCAACCCACACGAGCAGTTATAATAATGAGTCATCTGTTTATTTGCTTTACAAAGTGAAAGAAAAATGCGTAACGTTACTTTTTTCAAGTTACAAAACTGTTGAACTGCAGTTTTTATGAATGTGATTGTCATATGTTATCGTTACGCCGGTCACGAGTCATAATGCACCGTTGTTTACGTCATCGTGCACTTTGAGACTTATGTGCTGTAGTATATACATATTAAGTGATTAAATAAAAAGTCCTATTATGACATTAATATTCATATAACAAGCAAGCTGAATTCTTCCTGAGCTGTAAAATATTACATTAGACGTCGCTATGTTGACGACGTTATGATGTTATTGCTGCCATATGGCTTTGCTGAATTTGGTGATAAAGAACTTTTAATTCGCCAAGATTTCAAACGTCATGGAAAACCTGAGAATGATCTGGGGATTTAAAAATAACAGAAGGGGTTACAATGTGAGAAATAATCCTGGTTTTAAAAGATTAGTATGCACTTTAGTTGGAATAACATTTTCTGCAGGTTTAATCATTTTCAGTATGCAGAAATCTACCTTTTGTTAACTTTAGTTTGTGACCAGATATTTTACCTATTGTAATTTGAGACCACTCAATGGAGTAAACTCATTATGAAACAATATTATCAGAACATTGCAGTTTCATGATTTCCAAAACTAAACTGCTCGGCTATTTATAAGATTAAGAAGATTATTAGTGCAATTGTCTTCAGACGTAGAAGCAGGGCTTGTTGGCATTCCCAGAAGATACCGAGTTGTCAGGGATTTAAATGTGATTGAATGAATGAAAAGAGTTCAAAGGTTACCTGATGTTATTTTTTGCTGACTCGATGGCCTTTCTCTTTTGTTTTTCAGTCGAATCGTCCTGCCCATTTCTGTTGAAGAGGTATGTACTTTTTACAGGTGCTTTTTATGGTTTATATTTATAAAACGTTTTGATTGAAGTCAGTTTTGAGGCTCATGGATGTATTTCTGGCAGAATTCTTCCAGTACTGTTGTTGTCGAGTCTCCACCCAGTTTCTTCTGTTGGGCTGGACAGTTTAGACGTTGAAATGATGAATTGAAACAAATAGTCCTAGGTTTGTGGGAAAGTGGCCTAGTTAACTGCAGGCTTGTATAGAGCAGACAAGGACAGACTGTATAATTAATTGTAACCTGAGACCGAGATTATTCAATTCAATTCAAGATTATTTGTATGGCGCTTTTTAGGATACAATCATTGCAAAGCAGCTTTACAGGAAATTAAGTTTCTACAATATATTGTAGAAACTTAATATATTTAACTTATGGCAACATTTGGTTAATTCTGTATATTGTCTGAGGGTTGGCTTCCTCTGAGGGGTTGGTATCATCTCTTCTCAGGTGTTTGGTCATCTCAGATCATTTAAGGGTTGGATTAAGTTTATCAGACTTTATCAAGTGTATATCTTTGCTCCAGCTTACTAAGCAAAGGTTGAATTTGTTTTGTCCCTGTCATTTCTTGCCCTCCCTGTTGTAGTATTTGTTGACATAGTCTGGTGTGTTTTCATCCCTGCATATATGAATATCTTGTTCTGTATCTGTTGTGTTTGAATAAGAAATCATTATTGAAGAAGTCAATTGTTCTTGTCTAAACGGCAGTAAAGGTTTGGCATGTGTAGTTGCATTCCTTTCTGTTCACCTGTGCAAAAGACCATCTAATACAGACTGACAGGAACAGGAATGACCTGTAGGATGTTACATTCTGGACGCTGGTTGTGTAGATGTGGTCGGAGGTGCAATCTGCATCATTCATTTATGTATGAGAGTCAGTAATATACACTGGTTTAATGATAAGTATAATTAAGAACAATGAAATGAAGTTTTTGACTGCACAGTATTTCAGTAGCTTAATATCGGTTATATTTGAGTTTCTTTTAATCGGTATAATAATCGATGATTAGATATTTAATTGTTCAGGCTTATTTAGTCTATTTAGCTTACCATTGCTATCATCTAACTCTTCACTTAAAATTAAACTTTGAAAACTTGTTAATTTATCTTTAACAAATCTCAAAAGTAATTTTGAAAATTTCATAATGTGCATTATAATGTTGTGATGCCTCAATTCACTGTTAGCATGTAACATTGACGATTTAGATGTTTTAATTTATTTAGACACAAATAGTAGCCTATAAATTTAAATATTTGTTATTTATTAATTATTAGTCATCATGTAAAAAATGATTATCGCCTATAGACAGACATTTTCAGTTTTTCATACTGCACATTATAATTTAAAGGTCTTAATTCATAATATGTAGTATTTAAAATAGATTGTTTTAGTGTTTTATTTATTTATGTAAAAATTGTATCGATTTTTAACATTGTATCGGTTTTAAGTCATAACATTATTTAAAATTATCGGTTTATTTTCACAGCTAGAATTTGAATAAAATGTTAGGAATTTGTATCCAAAGTCTCCAAAACTGCTCAAATATTTGTCTACTCCTGCTGTTCATAGTGTTGGGCAGGAGCTGGTCTGAGTTGGAGAACTAGAGGTGCACATACATTTGCTGGAAGCATTAAACACCAGTTTCCCTCTTTTCTATCATCCGATTATGGGTTTTGAACACTTCCTCTATAATTTGTCCGTTTGTTTATGGCACACCACCCTGTATATGTCTATTTGTCTATGTAGATATTGAATCCGCTCTCAGCACTGTACGCAGCTATGACATGCAAATACACTTGCCAGAATGCATTCACTTTCAATGTGTTTTTGTTTGTCATTTAGACGTGTTATACGGTAATTTCCGAAGTGAAGTTAACATTATTCTCTCATCTGCAGTACCAGGTGGGTCAGCTGTACTCGGTAGCAGAGGCCAGTAAGAATGAGACGGGTGGTGGAGAAGGGGTGGAGGTCCTGAAAAACGAGCCGTATGAAAAAGATGGAGAGAAAGGACAGTACACACACAAGATCTACCACTTGCAGAGGTAATATATATTTTTTTAGGTCTGTGATCTATTCGTAGTGCCATAGTATTATAATTTTTTGTAAGGGTCATCTCGT
This sequence comes from Ptychobarbus kaznakovi, assembly GCA_027422405.1. Lineage (NCBI taxonomy): Eukaryota > Metazoa > Chordata > Actinopteri > Cypriniformes > Cyprinidae > Ptychobarbus > Ptychobarbus kaznakovi. Next base: position 15,520,851 of record CM049813.1, read on the forward strand.
GCTGTCATGTAGCATAGTCTGTATCTGACAGTTTCTCTCAATCGCTCTGTCTTATGCAGTAAAGTGCCAACTTTTGTACGGTTACTCGCCCCTTCATCTGCCCTGAGTATCCATGAGAAGGCCTGGAATGCTTATCCTTACTGTCGCACAGGTACCAAGCACAACAGCACAGCTTTACTGAATATACACATTCATACATCTATTAAACAGAGCTCATCATAAGAATGATGAAATTTACAACTGTGTTTTTCCTGTTTTTCATGTGCTCACTACATCATTCATCACTCCAGTTCTTACGGTGAGTTTGAGACACTTGTGTGTAATTAAACATTATTGTATTCATATTACTATTAATAATAATATTAATAATCAGCATTTTATTCTTCTATATCAGGTTTTATTCTTATAACATGTATACAATGCCTTTCAGAAGTTGAACGTTTTTGAAAGTCTCTTATTCTCACCAAGGCTGCATTTATTTGATCAAAAATAATATCATAACCTTATTATTGTATAACATTATTACAGTCTAAAATTAATGTTTTCCATTTGAATATATTGTGAAGTTTAATTTATTCCTGTGATTGCAAAGCTGAATTTTCAGTAGCCATTACTCCACTTTTCAGTGTCACGTGATCCTTCAGAAATCATTCTTATATGCTGATTTGGTGCGCAAGAAACATTTCTTATTATCAGTGTTAAAAATACATTTGTGCTACTTATTTTTGTGGAAACATGGTAAATTTTTTTAGTTCTTTGAAGGAAAAAAATGCATTTACCCTCTACCGCATGGTGTGGCCATATGGCAACATACACTTTGTGTTCATTTCCTTTAAGAGAACATTCTCGTTTTTTTTTTTTTTTTGGAAAGAGAAGACCTTAGATTAGCCAATGATGTGCTTTGGTTAAGTCACATGGGTCCGTGTACGTTTTGATAGTTTGTTTTTCAATTTGAAATTAAATAGGCAGAAACGAGAAAACTGTTGTTTTTTGTTTTTTTATTTGTTAAAAAAAACCTGGAAAAAAACAGATTTTGGCTCGATTTTAGTTTTTTTGGTTCACGTGGTAGAAAACGGATAAACGACTTCAAAATTTGTTTCCCCTTGTAGGCTGTCGTGACACTCCCCTTTCCACCGATTGGCCAACCGAATCTGAGCTTGTGACGTCATCCTCAGTTCGATTCCAAAAGTTTGATTTTAGCTAGTAATTTGATGCTATAAAAACGGGGCGTGTCGTTATGGTTGATAGGGTCTGTGGGAGTTTGGGCGGGAGTTTGATAGCGCGGCTCCACCTCACGACACTACTGCGCAGACTCTGGCTCCAAATGACGTCATTTACTCAAGATGGCAGCAGCCATACTGAGATGTATTTACATGAGATGTAAATCTGTATGTTGAAGCTGCTCTACCCATAGACAGCACAGAATGGATGAGAAGCACTGATTAAAAATAGATGTAGGGGTCCTCCAGATATTTTTTTGTAAAAAATTACAATGACAAATCTGATTAAGTTCATGCAGTTAGGACACCATACATTTCGTTAATATAATTATTTACTGTCAACATGTAAATGTTTTTAACACACAAAAAATACATTTTATGTTTTTGAGAGAAAAAAAAAAAGATAAGTCACGTATAAGTGGATAAATATTTATACTAATGGATAAATATAGCCTAATTGCAGTAGGCTATATAATATAGGTTTAGCTATAAACAAGCCAAAACAAAGCGAAACTGAAGGTAAAGTTATACTACCTCTCTCATTCGCACAAATCCAAATGTTTCCATACACGCGATATAGGCCTGTTAGGTTTTGTAGTTCACGCACGTTCCAGTATCGACGTAAAAAAATCATAATGAGCAAAAATATACCACAGTGGACCGGTGCTCACGCTGGCACGACGGCACGGTGAACGGCTGCGCTGTTTGCAATGAATTGCCTACAGAATTGTACAGAAACGTCCACTTTTGGTATGGCAAGATGTCTAAAATGTATTTCTTTTTTTAACATGTAAACTTAGACTGCATTATTAGATTACCGTTTGACTTTATGAACAGTGTTGGGGAAAGTTACTTTTAAAAGTAATGCATTACAATATTGCGTTACTCCCTAAAAAAGTAACTAATTAAGTTACTTTTTATGGAAAGTAATGCGTTACGTTACTTTTGCGTTACTTTCGCGTTACTTTTTAAATATGAGCAGGGCTTGATTGTTTGTTTTTAATACAAGAAGTTATATTTATAGCAAATGTAAAAGCCTTTCACACCAAAAAGTGTAATGAATAAACCTCAGGCTGAAGGAAGAGTAAATTCACGTCTGTACAGTAGAACGCAGGAGAAGAAGGTTCAACACTCTTCAGCAATAAAAAAAACAATGAAGCACAATTGTTAGTTTATCTAAAGTCATTTTTGCTTATTAGTATGGTTGAACTGGATCATCAAAGGTCAGCAGCAAACACATTGGTTAATAAAATGAGATTAGATATATTTGTGTTGTTTAACATATTTAATTATTGCAGGTTTGCGTCATATTCTGAGTTTGCATTTCACTGTTTTAATTCATTTTGATGAATACTGAATCTGTTTTTTGCGAGTGGGATGAATTAATACACATTCACATTTAGTCTAGATTAGAACTACAGTAAGATCATGTTCACACAGCGCACTGTTTTTGAAAAAGTAACTCAGATATTTTCTAGTAAATTAAAAAGTAATGCGTTACTTTACTAGTTACTTGAAAAAAGTAATATTATTACGTAACTCGCGTTACTTGTAATGCGTTACCCCCAACACTGATTCTAAGTTAGATCCACTATTGTATGTTGTTACCGTATGGCAACATATCATAAAGTACCTTAAAAAAAATCCCCATTTTTTTTACAGCACTTCAAGTTAAGCCATTCCAAGGAAAGAAAAAGTCAAATATTTTTTTCTATAGGTCTATCATAATGTGTGCGGTAGAGGGTTCATTTAAATTAGAAATCTTTTGTAGTATTATAAATGTCTATACTGTGACTTTTGATCAATTTAACTCATCCTTGCTGAATAAAAGTAATAAAATAATTTAAAAAAGCAGGCAGAGCCCAGATTTAGTCTGTGTATCAAATGTGTTGTGTCTGTGTGTGTATTTATAGAATGAGTACATGAAGGACAATTTTCTAATCATGATTGAGACGTGGCACAAGCCTGACCTCGGTGAACAGGACAATGTGAGTAGAGAGCCGACGTTATGCAGATATAATTTAACTACGCAATAAGCAAAACATCAATATTGAATTGCAAGAAGCTGTGAGAAACTTGTAAACTAACCATGTCCTTCTATTTTTATTTTTGTTTGTTTTTGAAGGTCCATAAGCTTGACCCCGAACAGTGGAAGAAGGTTGAGGTGGTACACATTGACATTGCTGACAGGTCTCATGTGGACACTAAGGTAAGGAAAACGGAGTTTTTACTTCCGATGCGTGATCAGACTTTGAGACATGCTGACATTTTGATCTTCTTCACAGGACTACAAACCAGACGAGGATCCAGCCACATTTAAATCACAGAAGACTGGTAGAGGGCCGTTAGGACCGAACTGGAAGGTGTGTATTGTTACATGAATTGTTTATAGATAACTATCTCCAGTCATTGTTTTGATCGCGTTTGTTCCTGTGCGTTGCAGAAAGAACTTCCTCAGAAGACGGACTGCCCTCATATGTGTGCCTATAAACTAGTCACTGTCAAGTTCAAGTGGTTCGGCCTGCAGAACAAAGTGGAGAATTTCATTCACAAGGTATAAATCTGTAAAATACCTCATGCTGTGTTCAGTGTGACTCACTTTTATATCAACAGGATGTCCATTCTAACATCATAGAGCTGTGGTTTGTTTGTTTAGTTTATTAGAGGGTTTGGTGTTTGTGTGTTGGTCTAATTTTAATGCGGTGACTCATGAAACATTATTTGTTTGGCTTTACTTCAGCAAGAGAAGCGTCTGTTCACCAGCTTCCACAGGCAGCTCTTCTGCTGGTTAGACCGATGGATTCATCTGACCATGGAGGACATCCGCCGCATGGAGGAGGAGACGCAGAAAGAACTCGATAAAGTGAGTATTCAAAATCATTGAACACAGTGAAGATAGTTTACCAAAATGATCTCTACTGTCACCGGTTTTAAAAGAAGATGCAGTACAGGCTTATCAGTAACTAAAACTAATATCAATTGTTTAGAATTATAATATAGAATTGTTTTTGTTTGTAATTGAAATAAAGCTGAAATATACATTTTCGATGAAAAACTTAAAACGCATAAATAAAAAAATTGCCTTTTAAAAAAAAATTTTTTTGAAATTTTGCCTTGGCTACTAACTGAAATAAAATAAGTTGAAGTATTACAATTACTAAAACTGAAATACAAATCAAGGATTAATAGAAAAGAAACATGACTAAATTAATCAAACTTAAACAAAAACTGAAGTGAAAACTGAAAATATTGAAGCTAATAAAATAACACAGATGCACTGAAGATCCTTGTTGATGATCAGCGATATTTAATTTAGGGATTCACCAATATTAAAGTTTTGTCTGATACCAATAATAATTCATCAGAAGATATTAGAAATTATACTGTTTGTGATTAAATAAATTAAAACACTTAATTAAAATCAATTAATATGCATGCTACAAAGGGAAATTAAGCCATATTGTAATGAAAAATATAAATTTAGAATTGTGCTAAAGATTACATTTAACAGTATTAAGTGATTAATAGTAACAGTAAAATGAGCATGCATGATTGAGTATTCTAATATTAATAATCAAATATTGGCGAGTCTGAAATGTTTTTTTTCTACTATAGATGCGAGAGAAGGATCCAGTGAAAGGGATGTCTGCCGCAGATGAATGAGATGCTGGAGCTGATGCTGTGAGTACAGCTCAACCGATGCTTTCATATACCTTAACTATCAATCATTTCATTATTTACACTCTTAAAAATAAAGTGCTTCAATATGTTCTGCAGAGCGATGCCAGAAGAGCCATTTATTGTTCCACAAAGAACCATTCAGTCAAAGGTTCTTTAAAGAACCATATCTTCCTTACTTTTTATAACCTGAAGAACCTTCTTTCGACACAAATAACCTTTTGTGAAACAGAAAGCTTCTGCAGATGTTAAAGGTTCTTTGTGGAACCATTTAGACAAAAAAGGTCTTCTGTGTGAAGCACCTTTATTTTTAAGTGTATATAACATTTATATTAATAATTATTTTCTTTATTTATATTTTCAGATGTTGCAGTTGTTTGGTTGTGTCCTAGTTTTGGAAGATGTCTCTGCAGTGTGATGGGCTGCTCTCTCTCTCTCTCTCTCTCTCTCTCTCTCTCTCTCTCTCTCTCTCTCTCTCTCTCTCTCTCTCTCTCTCTCTCCACTCCAGTAGTTTTTCTCTTTTCTTCACATCTGCACCCAGGACATCCCATTCAGGTGTTTCTTACAATAATAAATAGCAACATCTTTTTTTCAGTCCTTGTTTCTGCCCTGTCTAACTTTTATTTTGAAAGTGCATCATAAATGTTTACCAATCTTTTAAAAAACAAAACAAATTTGACTGACATCAGCCCTTGTTTAAATAACCCCTCACTACCTGTGTGATGCACCTCAGCATGTTTACATGTTTCTCTAACAGACGGTTCCACCCTGGATGTGTTATTTTCTGTTCGTACAAGATGAAGCTGCCTCATGACAAATCTCCATGAGTTTATGGTATTAGTGGGTTGCAGCTGACCCATTGTTACTCATAAGCCACTTTTCTCAGGACTTTCTGTAGATCTGAAAGGACTGAATTCTACTCATGTGGTAATTCCAGGTTTACAGTCATGACATAACAAACTTAGTTTAGTTGAGTTGAATTTCCACACAGAATATAGGGCGTTAAATATCATGTCAAGCTGGGTTAGAGATGTATTAGCACATGTTTTGAGCTACGCATTGTGCCTCTGCCATACAAGGTTTAATAATGAACCGTATTCAGACATTTAAATGGTGTTCTGCTCCACTTTCTCCTTAAGACTCTGTGTTTATTGGGCTCGGATAGTGTAATACTCGTTTCATAATTATGCCTCATGACCTGATAATGACATTAAAAAGAATTTATATTATTAATGTCTGTAGTGTGTATTCATTTATTGGTCTTTGTGGTGTGCAGAGATGTCGAGAACTCATTTAGTAAATACAAAGTCTTTGCATTTCTTCTCACATGGATAAGATTTTAGGGTTTACCTGATCTGAGAAACAAAACCAGCCCAATGACGAATTAAACTAACCCCAAAACTCAAAATATTCCACTCCCATCCCTAATATACATAGTCACTATTATGCATTAAACAAAATTTGAACTTAATCACTTTCGTAATCAGACTGAATGCGGTTAAAACAGTTATTTGTTGTAATGGGGTGGGAACTGTTTGAACATAAACTAGGCCTCCTAAAAACAGACGAACACGGTTTTATAACTGGTAGAATGTGAACTGGACAGAGTTAAATTATATATATTTATATATACAATAATGTGCTGTTTAACTTTTAAACGAAAAAAAAAACAGTCCCTTGTCAACCCTAGTTGTTATATTTGTCAGCTGGTGCAGACTTTTCTACAAACGCAATCTAAACCACGATCATAAACTGAGGCTTTATTTTCATAACTCCTGTTTGTCTTTTGAATCTGGTTCTCTATTTGTTTTTCTGCTCTTTATTCTGTACATGCAATTACTTTTATTAGCATTTTTTTAGAAGTAAAAACCCTGTAAAATACCGTAGCATTCATCCCCACAATTATAATACCAAACAAAGAACAACTCACAGGAGACAATGAATTTTTCTTTTATTTATTACAAATGTACAGCTTATGAGTCTTTATTACGATTTAAATGGTTTTAGTCTTTTATTTCATTTCTATATTTTACAGGTAGCCTCTGGTAAACACATTTCTCCCATCAGGTAATCTCTCATGTAAGAACCACGTGATAAAGAACAGACATGAGTATAGTGCAGCCAGTATGACTGATCACGGAAATATGTGTGCATTAATCTATTTAAAAATAACTTCACCGGTGCATTATGTGAGCATCTGCAGCAGGATGGCTGGGAAAATCTACAAACTACTCTGAAAGGAATCTGATTTAGAGTTGGACATATAGTGAGTGTGCAATGACTTCTTTCTCAGATACCTCTCTGAATTTAGTGCTTATTAAATAATGGCCCAAACTCTTTCTCCCAAGTCATCACCACAGTAAACCACCCGGACTTAGTTAGTGGAAAACGGACAATCTGGGATTTTGTTTTATTTTAAGCATACACTGTTTTACTCACCATGTGCTTCTATAGTGTGGAAGAGCAAGACACCGGTCACATGATTACTGATTAAAGTCAGTCTAGCAGATGTGCAAAGGCAATGATCAAGAGATTTTCAGACAATCTTTTTGACACAATTTCAGGGGACTCTAACATTATCCCATTCCCCAAGTTAAAGAAACAAAAAGGCAAGAATTAAAAAATGGCTTAACTTAAAAGGCTGGTGGGTAAAACCTATACGGAAAACAACAAGTTTAAGGCTCGTAGCATGACGTCTAAAATGCAAAGTAACTGTACAACAAATACTTGGTTTGATCGCGCTCGCACACACAGATGTTCATCTACATGTGCGTACATCCTGCAAGCTCCAGTTCAACTCGTCTCCCATGAACATCAACATAGCGAGGGACTCGTTTCCCACAATTCTCAACAAAAGTGACCGGATCGCCTCGACAGAATGTGACTTCACTGGTCCTGATGCAGCAGATGGACATCCTCATCCACGAGATGCGTTTTCCCTGTGACTGTATGTGAAATGTTAGTGATGAGAACATTGATAGAGGTCATCTACAACCATCAACATTCAACATGCTTGTAGCTTATAAAACATAAGGGTCTTCTTACATTAATAACCATTCATTTAAGCTCGATTAAAAAAATTATAAAGAACAAAGAAATCAAATATTCTCAAAAGGAAAACGACCAACACACAAAAAAAAACTGGTCCTGAAGTGAAAACTCCACCAAACTGACAAAAAAAGGCCATTCGATTATGTGCAGAAAGTGAACATGTTGTCCCAAAGTGATGGTTTTGTCCTAAGCTAATAAGCTAAAGACAATGATGATTGTGCTAACACATTTGCATTGTTCTGATAACGAAACCCACTAACGGAGGGATTGAGATGAGATGAACCTTTTCTGTACATCAACCCCGACCGCCGTCTTTGTGCTCGAAGACGAAAAAGAGGGATCCGCAACTGTAGTGTCATCAATCCCCTCTGCTCCTTTGGCTAGTGTTTAACGCATTTCGACAACAACAAAAAAGTAGCATTCATAGTAAAACACTGTGTGAGTGAACCAGTGCTTCTACCACTGGAGGACGGGAGTGTTCTGGGGTGCGTTTCACAAAAGCCTTTGGTCGCAAGTTCCGTCATTACCAATAGAGTTCAATGGGACTTCCCACCATAGTTAGCTAACGATGCTTTTGGGAAACGCACCCCTGGTTAGTTTTCAGAGGTTATTGTTCACCCCTGTTAATGTTCGCAAAGCTCTGATTTACACCGAAACTAAATGAAACAAAAATAAAAAAAGACATCAATAATTGTTACAATAATACGAAACTTAAGTCATAATAATTAAAATAACTCCAGTGTTGTTGTTTAAAGTCAGTACATTTGTCCCAAGAGAAACAGGCCAATGGAGCGGCACTTAAAAAAACACAAAATCAATCGAAAGACAGAGAAAGAAAGGACAAATGGAAAATAGACGATTTAGGAGGAACGTTTCTGGTTCTCTGATGGTTAGGAGTGCATGTCAATTTCACAAAGAAAACCAGAAATTAGCCGCCCATGTGCTAGCAGACCATCAGCACTGAATTGTGGGTCTGCTTGTGTAGTGTTGTTATATTTAGATGTGTAGATGAAAGAAGATCCTCCTGAAATAGTGAAATGAGAGAAGAAAAGGAGTGTAAGGAAAAGCAGGCCGCTCCATTTGGCTTCTCCCAAACATCTCTGCGTCCGGGTGGCCGCAGCTGGATTAGTCACCCTTTCTTTTCCCGTCTACCTGACCAACGATTCCCAGCCGTCAGTTTTCTCTCCGGTTTCTCAGTCTTTGCCCCTGCCCGGTGGACGGAGGGTCACTGTTTTTTCTCGCGGGTGGTGATGGTGACCAGCTGCTTGGCGGCTTTGGCGATGTCGTAGGCGCACTGGATGACCTGCTGGGTGAGGAGCTGGTAGTCCACCGTACTGGCCGACGAGTCGGAGGGCGCCGCTTTGCGACACTCCACCTGCAGGCGGGACGCACTGGCCGCCAGGAGCTTCAAGGAAGAACGTACTGCATCTAGCGCTGGTCTCTGAGAGAAGCAGGCAGAGCAGAGAGATTTAGTGCGTCTGGTTGGATTTCTTGAGGCAAAGCATCACAATATGACGCATTTATTTACCTTGGGAAACAGCAAGGCCATTTCTGTCACAGCTACGTGGATTTTCTCTGAGCATGGCACAAAACTGCAACCAAAGAAAGATTTCTTTCAATTTTTTTGTTTTATCTCTCCATAAGTTTCTATTAACTGTAGCTAAATGACTTTGCATTCAACTTGAGGGGTGACGGTCCGTCATACCTGTCGTGTTTAAACTCCTGTGCTGCTCTCAGGAGCTCCTGGATGTTCTTGGTGACCTGCTCGGTTCTGAGGATGACGTCCTCTGTGCAGGGCAGCGTGGGGTTGGGCTCACCCTCTGTGTCCTCCACATCCCCCCTGCTGTCATCTTCACTGCTGCGGCCCACACTACCATGCAACATTAGAAAACAACACACACACAAACATGAACACACACACACACAAGCACGCATAATAAAAAAACCTCAAATGTCTATGCTAAAAGAAATAAATGTATTGTCTGTTATAAGTTCTTGTAAATAATAATAAAAAATAAAGACAATAATATTTTTTATATATTTTACATAAAATTATAATAAAATGTATTACAACAGCTATTCGTTATTTAGTTAATTAGTTAATAATAAACTACTATATTGCATATGATATAATGGTATTTTTAGAAGACAAATATATCACTATTGTAATATTAATATTGTAATATCCTGTACTGTATGTGGAATATTTTTTATTAAGAGTACTAAAAATACTTTTATTAAAAGTACAAAAAAACACTACAAGAATATAATAATTAGAATTAATTATAAAATTAAATATATTTTTTTCTAAACTGAAATAATAAAAAGCATTCATAATAACATAAATATTATTTTTGTAATATTACTTGTACTACTTATAATAACAATTATCTTATAATTAGTTTGCTACATATTAATCCTGTGCAATATTTTTATTATTATCATGAAATTAAAATGTTATTCATAATTTAAAAATGTATATTATATGTTATCATTCATAATATGATAATAGATGTTATTTTTGTAACATTACTTGTTTTTCTGAAGACAAATATATTACTCCTGTGCAGTAAAAACAATCTAACATTAAAAAGACTGATTATACAAATTAATATTATTAAAAAATTATGATTACATAAATTACATATGAATATGTTCATGTTAATAAATGTTAAAATTAATAGAAATTTAATAATACATCAAATTATTTATATTATTATATTCATATATTAAAAGTACAACGATAATACTACAACAGAAATATTTATCTTCTTAGTTTCTTAAGACAGTACACAAGTTCATTTTTAGTTTTATTACTCTTATTACAAATTAATAAATGTAAAAAGAACCTGGTGTGCTTTGTTTTTAACGGTAGCGTGCACTCACCCAAAGGAGACGTCGTATGATTGAGAGTTGTCATAGTCACTATCAGTCCCGCTCCCATACTTCTCTCCCGCTTTTAGAGGCTGGACAAGACAAACAAGCGCAGAAGTCTGTTACACATCACAGTCTGTAAGTCACATGTCAGTGTAGATATGAATGGAAAGAAGCTCTCACATGATATCGGCCGTCAGTGGAGGCTGACAGGTGCGGTCCTCCGTAGGGGGTGGGACCCGCAGGAGCGCCCTTTCGCACCTGAACATGAGCAGAATGAGATTAACAGAGGAGAAAAGCTGACAGACAGTCAGCAGGCAGAGGATGGAAAGGAAAGAAGCAGCTTTGATAGCCATTTCTGCCCAGGACTGTTAGATCTAAGAACATTTGTGGCAAAACTGCTAAACTGACGACTGTAATTCTGTTAGACACAAGTAACTTAGTGTAGAGGTTTTAGAGGATATCACAGAACAACACGATTCTACATTAAACTGAATTAACAATGCAATAACATCCACTTCTCTAAACTAATGAAAGCACTAAAAACAGACACTCACACATTAAACAGTGCAGTTAATAAAACAGGCACAACGGTGCATCCCAAATACATTAACCACAACAAAATAAGTCTATACTTCACTGTCAGCAATGACCCAAAAATGGGATATTGCATAATCAAAATAGCGTATTTTCAAAAGCCATTAAAGCAAATCATTAAAATATGATTTGTACCTCCTAGAGATCTATGAATATCCACAAACCGAGGTCGATTTCTCATTTCAGCGCTGTCTGGTGCAGCACAACAATTCACTGCACCTTACAAGAAATCATTAAGGGTTTGATGTGTGCCATGCAGATCAACTCGTTTGAGTTTCACTAATCAGGCAACCATCAATCAGTTTCCTACACATTCCAGACATGTCATACTGCACAAGACAAGCATATCTCTCAACGAGAGCCTCTCTTGGCATATCAACCCTTTCAAGAACAATACGGTGCAATGCATGCCACTTCTATCTTCCTGTGCTAGATAGACAATATACAAGACTTGTGTCTCAAAATGTATGGAGCTGCCTAGCTACGCAACCTTTTTGAGCATTATAGGCAAACCTGGTATTAACATGCATTCTGGGAGAGCCAGAGACAGACTGTGTCCAGGTTTTGTTCAGAGTGGCTATGATTTTGTGATATTTGATCCACATTAAATAAATTCTGCATGGTGATAACGCTAAATAATTAGCTTTTTAAAGAATTTTAAAAAGTATAATACAAATAAAGAATGACAATAAATAAACACACAACTTAGTAAATAAATAATTAAATTTTAAAATCTTCCCCAAAAAATTCTGCATTTTGATAAAGTTAAAAACTAAATAAATTAATTTTTCATGTCAATAACCGTGATTTAAGAAAAAAAGTACAAACTAAAAATGTAAACAATTTTGGATTGTAAATTATTGTATTATAAATAAAAAAAAACATTTATAATATATGATACATTTTTACATCTTCCAAAATAAAATTTCTGTACATTGAAAAAATTACTGAAAATAAAGCAAAAATGCAAATCAATTTGGGAGTAGTTTGTGAGGAAGCCAAATAATTAAAGTAAATAATAATAATAATTTTCCCTCAAAATTTTATTCTGCATGTTGAGAGCTAATAAAAAATTAATTAATACATTTATGTAGAAAAGAAAAGTAAAAAAAAAACAGAAATAAAAATACATTTCGGAGTAATTTGTGAAATAGCACGGTCTACTTACAATCAAATCATGCAAAAAAGCGCTTGATACCAGGTGTATAAGAGACCCATGATGCTCAAAAATGTTGTTGATTTGGGTAGCACACTGAGTTTTTAGACAGCCAATATCTAGAAAAAGAGAGGTGTTATCAGGGCAGGAAGTGCTCCTGTTTTGCCATAAGGTGGCGGTAGAGAGCAGTGAGTGAGAGTGGAAGCAGGTGCTCCAGGCAGCAGCAGCACACCAGTGTGGGCTCAGGTAAGCAGAGGGAGAAATAGAGCCCAACAGGAAAAGGAGGTTTAAAAAGATCAGGCCGGCCACTAATGCTCACACTTACGGGGCTGAGAGGCTGCAGGCGGCCCGTCAGGGGGTCCAGGGCTGGGGTGAGAGCTTTGGGGGTGGTCCCCACAGGTTCATACATAGAGAAGGCTTGTCTATCCCGACGGAGATGGGCAGACGAGGGTGTGTTTAGGCTGGAGTCTCCACCTACTCCTCCGCCCTTACCCCTTACCCCACCAGGCCACAGCCCTGGGCCACCACCCCCGGTCAGAGAGCCCCTGGCCCCAGCCTGGGCCCCCCGCAGTGTGCTGTTCTCCGTCTGCATCCGCGTGATCTACAGGGATGGAGGGGCATCACCGAGAGTCACACACACATACACAAACACAAGGACCAAAGAAAACAACAGTTGCAGTGTGAACGGTTACGTCATGCTTAGGGCTGATAAAATGGGGTTGTTCTGATGGACAGGAAGTTTAAGGTTTTCTGAACAAGGAGGGGCTTCATTCTCAGTGGGAAGAGCATGGTATAGGATAGCTACGTTTTTATTTAAAAGTTTGGGGTCAGAACTTTAAAATAAACAAATCAAATAATTAAAATATTGGTCATTGAGAAATTCAACATTGATAAAGCATATTAAAGCAAAAAATTTTTTGAAATCTTACTGACCCCAAATGTTTGAAATAAAATATATTCAAATACAAACAGTAGTGTAATAATATTTTATATTAATACTGTTCAGCTCTGTTCGATGGTTTGGGATCAGTGTGTAATGGTGAGCAGTAGTTCATGGCAGCATTTCATGTCTTTCTGTGTGAAATTATATTAATTTTAAAACAAAGGCACAGTTTTAATCCAGTGGGTGGCTGTACCTCCTTCTGAAGCCTCCGCAGCTCCTCACTCAGGTTGTTGTTGACCTTCATGAGCTGCTGAACTTTGGCCTCTGAGGAGGCCAGTGCTTTCTTCACCTCCAGATACTCCTGTAGTGTGATGGGCCCATCCGACAGGTCCGACGAGTCCATGCTCTGATAGACAATCAAATCACAATATACTGTCAATTAACAAACAGTAAAGGGTAACAGGTTTGAACAGAGAGCGTTTTTCCTAAACGAGATACACAATTACGTATTTCATTAATTTATTGCAGTGTTTACTATTTTAAAGTTTGGTCAGTACGATTATTTTTTTTTTAAGAAATTTATATTTTTATTCAGCAAGTATGAATTAAATATCAAAATGACAGTAAACACTTTGACGTAAAAAAAAAAACTATTTTAAATCAATTCTTTTAAACTTTCTTTTCATCAAGACTGAAGAGTACTGGTTGCTAAAAATTCTGTTTGCCATAACAGGAAAAGATAACATATTAAAATAGAAAACAGTTATTTTAAACTGTAATATTATTTCACATTACTGATTTTTTTAGAGACTTCTTTAAAAAAAAAAAATTTGAACAGTAGTTTAAAAATCTACAATGTATCCTCAAATATCTTTTTTGGGGGGGGGGGTTTATCATTTCACATCCAAAAACAGTATGTTCAATCTCTTAAAGACTAACATAATGGAGATTTAAGGTATCATGATGTCCATTGTATATATAAAGCATACTAATATGAGATTTTTTTTTATACAAAAAGCACAAAAATTTGCTATCATAAGATAAAAATGAATAAGTGTACAATATAACAAGCAGTAGTGCTACTGGAGAAGGACTTTAAACCCTACATTTCTCAACAGGGTTTACTTTGTGCTCTCCTAAACTCAGCCATGTCACTTCCTGTATGCGGACTGAGCATGCTCAGACAGCATCCCGTCTTCAGCTGCAGAACAATAGCTTCAGTGATCACAGCCTTGAAAAAGGGGATGATGTCATTCTGCAAATATGAGGCAGGGCTGCTGCTGCTCTTCCAGCGGTGCATGCTGGGACATGACAACACTAGATTCTGTATTTCTGAAAATACTAATTTGCTGGTCTGACAAAACCAAGATCATCATCTAACAAGGCCTAACCCACAGTAAAAGTAATTAAACATCTCTTAGGATTCAGTGGATTATCGAAACGTGTTTCTACAAAGGTTTTATGATGCTCCTCAACTCAAGTGGATTCATTATTAAGAATAATGTACATCTATATGGATGAACCTCAGGTAAACACCCAGTAAGTGAGTTAAGGGTTTGATGAGCTCACCTTGGCCCGGTTGTTGCGCTGGGTGTTGTTGTTATTCTGTGCAGTTAGCTCACTGTCTGTGTCTTCATCAGACGCTACGCTGTCATAATCGTGCTGGTCATCATCCTCCTGACTCAGATCCAGCGGGTCTGAAAAACAAACCAAAAAACAAAAGATAGGATCATTAATATGAGGAAACACTGAGAGAGCAAGAAACTGCACTGGCTTAGCTATATCCATCTTTACTGAAGCGGAGTTATCGCTATTCCCCAAAAAGCTCAGTTTGAAAACTGCAATGTTGGCGTCTCACCTGTGGGGCTTGTTAAACCCTTTCCATGCTGCCGTCGCTTGGCATCACTGAGAATGTCGATAATGAGGGTGGCGAATTCTCGTGCGTTAAAGCGAGCCAATTTCTGCCGCCCCTAAAAATGACAAAAAAAAATATATATATATTATATATATATATATATATATATAGACAAACACAAATACACACACAAATAAATAAACATAAATAAACACTTATTCTTATTTATACATAATATTATTAAATGTAAAAAGGATTAAATTGATTGTTGTTATAAAAACATATTTTTGAATGGTAAATGCTGTTCTTTTATATTTTCTTTTTTTTTTATCTGAAGAACAAAAAAAAAATCACAATTTCCACAAAAATATTAAGCATTTCAGCATATCAAGCATTATTTTTTACATTAATAATAATAAGAAATGTTTCTTGGGCACCAAATCGGCATAGCTGAATGATTTCTGAAGGATCATATGACACTGAAGACTGGCTGCTGAAACCAACATCATAGGAATAAATTAAAACTTTTAAGTATATTAAAATGTATATTTTAACATATTCCAATAGAAAACAGTTATTTTAATATTCTACAATATTACTGATTTTACTGTGATCAAGTAAATTCAGCCTTGATGGGCACTTTACATTAAATAAATGTACCAATCTCAAATTTTTTAATGATAGCATAAATCATTCATGTTTTTAAAAACAAATAATCTGATTATAAACAGAGTAACAGACCCATATTAAATCTCTTGAATGTCACATTTTTGCACAGACATTTAGGCAAAATTGGTGCAATTCTGAAGAACAGATTGAAACTTTGTAAAATGTGTACTAGACTAAAGCCCGAGACAAAATTAGCCTGAATATTTCATAAACAAGAAAGATGTGGGGATGTATAGATTTTTATGAATGATTTCTGTACAGGAAATGTTTCTGTGGAGCTCTGCAGGTTTCAAATTGGCAAGTTTTCCTAAAGTAAGTTTTATTTAAGCACTTAGTCGCTCAGCAATAAGTATGTCATTACAGAACTGTCCATTCTGTAGAGGGCGACATGGACATGTTAAATACTGGAAAACACTGCCACATCAACAGTTCAGTGTTCCAACTTTTGACCACTGGGTGTGCGTGTCCCTCCTCCCATCATCTCTTTCCATGTCTCAAATCCTCATGTATACGCAAAAGAACAGGAAATCCTCAGCCTGGCCAATCAGCCCGCAGGAAAAGTACCCTTGAGTAAACGCACTTAGTAGTCTCGCTGTATAAAAGAACTATTTCAAGCAGTGGTACAGAGAGGGTCATGCGAGGATGCCACTGGAAACGCTGAGGGGGAGGGAGCCGCTGCGCGTCTGCAGCAGTTACGCAGCTGGAAAACATCCATTTGTTGGTTTGCCGCCCAAACCTGAGCCTCAGACGTTTGCACAACCACAAATTGTCTATTTTTAGCCCCATGTCGTTTGCACCCCAGATATCATCTCTCCTTTGTGCCTCCATCAAAAACAGGCCTGCATGGAAGTGACAGGCACTTACGCAAGGGGGCAGCAGGAGCAAAGAACCTCCTCCCAAACACATCAAACACATCCTCTAAAATGCTGTGCGTTACCTGGTTGCGTGTCGCTGAGTATTCAGGGTTGACAGGTAAGAAGGGGACAGCGCTCCGTTCAGTCACAAGCGTACTGTGGTTCTGAGTTGTCAGCCACACTGAGAGAAACAAAATGGACATATATAAACAAGACAAATATAAACAAACAGACTCTGATATCGCATGCTACCTCTTCTCCTCAACAACCAGGAACGGGAGTAGAGAGAGAGCGAGAGAGAGAGGAGGAGGAGAGAATTCCTGCGGCACTCCCTTGCTCTCGCTCCCTTTCACCCTCCTTTCCATTTGGCGTCTCTCTCCCTCCCTTCTCTACAAGCTGACTGCGCTGCTGAAGTCCATCTATAGCCAGTGTTTATACAACATACCGATCACTGCGTCTCCAGGGACACAGATACAACTGTCCCCACGCCTCCGGAACGCTCCATGACTACATTAGGGAAAGAGTGAGAAGCAGGGAAAGCTGGGACGGGAACAGATGGGGGTTTGAGGCTTACCTGCATCGTTCTCTCTACGGTCCACTTCATCGTACACATCCATAGCCAGCTCCTCGAACAAACGGTTATTTAACTGCACCCACACACACACAGACAGACACATCAGTATGTGGTATTAAAATTCAGACATAGGGGAAAAAACACAACATCACAGCAAAAACTGAGCACACACACAACAGGAAGACATCAGTGAGAAGACAAAAAGCAGCATGCTCTAACAAGGCACTAAATAAAGATCAAATGCAAGCTAAGGGAATTCAAAGCATCTGCTAAATGTATCTACTGGATTTCTAAGAGTTTATCAAACATATTCCTCTAAAATCTCTCAAGAAAAGAGGATAACCAGGATTCCTGTGACAAGTAATTGATATGGCCACACTGAAATCAAAAATGTTGTGATACAACACAGGTTTTGGCAATAAGAATGATTTATATTTATGTGCAACAAAATTTTGGACCAATACGATTTTAGTGTGGGCAGACCTTCACAGCGCAATAATATAGGAATAAAAAACAAATATAAACAAATATAATGTCTTGTTTACTTGATAGAGCTGGTTAAGGCAGAAACTCAGAATTAAAGTCCACTTGAAATCAAAATCGACCCTATCTTCTTTTGTTAGTGCACATTACTAGTCTTGTGGTGAATAATTAATCCATGGGTGACCAGAGTTTAGCTCTAACCCTAATTAAACACCTGAACCAGCTAATCAAGGTCTTACTAGAAACTTCCATGCAGGTGTGCTGAGGCAAGTTGGAGCTAAACTCTGCAGGACACCGGCCCTCCAGGATCAAGTTTGGTTACCCCTGAATTAATTATTCAGTATTTCATTTTACTCTGAAATATGTTATAAGTAATTTTAGTCACAACTTCCGTTGGACAGACTTTGGACTTTAAAGGGACAGTTTGCCCAAAAATTCTGTCATTAATTATTCACTCTTCATGTCGTTCCAAACTCGCAAGACCTTCGTTCATCTTCGGAACACAAATGAAGATATTTTTAAAGAAATCCAAGCGCAATGCAAATTAAACATTTCCAGGACCAGAAAAGTGGGTGAAATTTTACTCTCATGAATGGTGATGGACGGTCACACGAAAGAGAAGATTTTTTCCTGCAAAAAAATATTCTTGTAGCTTTTTTTTCAAAATTACGGTTGAACCGCTGATGTCACATGGACTATTTTAACAATGTCGTTATTACCTTTCTGGAGCTGGGAACGTTTCAGTTGCATTACTGTCTATGCAGGGTGAGAAAGCTGTCATCAAAAATATCTTAATTTGTGTTGATGAACGAAGGTCTTTCTGGTTTGCAACGACACAAGGGTGAGTAATTAATGACAATTTCGAAGGTTTTTGGTGAACTTGCAACGACACAAGGGTGAGTAATTAATGACAATTTTCATTTTTGGGTGAACTATCCCTTTAAGCCCAAAATATATTTTGCTATACTAAGGGTATGTGTACAGTGCATGTCATGTAAATCATCAGCATAAGTTGCAACACTGATTGGAGGCCAGTGGTTTTACATTTGAAAAAGAAACTAACAGAAAAACAAGACAGCCGTGTTGACAAGGACTTGTGTCAGGGGGTCAGGAGATACATACAATTCAAATCAAACTGAAATATACTTTGGGATTTACATGGAGAAGCTTTTATCGCGTGTTGCTTTGAGCTGTGCCTGTCTAAAAACTCAAATTCCCATTTTTCTCTGAAGCAGCTCAGTAACCTGCATCACTCACCGCTTGAAGCTTCTTCTTGGCTGCCTTGGCCAGTTCAGAGAGGTCCAGGCTACGCAATGACAAAGACACAGACACAAGAATAAAAGGATGCTGGCGGCATGCGGACAGAGAAAGATGAGGAGAGAGGAAAAAAGAGAGGTGGATGGATGAATGGATGGATGGATGAAGTGTGGCGTAAGGAATGGGACAGCCAGAAAAGATGAGGAGGAACAGGAGTGTTTTTTACTTAATTTAATTCTGATTTAATTGTGATCCATACTAGAATAGTTTGACCTAAATATGAGTTTACAAAATTTTCCCTTCTAACATTCCACTGTTGCGTGGCCTAGATGACATCATCTGAAGGGAAATTTGTTTCTGAGGTGGAACAATGAATAATAACATGCACAGAATTGTGCACAACATGACAAGGAATATGTATTTAAGTAAAAAAGGCCAATTATGATTTAATACTGACTTGGGGTCAATGATGGGGTATTGTACAAAAACATTTATTCTCAGACTCCTGTAGATGTATTTCCAGACTCCTGCCTCATCTCTCCAGTCACCCACACCCAGATAAAGGCATGTGAGGAAGAAAGATAGCAGGGTTTATGAAGAGGGGGATAAGAAGAGAGAGAAAGAGATACCTCTGTGTCGGGCACTTAGGGCGAGCTCTGCCTCCAAAAGCGCAGCAAGATGGAGAAAACAGAGATCGAAAAGTGAGCAGAAGACAGATAGAGAGAGAAAGAAAAGGGATAGACCCCATATCAACACTCCCTCTGGACAGGTCAGTAAAGTTCATTCAGCTGTGGTGCATTTGAGCAGTGCCGATCCTAGTCTCCGAACCTGCCTGTTTCACTCAGTCTCGAATCGCGCTCGCGGAAAGCGCTTGAGAAACAGTATCTCTTCCGTTGCATACGCTTTAAACTGATTATTTATTTATTTTGGTCAAAAGACTGTACGACATTCACATTAAATAATTTGACTGATTTTTAAATAGAGAGGGTGACAGCGCACCGCATTAAAATAAATGATCATTCATATTTTCACAACCCGCTTGCTAAACTCAAAAACGAAGCTAAAATTAAAACATATTTGAGAGCAATGGGGCCCCCTGGTGTTTCGGGGGCCCTACGCAGCTCGCGTATTCTGCGTATAGGGAGGATCGTCTGTATTTAAGGTAGTCAGCACTACAGAGGTTGAGGACACTCTCTGCCCTAATGCAAACTGATTGACCGTGTGGCGCAACCTCCTGGCCAGCACACACAAATACACCCGCTGCAAACTGATCTTAGTACACTGTATCTACCCTTTATAGGCAGCAATAAGGAAAATATTTGAGGGAGGATATCAAGACAGTAATAAATAAAACTGCACTGATGAGCTTCAATAATTGTACACAATGTTTTTTTTCAAACACACTCTCATACACAAACAACGTACCTGTCTGCCATCTGAGGGATGATATAATGACCGTTCTTGTGATCTGCAAATACAGACACGAGAAAAACAATGTTGAAATGTTCATGCTCAATTGGGCAGACAGACTGGTCTGTTTTCACACCACACACACATCCAGGACATATTTATTTTGATGTTCAAATTAACAGGTTACAGTTTTCGCACTGCCTGTGTAAGCCGCACAGCAGAAGCTTTGGTGTAGTAAGAGTTTCAGCACTGAGTCTATTTTTGTGTTGAATGCGCACTGAACTCTGCAGAAAACCTGTTAATCAGCACCTTTGCAATTTAAACATCTATAAGGCAGCACAATGCATTATGGCCATTGTTCAAGGAAATACTATAAAACAGGTACTCTGAGCTCACCTGGCCGACGTCCACACAGATAGAAAGCAAGCCTGTCTGTGAGCTCATACTGACACTCTACCAAGCGCTCGGCAAGCTCCACGTGACCTGCTTGCCTGCAAGAACAAAGTCACATTACAAACCAAAGACACTAAATCCTTTCAAAAACATTAGCTAGACAAATGGAGTGACAAAACGACAGACAAACAGAGAAATAAAATGACAGACAGACAGATGGAGAGGTAGAACATTAAACCGACAGACAGAATGACAGACAGACATACATGATTTGATATATGATATGAGATATGATATAGATGGATAGATGGTATGATATAGATAAATAAATAGATAGACATGGTATGATATGGATGGATGGATGTACAGATGAATAGATAGATAGATGGATGGATGGATGGATATTAGGGGTGTAACGATTCATCGATATGGATCGATACAATGTATGACGATGCGATGCATCGATGCCACGCGTAAAATATTGATATCTGTAGTATAAAAAGGCACCTTTATAATGTCCGTCTATGCATTACTGCCAACGTGTGCATTCTCGTTCAATCTCACGTTTAAGGACTCGATATAAGGACTGCCCGAAGGCACAATGCGAGCATAAAAGACGCTCGGGATTGTTGGAGTAACAGTCGAGCGTTGTGTGAGAAGTTTCCCGCGCACACATCTGAAGCGCACGCACACATACAGCCGCGTCAACTCTACGTGAATACTGAATTGAGCTCTCCTTCCGCTTTGTTGTGCATGGATGAATAAATACAGACAAAACTACATCGAAATAAATATATTGGCTAATATCCTTGTAAACAGTCGATTAAACATAGCATGTGTCTTAATGTAAAGAGTGGAGAAAGAAAAGGCATGTGTATCATCAGTATATTATATGTGTGCTTTTGTTTTTAAAGTGAAAGAAAACTAATAATAAATCTAATGCTGTCAAAAAAAATACAAGTGCTCACTGCTCCTGACTAAATAACCTTTGTAACATCAAAAACTATTAATTTATAGGCTATTTCATTTATACAGTGAAGACTATGCAGTTATTTTACATTTGATTATTACATTTCTGTAGCATACCTGAAACCGTATTTTAGACTGAGCTGAAAAACCTGAAAAGCACTGTTTATTGAACTTGTGTCTTTGTTCTATTGAATGTATTTTCTGCTATTGCTTGTAATTTGTATAAAAGATTTTTAGCACTGAGCCATAGCAGCATTTTTAGATTTATGTTCAAGTTATATATTTTTGGTTGCATTTGTGAGTTAATAAAAATGTAGATGGTTGTTTAAAATGGGTATATAATATCGATATATCGATCGATATACTCTTGTATCGAATCGAAATCGTATCGTATAATTTTTTGAGGTATCGGCAAATATCGTATCGCTGGATATGAGAATTGATATCGTATCGAAGAATACGATACCATCCGATTTACACCCCTAATGAATATATGGATATGGATTGGATGGATGTACAGATGTATAGATAGATGGATGGATGTACAAATAGATGGATGGAGGGATGGATAGGTTCCATTGATCAGTGCTGAGGATCTAGTGACTTCTGTGTTTTGTATTTACCGGGCAGAGTCTATAGGTGTGCGCCCATTGATATCTGGAGCTCCTGGATCCGCCCCGTACACCACTAGCAGTTCGGCCTGCAGAACTTGCCCCGCTTTGGCGGCCACATGTAGAGGAGTCGTGCCCTTTTCCTGTGGAGGGAACATCAGGCATGTGACAGGCGCTGCTCACTGTGCTGTTTTCAAATAGTCTTTTTGACCGACTGTCTGCACTGCTGTTTCGCAAGTAATGAAATCAGATCTGTTTTTATTATTTTATTCAGACAATCTATATTGTTTGCCACAGTAATAACATTAGAGGCAAGAAAGAACAGGAAGCTATAAATATTTTGGTTTGGAAAGTATTTATATACTTTGGATCAGATTTGTAAATATCAGATGTCATAAACAGTCAGACAACAAAGTTCATAGTTATGCACAGAAACATTCTCAGATCCCACAATAAACAATAACAAAAAATGATATCTAACAATTTAGCAATCATAGTATCTGTTTTAGTTATGATGTAGAAAAACTGACAGAACAAAGACAGAACTGTGAGAGATGGCAGATCTTACCGGGTGAAAGAAGTTGGCTTGTGCCCCCAGTGACAGCAGCCGTAAACATGTCTCCAGACTTCCTGTCCGCACACTTGAGTGGAGTTGCTGCAGGCAAGAACAAGAGAATGAGCGAGCGTGTGAGAGAGAAAAAGAGAAGGACCCAGCATGAAAGACACAGAAAGAGAACAGACCTCTTGCTCATCCTCTCATTAGGCCATTCAATAGCACTGAGGAAGGCACATTTATTCACTAGCGGGGTGTCATTTTAAGGGCTCTACTGCAAGGGCACAGACAGTAGGGAACAGAGAGAGGCCAGGGAGGAAAGATGGAATGAGAGTGAGAGGGAAGAGACTGAGATTAAGAGTCAGAGGTGATGCCTTTGGGAGGTCTAACCTTGCTGAGGTCCTTCGTAGTGACCCCATCATCATCACGGCAGGGCAGCTTGTGGACGAAGGCTAACATCTGGTACTTGGCGCGAATGAACTCGGACTTAGTGGGGCTGTGGGGTGAAAGACACGAACACAGAAACAAATGGAGATAAATTTCAAAATCAATGAATCGATGTAAAATAGATGCATTGACAATTAGTCCTGCAGACATCAATAAAGTCACAACTGAGATGTAAGTGACACACTTGATTTAAATCAAACCATGCTAACAATCAGTTAAAGATCTGGAATAAATCATATTCTTTCTCTAAATAAATAGGGTCTGTAAATGTTTTCATATGACATACATAGGAAAATGAAAAATGTTTTAGTGTTTGTCAGATTTTTGAATTATAAAAAAATTATAATAAAAAGGTAAGTATATAGCATTATGTACTTTTCATTAAAGTGAAAAATATAAAATATATTTGTTATAAAATATGAATAGTTTAATATATATATATATATATACATATTACATACAGGTGCTGGTCATATAATTAGAATATCATCAAAAAGTTGATTTATTTCACTAATTCCATTCAAAAAGTTAAACTTGTATAATGTATACATTCATTCGCACAGACTGATATATTTCAAGTGTTTTTTTCTTTTAATTTTGATGATTATAAATTGACAACTAATGAAAACCCCAAATTCAGTCTCTCAGAAAATTAGAATATTGTGAAAGGTTCAATATTGAAGGACACCTGGTGCCACACTCTAATCCGTAATTAACTCAAAACACCTGCAAAGCCTTTAAATGGTCTCTCAGTTAGTTCTGTAGGGTACACAATCATGGGGAAGACTGTGACTTGACAGTTGTCCAAAAGACGACCATTGACACCTTGCACAAGGAGGGCAAGACACAAAAGGTCATTGCAAAAGAGGCTGGCTGTTCACAGGAAGTGAGTACACCCCTCACATTTTTGTAAATATTTTATTATATCTTTTAATGTGACAACCCTGAAGAAATGACACTTTGCTACAGTGTAAAGTAGTGAGTGTGCAGCTTGTATAACAGTGTAAATTTGCTGTCCCCTCAAAATAACTCAACACACAGCCATTAAGGTCTAAACAGCTGGCCACAAAAGTGAGTACACCCTTTAGTGAAAGTGTCCAAATTGGGCCCAATTAGCCATTTTCACTCCCCGGTGTCATGTGACTCGTTAGAGTGAGGGGTTATTATCGCTCTCACTCTCTCATATTGGTCACTGGAAGTTCAACATGGCACCTCATAGCAAAGAACTCTCTGAGGATCTGAAAAAAAGAATTGTTGCTCTACATAAAGATGGCGTAGGCTATAAGAAGATTGTCAAGACCCTGAAACTGAGCAGCAGCATGGTGGCCAAGACCATACAGCGGTTTAACAGGACAGGTTCCACTCAGAACAGGCCTCGCCATGGTTGACCAAAGAAGTTGAGTGCACATGCTCAGCGTGATATCCAGAGGTTGTGTTTGGGAAATAGACGTATGAGTGCTGCCAGCATTGCTGCAGAGGGTGAAGGTGTGGGGGGGGTCAGCCTGTCAGTGCTCAGACCATACGCCGCACACTGCATGAAATTGCTCTGCATGGCTGTCGTCCCAGAAGGAAGACTCTTATAAAAAGATGATGCACAAGACAGCCCACAAACAGTTTGCTGAAGACAAGCAGACTAAGGACATGGATTACTGGAACCATGTCCTGTAGTCTGATGAGACCAAGATAAACTTATTTGGTTCAGATGGTGTCAAGCGTCTGTAGCGGCAACCAGGTGAGGAGTACAAAGAAAAGTGTGTCTTGCCTACAGTCAAGCATGGTGGTGGGAGTGTCATGGTCTGGGGCTGCATGAGTGCTGCCGGCACTGGGGAGCTACAGTTCATTGATGGAACCATGAATGCCAACATGTACTGTGACATACTGAAGCAGAGCATGATCTCCTCCCTTCGGAGACTGGGCCGCAGGGCAGTATTCCAACATGATAACGACCACTGCTTTGCTAAAGAAGCTGAGGGTAAAGGTGATAGACTGGCCAAGCATGTCTCCAGACCTAAACCCTACTGAGTATCTGTGGGGCATCCTCAAACGGAAGGAGGAGGAGCGCAAGGTCTCTAACATCCACCAGCTCCGTGATGTCATCATGGAAGAGTGGAAGAGGACATTTTCACTTAGGGGAGTACTCACTTTTGTGGCCAGCGGTTTAGACATTAATGGCTGTGTGTCGAGTTATTTTAAGGGGACAGCAAATGTACACTTATACAAGCTGTACACTCACTACTTTATATTGTAGCAAAGTGTCATTTCTTCAGTGTTGGCACATGAAAATATATAATAAAATATTTACAAAAATGTGAGGGGAGTACTCACTTCTGTGAGATACTGTATGTGTATATATATATATATTTTTTTTTTGTCATTTCTAGGGGCGGCAGAAATTGGCTCGCTTTAACGCACAAGAATTTGTGTGTGTAATTCAGAGATTTTGAGAAAGTTGATTTTCTAAATTCACTCACCACTGGCAGGTGTGGCAGAAAGTTAATTTTGGACCCAGATTATAATGTCTCTTGGGTGTCAGGTAACATTGTACAACTGCTTAGACCAATATGAATAAAGTAATTAGGCATTAATATACATTAATTCATGGATATCTGCCTTTTTATCACAGGTACAATGAAGGTGGCACAGGAAATTCCTCAAACTTTCTTCACCTGCATGAGATGATAATTCATAAATGAGACTGGGCAAACCACTGCTCTGACTAATTACTTTTTAATTACTCTCTATTTTACTTTTAAAAGCTCCCTTCATTTATTTTGAGTGAGCAGATTAGCTAGTCTTGTCTCAGAGGTCTGCTATTCCATGGAGCTCCAAGAGAACAATTACATACAGCACAGACCAATAAAACAAGAATTACACCCCCAGTCTGCTGTTTTTATGACATTCTGGTATATGATGCATGAATGGTTTATGAGATGGCTTACTGGATTTTATCTTGTGGATTCGGTTTCCTGCGCCCACTCTGAACTTGTGCTGGATCCAGCAGAGAGTGTTCCCAGATCGAGTTTGCTCCATTACTGGCCAGGGTCTGCACCATCTGAGATGGACACATGTATGTATTAGGCTATAATCCTGAGGAAAATGACAAATCTGTGTGTGAGAGGCTCTTTAGTTACCTGCAGTAAGGAAGGAGGCCAGCCGCTGTGTCGCAGATGTTTGACGATGGAAATGTGACGGCCCAGGCTCCGGTGCACAGAACAGCACTCATCGCAGATCAGAACTCCTCTGTTTATACTGCTCCAGCCCGGATCTGAACATACATGACAATGCACATTTCATCAGAGAGAATAAGCTAAAGACTATGGTAGGATGTTTTGCCAAAGGATAAAAAAAATTAAAAAGGTAATTGCGATTTGATGTCACAATTTTGAGTTAATTTCTTTATCCTGTAAAAAGCGGTTATGGAGCGTCTGCATTTGCATTTATTACACTCCTATAAGTGCTTGAAACTAAATCTCAAACGAGAGTTTCTCTCTGCTGCTCGTAATTAAATTTCATGCATACACACTCTAACGCTCACACGCGGCGCCATTCAGCCCACAGTGGCCATGCAATCTTCCACACATTCATTCATACCCATAATACATATACTAGAATGCATCGCCTGTCTGCCCGCCTCCTCCTTCGCCTCCTCCTCTCTGTCTTCAGTTGCTCACCTTCTGACACACTCTCCATTATCTACATTCCTACAACATGTCAAACACGAAAATGACAAGCTCTATTAGCACCGCAGGACAGACCAACACAAGGACACCGAGTGTGTGAGGATACAAAAAAGACACACAAGCCCTCAGATGTGGAGTCGTCGGCCAGGGGCACCGGTGACAGTGCTGACGGCCGAACTTCGAGCATGACCGCAGGTAGCTGAGGAGGTGAAACAGAACTAAACTGTCAAAAACGAGATGCGCTCCCACATACACGTTCAGTCCTGGAGAGAGAGCAGCTGTGGATGAGGGAGCAGCTGTCATACCCAAGTACCAACCCTCGGTCTCCCCCATGGAGACGGTGAGGCAAAATGAGCAAGGCCAAGGGTGGGCTTGAAGTGACGGCACAGCTGAGCGGCATCAAAAATATGTTTCGTAAACAACTGAAGGCTTTATTATGTCCTTACTTGCTTGTAAACGTATTGACTGAGCACTGCATTTTGGGACAAACGGCTAAGAAAAGCCAGTCAAACATAGGAAGTTACTCTTTATTTAAAATATAAATGCAATGCCAACTTCCATTTTTTTCTCCTGTAGCATTTAGGAAATTTTGCCTCGTCCAAGAAGGGCATAAGTGATGGGATTAAAAATGGATAATTATGAACAACTCAAAATTATAGACTACTCAACTATGTAGCAACCTTCAACAAAATAGGCCTATATCAGAAATAAATAAATAAATCATTCCTGTGATAAACATTACAGGAATACTGTACTGATCATTTTATGAAGGGCAACTGTGTTAAAAACAGCTTAAAACAGCATGAGGCTGGTTTGAGGTTTTTAGCTGTGGCCCAGGCTGGTCATACTGGTCTTTTGGCTGGTCTTTAGAGGGGTTTTGGGAACTTTTCAGCTGGTCATGCTGAGAGACCAACTTGAAGATCGGCTACACAACAGCTTGGTCAGACTGGGAGACCAGCTTAAAACAGCTAAGACTAGTAAACCAGTTTCAACATTTATTTTCCAGAATGAAATGTAATGTTTCAGTTACGTGAGCCCACTTTAAGAGCAATAAAGAATAACAACAAATAAATTCACTTTCAGAATTATGCAACAGCATACAGAAATATCCCTGTTGAAAAATATTATGTTAATATACTACACTTTGAATCAACATATCGTACAAGTAATTAACAAAATACATTAAAAAACTAAACAATAGTCACTAAACACTACCCACAAAAACGCTATCTAGAAACAAAGTTGCGCACAAATACAGAAAGACTGACCCACGTACCTGTCAATCTGCTAACGCTAGTTAGCTAACTCGCCTCAGCCCAAGTTAACTAACGTAGATTTGAAACAGTACGGGACAAACTGAACTAGTCCTTCTCGTAGCTATAATGCATTTACAGATTGTAAACACAGAAATATGTTTTCAAAAACTGGCAAGGCTGTCACACGAGAATCCGCAGGCTACTTAGCAACCGAGTCTAGCTACCGTCAGTTAGCATTGTTCGATACAGAGCCTGTTTTGTGCTCAATGTGAACGAAAACTTACTTTTAATCAACATAATGTGATGTCACTACAAAATGCGCATATAAATGTTCTGCGTATAGTATAAATATAGTGCTTTTAATTGACAGCACCTCACAGTATAGTAAATTAGCTGAGGATAGGTGCTAACAACAAGCAAAGCATAAAACTTTAGCCACGGTAACATTGGCAAAGCTGCAAAAACACTCAAATGTATAGTCACAGAAGTTTAGTAAAGGATGTAGTTTATGGACACCTACAGTTCTGTCGTATTACAACCCACATATTGATTCAGTTCTAAATGTAGAGTAGGTTTGGGATAGCTGCTTTGTTGGGCCGTAGTATCGGCCTTAATTTTCGGGCATTTTCCTGACGCGTTTAACCGAGTATCTCTGCGCATTCGCGGGCTTGGTGTTCACCCGCTAGCCGCAGCGCTCGAGCGAGTCCCGGACAGTCATGGCTCACAACAACGCCTCGATCCATAAATCTCAGCCTTACCTGGTGCACTGCAGTCGGCGCACACCTCGCTTCTTTGGACTTTCCTGGACATCGCTGGAACAAAATCTACCGCTTCCAGAGATGTTAGTCCAATATTGAAGCTATTTGGCTTGCTTTCCCCCCACGACCGACGTCTGCGACTTCAATGCCGCCCCGAATGTCCGGAAGCCGGCGACGAGCTCCCCAGCACTCCCGGTTCTCACCCTTCTCTCTTTTTTCTGCGGTGTCTTCTTTCTTACCTCTACAAAGACTTTACGATTCCTTAAAATGAATCAGATTTTTTAGAAGGCCCCTTACGTTATCAGATTATTTAATTTTGGGTGTCCCCACTAATATTTTCCCCCGAACATCCAAGCCCCGTCTCTGTCTCTCGCAGAAGGGGGTGGGAATAAGAAAAGAATGGATACAGTACACGGTTTATTTACTTCCACTGCCCTATACACTTCTAGCGGGCTGCATAGTCTCCCTCTCTCTGACGTCTGTCTCTCGCCCCACCGTGGTTACAGGCGGGGGCAAACAGAGCAGAGGGACCATGCAGTCATGCCCACCAGTGGAGATGAATGTTACATAAGATTATTTGCATATCTACAAACCCCAAATTAAGTATAATAGGAAAAAGCAAGGATTTTGTATGGTTCCATCAAAAAATTAAAATGTACTCACCCTCAGGCCATCCAAGATATAGACGAGTTTGTTTCTTCATTGGAACAGATTTGAAGACATTCAGCATTATATCGTATATCACTTGCTTACCAATGGATCCTTTGCAGTGAATATGTGTGGATAAAAACAGCCGATAAAAACATCACAATAATCCACAATTAATAAATGTAACTCCAATGGATCGATTGATGTCTTGTGATGTAAAAAGCTGCATGTTTGTAAGAAATAAATCCATCATTAAGGCGTTTCAACTTTAAACCATTGCTCCTTCTCTAAATATGCCCCGATAATCCATAATAATGCTTCATCTAGTGAAATTGACAAGATGTGGATGGATGAGTTTGTTTCTTCACTGGCTCACAAATGGATATTTTTTTCAGAGAATGTGTGCTGTCAGAATAAATAAAAAATCACTATTTTCATTTTTGGTGGACTATTCCTAAATACATGTGCACATCAACAGCATATGTATATATATTTTTTTCTGGATACCCCTTTGAAACACTGTGCTTTTTTCCTGAAAGTATATGAAAAATGCAAATAAAAATGTGCACACTACAGTGACTCTGCAGACAATAAAGTATGGGGCAAAAAGGAAAGGTTACATTTACATTACATTTATTCATTTAGCAGACACTTTTATCCAAAGCGACTTACAATTGAGGAATACAATAAGCGATACATTATAAAGAGGCAAACCAACCCGTTAGACACAGGAAGTGCTTGTAATACAAATTTCTAGGCATTGTTCAGAGCAAATTCTAGCCAAACAGTGAGAGGTTAGGGGGAAGTGAGCAAACATAAATAGACAAACATACTTTTTTTTTTACTTGAATTTCATGTTTTAATGATGCTTTGAACCTGCAATTTTATAATGTGAATCAATTAGTTACTTCAAAATTGTGCTCTGGATTTTCCACTGGCAGCACACGAGACTACTGACATGTTTATATGTATTGTGATCATGTTTTATGCGAGACAGCAAAATTATTAATAAAGTTGATGAAAAAATCTCTACTTGATCATATGCAGTTGTGCTAATATTAAATCTAGTCCCTCCCCTGTTTAGATGGGTGGATGGGCTGGATCACTTTTTGCTAAAGATATTAATAATATCAGCACTACAGAAAATAAATAGTCAATTCTATTCTAAGTGGAAGTACAATATTTTATACTAACAAATTAATACAACTCCATTTGATTCTTTTGGATTCATGGAGGCCTAGCTATTTATTGAAGACCAAATAAAATTGATGAAAACATAGGTGATTAATTTTATGTGTATTCAGTTTAATAGAGCAGCAGAAGTTTGAGTTTTGACCAATTGATTTGGTCATATGGTATCAGGTTAATTAAGCATCACTGTAAAAAAAAATCGTGATTTTAACGGTAAAAAACTGTGAAAATGCTACAGTAAAAACCTGCTAAATGGTTAACGGTAAGTTCCCCTTATACGGTGAAAAACTGTAATAGACATTTCATGTAATATTTCATGTAATTTTATAGTAAAATACCATTTGTGGAAGTGAAAAAGAATGCATAATTTACAGTGAAAACCCGTATATTGACGTTCCCAGAATTCCCCGCCGTTCCATGTCAAATTTGATGTTTTTCTTTGAAATAACTGTTTCTTAGTTTTTTCTTATCAGTTATGTTTATTTGCGTTGTATGTTACAGCTAATGTTGTTAAATTAATGTTTATTGCATATATCAGTTTTTTAACAATACATTTTACGGATTTTTTTTACAGTGATGGTATGGATAAAAGAACACATTAGACAGTAGATATTAGTGACAAAGTCAGCACAAAAATAGTCTATACAAACACCCTGTTCTATTATCTGTTCCATTAAAAACAGAATTCTAGAACTGAATTTATGTTCTTTTAAAATATTCTGCATCCATAAGATATTTATTAAGTAAAATTAAGTCATAGACGGAAAAATAAGATGCTCTCTCTCTCTCTTACCCATGGCGCAGTGATCAGCATCTGCATGTATGACAGAATCACACACTGAAGTTCAATGGCTTATAGGTGTGACCGAGTCGCTTTCATCGGCGAAACGAGAGCCCTGCCTCAGCCTCCGCGAGCGGGCGTGTGTGCGTGCGCGCGTTTGAGTGTGTGAGGAGAGAGAAGAGGGAGATGAGACTAGTCTATGAGGAGCGGAGAACAGAACGGAGAGCATTCATGCACACAGCTTTAAATTGCCTTCAACACAGACACACTGAATGCCAAGCTACTATGCAAAAGCCGATGCTGGATACGAAAAGGGAGAGAAATGTCCTTAGCGGTCGTTTCAGCAATAATAATATAGTACGCGCCCTTTATAAAAGTAATTGATATCGTACAAAAGCAGGGAAACGGAACGGGGAAGAGAACAGCGGCGAACTATGCACCGAGGATGATTTCTGCCAGAAAAACTCCGGAGAAGAGTCGCTACCACCTGCATTATCTGGTGTGGCATAACAAACACCGGCAGCTGGAGAAAGAGCTCTCAGCGCGCGAGCAGGTAAGATGCTTTCGTTTCCGCGTGAGAGTCTCGCGGTGGATGATGCTGTCGAGGAGCGGGCCGTGCGTTTGTCTGAGGGAACTGATTTGGGTACTTCATTCGGCTTGCAATCTGTGATGAAAGGGCGAAAAGTGATTCTTCATCGTCTGCTGGTTCATTAATGACACGTCTATTCAGTTAAGTGCTTATTTACTTGCTGATATGTTTACTACAAACATAAATGCGTGTCAAAAAAACCTCACACCCTGGCTGTGTCTTAAAACCTAGTGAGTTGCCTACCTAGTCCGGATTTTTGGGCGTATAACGTTCGAACGCGTATAAATGCTGTCTTTTTAGGTAGCTCACTAGATTTCGACACACAGTCTCTGTTCTCCAAACCTGCTCATGTTACACGGCGGGCGGAAACATGATCCCAAATGCAGTTTTATTTCGATCTGAGATGGTGTAAAACACAGAGAGGCTGCAGAATAAAGTGGCATTGCATGCAAAGGCTGTGGGTGAATGATGATTACAGATCAGCCTGTTCACCACTCACAGTTACTGAGGATAGATGGTGTGTCAGGAGAGGGTGTGTTTGTCTTTCTGATCAGCCTTCTTCAAAAGAATTATTAATGCAGTACATTATTCCACGAATCATTGTGGAATTAGTCTGTAATTAATTCGAATTTGAGATTACTGTGCAGAACTATATATAGGCCAAAGGCATTGAATGGTTGATTTGAATGTATGGGAAGGAAATTAATAAATAAATAAATAAATTGTTAATACACCAAGCAAACAGACAGATTAAAACATGACTGGGTTAGTTGTTTTATTCAGCTCCACAAAGCATAAGTTCAACTGATTTGATCATATTGCAATCATAGTGTAAGGAACACATTGTACAGCAGCCTATAATTTAAAGAATCTGTTCGGTTCTATTATCTGTTTAATAGAATATAATTATATTCTAGAATTTGTATTCTGTTCATAAACCTATATTTCGACATCCTATTTGATCATATTCTATATGAGAGATGTACAAACATGAATAAAACTCCACTTGATTTTATTGCAACATCTATGAGATATTAAGTAATATTAATACACAGATGGCAGCATGAGATGTGCAGTGAGCATCAGCATGTATGACAAAACCACTGATTACACACTGAAGTTCAATAGCTCATATATAGGTTGATTTTGTCAGGGAAGGAGACTGGTTCTTTATGATCAACCTTCAAAGAATTATTGAAGTCAGCATGAAATGGATATTCACACTATTTATTTTCTAAATGCATGTTACTGATCTTATTGTGAACGATTCATCCATGCATACATTTCATTTTTAATTTTTTTATTAACTTTGTAGTTTTTAATTAAGATGCCATAATTCAGTCATCCTAGTGAAGCAACAGACTTTTCTCTGATGATGTATGCCAAACCTCTTCAATCATTAAGTTCACAAAAAAACACCAATTTCTTACAAGCTCACATTCAGATCTAGCTTCATCTATCTAATCAACAAACAATGGATAGAACCAAGTCCCGTTCTACATATTTAGTTTTTTCAATAGTCCATTTTACTCGGATGTACGTCACAATACAGAAGAAAAGATCTGTTGCTACTTCCATTACATCACAATTTTAATGCAACATTAATTTACAGATTCGTAGTCAAATTAGTGTGAACATCGGTGTATTCTTTAAAAAAATTATAGACAAATAAACCAGCAGACACATAATAAAAAACAGCAGAGGTGGAAAAACAAGCAAATAAAAAAGAAAACTTATTAAAACATTGCTCTTTACTGTAATCCGCTTTAATTTAAAATATTTAATTTTATACGATAGTTTCATTAAATTATACTCAATCTGATGTTGACAAACATCAGGTTACGTATATTATAAAGTTAAAGAGCTACATCATAATGGAAGAACCCAAGATGAAA
The DNA here is from genome assembly GCA_027422405.1 of Ptychobarbus kaznakovi. NCBI lineage: Eukaryota > Metazoa > Chordata > Actinopteri > Cypriniformes > Cyprinidae > Ptychobarbus > Ptychobarbus kaznakovi. The sequence goes on from CM049813.1 coordinate 15,555,183, forward strand.
ACTGAATGCATTTTTCTGTAACAAACAGAAGCTTATGTAAGACTAATTGAGTCGAATCAAATGCCCACTTCAGGTAACATCAAGGCCCGTGTGCTCTAGTTCACTATTCTGATTTAACTCTCTACTTTATGAGTAAATAATTTCAACTCATTTGAGCGAAGTCTTCCATCTTAGTTATAGCAGCCGTTCATGATTCTATCTTTGCAAACACCAAACAAACTGTAACTCATTCCAAAACCAGCCATCTTATTCCTGTGCCGGTTTTTATTGCTCAGGCTGATGGTAATAATTCAGACCCCTAACCCTCTCGATGATCACCGCGATATAAAGCACTTCCAGTTTAGAAGATTTACAGGCCGCTGACAGGATAATCTAGCCACGTTTGGCACGGTAGGGTGTCTCTCGATGAGTCAAACCAGGTCCCTCCGGGGATGGCACGAGGTGCGAAGGGAGGTCAATGCTGTCTCGATCATTCCTCTCCAGTGAATGAGGCACGTAGCCACCCTGACAAGGGGAAAAGTTGCTGCACCAGCACACAGGATTATGGGATAGATGTTAGGTGTCAGAGAAAGAACAAAGGGGGGAAACTTAAGCTATTAGGACAGAGGAGGGCACGGGACGTGAATAGCAAAGAGATCGGGTGCTGGTGGAGGAGGAAGAGGAGGGGTAAAGAAAGTTACCGAAGGGAACAGAAGCTCAATTTGCAGTTTGCCTTGACAGTGCCATAAAACAGTCACGGGGGAGGAAGTGGACATATGACAGCTTGGAGGAGAGTGGCAGGAAATTGAGAAAGAGCGAATGGATAGAGTGGGTGATTGAATGAGCAAGCCAGAGGGAAGAGCCATTGCCGGCTGATGCATCTACAGAACCAAGTCCAAAAATAAGAGAAATTATCGAGCAGCATGTGGATTTGTGTTTCTTTGAGTGAAGTCAGCAGTGCCTCAACAAATACGCAATAACACGGTGGCGATTTCTTTACCCGCGGCCCTCCATCAGCACATTTGCCGTTGTCCACACATCTGTTCAGTTTTCCCGTTTGATATACTGCCTCTCTTCTTCAACACTCGCCCCATCCTGCTCTCCACCCGTAACCCAACACTAATAGCGACAGAGCATTGTCACAGGGGATGAGCGTTGTGCGGCTGGGGTTGCTGAGATTTAGTTAACTTATGGGAAGCTTTTAAGAAAACTGACAAGGACAGTGGTAGACAGAGCTCGTGAAAGGCCAGCGAAATGGGTTGTCGAATTGAAAATATGGAAATGATAGGTGCAATTGGATCTAATTTGATTAGAGTTTATGATCTGAATTTACCATAAAAATAATAAGTAGCAACAACAGGCGCACACATTCAAATCTATCAATTGTACGAGACCCGAGTAGGCGAGCTGTGCTGCATTTGCCTACTGGAGAATACTACTAGGCTCTATTTCATAAGAACTACGCATCTCTATGATTTACATGGACGCATGTTTTTCCAGTAAACATTCCCCTATTCTAATTTGGATAAGCAAATGTAACCTCAAGCCATTCCGTGTGAAAACCGTAGGACGTATGACATCTAGTACGTCAGTGTTCTGCTTTTAAAGGGATGGTTCACCAAAAAAAAAAAAAAAGGAATTCCGTCAGCATTAATGCACCCTCGTGTCTTACCCTCGTCTCTACCTCGAAGTAAAACTTCAACTATCAAAAATTATTTCTAATAATTTAAAGGAAGCTGAAATAATATAAAATATAAGTATTAGATGGAAAACTTAAATAAATAAAAAATGAAAGAGAAACTGAAATCAAATAAGTTCAAGTTGATGCAATAAATGTTATAAAAATAAAATAGAAATAAAGCTAAATAGAAATATAGCCTATCAACACAAAAAATATAATAAAAATCACAAAAGGAAATAATTAAATTACATAATTTTTAACCAAAAATATAATAAAAACTTAAATTTAATTCAAATTCAAAATATTTATAAATACTTGACATTTTGAAACAGTTTGTGTTTTTTGATCGCAAGTGCTTTCATTGAATGGACAAAAGAAGTCTAAATGTTCTTCAAGATATAATATAAATATAAAAAATTATATGAAATATAGTAAAATATTATCTAAAAAAAAATATGAAGTAATATATTCTATTTAAAAATATATAATATTTTAATATTATTTTTGTGTGAACTATAATTTTTTAACTTCGAAAGGGTTCCAGTATGACCTCTCTCACTTCGTCGTCTTCTTATCTCAACCCTGCAGCTCTGTGGCATTTACCAGAGTAAAGCAAAGGACATGTCATCACGGCACAGTCAGATTGCTTGGATTTCCCGAATGGACTCTGAGCTGGCCATATCCAAAACATTTTTGAATGTGAAATGGTCTTTTATAAAGTCTTTGTTGTCCCCTTGTGACGTTCCTACTGTATATTCTTGCATTGACATTTAGTTCAAAGTGATGGCTGTAGCATTGTGTTCTGGTGAAGCTCTGTTGGTTTCTGCCTCCCACACTGTGAAGCGGTCGTTTTAGCCCTTATAGCCGAGCCCTGGATGTCGATCTCCAGAATATGAACTGCATTGTGGGTGTGTGTGTCAACCTCCTGTGACACAATAGTGCATAAAAGTCGAACAAGGGCCCATATTTCTCTCTCTCTCTCCCTTCCTCGCAATATGTCTGTCTACCTAGACTTATTTAAAGAATCTGTAAGGTCTTGTTCACCTCTCTCGGGTTGCATCCTTGTCTATCAAATTAATTCTTCTTCCATATCACAGCCTTTAAGTGCTTCTGTGCGTTGATGTTTTTCTGTCTTAAAATAAAAGCCGATTTAAGTAAACGAGCCAAGGCACATGATTCCATTTATGTGTAAAACAGATTGTGCATGTGGAAATCTATGCAAGTATGCATGCACATTTTTATGCATAAGTCCACACAAGAGAGCCTGTGCAAAGTCTTCAGCGGAATCTATCACATGCTGCGATACGCACCCCACACACACACATATGGCTTTCTTTTGCCTGCCTCCCACATGCACCGTTTGGACTTCCAATGAAAGATTGATGTTGGTTTAAGTAGCTGCCAGAGAACATTAGCCAAGGCAGAAAGAGTGCAAGAGCAGATGCACCAGCCAGAGATGACTATCAATAATGCAGTCTCCAGCAGGCTCACAACTGAGAGAGAGGAAGAAGAGATGGGATGGACAGTTATGTGGAATGTGAAAATGTGAGGATGGACTCTAGATGATTGTCACTTTCAATGTGGTGGGGATTAGTAATTAACATGAATTTGAGTTAGTGCACTTGTGTCTGATGCAGTGCATGCATGTCAGCAGGAAAGTGTGCTTGCTTGTTACAGGGCTGTCAGAAAGATGCAGTGTAGGTGGGTTAGACGAGTTCCGGTCACTGTAACGTGTAGGTGTTTCAGGTAGCATTTATATTATTTGTATTATTCTGTATGCTAACCCTCACCGCTCAAGAAGCCTTACAACGATTTACCTTGGTAACTAGTTTCCACTGAAATACCAAAGTTATGCCAAAAACCAAATGTTCTTTTTCAGTTATATACATATAAAGACAAATTTATAATTTTGAAATACAGTTGTGTGTACAGACCGATAGACGATAGACCGATAGATAGATAGATAGATAGATAGATAGAATCAGATCAGATTCAGATGTGTATGCAGTGTAGTTGATAGGTTATGATAGATTCACACTTATCAGGTGTGGATGGATTATAATTAGACATTTGAGTTAGTGCACACAGTTCTGAAAGTGCACCGCTCTGCACTCGATTGGCAACTTGCTTGCTTAAAACCTATGTTGCACTAAAGTGACGACGGTCCAAATAACACTAGAAGTATATTAGTTTATTTATGTAATATTATTATTGCTGAAGGAAGGACGGACACAGCGGACAAGCAGAGCTTACAACAGATACAACAGACAGATCCACAGACAGAAGATAGTCATACAGAAGACAGACAGAAGCATTTTCAGATCAGATCAGATAGATCAGATTTAGACACACAGACACGACATACAGTTGTGTGTGTCAATAGACAGACAGACAACAGACAGATATGATAAACCTGACACTGGATAGACAGATAGATAGATAGATAGATAGATAGATAGATAGATAGATAGATAGATAGATAGATAGATAGATAGATAGATAGATAGATAGATAGATAGATAGATAGATAGATAGATAGATAGATAGATAGATATGCAAACACTAAATGTTCAAATCTTTTTCGAGGCCAGTGAAAATATGGACTTGTCAAGCACAAAAGGCAAAAATAGTTTTCTTTAAATTAAATACAGCTGAAATAAATTAAAATATCTGATAAAAAAAAAACTTACTCAAATTTGAAATGTTGCTTTTGGCAAAATAGATAACAGTATTCTTTTTGGAATTTTTATGTTTAAATTGGTAAAACTAGAACAGAATATATAGCCTTTACATATTATATATGTATATATATATATTATATATATATATATATATATATATAACTTAAAGGAAAAAAACATAAATTTTAACAATAAAAGATAATTAATATATACATATATCAAATATTAATAAATACTAGAATTTAAATACTATAATTTATTTGACAAAAAAACCTTTATAACATTATAAATGTATTTACTGGCAAAAAAAGACTTAATACTAGTAGTAGTAGCCTATAGTATAGTATTATTTTTTATTAAGGAATACAATTTTTTATTAAGTTTTGTTAAAATTATACAAATATATTAATGAATTAATTAAGCCTTATACCATGTAGAAAAACTGGACGGATGCCTTAAAATATATCATCTGATCGATGTCTTGAGATGTGGCAACCGTAGTATAAGCGGAATAATTGACTCCGCTTCACATCGTGGCCGCATCACCACCTCGGGTGTGCATTATTTTTCTAATAACGGCCCGTCGTCAATTTATTCCTTACATATTAGTTTAGTTTTTACAGTGTTCACAGTAGAAATAGAAGATAAGTAAATGTGAGTTTCCCCATGCAAACCTCACCACCATCATTCTGAGGTCTTGTGGACGGTTACTGGAGTGTTGCTTTGTGGTTAGCAAGAAAAAACTCCTAAGTGTATATTCTGATTCCTAAATATGGCTCGTGTCCCTCCTTCATTTAAAGGCTGCAGGTGTTCATGCTCGTTTTATTGTGCGTCCATTCGCATGAAAATTGCTTGCTTTGAAAAATAGATTGCTTACAAGGTAATAGCACAGCTCCAGTCAAGGAAAAAACAAAACCCAGCTTTGCACCAGCCGTTTGCTTACTGATGTAAAACTACAATAAATTAACATGTATTTCATTAATGCAATTTATAAACTTTATTATTTAACATTATAAAATTCATAACAATTAATCAAGCCAAATTAAAGTAACGCTGTAGTAAATTAGCTCCAAAAAAGAATCTGTATAGTTTAAAGTGTCATTTATGTCCCTCACCACAGCCCATGTAGGACAAACAATGAGACAAAATTCAAAAGTGTTAAATTAGTTTTGGTGGATGCCATGGTAACTCTTTGTAAAACACAGGACATGATGACAGCCACAGTGTTTGTCTGTATTTGGATGTGGCTGTGTGATCAGATGAGATAAGGGACTGTTTGTGTTTGTGCTATTGTGTGTGTGTTGTCTAGCGTGTCTCAGAGGGGTATATATAGCAGCATTTCAGGTCACCAGAAGGCCAGTCTGTAACAACTGATGTTTCCCGAACCCTCCTCCTTTGTTACGTCCTCCTCTCACAGCTGCTAATCTGTCTTACCGCGTTACACGTTTCTCTCCGTCTCTCCCTGAAGCTCTCAGAACCAGTTATCAATCTCATTCAGTCCCTCACTCACCGGCTCAAGCATGCACACCTGCTTACAGTTATCTCCTTCTCTCTTTCCCTCTCTGTCAGTCATCTGAGCCTTCTCTAGTGTCAGGGTTGATCGGAGATCCCCACAGGACCGATGCGAGAGCCATCATTCACTCAAAACTGTAGTTTTCACTCCTTTGGCCTGCGTCTCCTACTTGTACTCCTCATCCAGGGTTACCATAGCAACCCCCCACCCCCACCGCTTATCCACACCCTTTTTCTCATAGCAATCATCTCACTCTGGGGACCAGGCTGCTGTTTTTCTAGCTAGAGGCCCCCAGGAGCCTCCGGGCCTCAGTTGTTGCTGGTGAGTGCCGTTATGATGTTGCGAAAGAGGCCAGCTAATTACGGAGCAGGGTGTCGGACGCACTGGAGTTTTCTTTAATAATAACAATAACATGAGTGTGATTTATTTTGCAGCATGATACACATCATACACAATCAGGGCTCAACAATAAGGATGGCCCTCTGGCCCAGGACCAGTGTTTTTTGGGTCAGCTGATGGAACTTTTGTTATGTCAAGATCACGAGAAAATTAAAAGTGAAAATATAAAAAAAGAAAGCTAATTCAAAATATTAATAAATACTATGAGTATGTAATTAATACTGAAATAACACTGATATATTATTATATTATATACATATGAATTACGACTTAAAATATTCTGAAGAAATTGTGTGTAAATAATAATATACAAATGACAGCTTTGTGTATGCTGAAGAAATTAATGTGTATTCTTTTGAAATTATAAAAAATGATGCCTAGGTGTTGCCATGTGGTTACCAGGGTACACTGGGTGGATTTTAGCGTGTTGCAAGGCAGTTTCAAGCAGGGTTTCTTTTATTGGTCAAAGTTAAAAGAGTCCACCCTGAAATCAAATTAAGGCTCTGTGGGATTTATTACCTATTTTATGAATGACCAGGGGAAAAATCACAAATATGAACACTTAGAGAAGTTTGCTGAGCTACGTGCTTAATTTGAATACTTAAAATAATTTAGGGGTTCAATCATGAGCAACTGTATTAGCCATACTAGAAATAACTATGAATAAATAATGCACTAGACACACATAGGCACAGAAAAGAAAACACAAGAACTCACACATGCACCTTGAGCGAAGTGTAAATAAGTGCACCAAGTTAATCAGTACAGTACAGAACTCCAAAGCAGCCCTCGCAGCACAAGTTAAGCCCTTGGGTAATAATGTTTCCATTGCCACACAGCAAATCCAAATGCTTCATTAAAAACAGCAAATATGGCTCACATACAAGTCTCTAAATAAAGCTGTCCTGACTCTCATTTCTGCTCCACATACACGATTCAACATGCACCGTCTGTCATGACCTTGCTTTCGGAGGGTACGCTTATAAATATGGCCAACACGACCACGGCCAGCCAACTCATCAAATAATGATTAATGGGTCATCCAGCATCTATAAACATAAGCATATTTACTGAAATGTGTGGTAGCGCGTGGAGGTGAATGGAATGATTTGTGTTTGGATGACAGTGAGCGATGATCTTATTATAAATGATCCTCCATAAGGAGAATCATAAACTTTTTTGAAACTCTCAAGACTGTCAGTGACTTAGTTGACTGGCTCAAAGGGGCCGAGAGACTGAGAGAGATCACTCAGATGAGAAGCTGGAGGAACAGTATGGCACCCCGCTGCATTTCACAAGAGCGGAATCACAGTGTGCTTAGCGCGATCTCAGTTTTAGTGTGGAAGTATTTCTCACTGTGGCTGTCGGGTGTCATGTGAGCGCGTTCTGTGTCATGCTCAGGTGTGATGCCTTAATTATCGCCTGTCACTTCTCTTTTCCATCGCACTCTTTCACTTCTGCCTTCATTTCCTTTTACCTGTGATTCTTTCTGCATAGCAGGTGGCCAGATGCTTGTTCTTTCCTTCTTTCTGAAGGCTTTCTCAAGATTCTCATCTACTGCAAGATTATCATATACTTGAAGATATTCTCATATCTCCAAAATCTTCATGACTTTCTTTTTCAGTGGAACACAAACTAGGATATTTTGAAAGCAAATGGGGTCCAAAACAGCACTGAGTTTAACTGTGTAGACAATGACGCATAGACATTCTTCTAAATATATTCTTTAATGTCCCACAAAGGAAATTTATTCAACATGAAGGTGAGAAAATAATAACATAAATGTAATTTTTTGTTGAACTATACTTTAAAGACCTTATTTTTTAATCTTATCTGCATGTCTTTCCCTTTCCAGTTGTTTGGAATAGCATACTAGTCATTCGTTTCATAATTGATGAACTCTGCAGCATCAACACTGCTATTAAACTGAATTGAATCAACACTGACTTGAGCTGAATAAAAACGCTATTGCCTTCTGTAGAGCTTCATATAGCTGAAATAAGCTCATATGAACTTTGCCCTATTATTGAACTGAACTGAATCAACACTGAACTGACTTGAGCTGAATAATGCATTATTATCTTATACCTGTTTTATAGTTTTATAACTGAATTCATTCAACATTTATTCTACACACTTTGAACCAAATTGAATCAACATTGAATTAAAATGAGCTGAGAAAGTCACTATTGTCTTTTAAGAGCTGCTTTACAGCTGCAATTTAATTATTTACATAATTTAAAAGATTAATACTGTTATTGTCTTGCTTATTACTGTGAAGCTCCTTTGAAACAATATGTATTGTATAAAGTGCTATATAAATAAATATGACATAATTTGACTAGTTTGCAGTATATTGCAACAAAATGGTAATAAATCATAATCAAGTGTCATGATCTGACACATACCTTTAAAGAAACAAACATGACATCACCAATGAAAATAATGCAGTAAACAGTAAACAAGTGAGGTGGTAATTTGCATAATTTATTCATGTTGTGGTGCATGCTGGGAATCCAGCATCCAGCACTACTGAAGTTACAACTTTAATGAGGCACATCGATGAAAATAAAATAAGGGGGAAAAATAAATAAATAAATAAATATTAACTGTTCTTAACTGAACTTCTAAACGTTGATTAACAGAATGACAGAAATAAATAGTTTGAGGTCATAGAGGGGGAATGCAATGGGACACAATTCAGGTGTTTTTCAAACCTGCATTTGAGCACAAAAGTTCAGCATCTCTGGAGAACATGCGTCAACTACTAGGCCACAGCTCTGACAGATCTCCGTTTCAGGGCTGAAACAGAAAATTGTGTTTGTGAAATATTTTACTGCATGAAGTTCTCAATAAAACGAATCTCTCTCTGTCTTAAAGGTTGATTTAGAAGTGCTGGACCCACGGGGTCGGACTCCTTTGCACCTGGCCGTGACGCTGGGCCATTTAGAGTGCGCCCGTCTGCTAGTCCAGCATGGAGCCGATGTCAGCAAAGAAAACAGAAATGGCTGGACAGGTAATACAACGAAAAAGCCTTTGCATTTTGGGAAGGGATGCAGTAGTTCTAGCCAATATGATAAACTTTTAATTATTAACTGATTAACTGATAATTAATGTTTGGGGTCGGTACGATTTGTTTATTTATGCAAAGATGCATTAAATTGATCAAAAGTGACAGTGAGAATATTTAAATGCTATTAGGAATCGTAAAGAAATGTGAGTTTCTTTGAATATTGATAATAATAATAAATGTTTCTTGAGCAGCAAATCAGCATATTAGAATGATTTCTGAAGGATTATGTGACACTAAAGACTGGAGAAATGATGCTGAAAAATCAGTTTTGCCATTACAGAAATAAATTACATTTTAAAATATATTAACATAGAGATCAGTTCTTTTAATTGGCAATAATATTTCAATATTGACAGTTGATAACTGATAATTGGCATAGTATTAAAGTTCTATTATTTTGTATATATAAATTCCAAAAACTAAAATCAGTAATTTTGCTACACTGAAAAAAATTGATGTTGAAACTATTTTTACTCAGAAATTGCTAGTAAATGTCACAAATTCGCTGATTAAACATGAAATAAAATGCAGAAATAGTATTTTCTTGTACAACTTACAGTATACATGTCATTTTCAGTATCCTAATGCAATAGTGCTTTGTATTTTTTTTTTCATTTATCAGTATTTAGCTCTTTAAGTGAGCATTAGATGACGACAAAGCAATTCTAAATGTAAATATTATCACACATCCCTAATTTCACTATGCATTTAACCTTTACCTTCTGTCTCAGTGCTGCAGGAGGCCATCAGCTCACGTAACCCGGAGATGGTGCGGCTGGTGCTGCGTTACCGTGACTACCAGCGCACCACCAAGCGACTGGCGGGGATTCCACGCCTGCTGGAGAGACTCCGACAGGTGTGCCTTAATAAACCCTGAACCTGCTAATGACAAAACAACAAGCCACCAGCTTAACAAACAGCATCTTAACAACCACCTGCTGCCTGCACACCTGAGCCCTTCATTCCGGTAGATTCATGCATACAGATACACAAGCAAACAGGTTTACGGGAAACTGCTGGGTCTATGTCGTTGTTTGTTTTGCAAGACCTATCTTCTCCCAGTTTTCTTAAACCCTGGGCGCCCCGTAGCTTTTTTCCTTTTGTTTATGATGGATGTGTGAGCTCTCTGGTTCTCCCCGTTCCTCATCTCTCAGGGAGTTTTATTGTTCATGTGTTTCGCTGCAGAGCGATCCGTCTTGCGCTTTCGCCCTCCCACTGTACGCTCACATTCATTCTAACCTTCTCTGTTCCTCTTGTCTTTCAGGCACAGGACTTTTACGTGGAAATGAAATGGGAGTTTACGAGTTGGGGTAAGGTGCCGCATGTACACATATCATGGTATAAAATGTTCATGTTGCGATAATTGCTGAAGCTTTTATCGTGGTATACAATATTATTACGATATTGGAAAAAAGTTGCAAAAAGTGTTGTCATAACAGGTTTAATAACTTTTCTGAACAGACCAGTCAAGTTCTTCCACACTGACTGAAGTTTAATCATTTATTTTTGATACACACACACACATGTTAGAATAGAAAAGGACAAACTGTTTCTATAAAATCAGAACACACAATTTAGAATATCATTATATGCTTAAACATTTATATCATAAGATTTTACTCATAAATATATTTAATATACTAAAGTAATCAAACCTTATCATTACAGGGTTACCCAATACTTTTAATTTAGTGTATACATAATAAATATACACAGTACACACATACACTATATTGCCCTGCAGAGTTTTGTTCCAACCCTGCTCCAACACACAAACCATGCAGTTTTCAAATAAGCCTGAATGACTTGATTAGCTGGATCAGGTGTGTTTAATGTTTAATTAGGGTTGGAGCTAAACTCTGCAGGGCTCCGGCCCTCCAGGAACTTAGTTTGACCCCCGTGGTGTAGTGATATACGTGATATATCGTATTACCGAATACTGGCACATGTCTAGCCATAACGATGTGTAAATGGCATGTTTGGACAGTGACTTCCTCCTTCCACATCCTCATGTCCTGCTATTGTTGAACTCTCCCTCTATTTCCAGTTCCGCTCGTATCTCGTATCTGTCCGAGTGACACATATCGTGTATGGAAGAGCGGCCAGTGTTTGCGGGTGGACACGACGCTCATGGGATTTGAGCAAATGACCTGGCAAAGAGGCAATCGCAGCTTCATATTCAGGGGTCAAGGTGCGTGTGATGGCTTTTTCCCTGCACTGAACGACCTTTTCTCTGCCTGCTGCTTTTAAATCAGATTTGGGTTTGATCTCTGCTTTTGTTCTCGATGCCACTTCTCGCTCAGTGTTCATTCAAACAAGCCGTCATTGGCATGGAAACAACCTCAGTCTCTCTTTGCCACAATCTCTAATTGGCTTCCATCCGTTCGGTCTCTCTCTCCACCTGTCATTCAGACTCTAGCGCCATGGTAATGGAAGTGGATCATGACAGACAGCTGGTGTTTTGCGAGACGCTGCCGTGCCTCTCTTCCTCTCCTCCCTCGCCCTCCACCAGGCCGTGCACAAACGCTTTGAGCCTTCTAGGGGCGCTGCAGCCCAGCGACGAACAGGTGGCAGCACGTCTATCCACTCCCGTGGTGGCAACGCAGCTAGACACAAGGAACATCTCCTTTGAGAGGTGAGCACTTAATAACAATTGGCAAGTCATTGTTGCCAATTAAAATGTTTAAAAGCAAGGGCCTCGTAACCCTTTATTGTGGCTTCACATCCGAGAGTGTGAGCCAGCATTTTTGGGCTAAACTTCATCATAAAATGTGTGATATTGGACTCACCTCTGTTTGTACGGCATGTTGGCAACCCGGTAACATGCCTGAATGTCTCTGCAGGAATAAAACGGGCCTTCTTGGCTGGCGTAGTGAGAAAACGGAGGTGGTGAATGGGTACGAAGCAAAGGTACGGTTTATGTCACAAAACAACAGTCAGTAGAATCCAAATGTCTGAGACCATATTGAAAATTTGGGTTTAAAACTTTTCACTAAAAGTTGTGCAGATAATACAATTTATAATAAGATGTATTAAATAAGAAGAATGCAAAATAGATGCATGTTCAGACTTTTTAATGGTTTAAAATCGCTTTAATGTTCAAATTGGCATATTTGTCTGTTCAAGAGCAAGAAGAAGCAAAATAGAACTTAATTCTGGGCTTGTGAGTTATATGCACAGAACCGAGCTTGTGAGCACTGAATTAAGTTCTTTTGCATCTTCTTGCGCTTGAAAGCTTTATACAATTGCTTGAAAGTTTAAACTGGCAGGACTTTAATACACGTGCAAATGATAAACATTTGTGACAATGCGCTGCAATGACCAATCGGGCTGTCAATCAACTGTCCCATGCATATGTCACGCTGGCCCCATTCATCTGGTTAAAATCGCCGGGGCCCCCAACAGCCTTGGGCCCCCATAATCATCACCACCTTTCACCCCACTATCTACGGCCCTGCCTACTTTACCTGCATACATACAGCACACTCATGTAAGGCAATATATAATATATAGCAAATCTCAGTTGTGTGATTATTTAGGCCTATATCGGTGCAAAATGTAAGCTGTATTATCACATAGCTTTATATATAAAGTTGTATTTATATTATATTCAACTTTATTCACATATACACAGTAAACTCATGTAAAGTGATATATTGTATAAAGCAAATATCAACTGCCTATTTTTTGTCTCAAAATGTAACTATATTATCGCACAGCTCTTTATATAATATTGGATATATGTCCAAATGTATCCTTATACATGATACTCCATGATGTATATACTATATACGATATATACTATATCTATATCAACTGCTTGATTTCTTGCATTATTGCAAAATGTAAACTATATGATCACCCAACTCTAATCTGCTAAATGTGACTATAAGGCATTGAGATATTAAGATATTATAAACATTAATATCATGGTTTTCTATAAAGCTGCTTTGAAACAATATGTAGAGTGAATAAATTTGATTTCACTTGTATATGTACGAAAAGGCATGGAAGAATTTAATTAAGAACCACTACATAATTCAGAAAAAGAAGCACTGATGCATGACAAAGGAAATTAAACACCTTAGATGATAAAGCTTTTTCAAGTTGAATGTCTTTATTTATCTTGGCTAATAGGAAGGCTGTTAAAGTGTGTGTTAATTATCTGGCAAATTGACAAATCCGACTATGGGTGAAGGCTTGGCGTATGAATATTAATTAAGGTACTCGACTGGACACTCCTGGAAGGTTATCAAGCAACGACTCTGTGACCCAATTAATATTCATGCACTTATGCCTTGATTCGCATAGTGTTACACAGTTGCAAACTTTTTCATCTGTTGACCTGATTGGAAAGGAACCAGTTTTCGGTTACACCCGTTATATACTGGAAGAGAGGCGACATGGCAAAACTAGACCACTCCCATTTCAACCGGCCAAACTGTCTACACTACAATCATGTAGAGGGAGTTTTAAATGCAATATGAGCATTTCACTGTAATGCTCAGACAATTCTAACACTGCTTTAAGGTTCTCCATAATTTGAAATGTCAAGAAGACATGAACAGCATTTCTCGTGCGGGATGAGTGAGTGTTGTATTTCTGTCAGGGATATAATGTGGCAGATTAACAAACAAAAACAGAGTGAACTAAACTCATGTTCTCATGTCTATGCTTCAGGTTTACTGTGCTTCTAACGTTGAGCTGATCACACGAACACGTACTGACCATCTCACTGACCAGCACAAAACAAAACCCAAAGGTACGGTTCACTGAAGGACTGACCAGTTTGTGTCTCAGATCAAAATCTTTTCACATTGACATTGAGATATATTTTTTAAAGTTTCAATCGCACATTCAAAATAATAATAATAATAAAAATCTTACTGGCTACTGAAATAAGGCAAAGTTATTACTACTATTGTGATGATAAAATTTTTGTTTATAATATTGTTTGTTACCATTATTAAGGTCCATATTCATTTTTTATATAATATGTAAGAATACATTGTCATTCTTTTATATTTTTTTATTTGTATTAATTTATTTAAAAGTATATTTTTGTATTATTATTAATTTGGTTAATGTACCTAATTGTTGTGTATATTTACTCTCTGAGAATTTCGGTACCATTTATTTGTAAGCAAATTGCTGAAACTAATGCAATCTAAATATAAAAAAAGACAATATTTTTTTTAATCAAAACATTACTGTGCAAATATTTGGAGTCAATAAGATTAAAAAATATATATATTACTACCTTTATCCAGAAGGAATGCATTAAATTGATTAAAGGTGACATTAAAGACATGTATTATGTTACAAAAGATTCCTATTTCCAATAAATCCCGATCTTCTCAATATTCTATAGAAAGTTTCAACTTTCACCAAAGAACCCTGAAAAAAGTGCGTCATGGTTTCCACAAACAAACTAATCAGCACAGCAACAGTTTCAACACTGATCATAATAAGAAATCTTTCTTCAGCAGCAAGTCAGCATATGAAGGATTTCTGAAGGATCATTTGACACTGATGACACAAATTCAGCTTTGCATCAAAGATTTAAATTACGATTTAAAATATATTAAAATAGAACAGTTATTTTAAATTGTAATGATATCTAATGATATTACTGTGCTTTTTATCTAATTAATGCAGCATAAGGATTAAAACAATGCTGATTTAAGGACAAAAATAAAGATAAAAAATGCAGTTTTTAAACCGCATGTGCTATTTTTTTAAATAAAAAACAATGAGCTTGTGTATTGGTGGGCATATCTATCGTAGTGAATATGATGATTCAGTATTTCTATGCCCACTCAAATGATTCCCAAACAAATAGCGTCTTTGTCTTGTCTACGGTTACTGTGATGTAATACAAATCCTTGGGATTGTGCACGTCTTGTGTAATGTGACCTGCTGTGTGTTGTGCTTTTGTCTCAGGCGGCAAGACTCCTCTGCAATCCTTCCTGGGTATCGCTGAACAGCACATGGGGCCTAACAACGGAGTGAGTGAACGGAGCCTGTCAAGAATTTGTTCTTTTATCATTAAGACATCTAAAGTTGCTTTTCTAGTATTTTGTCACTTCTGTAGCCTCAAAATAAAGTGTGTGTGTGTGTGTGTGTGTGTGTGCATGTGTGTTTTATAGAACACTATGGTGACTCAGATATCATGCCCTGCAACAAACCCTTTGGCCGTCACGGCAGAGGAGTACTTTAATCCCAACATGACTCAGAGAGACATCGGCCATCCCGGGCACCTCACCACCAAAACACAAAGGTAGTGTATCAATCTAACACTGCTTTCATTTTCATTTTGAGACACATTCTAATATAATGATTCTTTCATATTGCTATGCAGTTTGTATCACGTGCTGAGTGGCTGCTTATTCCCGATCCCATTTCACTCTCCCTCTCTATTCATTTCTTGTCTCTCCTCAAAGAGTCTTATCAAAATAAATAATAACCATGTAACATATAATAACGGTACTTACCCATAAAAAAACATTGACCAGTGTTGTGTTCCTCTTCAAATCGTTTTCGGATGCTTTCTTCAAGTGCACCTGGGAAGCTTTCAAGTTGGAAACATAACACGGACGTAGCCTAAAGAAAAGAATATATATTGTGAATGATAAACCCAAATAACTATATCTGAATTGAATATTATGAAAATCACTTATTTATACATGGTATCAAAACTAAATGTTTATCACTTTAATAAGACTTTGCTTTGTCATTATGTGCAGTACTCGTAATTACAGTAATTTCAACTCTAGTGTGGTATATTGTTAACTAAAACTGTTAAGCATCGTTTCCAGTAATTGAAATAAAGCTGACATAAAATATAAATATTAGATTCAATGAAAATTGCTTTGGCAGCCAACTGAAGTAAATAAGCTGAAATATTAAAATTATTAAGATGAAAAATATAGAAATATATCTATATACAGAAATATATTACATATAACACAAACTAATAAAAATGACAAAAGCACTTTACAAATGTACTTAAACAATTAAAATGAAAACTGAGAATATATAAATAAAAGCTCATTCAAAATATCCATAAATACTATAATAGTATACAATAAATACTACATAAAAACACTGCTCCACTTGAAAGGCATAAGAGATTACGTGGCTTTTTTTCTGGACACCAATTGACATGTGAAACAAAAGTGCTAAGACTGTGTGAGGTCACACAGGTGTCTTATTTGTTCAGTATGTTTTTTCCTCAGGTTCAAAGCCAAGCTGTGGTTGTGTGAATCACACCCTTTATCTCTGTCGGAGCAGGTGGCTCCTATCATCGACCTCATGGCCATCTCCAACGCACTGTTCGCCAAGCTTAGGGACTTCATCACCTTGCGCTTGCCTCCTGGCTTCCCCATCAAAATAGGTAAGAGAGGAAAAGAAACTACTGAGAAGGAACATACTATGTGTCTAAAAAATGTCAAATTGCCAGATGTAAAAAATTTTAACTTAACATTTTTCAGCAAATTTGTCACCAAAGTATGGCTAGATTACAGCCACACAGACTTTTAAAAGAAAAGTTCCCAAAAATCACCCTCAGGCCATCCAAGATGTAGATGATTGTGTTTCTCCATCAGAACAGATTTGGAGAAATGTAGCATTACATCACTTGCTCACCAATGGATCCTCTGCAGTGAATGGGTGCCGTCAGAATGAGAGTCCAAACAGCTGATAAAAACTTTACAGTAATCCACATGACTCCAGTGCATCAATTAATGATTTGTGAAATGAAAAGCTGCATATTTGTAAGAACAAATACATTATTAAGAGTTTTTTTTCAGACAAATGCTTTTGGTTAAAATATGAATCCTCTGTTCATAATATTGCTTTGAAAAAGTTGACTTTTTCACTGGAAGTGTTACTATGGATTATGGTATTTTGACCAGAAGCAAAGTTAATGAAATGCTTTAATGATGGATTTGTTTTTTATAATCAGCTTTTCGCTTCACAAGACATTAATTTATGGACTGGAGTTGTGTGTATTACTGTGATGTTTTATCAGCTGTTTGGACTCACATTCTGACGGCACCCATTCACTGCAGAGGATCCATTGGTGAGCAAGCAATGCTATATTTCTCCAAACATGTTCCGATGAAGAAACAAACCCCCATCTTGGATGGCCCGAGGGTGAGTAATTTGTCAGCAATTTTTTCATTTTTGTGTGAACTAGTCCTTAACTATCGGGCTAATGCAACAATACCATCTCACCACAGAAATTCCCATCTACCACATCCTTAATGCTCGCATCACCTTTGGGAACCTAAATGGTTGTGAAGAGGGTGGTTTGCCCCGAGTGGATGCAGAAGGGGATGGACAGAAGGACAGCCCCGGGACGGAGACACCATCTCCAGGCAGTGACTCTTCCAGTGTGTCCAGCTCTAGCTCCACAAGTAAGAATCAACCTGCAGGGAAATGTAACTGTTAGAATCCATTTAAGATGACGATCAGCTTGAAAAATATGGTGTTACAAAGTAATACAGTGTTAAGCACTTGCCATTTTTAATGGCCAGAGAGGAATTGATTGGATAAATGTTTAATGATAGCATTCCTTATAGCGCTGCCTGTAGTACAGATGTAACTCAGATCTGTTGATCAATATATTTGACTACAGTAATCTGCACAGGGCTTCATGAATGTGCGTTTGTGTATAAATCAGACTCGTGCCGCGGAGGAGAGATCCCACCTTGTGTGTTTGAGGCTCCGCGAGGCTACAGCATTTTAGGAGGAAACCAGAGGGAGAACATTAGAGAAGAGGAAGAAGATCTGCTACAGTACGCCATCCAGCAGAGCCTCATAGAGTCTGGATCAGAATATGACCAGGTCTGAGATGCAGTCACACACTTGCATGTTAACAGATACACAAAAACCTAGATTAACATAAAAGAGATACAGTTAATATCATTTGTCGGTTTAATGTGTCTCATCTAGTGCATGGAACATGGTGTAAGACTTTTTTACTCATACCTGATCTCTCTGCTTCCCTCACAGGTGACGATCTGGGAGGCTTTGACCAACAGTAAACCAGGAACACACTCTCTGTCCAGTGACCCCAGCCGGCACGAAAGGTCTGCAGTCAGTATTCAACCATCTCCTGTAGTCACATCTCATCCACAATAGGCAAAGACAGCATCACGCTCTCATCACATTTACAGGAGCTATTGACACAGGCTTGACTGTCAATACACAGCCTCAGTGAAGCTCATAGAAATTCACTCTCTCTCCTCACCTTCATTTGCTCTTCATGGAGTTTTAAAGCAGGCTAAGATGCGCTGTCTGTGGCAGCCAAGATTAATCCAAAACAGTCATTATTCATGTCATTATACTTTAAGGTTTCAGTTTTAGCACAGGACAACCGCACATAGATAATCTCTAGTTTGCAAGTGACAAGGACATTAATAATGATAAAAACTAATTCTATTTCAAATAAATGCTGTTCCTTTGAACTTCATATGCATCAAAGAAACCACCTAGGTTTCCACAAAAATATTAAGCAGAACAATTGATAATAAGAAATGTTTCTTGAGCATAAATTCAGCACATTAGAAAATGTAGCTTTGGCATCACAGAAATAAATTACATTTTAAAATAAATTAAAATGAAAAACATTTTAAATTGTAATAAATCCGTTGTTTAAATTGCTAATTTTACTGTTGACAAAAAGACAATGTTTCTGTTAGCAGAGGTCTCAGTCACTGCTTTTCTTCTCCATTACCCAGAACCCCACAGCACAAACCCAGCCCTGTGGAGAGCCCTCGCAGCACACCGACCAATAAGCCACCGCGCAGCTACGACGAGCAGCTGCGCCTAGCCATGGTGCTGTCCGCCCGTGAACAGGAAGAGGCGGAGATACGTCAAAGACGAGAGGAAGAGGAACTGCAGCGAATCATTCAGCTGTCACTCATGGAGAAGTGACGGGGTTAGTGGGAACTGAGGGGTGGGAGAGCATGTCTAGGGATCTGGAACCAACTACGTTGGCCGTTCCCAAATGCCCCACCCTCTTCTTTCCAAAGAACTGGATAAAATAGACCGATCTCTGGTCCAGTCTCGATTTAGTCGTTCAGAATCACAGAGAAACCTCTGTCTTCACTGCAAGTTTACAAACACAAACTATTAAACTCATGGCAATCCACTGAATGATCAGCACCGTTCTGGTCTCTTTAACGAATGGTAATGTGCATTTATGACAGTGTGGAGACAGTCCACACTGCGTAACTTGGCATCGTTTCTAAAAGCCATCATTCGAGCACTCGCCCAGAGTTCTTGCATACTCACCGGTAGGTGCGAGTTCTGGAGGAATCTTGCCACTTTTTTCCGTTTTACATTATGGACGAACATTCATTTTGGTTGCTAATACACTTCAGATTCACTGCACTTGGATTGAGGAGCCATGATTTCTCCTTACAAAATGTGTGAGGGCATTTAAACACAAGAGTTCATGCTGCAGCTCCATCGATCTTGATTCTGCATTCACAAAAACATAGAAGAAAAACTTAAACATTTGTGAACTTCCATTATACAACCAAAGTTGTTTAATAACACAACATTTGGTTAATGTAATTTTGTTAAGAGCTAAACTTTGAGGATTTCATACAGGAGGGTATTAAAAAATGTTTCACGATTTGATTTCAAAAACCGAATTTCGGCATGAAAAATTCAGTCCGAGATTCGTAAGCAATTTGTCTGTTCAGACCAATACGAAAAAAAGCTTTTCTTTTCTTTCTGAAAGTAAGTGGCGATTATGGAAAAGTATGGTACAGGGGACCAGTGATGCCCACTTTTCCATTTTCGACAACTGCTTGTCATGGAAGTTTTATGGTGTGTGCAGACCAAAAGCGAATCTAATTATTTGCGCAAGTAGATTACATACAAAGTCAATGCAAAGACACGAATATACACAAATTTGTGCCGGCCGATGCAAATGATGCGAATTGGGCAATGCGCTTGCCTCAAACACGCGTTATTCTCCTCAATCACATCTTATGTGCAAGTTTAAAAATTGTAATCTCGAGAGGAAAATTTGCATGATTCATTGTCGCATAATCCAATCAGAGAAGAGCTTGTCGATACCACCGGTTTGACATGTCCGGTTGTATCTGAAAACTGTTTTTATTTATTTATGTTTTTAAGATTTATTTTTGCTTTTATTCTGGTAGGACAGTAGTAATGTCAGGAAGAGAAGTAGGAGAAAGAGAGTGGGGTGGGATTGGGAAAGGTCCATGAGCCGGGATTCAAACGTGGGACGCCTGTAGCGCAACAGTTCTATTAAAGTTTTATTTACACAAGTGATGTGAAAACATTCCGCAAATAATCCAGAGCAAGTAACGCAATGTAAATGTTCACTTTGCTTTTGGTGTGCACACTTTTAGAGAAGGTGCACGCTGCTGAGCCAATGGGTGGAGCATGGCATCCAGCTCCACCTCCCTGGACATAATAGGTGGAACTTGAAGGTCCAACCACACCCTAACTATAACCCTATCCCTAAACATAACTAGGTCAAGCTCCACCCATTAGGTACACTGAGGTGGAGCTGGACTAGGTCAAGCTTCACACATTTGACCCTGCAGTGAGCACCACGTGGAGTTTTATACAACAGCAGCGGCTCCAGGACACATTACCAAAAGTGTGAATCTTGGTTGGCGTGTAGTAGCGTGATGGAAAAGAGATATCTCTATAATATATATATTTCTTTCTAACCCTAAAAATGGATTTCGCGCAATCCTGTCCATAAAATCCTCCAGCACACTTTTTCTAGTGTAAGCGCCCTAAAGTGAATGCCAATACCTTTGTTATGACAGAAGTTTGGCAGCAACCCTCTGTGTTTGGCAGCACTGTCAATGGCATGATATTTTAATTATTAGCCAGACTGATAATTCAAACACTGGATAAATTATTGTAATGGTACACTTGACAGTCAATAAGAAGATTGAGTGAAACAAGCCATTTTCAGGTACATGTAATTTATGACTAAATGATTTCTTTGAATCTGAATCAAATGCTCATTGTAATATTCATAAAATGTGTCCTAAATACACTTTTGGGGAAAAACATTATGTGTGTGCGCTCTACTTCAAATGGTGCTAAGTTGATCTTTCATATTAACTCTTGGGTATGTTAATCAGAGTAATTGTCACGACATGCATTCATCCGTTTGTTCAATCACTCGACAACGTTTCTTTCTTGGTCTTTCAGTGCTTCCTTCAACATTACCATCAGAGCTCATTGTCTCATGACTGGAACACCTGCGGTAGCTAATCAAAAATCGAATTGTGCTTTCATAAGGGGTGCCAGTTCTGGAATAAAACATGAAAGGAGGAATCACTCACAGAGATAATGCCCTGAGCAAAGACGAAGCGGAAAGCTTTATTGCAGAATCTTAAAATAGATGTTTCTCCTTAGTCAGATTTATTCTGGGCCTGAGTGACATGCCCTCAGGGTTTGATGTTATTATCAGGTGAATCTGAAAAACAAATTAGGAAACATGGCCATACTCAACGTCTGAAAAGCTTCAACGCTAAAGCACAAGGGATTAAGCGTCAGTTTTCAAAGGAAACGGATCTGATGAAGGTGTCTGGAGACAGGAGTCCTAATGAACATGTAGGTTTGATCTTATGATTGTGCAACTCGTGAATGCTGGGTTGTCATTAAGAAATGCTTGATATGACTCAACGTTTTAGTAAAACATATTCTAAAGAGAATTATTTATATTTCTTTTATAATTTGACTTTGGTTGATGCTGTGGTTTGTGGAGTGCTGCTGTTGTGTTTGTATGTGACTGAAATATATTGTTCACATTTGTAACTTAAAGGCATTCAGAATAAAGGATATCTAAATTAACATGAATTTTTCAAGCGCTGTGAATGAGTGTCATTAACTTTTTTGTTAATATAGCATGGTATCTTTTGAAAATACCTTGGACCACTATGGCATTATCATGGCAGAGCTATAGTAGTTTTGTATATATATATATATATACACACACAAGCTTTGATTTTTATTTTCAGTTTTAATTTCAGTTAGCTTTATTTTTATTTCACATTTCATAGTTTAGTTATCCGTGATTAGCATGCATCACTGAAAACAAGAGACTGCTAATTGAAAGATAACTACATAATAATTGTGCGGTGTTCACCTCGGCCTGCTAAATATGTATTGTCGCTTTTAAAAACTACAGGTTAGATTTTCCATCAGGAGGTTCTAACATAATTTCAAATAGATTTTTGTCATTTGCAAAAGGCTTCAAACATCTTCATTCCCATGATTATTTTGGGACTATGGGGGGAGTGTTTTAAGCATCGCTGTGCCGTTTCCAGTATGAATCAGCAGTCTAGAGGAAGCTTTGGCTATGTGAGGAGTTAACCGTAGTGAATAATATTAATCTGAGTCAGTCGGCGCAGGTACCATGATGAGAATATTCAAACATAATAGCCACTGGTCCCAGATGGAGTTAAAAATGGACTGTTGTGAAACACTATGCTTAGTCTTTCATTACTTTCACTAATATGCATCAAGGGTGTCCTCATAAGCACACAGTACAGCAATATAATGGCCACAAAGAGATGTTACAAGTTATTTTAAAAGCCTTTGAAAGAGCTTTTTAAAAAAGGATTTCAGAATATTTCAGATTGCTTAATTGGCTTGGTTAAACATTATGAACCTCATTTCAAATAACTTAAATTACAAGAAAAAGCTGAATGTTAAAATAATGCTTAAAGGCTCGCATGTAGTGCACATACAGGAATCGCCAAACACAACCACAGGATTACATCATAATGCAGTACTGCTTCTCACCACATTGTGGCGCTAACGTTCAAACGGAACTGAAAGAGAGCAGGGTAAAAAGTTATCTTAAGCCAAATTCAGATGACAATAATAAACAAATGAATTAGTACCTTTAATAATAATTACCATCACCACCAAAATTTTACCGCCAATCCTAAATGTATTAACCTGTCTACAGAACGAATAACTGACAAAAATAATTAAAATAGTGCAGTTTTATTTTATAATAGTCACAGCTAAAGCACAGGATAAAAAAGGTTTATCAAGTTTACCTTGGTTTCAAACAGAATCACGACTCCACATGCTGTCGGACATACAGTCAACTCTACCGTTCAAGACAGTGCAAAAAATATTCCAATAAAAATGCTATCTAAAAAAAACAAAAATGAAAAACGAGAGAAAAGTGCATGTTTTAAGAAACAACCTCCTTGTTTGAGTTGCTACCTGAAAGATTCTGAACAAAACTGACGTAGACTCACTCACACATGCACACCTACAGTAGCATACATTTCAGCATACAAATTTAGCTTAGTTTTCACTGAATGAAACTGGAATTGGTTGCGGTCAGAGTCCTTCACGCCGGTGAAAACCAGCGTGTGAAAGTTTCGTGGTTACATGGTGTTGTACAAAACAGTGACAGTCTTTTTCTTGTCCAACGCTTTGCGGAAACGACGAACGGGTTGAGTCTTTACATGTTGTCGCGTGGACACGGAAATGGTGGGCTGGACAGGGGTGTGTTCAGGGGGACTGGCTCCACCCACTTGAGTCTGCTGTGGGCATGAGGGTGAGAGGTGGGTGGAGCCTTCAGTCCTGCCCTCCTGAATGGCGCAATCAGGGCCCTGAGGTAGAACGCGCTGCTTTTTATGGGCGTCATCTTGGCTGTGGTTCAGTGGCAAGGAGTCAAAGGTGGATAAAGAGGAAGAGGGGGGTTGATGAAACCCTGCGGTGGCCGGGTGGAAGTCCCAGTTAGTCAAGTCATTAGTAGATAACTCTAGCCTGTCCAGTTTAGCGAGTGAGGCAGAGCGTTTCATGAGCGAAGGAGGGGTGAGTCCGGCCTGTCTGATACGGGCCTCGATTTCCATGGCTCTCTGCCACATAGCAGGTGCTTTGTGTTCCAATCGCTGCTCCCCATGTATCGAGTTCTGCTTGCCCTCAGGCGACTGGTTCTCCTTAACTTGTCCAGTGCACAACCCCAGTCCTCCAGCCTCATATAAAAACGCCTGGAGCTCTTGAAGAGTTTCCTGGATCTTCTGCAAGTCCTCACTGCTATGAGCCAGTCGGACATGGGGCCTTAACGGGTCGTCCACATCTGTTTCCAGCTCGGTCACACCTTCTAGCCACAACAGGGAGGAAGAACCAGAGCTGGGCTCAAGAGTGGGGTTCAAAGTGATCTGGTCTTCCTCCACTGAAACACTCCCTTCAAGATACAATGAGAAGGAAGGATCAGGGATTATACCAGAATCCTCATCATCTAGTTTTCCATCTGGAACCTTTTGGGGCTCAGTGCAGGTCAGAGCTGCAGTGCCCTCTGGCTTACTGGAGTGTGGCTCTGAACAGTCCAAACATGGGGAAGGAAGAGGAGACCGAGAGGAAGGAACCTCTTGACCCTGACGTAGTATAAGCTCCAACTGCTCGGTGGCCCGGCGCACGGATCCTGAGGGCCTGTCGGTGGGAGAATGAGGAACCGAAGCCGTTTCCTCATCCACCTCCTCCAGTGTAGCTGTTTGAGGTGAGTTGCGTGCCAGTGGCAGACTGCAGGTGTGTGATATGGATTCCAGTTCAGTAACTATATGACGCACGCACACGCTGTTGTCATTGTGAGGGAGGTGGGGCATGGCATCGCTATTGGTCTCTGAGTGGGTGGGGCACTAGGAAGGAGAAATGCAGAAATTTGGATTACAAGAGGTAATTGCATTGTTCCATTTCACTCTCAATAAAAAGAGCTTACCACATTAACGTAAATGTTACCACAGTAAAGGAACAGTTCACCTTAAAACGAAAATAGTTTTCATTCATCATGGCATCATTTACGCACCCTTACTTTGTCCCAAATTCAACTTACTCTTCCATGGTACATAAATAAGAACTGCCCAGAACTCCATGTTTTTCAGAATGGGGGCTTCAGCTGTCAGAAAGCCCAAAATATCGATTTTATATTCTTCTGAAGCTACAGTAGAATGGACATTTTTCCCCATATTATGTCAAAATTTGGTTTAATCCTCACACAAAGTTTCAGAGAATTGAAATTTTAACTGAAAGCCCAAATTTTGACTGACTTCTGTGGAACACAAAAGGACAGTCTTTTTGTTAGGTTTTGAAGGACATGAGGGTGAGTAAACGATGACAAAATTTCATCTTTGGGTGAACGGTCACTTTAAGTGCAATTCTAGATTAGACCAGCAGAAAGCAGTGTTGTACTGGTGTCCCTTGCCCATACTTCCTGTATAATTTACTGTTAGATTAATAAATGAGTCATTCCCATTTGTGTTTTATCATTTATCTTTCAGCATGACAAATCAGGAAGTGCAATGATCTCTGAAGTGATGGCCAACTCTTACCTCATCAGCTTCCTCACTGGTATCATCCAAGGGCGGGGTGCATCTGGATTGAGGTGGCGAGACAGCAGACGTTTCAGAAAATGAGCGAGGCTGACTATCCTGGGACAGACAGAGGAATTTCTCTCTGGCACTAAAGAAGTCAATGCTATCTGTGCTGAGGCAGGACACGCCAGCATCCACAAAGTCGTCTGCTGTTCCCAGATCTGCAGTGTTTGTGTTGTTGTTATCATCACTGGAGTCCAGCCCGGGCGCCGCAGGGGCTCCTGAGGGGCTGTCAGCCTCAGGCGTGCTTGGAGAAGGCAGGTTCCCTTCATCTTTACTGACAGCACTTTCCAGACATAGTTCTACATTTTGTGACACTTGATAGGAGTCATTTTGATCAGGTGTGTTTGGGGACAACTCAACACAGTCTGTTTTTGGCTCAGGCACATAGTGAGATGACTGGGCGCAGAGGTCTGAAGTTGTATTGCCCTCTCCCTCCTCTGGTGAAAGGACATGTAGAGAGGGAGGAGGATGGCAACGAGCAACAGGCTCGCTCACCGCGAGGTTCAAACGAGAGTTCCTCACCATGTTATACTCAGGCACTACTGTGGCCGCTCGTTGCCTGGGACGAGGCGGGAGAACGGGGTCTTCATGTGCCAGCTTAGAGGGCGACTCACCCAATTTGGTATGAGTGTTGCCCGTAGCAGACGGTGGATTGGTAAGGGACTCTATCACAGCAATTCCCAGCATCTGCTGAATGGAAGGAGGACCGTTGTTGTGAGGGTCTGAGCGGTCCAGCGAGCGTGGTGCTTTGCACAGTGGCTCGTGAGCCTCTGACAGATCGCTGTCTGAGTGGGAACGCCACAGCTTGTTATGCCTCTGTTTGCTGAAAACATTAGTAAGCAAAAGAGAAAGAAAGAGACACAAGATTGTCAAATGAACGCCTTTCATTAATGTGATGGAAACATTAAAGGTTGGCTGAATCACTGAGGGTGGTGACTGATCTTTTAAACATACAAAATTGTTCAGGGTGTGTAAATGGGAATACAAACACGAAGGCAAGTATGACAGTAAAAGCTGCACAACAAAAGGAATGTGGAGAGACCTGCATAATACACGTGCATTAGATCACAATGGCAACGAAACTCAACGCCATTAATTCATAAGAGAATTTACTCAACTCTCTGCTGACCTTCTTTTTAGAGAGAAAGTATTGCATGAAACCCTAAGGTCAATGTGTGTCAGTAAGTCTATTATTTGGCTCTTTATTCAAAAGGCAAGGGTGTATGGGATGAAGGGAAATTAATTCTGACCTAAGGCTCGATCTGACCTAAGGCCCATACCTGGCTAGCAGGATTCCCTGGTACTCCTCAAGCTGCTTCATGAAGGATGGGTTTGGTTTGGTGACAGAGCGCCGTTCCTTCACATGGTCAAAGGCTCTCTCCATGTCCCAGCCGAACTCCTTCATAGCGTATGCTATTACGGTGGAGGCAGAACGGCTCACCCCCATCTTACAGTGCACCAGACACTTCACTCCAGCTTTCCTGGGTGACAAGAGTTCCATTAAAGCACACTTCCATGGGATGGATTGGAATGTCAAAGCAGAAGCAGTCTTTCTACATACTTGGCTTTGGAAATGAACTTGTAGGTGTCATTCCAATACTCCAAGAGGTTTGTGGCCTCCTCGTCATACACTCGGATGTTGTGGTACTCGAAAAGCCCGGGGAAGAAATTGTCAATCTCTCGCGTCACATTCAGGATGTAGTGAACTCTGAGGAAGTGGGGGTGGTAAAATTAACAATGACTGCATGCAGCCGAGCGGATGTATTTGTTTAAAAAGAGAGGCCTGGAATAATAACGGCACCTACCCACTGCTCTGGAGCTCATCAAGATTTGAAGCATTCCACTCTGAACCCTGGAAACACAAACAGAAATCGAACATTATATTTGATACTCCTGAAGCAGGGGTGTCCAAAATTGCTCTGAGAGGGCCAGTGTCCTGCAGAGATTAGCTCCAACTTGCCCCAACCCCCCTGCCTAAATGTTTCTAGTATGCCTGAAGACCTTGATTAGCCGGTTCAGCTATGTTTAATTGGGGTTATAACTAAACTTTGCAGGCTAGTGGCCCTCCAGGAGCAGGACTGGACAACCTTGTCTTAAAGTCCATAGTAGATTAGTTCTCTTCAGAGATGAGTATAGACAACTTGGGAGACCAACCAAATAGACGTGGTCAAAGATCTCTGTGGGGCTGTCCATCTGGCCCAGGATAACAATCATCTCATTATCGATGAACTCCTTGAACTCCCGCAGGTTGCAAACCATTTGCATCTCCAGCTCTGTGCGAATCTGAAGGGAAAAGTTATCCATATTTTTGATGTGAACCTCAAGATCGACTGGTATTATTTAAAACATCAAGATTGTGTTGGGTTTTACTTGGTTGCATACAATATGCACAATGGATGTTTGTACCTCTTTCGAAGTGACGTTCTCCAGGTCTTTCTGCATCATGATCTCTCTCAAACGGGTCTTAATCAGTCTCTCGGTGCGCTCTCTCTCAGTTGGCCTGTATACATGAAACCCAGAATCATAAATCATCCAGTTTGGTCTCAATGTGAGGTGTGTCTCACCTCTTATGATTCTTTGTATGTCTGTCTGGTATTGTTTGCGTACGGCTTCACAAAAACCAAAGACCTCAAAACAAAGCTTTTGTTTGATTTGAACAAACAATTTGAAATCAAATCCTGCTTGTTGTAGTACGTGCAAATGGTAAAGGTGCATTATCCCTAGGCCTCTGGTGTTGGGTTCACCATGGGACAAGTGTCTCTTCACTGATAGCAACACAAGCACTGATTGGCTCCCAGGGGACTGAACTATTTTCTTAATCACTTCCAGTAACCTTAAAAACACTGCTAATGTCGGTCAACACCTTCAGCTGGTGGCTGTGCATGAGGGCAACAGGTTTGACAATCCGAGGGGCAAAAAGCCCCAATGTAAGAAAGGTAAAAATGTTTACACATGCCAGCTTGATTGACCTTTTAAGAAAAGAGTGATAGTGTAGAGCAGGGGTAGGCAACGTCGGTCCTGGAGTGCCGCTGTCCTGTAGAGTTTAGCTCCAACCCTAATCAAACACACCTGAACAAGCAAATCAAGGTCTTCAGAATTACTAGGGCTACAGGCAGGTGAGTTTTTTTTTCAGAGTTGGAGCTAAACTCTGCAGGACATCGGCACTCCAGGACCGACGTTGCCTACCCCTGTTGTAGAGTTACAGTTGCATCATATTCCCATGTATAATCACACTACCTTAGCGGTGTCAGTTCATCTAATTCAAATGCATTTAATGGGCACCATTCCACAGGATGTCTAAAAAGAATAGATCAGTCCTCTCACCTCTCCAGGAAAAAAATCTCTATGGCTCAACCTCGTTGCCCTGTTTTAGGATCACAAAACATCTACTAGATTGACAATTTTCACTCCCCTGCTCAAGCCACCTGTTTCCATCTATCCCGCTCATTTTTTGGGCCGTAAATCAATCTATCTCAGCTTGGAGCTATAAAAAGCAAGCGGCCAGTCATGCATTTTAAAAACACATGCACGTGGAAATGCCTCCGACTATGGGGAAATTCCCCCTACAGTCCAGGCAACATCTTAGAAGGATTACACCATCCGGCCACTGTGCATCTAAGAAGTTAGAGTTCATCTCATCAATTTGGCAATAACATGTCGATCTATTCATGGAACGGCATGCCTCCTTGTCTCACTCTGATGCAAACTAGCCTTCTCGGCCTATACGACTGAACTTTGAGCTTGCATCAGACAGCCGCTTGACCGTATGTGCACGCACATGTCTCACTTTTCCAAAAACAAGGATTGATCTACAAATCAAACACTGCAATTCACCACTATTGCCTATTAGAGAACTTGAGTTTTGCAAACATTAACTTGGCCCTAAATATGGAAAGCACAATAACAATACCCTTGCTTAAGGACATTGACCCATATTCCATTGCATTTATTTGATCAAAAATACAATAAAATTTACTAAGCAAAAGCTAGCATAGGTGTGTGTTACTCACAAGTCAGTGAACAGCACGGGCGAGTCTGCGCGGTGAGACTGCACATCTTGCATTGCATTCCACTCATTGATGAAGTGTTGATCGGAGGTCGCACGGCTCTGATAGTAACTGACCCAGGTCAGGAATAGACTCCCAGGGTAGTAGTTATGACATCTGGCCACCTCGCAAACCTTATGCAGGGACTGCAAAGCTGACCTGTGAGTATGTGCAAGAGAGTAAATCCACTAACACTATGTTTAAAAAAGTATGAAAGTGAAAAAAGCTGTCTTTATAGACACTTACCACATGGCCTGCACTGAGACCGGTTTGAAGACATGGACTCGGTTAACGGTGGACACACTGAAGCCCCTAATTAGAGGAATACAACACGTTCAGTCTGAACACTTTGTAAAAGTTGTTTAAAAATGCAGAACTTGGTTTGTGTGTGAATGTTATGCCTCACCCGTCTCCATCCAAGTGTATAAGCGTATCGCTCCACAAGGGTAAAACCAGCCCAACTGTGCAAGTGCTACAGGAAACACATGTTTACATGTTATGAACACCACCTTCTAGAGCAGCAACTACAAAACGAATGTATCAGAGCATCTAAATTATAATGACCTGTCTGCATCGCTAAAGTCCATTCCCAGAACCACACTTTCTTCAGTGTCCTGAATACCGTTTGTGGAGACGATGACCATGTACCGTGTACGCAGGGCATAAGCGCTCTCTAACCGGACAGCCTGTGATGGAGACACGATCAGCATTCTGTTGCCTGTGTTTTGATTAATAAAGTCTGAATGGTGGTAGTTACCAGGCGGATGTTGTCTTCTGGGCGCAGCAGGGTGAACATAGTCTGCAAATGCTGCTGAAGGTCACCTGCGAATGAACCATTAACAACTATAAACCTCTTAGAAAATAATGCTGTGACATTTGCATATGACACCATTTACTCAGCCTCATTTCGTTCCAAAACTGTACGACTTTTTCTTATATTGAATATATAAGAAGATATTTTGAAGAATGCTGGTAATCAAAAAGTTGATGGTCCCCATTGACTTCCATAGTGGTTCCCTACTATGGAAGTCAATCAGGACCGACAACGGTTTTGTTCTTCAAAATATCTTCTTTTGTGTTTAACATAAGAAACTCATACAGGTTTGGAACGACATGAGGGTAAGTAAATGACAATTTTTGGGTGAACTGTTCCTTTAAATTACTCATGGTCAAGTTCACTTCCTCCCATATGAGACATATGTTCTTTGTCAGGCTGGAGTTTGATTAGCTCAAGGTTGTAAATCATGAATATAAATTTTAAACCAACTGGAGAGTTAAAAACAAGAAAGGTTAATGAGAGCTGCTTAAAGTGAGCTCAAAACAGTTTTTGTACCTAATAATCAGCATGAAATGGAAACTGCAATCATCTTATCAATTATGATGCATATCGAAATGGCAGTTTCTGAGCCATTTTAACAGCTTGTTTTATTTATTTTTTAATATATACCACTTAATTTGATATTTTGCTCTCTAATGTAATATATTTAAGTTTGACAAAAGTGCCAAAGATGTTTTTGGGAACACTGTTTATCATTACATACTTTTGTTATTAAAAAGGTTAAAGACAAGATAAATAACAGAATAAAATGTACTACTGCATACTGTTTTATATAATGACTGCCAGTTCCTAGTGCCCCTTCAT
Organism: Ptychobarbus kaznakovi; assembly: GCA_027422405.1. Classification (NCBI taxonomy): domain Eukaryota; kingdom Metazoa; phylum Chordata; class Actinopteri; order Cypriniformes; family Cyprinidae; genus Ptychobarbus; species Ptychobarbus kaznakovi. The sequence goes on from CM049813.1 coordinate 15,586,609, forward strand.
AATGCATTCCTGTTAGCTAATGGGTCTCATAATGAAATCAATGTCTATCTGCATGCACAGCGGTATGTCTATCAACATGAATGCAAATGCATGCGCAAAAATATTCTTCAGTGACAAAATGTCCTTCATCTCCAGGGTCTTACATATTGGCATATGGTACAACTCAAAACAACAAATACAGATTCCATATAACCATAATACTGAGCTGCATCTGACAGCTGGAGAATCACACAATGAATGTGTCAAGAGAACTTCATACCTGTGTGTTTGTTCTGCCGCTGTGTAATGCGGGGTGCTGAAGAAGGGGAGGAGCCATTTCCCCGTGGGAGGAAGAGGGCGGCACCTTTGACGGTTAGGAAGTTCTCGCTGATACTGATGACAAAAACAGACAGAGAAAGATTATTATTATACATATAACACTAAAATAGAAAAGGTAGTGAAATGGTCAACATTTAAATTTTAAAATGGTACAGATATTTGATATCTGGTAGTCACAGTGACGCAAAAAACGCATGCCAATTCGGACCACCAAACATTCACATCTACATTTGCGCTATAAGAGACCTCAAAGTAACATTGTGAAATAAGTGAAGGGGTTCATGCTGAGTGCGAGAGAGATTGTTTCCAGAAATCACTTCGGAGACACTGTTGTTTATCAGTTTGACTGTGGCCTCTGTAACAGAACGGGGCGACGTTTGACCCGTAACAGCTGTCATTATGAAGCAACACCTTCAACTCATCACTTACAGTGTCCCGAGGTCACGCTCATAAACTGCTGCTCTTGTATCACATGCCACAGGCTCTGGACTTTCCATGTCTGACTCTGAAAAGTACCCTCGGAGTAACTTCCAAGGAATCTGGGTAATTCTGTGGAAACTAGCTCTCAGTCTCAGAATTTTGGGGGAGGAAGGATTGCAGAATAGAGGGAACACGAGAAGCCCTGGGCAGTCACACCCCGGATAAAAACACAAAGAAAAAAAACATCAGGCTCAACTGAGCTCATTTCCCACATCCCAGTCACCCCTGACCCAGCTGTTTCCTCCCTTCTCTAGTCTCAGTTTTTCGTCTCCTGTCTATATCATGACCTCTCTCTTTTATAGTTGGCCGCAGGGTCCAAAACTAACACTTGTTAAGCACAAAATGCTAACAAAAATGATTTGAACTTTATTAGGAAACAAAACCTGTTATAAAGCAAATTATAAAAAAAGCTAATTTTACACTCACTGATGCAAGTGAGAAAAACATACATTAAATAAAAAATATTGGGTCAAGACAATGTGGTTTCATGTTTTTGTAATAAAATCTTACTGATCCCTTTCTTTTGGGCCTTATTTTAAAGAAAACTAATTATTTAGCAAAGGATGCAAAACTGATCATAAGCGACAGTTTGACAGAATACATTTATAATATACACAAATTCAATTTCAAATAAATGCTGTTCTTTTAAACTTTCTATTCCCCATGTGAAATGTTTCTTGAGCACCAAATCAGCATAGAATGATTTCTGAAGGATCAAGGAATGGAGCAATGGCTGCTGAAAATTCAGCTTTGCCTTTACAGGAATAAATCTCATTTGAAACTCCTATTTTAAACTTTATTAAAAAAGCAGTCTCCACACTTTTGAACAGTAGTTTATATTTTAATAAAAATGCAAACAGTTTGATGGCCAGTACATGAGGCACATTTGCCATTGGCAGGTGTGAAAGTGTTCATTTTGGACCCTGGCTGCCACTAATATTGCTAAGAGATACTTTGTGAAATACTTTTATAGGAAGCTCTTGTAGATGTGGAGAAAAACAAAAAATCCAAGAGCAAGACAGACAGACAGAAAGCGAGAGTGTAGTGCAGTCTCTCTTCATGCTCTGCACTTTGCACTTTCATGCTTTCGGCATCATCTATCAGCACATGAGGGGATATGAGCTGCAGACTGGGGTAGCGGCTAATTTTACAAACCTAAAAATAAACGGCAGAGTGAATGAATGCTGATTGACTTTTACAGTGTTGGTAGCTACTGTATATCATCTCATGTAACCAAACACGACAGCTGAAAGAGAGTTTGGGATGAAACTTTGTAAGTTTGTGCAGAAAGCATGCAAACTGTTTGATTACAACATCAGGGTGTGATAAAGATTATTCTTAAGTTAAAATCTAAATCTAAATATTCAAGCCAATATTTTTAGTTTTCACCATTTTTAAATAAATATAGGTCCTGTGGTGTGCCAAATTAATTTTCAAAAAGTAAAAATACTCCATGTAATCTCTCAATTAATGCATATTCATAAAATATTGCTTAATCATGCTTAAATTTATTTTATTGTAAAATGGTTTGAGATGGAGTATAGTATTTAAAAAAAGTAATTCAGGTTAATTACCAATATACTGAGTGCAAATTGCAGCCTACTAATCTCCAAAAGCTGTGACACGACACCGTTTCAGTGACATGTCAAGAATACGCCTTGGGAAACTACCCTGGGCTGGTTTTTGCAGAACAAGCTGCGCAGTATCCATGTGCAGGGAGCGGAGAGGGCACTGGGGACATGCGATGCAATTTCTGCCCACTGGCATTTCACCGAGGCAGACATGTAAGGGCATACACATCCACGTCGACACACAGGAGAAAAAGAAGGCCCATTTTGATGGGTCAGACATGCAAGAAATAGATGACCTGGCTGCATTCGTCTACACACAGCTTAGGGAGAGAGAGTGAAAGAGGGTGGGAGGGTCATCTTTTGGCATGAAGCACTGGACAGTACTTGTTAGGGCACAGACACAATCATCGCTATGTAAGGGGCCATTGAGAGCCACGCAACAAGCTGAAGATGCTTGACCCCCATCTGTCCCTGGCCATATTAGTCACTCTCCCACTAGGGTAGGGATAAATATAGGCCCGGGCTGAAGGCCTTATGAGTTCAGGCCTGATAGAGATTCAGAGCGAGAGCAGGAGATGGCATTCTGTCACCTTCTGAGATAGAAATTAGGCCCCTTGCCACTAATAAAGAGACATAAATAGACAAAAAGAGAGATATGTAATAGAGGACGGTTTGGAAAACACAAATGAGGACAATCAAACACTAGAGTAAAACTTTGACTACAGGCCTAGTTTTTAAAATTAAATGAGACGGCAAGGCACTATTCTGGCTCACAGTTCTGCTTTCTGATTGGTGCACATGGGTGACCAATTGAAGTCACACTGACTATACTGAGGAAGAGAGGAGGGGGTTCTGGTGGAGGGTCAATCCAGAGAAGAAATGTGTGAATGAGGCCAAAGAAGCCACTATTTGAACTATGAAATTAATTTAAACATTTTGGTGTGTAAAATTCTATTTTAAGTTTAAGCAATATATTGATAATTGAAAAAGTGTTTAAGCACTACACAAGAGGAGTACAAAATAAGATTGGGTTAGCAGAAATTAAGTCAATTTGGTAAAAAGAGTTGCTTTTTCTGAGGTTAAATTAAATATTAGCCTGTTAATTATTTAATTTGACCCTATAATCCAATCCTGTTATCGAAATTTGAACTTAAAACTAAAACTATTACAACTCATTTCCAGCAACTTCAATAAAGCTGAAATAATAAAATACAAATATTAGATTAACTTAAAACGTTTCCTTGGCAGCTAACTGAAATAAATAAGTTTACTAAAATTACTAAAACTATATTAGCATATAAATAATGCTAAAATAACACTGACATAAATACAGTTTAAATGTTTTCATATATAATTTTTATCCATAAACAATGGATTACGGTTATGCCATTTATTAAATGTTAGATAGCAGCTTATATAGCCTACTTGTCACTCTGAAAGAGCATGGAACATAGTATTTTTTTGGACATATTTAGCATCATCTCAGCTGGGTTTTGATGATTCAACACCACTTTTAAGAGTTAGGAGGAAGCAATTTTACAAAACCAACTACGCCCTATATTTCAACAAACCGTATCAAACCCATAACAATGCCAACCCTTAAGCTCTACTTGGAAGTTGTTCAGCTTCTCTACGTCACAGTGTTTGAAGCCAAGGCAAGTACAGCAATTCTGTTTCTCACCGCAAGTTTCAACACTACTCAACTTCCTTCCAGTACATCACACCTGTAATTTCCCAAGTTAATCATTAAAGCTCACCGACAAACACAGACCTAATCTTAGCTTTGTTTGCATTGGCATTGTATGAGGAGTAATGGAGGTTTTTATATGCTTAAATATCAGCACGGTAATTCCCATCAGGTATCATCTGCCCTATCTGAAAGATCAAAGCAAATTGACAACGTGGATTAAGGTTCACTGAAAATGTAATTCCTCATATCTACTGTTTGCAAGATAAAACAGAACTCCACCCCAGTGGTCCCATTAACACAACATAAATAACATCAGTACTGATTCTACTGCATTATTAGGAAAACGGATGATGCCATAACACTACTGACAACACAACAAAGCCATATATCTCTGCTCTATGCACTGAAACATAAAAGAAACCAATCGACTGGAGTTTAAGCTTAACTCTAAAGATTTCACAGTCTGCTGGGGTGTACAGCAATTGGATTTAGTACACAATGTTCGTTTTGAGGTTTCATGCTGTCTGGGGTCTTGGACAGATGCAAAAGCTGTGGCCGAAACTACAATGTTATGCTATAGTGTTATGCGAGTGATAAATAAAGCAAAAACAAACAACATATGCAAACATGAGGGAAAATCTCATTCAAATAAAAGTCAACGATTGACGTAAGAGCTCAGTTTAGCTACAGCAAGGTTTGTTGTGAGATCCACAAACATGTTTTCATAATTAATGCTAGCATCCTGCCAGAGCAAAAAAATACAATAAATAGAAAGTCTTGAGTGAAACATTACAAAGATTTCACTTCAGATATTTACGTTTGGTCATTTCATGTATCTTGATCGATTGCTGTCTGATGGGGTACATACTGTACTTTACACTTACAAAACAGATACATGTCATATCTACAATCCCTGCGCAATATGCAAATTTAACGGAGTTCACTTTTTTGATAATAGTACAAATGCTGAACGGCAAAATTTTGCAGAACTTGACCCAGCTCACCAAGTTCTGCAAAATGATCTTTATCGACACTAAAGGAACAGTTGTTATCACTGTCTTTGGAGTTCCTCAACTTCTGTATAGCCTGAACAATTTCATGCATTTACACTTTGCCTAGTCACATCTTTTGCATGCGTCTCAAACCACTTCCTGTATCGCATTGATATCCATCAGAACTTGAAAGCAGTTTGGAGAACATTTACACTTGATCTTTGCATCAAAAACCACATGATCTGATCTCTATCTTGATACATTAAAGATTAACAAATCAAAACGTATATGAAATAACTTGGAGAACAAATCAAACTGACTTATGTTCATATATTTTTCAATATGAGAAGCTACCAAATAACACTGATCTACATTTTTCATTAAACTGCAATTACAATTATACACTATTTTTGGGTCAGTAAGATTTTTTTTTAATTAAAACTTTTATTCAGCAAAGTATTTTTCTTACAGAGCCACAAACCTTTTAAACACTAGTTTATATTTTAATTATACAAATATAAAACACCCTGTATCACCTACTACAATTAAAACAAGCCGATGGCATCTACTTATGTTGGTTTCCTGAAAAAAGTACTAGAGACACCATCACAATATATTCATGACTTTATATGGTTATGGTAAAACGCTGTGGCACGGACGGTTGTAGTACGACTCATCTTTTAACCTTGTCTACAGGTTGGTGAATCACATCTCTCTACTGTCATCTTTCACAACACACACAGTTACGTCACAAAGGCTTGAGAAACATCCACTTCTGCTTCCAGATGTGATGAGAGGTATTTCGCAGTGTATTTACCGTAAGCAGTTGCATTCGTGGGAAAAGTTCTAGACTTGATTATCAGCGTCAGTGCAGTGATAAAAACAAACAACACTAATAAAGACGTCAGTGCGTAATGTTTGACGACTATGCTTGTAAATGCGGTGAATAAGTTTAACTTTACTTACAGCTGGTTGATCTGGTTTTGAGAAGCGACCGCGTTGTCGGAGAAGTAGGGCATGATTTTTGCCCCGCAGCAGGAGCAGAATCCCCGGGCAGAGGAGCTCTCCGTGACCGCCACACTCTCCAGGGTCATGACGGAGGACCAAAGAGCCGGATATCCTCAGACAGACCCCTCTGCAGCCATTATTCTCCCCGAGTAATAAATAGCTACCCAAAATAAATAAATCGGGTTATAAATGCTTTGTCCAATCTGCTAAAATAGTATTAAAATGACACGTCCATAAGGTCTTAAAAGGACACCGACGTGGCCTGAAAATAGCGTAATGGTTAATAAAAACAAACAAAACAGTCTCAAAAAGTTCACCGTTTCTTTTCTGCCCGGTAAACACAGCCCCCAAACAGGCATAAAACAACAAATGAGAACGTATACAACTAACGTTATAAAAACAAAATCTACATGTGTATTGGCTTTGGCATAAGCCGACGATCTGCTTCAATCACAGACACACTGTATGTAAGAACTGCGGTGCGGCGCACTAATGCTTGAACTGAGGGAAGGAGGAGCTGCTGACATGTGGTTCAGGAAGGGTCCACTGCAGGACTCCACAGACGGCCGACACTTTAGACACCCGCGCAACGACACAGCGCAGAGCAGGAATACGACCTCAGCTGCGAAATCACGAGTCTGGAGTGCACTTCAATGCATCCTTCAGATCAGACAGTTGTTTTCCATGGGCAGTCAAGTGGCTCTATGAATAGCTGAGGTTTAAAAAGAACGTCGGAACAGGGGAAAATACATTTAGCATGCCAGGTTTAAACAGGCAACAAGCTTACATTTATGGGTATTTACCAAACCATATCTAGGTCAAATTTAACACCAAAATCGAAAGGTTTATTTATTTGCTTTACTAGCTTGCTTTAAAAAAGTACATTTCTAATTAATAATTTAGTGTCTCCAGGCAATTTATATACATATTTTAAATTTAAACCATAAATGTCAAGATGCATACATATAATTTACATAAAAATGTGGCCTTTTATTTGATTTTGAGGTTAAAAGTAACAACCCAGGAATGTGTCTTTTACAGGTTTTTGAGATTCACCCATGCTCTTTTAAGACCCTCATGAGAAATGTTGTAATCAAAAGCTTTGGTCAATTGAGGTCTGAGTGATAGACCTCTCAGATAGGAGAAAGACAATATAGCTTCACACAGGTGAAAGTATTCAGTCTCTAGTTTATGGCCTGTCTAATATAAGTGAACACACAAACCAAACAATGCCTTTGTTGTCATACGAAGTGGGAAGGGCTTTGAAGAAAAAAATCATATCACAAGGACTCAAACGTCAGCAAATACTTTAGGTTTGATTCTGATTTTAGTTGGAGGACCACAGACATTCATAGACAAAAAAGGGGAGTGACTTGGACTGCCACCAGTTCTGGCAGTAAGGAACTAAATTCATTAAATACATCATTAAATCACATTGATTTCCCGATTCATTAAAAGGAAACGATTATTCTTTGCAAAACACATATTTGACCTGTCACTAGATTCGGTCTGTTTTTTTCTGTGTGTGTCAAAGGCAATGACCTGACCCAGACCTATGGGAAAATCTGTCTTGTTTAAAAAGGCCCAACATGACAAACACAGTAAATCTCTCATCTAAATATCCGGGTGAGTTCTTACGCACAACAAGTTACTCCTACTGTCATATTATTTGATTCAAAATATATTTTTCATCATCTTTGGAGATTTAAAGCAATGTGCGCTGTACACTTAACACACACCACTGCCATTTAAATTGGAAGATGTCTTAATAAAAGCCTCAAGTAGATCCAAATATTTGCGTGATGGCTTGAAAGAGAAACCTGGCTAGTTTGCCTCAGTGCAGTACCCAGATGTCTGGGTTTGATAGATAAACATCAGTCAGTACAGAGTAGAGGTCTGCACAGGCTTAAAATTGAAGCCCGAACCTGGCCCGTACCCGAGATCGTCTGACCCGTCCCGACCCGACTGGCACAGTTACATTTAGAGCCAGAACCCGACACAAATTTTGGTACACTTCGGGCTTGGGTCAGGTAGCAGACCTCTAGTACAGAGACCAACTGCAACTGAATAAAGTCGGATAGCTGTGAATCAATATTGAGATACTAGTCAATTGTTCCCTCAAAGTCATTAAGACTGCTTGTTTAGAGCACTGTATTCTACATGTCTAAGTGTATTTGATTTAAACACACTTAAATCTAAATCAAAGACAGATCTGCCACACATGTGAATGCATGACGTAGGTTCTCTGTGTTTAAAGCTGATGAGTTTGATGACAAGATGGTTTAAACACACCCATCTCCTTACGTTAATACATCATATTCCGCATTCCACCGCATTTCCTCTCCTGACAGCACATAACATCTGAAGCCTTATCAAAAAAACACCTCTGGCCTGTTAGCACACTCAGGGTTGTGTAAGCCACTTTGTGTTTATATCAGAGTTTTCCCATTTGACTTTCTTGGCTGGTAATTTGAGATGTTGCTGTCCTCATGTCATGTTTACAAAATTATAAGTCCCTGTTGTGCAACGGCTGTCTTGCATGCAATGTCCTGGACAAGGTCACTAATGCTTCCAAGATTATGGATGCTCCCTTGATTACCCCCATTTCATGACCGCAGTGTTCTTAAGAGCCAGCTGTTTCCTATACTTGGAGCTGGGAATGTGTCTGATACCAATTCCTACTCCATTAAAAAATGGTCAGCCAGGTGGGAAATCCTGTGGGCGGTACGACCAAAATCATATACTGTGGTATGAGTAATTTTATTACAGTAACAGTAAGTGTTTTTCACAACTCCGCAGTTGTTGCTGGAATTTTTAGTTAATGAATTAAATACTTTACAGAAAAAAAAACTTGATATATTTTTTTATTTAAAAAAAGTTCTTACATTTAATAAAATAAAGAACAAAATCAAATACATTTTAATATTTTATAACAAAATTTTTAAATCATATTAAAAAGCATTCATGTAATTATATATCTCCTTATATGTATGTATATATACACACTGTGATATATTACATGTTAAAATGACTATTATTACTATATATATATATATTATTTTTTTGTGTCCTTTTTTTTTTAGGAGGACATAACCCGATGGACACAAACCAAAATATATGATTTTAAATGAATGACAAGTCTGGTTTCACTGTAAAATCAGATCAAATCTGTAAAATGCATGTAACCCTGTGACTAAACATCAGATGAATTCTAAATCCACAAAGTTTTAATTGTCCCTTAACAAAGCAAAAATTACCTACAATTCATATTGGACATGTGGTGCATCTCAATGCGTCAAAACCAAATTTTTAGCTACATTTTTAACAATGCTATCTACACTGAAGCCAGCCATCTGCAATAAATGATGCAGCAGAAATACAACATTATAAATAGTCTGGCAGTATAGCTCTACCGGTTGATTTACACCTGACCTGGTAAGAAATCTCGGTGAGAATGAGAGAAACTCAGGCATGAATACACTTGCTTTGCCCAGCCCTGTGAGAATCAGTCATCAAACCGAATTAATTTACACACGCACACATAAATATATAGTTGTACGTGGTCCAGAAGAACTTGTTGGGCCACACTGCTTTGACTCAGCAGGGCCTTAATTTCTCTGAAGTTTTCTTTATATGCTGGATCTATTTTTCTATTCTGTTTCCTGGTGCCTGTATTTCCTGCTTTCTCGCTTAACCACCCCCTACTTCAGCCCCAAGACTAATTTGAGCTGCTGGAATGAGGCCAGGCCGGCTAAGACCGAATAGTCCCACAAAAAAAATCAATAAATGCAAACGCTGATGATGACGGTCTGGCTAATATGTATCACAATCCAGACACGCAGATTCAAAAATATCTTTAGCAGCTACAACTTTTGCTATATATTTTAATACATTTGATTTGTTTTAACAATGTTTTTATTCATTAAACGCAATCTTCTCTGACCACATTGGGTTTTACAAGCACCAAGTCCAGTTTAAAATGCAGCCAAGACTCAGACCACATATTGTAGTTTACAAAGTGAGATATAAATTTATAACAAGTGGCAGACAAAATGTCATGTTGAGGAACACTACTATTCAAGAGTTTTATGAAAGAAATTAATAAAGCGATAGTAAAATACTTAGCAACACAACTGTTTTAACATTAATAAGTGGAAATGTTTTTAAGCACCAAATCAGCATATTAGAATGAATTCATAAGAATCATGTGACACTGAAGATTGGAGTAATGGCTGCTTAAAATTCAGATTTGCCATCATAGGAATAAATTACATCTTAAAATATATTCAAATAGAAAACCGTTATTATAATATATCACAATATGACTGTATTTATAATCAAAGATAAAAAATCTTACAGACCAAAAACTTTAGAATTTTAATGTACATGGCAGCATTAAAAAGCATTTAGTTTATATTGTGTTCCTGAGAGTGCTGCAGATCCCCTCTGCACCCCTTGAAATCTTAAGTGATTTTGCACTGCAAAATATACTTTTAATGCAGGCCAAATGTTACGTAATCCAGGGTCAGGTTGTTGCATGGGGGTGCCAGTGGGAAAAAGCAAATGAAAACACACACAAAGCTCAGAGATATGAGAATATTGCAAAAGAAATGACATCATACTCATCATTGGATTACCTAACGTGCCGTGTAATTGAGGACATGTGTGGCACAGCATTAAGAGTGCCAAGTTTTGGGGTGTCTTGTAGGTTTGACCTGAGGGTTCTAGTTTTGTCTTGGATACTACACAAACAAAAGGCTGATGTCATACAAGACCCTCCCAGACAAGTCCAACAAGCCAAACAGCGTTGCATAACTAAGCTTGAATAGTTATCGGTCCACCAGGATTCTCATGATTCAAATTAGATCGGAGTCTGAACCCTGTCCAGATCCTCTAATGAAAGCCCTATGCTGTCAACCATGTGCTGCAGAACTTCACAGTTATCTACTTTTGCAATTGGATATATATATATATATATATATCACAGGAGTACACCCTCACATTTTTGTAAATATTTTATTATATCTTTTCATGTGACAACACTGAAGAAATGACACGTTGCTACAATATAAAGTAGTGAGTGTACAGCTTGTATAAGTGTAAATTTGCTGTCCCCTCAAAATAACTCAACACACAGCCATTAATGTCTATAATGCCATTATTAATGTAATGTTATATTTGCAGTCAAATATAAGCCTATATAGTTTCCCTATTTCTTGCACTAATTTTGGGGGGAAATGGAGTTAAATAACAAAATGTAGAGATCAGAGTACTACAATTTTATTAGCATCATTAAATTAACCAAAATATTTAAATAAATGAACATGCAGTGTAGAAAATGCATAGATTTTTGAATGATGCCATTTAAATTCTGCAGAAATCAGATTTTGTCTGGGAATCTATGTATAGATTTGGATTTGACGTCCAATTTAGCATAAACCACAATGGTGATAGCGTGAAAGAATTGGTAAAACAAACAGGTATGATGTCACTTACATACGTGTGTACTCTAAAATACACAAATATTGCTGACCTCAGATACAGAAAACTGATATTCATGCAAATATTCTAGTGTACTGGATTGCACAGTCACGTACAAATTGTAGTCACAGGTCACCATCTTCCTGGTTTCACTTATATAATACCTAACTAATATCACATTTTTGGTTTCTTTCTTTGGTAAAAGATATTGATTGTGACATCAAATCATAGATGTATTTCCACTCTTGCTTTAGTTTGATTTCTTCACTAAGCCTATATCTCGCCAAAACAGGCAGATCAAACAATGCAGTTCTCTATGCTGAACTTGAAATAAACATTAAAGCTCAAAAGGTGGCAGGGTTTGAATATTAAAGTCATGTTCTGCTATTTAGTCATGTACTGTTCAGAATACTCCCCCTGGTGGAGATACTGCATATCATAAACTGAATTAAAAAAAATCAATGTGAATGCTTTCCTCAAAAACCAAGGCAACGGTTAATTAATATGAGAGACATAAATGTGAATTTTAGCATTCTGATGCATGAGATAAGGTAAGATGCATGTACCTCCTGGGCTGAGAGTGTCGGTCATCTTCAGCACTGCCTGCCTCCTGCAGAAAGAGACAGAGAAAGAAAGAGATACAGTGGTCAGACCTAGAGTACTTCACTTAGATTATGATGGTCCAGCATGAAATTCAACCCACTCAACTTACTGTAACTGTACTCCTGCCAGTACCGGTTTCTGCATCGTCAGGTTGATAAACCAATATTTTTTTTCCATTAAACTTCAGCAGCAATTTAGCAAGTGACAGAATGTATCCTCCATTTAAAATATGCCTCTACACTTTTGACAAATAATAATTATAATATTTAATGTTTTTCAAGTTTAGTAAAAACAAACTGTGAACTGCAGTATGAATAGCAACACACCGTCCCACTATGGCTAGAAAACCAGATAGCATAATATTCCTCAAATAGCACTATAACAAGCAATAATACATGTATATTTAATTATTAATTTTCATATCATTGTATAGCTTGTTTATAAACAAATTAAGAAACAAATATACACGACTGATCTTCAAGGCTGCATTACTTGATCAAAAATACAGCAAAACTGCAATATTGTGAAATATTAACACAATTTCAAATATTTGTATATATATTTCAAAATGTAATTTTATTTGTGGTGGCAGACCTGAATTTTCACTAGTCATTACTTTAGTTTTAAGTGTCACATGAATGATAATTCTTAAATCATTCTAATATGCTGATTTGGTTATCAAGAAACATTTATCAATATTATCAATGTTAAAAACAGTTCTGCTGCTAAATCATGATTTTATTTTTTTAGTTCAAAAGAACAGCATTTATTTGAATTATAAACCTTTTGTAGCATTTCTAATATGTCCTTACTGTCACTTTCGATCAATTTAATGCATGCACAATGTGTGTATATTTATTATATATACACTCTCTACTCTCATTCTATTTTATCTAATCTGTCTTCTTTTTATAAAAAAAACACACAAACATTTGACCCTCTATCAATTGCATATTTATTCTCTAACTGCTAGCTTGTCTAGTAAAACTAACACTAAGGTTATTTTTTCATATAAAAAAAAAAAATTCCTACATGTATAGGTAACCAGGACTTGTAATATTACTTGCATTTGTTGGTTTTGATTGCTTCTATAATGTCCTCATTTGTAAGTCGCTTTTGATAAAAGCATCTGCTAAATGAGATATATATATATATATAAATACATGCATGCCATATATTTAAGAAAAATATGTGAATATATATAATAAATATAAGAATAAATATATATATATACACACACACATATATATATACACACATACATAAACATACTGTATGTGTGCGTGTATTTATATACATAAATACACAGTACACACACATATATTATGTCAACAAAAACTTTTATTTTGGATGTGATTAATCGTTTGACAGCACTAATAATAATAATAATAATAAGAAGAAAAACTTTTGAATAATAGTATACCTAATTGGGAATAAAATCAGCATAGGTGAGGGTTATCATAAAGACGAGGCACAGACACCTCATTACCCAACAAAATAGAGGGGATGTTTATTCAAAACGCCTTCTCCATCTGCAGTCTCTTTATGGAAGAGAATATTTGGTCTACTTACTAATGACGAGTCAAACTTGCTTATCGTGCAAGCAGCTCGCACATCCCCATCTTCCAGTGATTGTTATCTTGCAAAACTAAACCTTTTCACTCATATTTCCTAGCTAAGCCAACACATACACAATTCACAAGTAGATGTGTGATTACTGCAAAGCTTCAGGCTTCCTCTGCTCACAAAGGCCCTAGGGTTTAATCCATGCTGCCTGTCTCAGTAATACCAATCCCAATGGACTTTTTCTCAGGGATCAGGCAGCCAACCCAGTGCTTCAACAACTCTGCTTACGGTAAATAAGATGTAGCAGGCACAAGTCAGACTATAATCACCATATGCTATTGACAAAAATATGCTGAGACAGTAAACAACAGTGTGAGAAACTGCACTGCAGTGCCATGAACTCAAGGTGTCTGTGACAAAGTATACTGCTTTAGTAATATGAAAATGTACAACAATGTAACTCTTTCCATGTATTTGAGAAACTGGCTAATTTGATAACCAAATACCAGCTCACACCATGTACAGTTTTTGCATGCTGACACGCATCACAACCGATGTCAAGCTTGGCATACTAATAAGGCCTGCTGGGATAGGTTCACTAAGGACTTTGTCTGGAAAACCTAGAGGCATCTCATAAGATGACTCACATGGATGCCTCAATGGGGTCACATGACGGGCAGTTGGTAATGGGGGGGGGGGGTAGCTCATTTCACTCACATAACCTAATTATTCTATTTGGTTGCAGCCTTTACATGGCCTGGTGCTAACCCAGATATACACTTAAGATTTTAGGTCAGCCTATCTTAAGGTGAATTTGTTGAGGCAGGTTGTCTCAATTTTAGGACTCAAAGCAAACAATAAAACACTTGATTGAATTTATCACAGCTTTCAGTAGACAGCTTGAATATACTTACACTATGTTCAGAACAGCATACTACCATATTATTTGTAATTGCAGCAGTATGCATACTGTGCATAATATGGATTTATCTTGGAGTTTACTTAATCAAAATGACATTTCAAAATAGCTCATACCATTTTTGCAGTATGTATCCTACCCAATATCAACCATGATTACAACCTCATCTTACTCATTATTGGTTCAGAGACTGCATCATATTTGGGAGAATTTCAAGTAAGTAGTTTGTTTAATTTATTGTTGTTTAATTTATTTACATTACACACTTTCAAAATTTAATAATACTTTTTGGCAATATGAGAACGAGATTTATTGCCAGGTATGTTTACACATACAAGGAATTTGTTACAGTGACAGAAGCTCCACAGCGCAACAAAATGACAGCAACAGGACAGGACACAGATAATAAGAATAATGTACAAATATACAATAGGTAATGTGCAAAAAAGCAAAAAACAACAATATATAATATTATCACGTATGCAATTTGACAATATGTGTGGCAATAGCCTTAAATGGTGCAAATAAACAGTGCAATAACTGCATGAGTTTATGATCGGATATAATGGGAAATGATTCAAATCACGATTACATGTGGTAAGATAGGCTGTTAATTATGTGATTGGTGAGTTCACAGTGACTCTGCAGAACACTTCTGGGTGCATGCTAGTTATTTCAGCTTTGTCACCTGATTCGGTGAGAAGCTGAGCTGTTCACTGTGTGTTTTTCACCAGTCAACTAGCACCAGCGCAGGTTGTGCTAATGAAGTACACCAATTCTTTATCTGTGGACAGCTCTTTCCAGTGCTGTACCTGCTTAATCACTTCAGTCAATACAGTGATGGTAGGTCCTTTGGCAGATTGCTTCACGTCCTGCGCACAGATTTTGAAATACTGCCACACAAATGACATGTTCGCAAATGATTAGGCCTACAAATGTAGTTTGTGCACCACTTAATCGGTTCCGATTTAGTCAACCGGTGCATCCCTAGTAAAAATCTATTTATACTTAAATTAAAAGATTAATTAATTAATCACTGATGTGAACTGAGCACACAGAATATGAAGAATATCAAAAACTGCAGCTGTCCACAGTAGTCAGATATCAGCACAATAACACACTCGGCAAAATATCGTCTAATTAATAAATCCCCCTCGAGATATTTTTTTCAATATTATAAATATAATATAGACAATTATGTATGTACAGGTATAAAATGTGCAAATAGAATAAGTATGTGTGATTAATAAATAATGTATAATAATGTTGTGTGTTTCACGTTTATTGTCAAGTGTTCATTAGATGGATTGCCTGAGGGAAGAAACTGTTCCCGTGTCTGGTTGTTCTGGTGCTCAGAGCTTTGTATCGTCGACCAGACAGCAACAGTTCAAAGAGGGAGTGTGTTGAGTGTGAGGGGTCCAGAGGGATTTTGCCAGCCCTTTTGCTCATCCTGGATGAGTACAGTTCTTTGAGAGTGGGGAGGGTTGTACCAATGATTCGCTCAGCAGTCCGGACTACCCTCCGTAGTCAGTCTTCTGAGGTCAGATTTGGTAGCTGAGCTGAACCAGACAGTTATTGACGTATATCTGCAGAACACTGGATTCAACGATTTAAAATCAGGGCAGTGTAGAACTTATATTTTGTATTCTGTATTTTATAGCAGCTCCTGCGCCAGGTAAAAAATGAACTGTCCCATATCTAAATTAAAAAGGACAAAACTGGGCTGCAGGGCTTACAGATCAAAATATCATGCCATGGGGAGAGTCTGTCACTGAAAATTCCTCATTCTACACCATAAGATGTGACAAAATATGACGTGGGCTTTACAGATCTAACCCACTTTTCATGCGCCATCTCCCCCTTTACATCAGCAAACGTATTCAACTGAACAGTGTTGTCCAGATCTCAAAATAGTGGCTATAAGACATATAGACTTACAGTCAAATTTTTTACAACCACTTTATCAAAACTTTATTGATAGAACTCTCAAAGCGCAAGTCATTTTTGTATAAAAACTCATTATGCTGCATATCTTTGAGTTGTCAGCAGGCACAAGCAAAATATGTGGCAACTCATAGTCAGTCTGTGCAACACAGATAAACATTACATGTTTATGACACATGCTTGTTGAACCACAAATCTTGTGAATATAGTGACAGTGAGTTTGTGAAAAAACCTTAAGGCATTTCAGAAAAATTAGGAAGTTGTATGAAGCCATGGGGCTGGGCTACTTTATCGGATTGCAACAGTTGTTGAGAAATATATAGTCTGCGCTACTGGATTAGGCCAAAGCATCTACACATTTGTACAAAAAGTACAAACTTTACCTCAACTGAGAAGGCACCCAGTGAAACGACACATGTCCCAGATATATCCGTTAAGTTTTAGGAATGTAAAATAAAATCTATGTATTTTGTGTGCTTTCACCATATTTCTGGTTTAACTATGAAACGTTTCCATTATTTAATAATCGAACTATATTAATCAAATGCAACAGCATGACAGTGCATTACAATGCATGCAGTTTCTGAAGTCCAGATGTCACTGAATATGTACTGCTGCAGATCAGCAGCTAGCAACTAGCTAACAAAACTATCTTCCCAAACTACAAAAAACGACCACTTTTCCTACCTAATAACTCACCAACTTTAAAGGAGTAAAGTTTTAGTGATTTTAAAATAACATTGAAAATATCAAAGCATTAAACTACGAACGCTTAAACAGAACAAAGCGGCTAGTTGCATGTTAACCACTGATAAGCGCAGTACTGTTTGTGCGAATGCGCAGACCGAGTGAACACCCTAGCTGCCGCTATAGCTCGGACATGAACACAATAATCGAATAAGTAGAAACAAACTGGTGAAACGGATAAGAAACTCACCGACACGCATGGACTAGCGGTTGTACTAGGGGTTGGCGACCGCTGTACGGTGACCAGCGCCATTCAAGGTTCAGGAACACGAGATGTAAGAGAAGGAAGCGGCGAAACTCACATCATTTGGTGCCGTTGCACACAGGAAGATGTGCGGCGTCTTCGAGGTCGCTCACTTCTGTTTGCTCTGCGCATGCGCAACATTTACGCATCGTACCAGCTGTCAAACAGTAACTTAATAAAGGGGCGAGGCCTCTCATACCTCTCCTCAGTCTCCTGTTAGTTACCTGATCTCTCTCTAAATTATTTTAAATTACGCTAAATGTTGCGTTGCTATGAAAATAACGTCATCATAATTGATTTTTTTTCTGTACCAGTGGAATTTGAAACAAATTTCTCTTTATTATTTTAGAATTACTGTAATGGGGAACAGGGAGTGTTGTAAAAATGGAATGAGTTGTAACATCATCAGCTAAAAAAGCTTTACAAGTCAAATAAATGAAGTAAGAAAGTAGCCAATATTATTTTATTATTTATTTATGTACTTTGAATCAAAGTTTATACATAATTCACGCACACTTTAATTGTATTATTTCAACCCACCCCAGTATGTATTTCTATGCTACTTTTATTAAGCTTTTATTTATTTCTGAGCTACATTACTTCATAGCAGATAAACATGTGAAATATTATATAAATGTTTGAGACATGCAGTTTTTATTTTCTTAAAAATATATATTTCCCTTATATAACAATGAGCCTAAAATACTTCTAAAACGGATAGTTCCGGTCCTTGATTCTGATTGGTCGAGCCGCGTTCGAAGCTGTTGTAAATTACTCTACAAACCTACATCTTTGTTTACTTTGTGTGTTGCTTGGCAACCACAACTGTTTCTGAGGAACTACATTGTTTGGTGGAAGAATACAGTTTTTATTAATATCATTACACGTTATTTGCTCTGTTTTATTTTGTGAAACCTTACTACGTATATGGCATAACCGTTTTCTAAAAGCAATAAGCCCCGTGAAGCCGTGGTTTACAGTGAATTTATAACATTAAAGGGGGTTTTAGGCAACAATGCCCCTTAGCTGTTATAAAGTCACTGTAAAGTACGGTTTCTTGGGGTTTATAGCTGTCATGTCCATATTATTGGTCAACTGATCTAAAACAGAATACCTTCATCTAATCTAATATTTAATCTAATCTGAACAATATTCACAGCTTCATTTAAAACCTTTGGACTCTAAGTGATACATGATTACCTTCTTCAGCAGTGTTCAAGGTGACAGTAAACAATCCGCTCCTAGATGACTGATGCAAAGGTCATGTTTCAGTCAGTCCCTAATCATCCTCATTAAGACTGGAAACCTGTTCCCCAGTCAAGACAACTGATGTTGACACATTGCAAACACCATGTGTGTCACTCAAATAAGAGGAAGGCTGTTTATCAGCTGCCAGTCTTTCAAAGTCTCCTGGGTTCCAGAAGGCAATTACACAAATAAAGAATTCAAATAAAACTGGCTGTTAATTGAAAGTGAGTTTGACATTCAAATTCAGACTAAGGTGTTGATGAAGGAGAATTTAACTGAGCTGATATTCATTTATTTAGCTGATGACTATTCTTAAATGTCTAAAATAATATATACATATACAGAAATACAGAATATTAAAATAACACGTAGCTGCTTATTTTTTTGCCAGTGTGCTGCACAAATTAAGGAGTAAATAAGAAAGGCTATTTATTTTTTAGCTGAAAGCTTGTTTTCAAATGTCTAAAATAATATATAAAAAGTACATATAAAAACAATAATGTAACAAAATAACATTAAATACTTTTATTTATTTACATTTTTGTCAATATGCTGTACAAATAAAGGGGTAAATAAGATATATATGTATTTATTTATTTTAAAAGCATTTATTTTCTGCTGATGAAAAATGGTTCTCAAATGTCTAAAATAATATAATAATACAGATAAAAATAATAATAAAAAAACAAAAATGTTAATAACTAATTTTTGTTTATTTTGGTCAGTGTGCAGCATAACTTAAAAAGTAAATAAGGAATATATTTATTTATTTTGCCAATGAAAGGTTGTTCTCAGATGTCTAAAATAATAACATTTTATTTTATTTATTTATTTTTTGGGGGGTATGTATGTATGTGCACACATGTATTTATTTATTTATAGTTATTTGTATTGCTGATGAACAAGTGTTCTCAAAATGTTTAAAATAATATACACATTTATGGAAAAATAGTTAAATAACACCAACCATAAACAACTATTTTTTCTTTTTTTTCTGGTCAGTGTGCTGCAAAAATCGATAATTTCAAGAATACAAGAAGAAATAAAGGATGTGATAAAGTGAGTGAGCAGCCAGTCATAAAACAATACAGCACAAAAAAATGCACAGACACATATGATCATGTAAAAGCCTTGGAGTTTAAACATTCTGAAAATGGCGGCAATCATGAAACCCCTGAATTCCACAGCCAGACGGCAGCAGGTGAGAGCTGTCACCCATGTGTCATATGACTACATATTTACAGAGGAGGGTGCTATTTCCAGGGCTTGATCATAGGTCTAGAGCTGATTGTTTTATACAACAGCTTTCTTTATCCTATTTAGAAATACTAGACTAATGCAAACCAATTCTGCTGAGATTTTCCTCCAAATATTAGCATCTCTGGTGGGGTGTATGTAGGAAAAATGTATCAAGTCCTTTAAAATATCTGGGTTACAGATTACTGAACCCCCCCCCCATCCCCATTTCATCCCAGCAGATGTAAAATGCTGGTGTTTTAGAGAGCTTCTAGAGTCAATGCAGACTCATTCTGTCAGAGAAAACAAGCAATCAGCGAGAGATACAAAACATATTGATTAGCAATAAGACACCGCAAAAAGGGGGAAAGAGAAAGAGGGGTAAAAAATAAATTATTTTGCTAGGTGTGGGTGTTTTGACATTGATTAATGGATTCATCTCACCGCATTATTGCTTTCAGCGGTCGAACGTCTTCATTGGTTATTCAACGCATCACTATTCCTCATATTTCCTCCATTCAGTTAAACTTAAAATCACATAACCTGCGTTTTCCCCCTCAAAAAACAGCCACAATATATGAGGAAATGCAGAGCCATTGTTTCCTGTGTCTCCATGTAAATATTGTTTTTCTGCTTGGACACGTCTCACATTTTGTCTGTTATCACATGCATTACGCTGTCTGCATCTGTCAGTGACCGTATCTCTGTCTCTCTGTGGATCAGCAGGGAGAGCAGGGGAGATAAGATTGAGATTAGGAGACACTGACTACGGATTTTAAGACAGACAGATGAACAGCAGTGTCTTTTAATTAAAGCTTGACTCTAAGAGCTTGCCTCTGTGATAGTGAAAGGGGGGGGGGGGTGTTGGAGGGGTGGATTAAGAAAAACTGCTCCTTGAGGATTCACAGAATTATAATGCTCTCATTCACAACAGACATATATATCATGGTAAAAAAAAGCTAAATCTAAATAAAGCTGAACCACCGAAATGTGTTCAGATGCAGTGAACATAATGAGTAGCACTGAACACCCACTTTAGTATTTTGTGATATCAGTCCTAATGGTGTAAAAATCCTATTTAATCTCAGTTGAGAACTCTTCTATGTCAGAATGACCTAGGAAAGCCACAATAAGTGCAGTGTCCACCCCGTGAAAGCAAATAAAAGGTAGCAGCAGCATTTATAGTTGCCTATAAATGAAAACGAATTACTCAAATTAGCACTAGTCCATCTAACGGTTGTTACTGGAATTGCAGCTTTTGTAGTTCCTGTGATACAATTATTGAGTGTAATAGACCAGTCAGAGTAGCACCATATTTAATTTATGACAGGAATGAAAATGAGACATGCATGGACTGCGTGAGAGAGCGAGAGAGATTTCAGTAAACGAAAACTCCATAAAAGAGTTTGGAAAGTTGTGAAAGTTTCCAGTAGCCCCTCACTGCAGTGCACACGATCCATCCTGGAGATGGTAGGTTTAGGGATCGGGGTGGAGATGGGTTTAGGGATATGTAAGGTGGGAGGAGTATGATCTGGATCCAGCCTAGTCCCCTGGATCTTGTGTTAATACTCAGTGAGGAAAATCTCAAAATTTTACAATCTAAGGACCTTTATACAGTTCGTGCCATTGCAAAGACCTCACGGCCTTGTTTTCATCTGCCTTAAATTCAATATGGCATCTAGCCCTACCTGATAAAGAGTAAATATTGAGCTCATGTTCTTGGCTAATCAATTAATCAACATAACAAAGAATACACATTTGAATTATATAGGCCTACTGTTTAATATAAATGTGTGATAATTGGAGAAAGCATACAAAGCTCTAGTTTAAAATGTTCTTTTGTGGTAATTCAATAGGGACACAATTCATTTACAGGGTTCCCGTAATTTTCTCGGCAGTGAATTTCCATGATTTTTCCATGGCTTTTCCAGTTATTCCTAATAAGTATTTTTAACAACATTTTACAGAGACTGCTGGAGAGTATTTACATTTGTATGAAATTTACAGATGCAAGCCCTACATCAGGGATAGGCAGCTTCGGTCCTGGAGGGCCGATGTCCTGCAGAGATGAGCTCGAACCCTAATCATACACATTGATTAGCTTCTTCAGGTGTGTTTGATTGGGGTTGGAGCTAAACTCTGCAGGACACCAGCCCTCCAGGACCGAAGTTGCCTATCCCAGCCCTACATCAGCATACTTGTGTACAAAAAATATACAAAAATGGCCTTGGAATTGTTCATAATGAAGGCCAACAAAATGCTTCCATGTCTTTGGAGATTTGTTTGACAGTCATTTTTCTAAAGGGGTAAACTGTTCCCATAGTGGGTCCAACACTGAGATCCATAAAGTTCACGTGTTTCTGTTAGCAGTCATGAAATACTGTTAGCAGTCAGGGAGAGGTGTTCTTCGGTCCTGTTTCTTCTCAAGCAGCGCGTTGTAGCGCCCGGTGGAGTGTAAACAACCGCCGCAAGAACGATAATCACGACGATGATCAGCAAACTCAATCCCACCGTCAGACCTGTGGAGGCATTTACTCTTTAAATACTTTATAAGATGAATTTGCACAATATCATTAAGTAACGTTGATTATGGTTAGAACGCTATGATACGCGAGCAGTCACGAGAATGACAAACCACAGAAGACGTGCCTATATTAGAGCGTCTGTGATTATATTAAAACCTTTATTTATTTTTTTATTATGACGACAAACAAGGTGTCTGGTTTTGTTTACCTATATGTTGTTGTCCAATGGCGGTCGCAAGTCGGTCCATGATTTTGCAGGAGATTTCACCATCCGGTTCGATGGACTGAGGGAACTCTTGTCCTGAAGAAGACACGCAAAGTCCCTCCTGTTGGTAGTCACGTGGTAGTTATAGTTAACAGATTCAAGAAACAATCAAATCTAACGGAATTATAAAACTAGATTGCAATATGTATCTATTTGTTAGGTGTTTATTTAGTTACTTTTCTATATCTACTTGTTATTTTTCTGTAAAGTCTTCAAGAGAAGTGCAGGCATAGCCGATAGGTGGCAGCACTTTGTGAATTCTGAGTTGGACTGTTCTTGCATAGAGAAAGTCACAAGATGGATTCGAATTTATTGTCTTCGTCCAATCGGAACCAGGAATTGTATAAATATCTCCCTAAATGATCAGCTAATTTCATTATGAAGACTTTTAATGCAAGTTCTCCATTGTGACATCAACTTCTGTAGACGAAAATATATTTATCACGCCAGAGCGGAAAAATGAGGAAAGTCAGAGAGGGTGCTTTCAATTTTATAAAGGATAATTAGCATTAATAAAATTAATTAACATGAGAAGGTAATGAAAAGTGATAATAGCGTATGTGTTTGTGCTTATAACTCCACCAGATGGCGCCACTTCCTAGATGATGACAGAGCAACAGTTGTGAAATACTTATTACACGTAAAATATCAAAATGTTTATTCTAACAAATATATACAATGTATTATCTTAATCAGTTTATGTTCCAATTTATCCAGACTGCACTTGCATGTTAACGTTTGACATCAGAGATACCACCCTCATCACCTTTTAGTTTGTAGCCTATGTGTCTTTACTCTCAGCACTTCAGGCTATAAAGAAGGTGGGTGGAAGTTTAAGTTCTGAGCCTTATGAAAACTATCATACTAACAGTGTGTTGAGAGTCCTCGTGTGTGTATTTGCTGAGATAAGAAGGCATTCTATGCGCACAAAATGAGTTCATTAGGCAGTGGGCTGCAATGAAGAAACACAGTTGCTTTTGATAAAGGGGCTGCAACTGGGGAGGAATGAAAGGTTTCATTTCCTGTCTTCGCAAGGCAACAGATCAGCCAGATCAGCCAGTGGCAGGGTAAAGCTGGGGAGGCTGGGTGACAGACAGGAGAATCGAGGAAGAGGAGGAGAGAAATACTAGGATTCAAGGAGCTATTACAAACAGGTAGAGAAGAAAACTTATTGTATCCAGAACATGCATATGTTCACAGGTGGGTTTCAGTAACAGACAAATACTACACGTTTATATATAAAGAAAATATATAAATCATATAGGCTATATGGATTGTAATGAGTGACACTACACGTTTGATAGGCTATTCACATACTGATTAAAAATGTATAACCTGAATGCAATTGTAAGTTGCTTTGGATAAAAGCGTCTGCTAAATGCATAAATGTAAATGTATTAAATGTGCACTATTCATTTTCAGCCCACTATGGAATCTGATTTTGCTAATTAAATCATGTTGCTCTTACATTCTTATATTGTGTTTCTCATTTGCTGTTTGTTCGTCACACCTTTATAACCTCTTTGGCACAGGTTAGAACACTGCTTGTGATGTTTATGAGGTATGATGTGATCTCTCCATTACATTTTCCAAGGCAACGTAGCTTTCACATTCTGCCAGCTTTTGTGAGGATCACTAAAACACAAAATAAAACATAACTTAACTTGTTTAGAATGCAACTATTAAAACCAGCATCTTAAGCCCATGATGTAGGCCTAATGTGCGTGTGCTGCCATTCGTTAAGCTGGGTGTTTTACATTTCCGCTAAATGGTTACATCACTTTGTCTTGAGTTGATCATTTTTGTATGAATAGTTTCAGAGAAATATGCACATTTTACAGTGACTTTAGGTGTCGAGCCGTTAAGACATTTTGCGTGTTCCTTGAAGAACTACAAACCCATTTTTGCCTGAGAGGGAAACAATTAATGTAATCATTTAAAATAGTATAAAGTGTAAAACAATCTAAAGCAGCAATTATGCTATTCGTTTATTTTGTCTGAGGTGGAAAAGAGATTTAAAAATATTGCTCTAAATCTATAATATAGTGTACAGCAATGGATTTATTTATTTCTAGCCTATTTGAATTTTTGTTTTGTTGTTAATGATCGATAATGCAAAGTGCTCGGAAGGTCTGCTGTTTTATGATTTCTTTCTCAGTTGAATGTCATTCATGTCAAATTCACACTGCAAAGGCGGTGACATAGAAGTGCTTCTGAAGTGGCATTGAGGTGTTTTCACACAGACTGTTTAATGCTGCTCAGAGTTGGCATACACCGTAATCACAACTGTATACTATAATACCAGGGCCCTAGCTGGTTACAGCAGGTTTAATTTAGTCTGGCTTTTATTCTGCATTACATCTTTAGACAGAATTTTGAGCATGCACAGAGCAGCCTTAGCTTAGCTCTGTAAATGTAAATATAAATAACTAAATAATACATTTACTTGCAGGTAAAACTTCTTATAGTCATTTTAAGAACCCCAACCCTTTTCATTTTGACTTCTTTTGGAGGTTCAAACCTTAATTACTGTTCCCTGCTTTTAAGTGGCCTTTTGTCAATAGTGTAGTCAAGTGAGATGAAGAGTATACAACTGAGAAAGCAAACTTTCTTGAACTAATATCAGTGTGAAGGGTCAAAATCACCAAACAAAAACAGTAAAGCAAAAATATGAGCAGAGTAGGCGTGAGAAAGCAGACGGGCAGATAAAGAGATGGTGTGATCGTTGCAGGGGAGAGAGGCAGATGTGACAGGGTGTTTAATATAGATCCTCCAGTCTGATAAAGCTGACAGGAGGTTCCCATCCCCAGAAGAGCAGGGACTCATAGGAAATTGCCAGAATGAAAAACAGAGAGAGAGAGAGAGAGGAGGATTACGTGACTGACACCCCTCATTACTCTGTATTTTTTCTCTCTCTGTTTTCTTTTTAGAATTCTCTAGAATTTGTTACTGAGCTTTAGAAGTATTCAGATATGGCTTTTGTTCAAAAATAAGCATGGTATGGTTGTACAACTTGATTAGTGTTAACATTCAGTAAAAAAAACTCCCGAAGGGACCTTGCATTGCAGTTCACATCGTGTGAAAGCAGTTACTCAACACTGTGTATGCATCTGAGTTCAGCTTGTGTGAGAGCAGAGGAGTGTTTGTTCAGGCCCAGCGTTTACATGCAATGTACTATAGATTAGTCCTTGATGACAGAAACTCAACATTACTGCTCGTCACATGGCTCTTGTTGCAAATGCAATGCCAGAATTTCAGATGCATTTGACTATTAATGTACCAAAAACAGAAATTTGAATCACGAATTTATGCCTGGTATTGTTCAAGATTCTCAATGCAATTTAATTCACCATGAATTATATAATAGTTATCATCGTTGTATAATCAGAGAATGCTTTCATTGTCAAATGTCTTAACTTACATATAAGATAATGTAATTTATAGTTTATCGTTAATAAAAACAACTAAAGTTAAAATGGCTTCTGGGGTCTATGAAAACTTTGTATTTTGAAATATTGAGGGGAAAATAATTGTCTATTTAATTGACTTTCAAATAATTATCCTAAATAAAAGGATACGTTGTCATAGCTTGAGGACTTTTGTTTTATTAATAATTATTTAATTGTGAAGTACAATTTAAAATAGCGGTTTAATATTTTAATAGCCTGTTTGTTCTATATAAAATCTTTACTGTCACTTTAGATCAATTTAATGTGTCCTTGCCGAATAAAATGTTTTGTTTACTTTAAAAAATATATCTCTGAAATATTTATATGTTTCTAATATATTTTATATTTAAATATTAAACAAAGTATCCAATAACAATACAAATTATGCTGATGATAATGATGATTATTATTATTATGAAAGACAACAATTTAAATGGACCCTAACTTGATACTATGGTTAAAATTTAGCAAGACATTTAGTCCATTAAGGATATTATAACTCTACACACCCAAACTTATTTGAACCCAGATATGAGAAAGAAATGTATCATTTAAGACATAAATGCAGCTGGATTATGTCCAGTGCTTTGATAATGTATCTGTAAAAGCAGAACATCATCTTTCGTTCACTATGTGGAAAGCCTCTCCTCCAGGGAAAAGTGTGAGGAGGAACGTGACTGACAGCTTGTGTTAATACAACGAGGAGAAGCTCTGACTCCTCTCCTCTGTGGACCAGTGTGTGTGTGTATGTGTGTAATCTGCTCCTTAGAACATCTGTGAGCAAGACCTCATTTCTCTACGCCCAAACCCACCTGATAACAGGCTCTCAGGGAGGAGTGTGCGATAAATGGGTTTTCTAAAGATGGGAGAGAGGGAATACACATGGATTAGCTCAAGGGAGAGTTAGACGGGATTCAACTGTAATCAAATTCAGTCAAAAAATGTATGCAAGTTATTTTTTTATATATTATGTTTTGTCATAATTATCATGTGTGGGGTGGGTAATATTTTAATGATTTTGAAAGGTCTCTTATACTCACAGGGCTGCATTTATTTGATCAAAAATACAGTAGAAAAACTGTAATATTGTGAAATACTATTACAATTTAAATTAATTGTTTTCCATTTAAATATATTTTAAAATATAATTTATTCCTGTGATGGCAACGCTGAATTTTCAGCACCAGTTTTCATGCTCCTTTGGAAATCATTTTAATATGCTGATTTTATGCTCAAGAAATATTATTATTATCATCAGATCTGTGCAACTTATTTTAATTTTTTTGTCAAAATGGTTATATTTTTCAGGACTCTTTGCTGAACAAAGTTCAAAATAAAAATTGATTTTAAATAGAAATCGTTTATATCAATTTAAATATCTTTACTGTCACGTTTGATCAATTTAAATGCACTCTTGCAAAATTATTTAAAAAAAATCAGAATAATTAAATTCTGAATAGTGTATATTTATGATTTATTGAACTTAAATATTTAATTTAATCACTTTGAAAGTTAAAATAGCCCAATGAAATCATCCAAGAATATCAGTCAGACAGATCCCTATTTTATAGATTAAACACAATAAAGACACACATCCATTATTAATACATATACCTTTATTTTATCTCTAATAATTAATATATGTATTTGACCTATACATATTTTCTCTTAACAGTCTCGGAGACATACATAGATCAAATTTGGACTTTATAAAGTACAATAGATTTTTAATACTTTGATAGACAGAATATTATATATAGCTGAGAAAGAAGAGGAAAGGTCAGCACTGGACTGAAGCGCACACACACACACACACACACACACACACACACACACACACACAGATGCACAATATAGACTCACGTCTACGGCATGCACACACACACACACACACTGATGGAACTGACCATGGCTTATTACTTCTCTACCTCGATGTACAGCTCACACATGTCAGTTCGACAGAGAAATCGACCTCCTCACATTAGCCCACTCTACGAATTCAACGAGTCAGCACAGAACGCCGGACCACACGAACAGCAAAACTCACAAAGTACACATGCACATACTTAGATGTCCAGTCACACCTTTTTTTCATGAAAAAATCTTGAGGATCAAGGCTGAAGCATTTGTAACAAGCACATTAGTATTTGGTTTCTGCTACTTAGTGTAACTCACATAAAGAAGTATGTAGAAAATAAATGCCAAAGCCCCCCATTGACATTGAGGAACATGCTAGTGGTCGATCAATAATGTTTTCTTCTTAGATTTTACATTTGGTCCCATTCTTTGTAAATAGTTAGTTTGGTCCCATGTAAATAGTAACCGGGTAGGCAGACACAGTAAACAAAATAAGCATTATATGAAAGAAATGCCACAAATGTCCCACAAATAAATACACATATGCCTAACAATTGGTACATAGCCTCCAAAAGTAGGCTAAACACTTAATATCTGTTACATATACGGGCATGGTGGTCAAAGACGCATTCATACACACATATACACTCACACACACACATACACACCTGTGCAAAAAACATTTAAAAACGTATGATTTGGGCCCTTGCTTGTCTCATAAAAAACATTCTGTTACATTCCTACTTTTACCTTTTCCACATCTGAAATGTAAAATAAAAAAAATTTACAAATTTTTAACAAAAAAGAAAGAAAATATATTCACAATTAGTGATGGATTCAGTCCACAAACAGCTTCTTTGAAGTCATACTTACACATTTCTATAATGACAATAAAGAAACAAAATAATTTTTGGCCTTATATATAAATGTGTACATGTAAAATAATATACCTGAAATTGGTCACAAAACAACTATAACAATCTTTATGTATTTAGTTACTATTTAAGGAAAAATAAATATTGTAGAAAAGCAATCTATATAAATTTTTAGATTTTCATAAAGTAAACTGAACCACTTGTGCGTCCATTCCTGTTCTTATCCCAAACTTCACTAAACATGTGCAAAAGTTTGGAGTTGGTGAGATTTTTTTATGTTACATGATCCTTCAGATATTAATCTGATGCTGATTTGCTGCTTAAGAACATTGGTTAGACTTTATTTTAAGGTTACAGTGTAATTATACATTTAAGTACTGAGTAATATTAATTAACTACATGTACTAACTATATGGTTATACCTAGGATTAGGGTTTGGTTGCATGTAATTATGCATAATTTATTGTTATTAATAATAGTAAGCACATGTAACGTGTAACAAGGACAACTTAAAGTGTTACCGAAACATTTCTTATTATCAATGTTGAAAACGGTTGTGTAAACAGTGATTTGTTTTCAGGATTCTTTGATAAATAGAAAGTTCATAAGAACAGCATTTATATGAAATAATATTTTGTAACAATGTAAAGTTCTTTACTGTCACCTTTGATTAGTTAATGTATCCTTGCTGACTAAAAGTAGTAATTTCTTTCAAAAAACAAAACAAATCTTACTGACCCCAAACTTTTCAACATAAGTGTACACGAGCCATATATAAATTGTTTGTAGAGATCTAAAATTAACAATAGAAGGACAAAACACAAACTCAAGGACTTGCTACGGCAGTCAGTAACTCATATGAGCGCTGGACACATGGACGGCTAGAATAAGAATAAAACAATGGCTGTATTCGGAGGCCTGGCCTCACCGTCACATAATACAGGTAGCAGATTCCTCTGGGGTGAGGTGTGAAGGGACGTCAGCCGAGGCCCTTACAGGAGACACGGGTCCCCTGCGTTTGTGCTACATGTCCAGCAGAAGAGGAAAGGTGTCACACGGCATTGGTGATGACAATTGTGTCTCTCTGTGGGCCGCTGGACCCCGGAGCCTCAGGGGTAATGCTCTTTAGCAGACGCTGCAGGGGTAAGCAGTGAGAGTGGTGAAAACATTTAAGCTATAGGAGGATGTTACAGTAAGTCAAACAGCTCAACTACAAATAAATATCTTGGAGATTAAACAACAGTGATATGTTGCAACTCTTGTCAGTTGAACAGCAGTGGGCTAAAACTCTATTCTGTGAGGCACATAATAACTCACCCCAAACCTGAAATGCTAAAGACATTGATAGTTACATCACAGAATCAACAAAGGTTAACCTTGTGTCATTTTTCATCATCTGCTAAACACACATCCTGTGACTAAAGCACACACACACTCATGGATGTATACAGTGACCGACAGCCATGTGCCTTGACTCCCTTTGATGTCTATCTTCACGTCTCAAACAGAGAACATTTACAACGTTATCAAGCTGATGCGTTGCAGCATAATTGCGTTTGTGCTGCTGTAATGTGTTTAAATGCCATTTTTAGATCTGGCTCACTTATTAGACCTGACAAGACACAGTAATTTATGTGTTTTGATGTTTTTGTATGTCTAGGCTCACCTGTTTGAAGGTCCCTTTGGTGGTGACTAGATGGTAGACCATGTAAGAAGGCACACAGATGAAGGAGGAGACTCCAATACAATAGCCGAGAACTGTGGTCCAGAAAGGGTACAGGTAGTCAAACAGCCTCAACTCGGGAGGGAATGCCAGGAAACTCCCAATAATGAACTACAGACATGAAACAATGAGAAAAATAACACAACTGTATTTGCATTTATGACATGCTGATATCTGGCAGCAGATAACAAATATCATAAATGAGAGGTTAAAGGGATAGTTCAGCCCAAAATTCAAATGCTGTCATCATTTACTCAACCTCATGTTCTTTTGTGTTCCTCAAAAGAAAGTCATACATGTGAAAATGATGACAGAATTTTCATTTTGGGGCAAATTGTCCCTTACAGTGTATTTGCATGTAAATGCACTTTCTGGACTGGGTTTCTGTAACTCAGACAGCATAGCATATCAAATCATGGGTATGAAGGGAATGCATGAACTGATAAAACCTTGAATGCAATGTAAGTTGTTTTGGTAAGTCACCAAATGCATAAACGTAATGTAATAGACTGACCAATAGGAAGCAGGGACAGATGGCTACCCAGCAGACCCTCCAAAACAGACCAGGAGCAAAGCCAAGCATCAGCTTCACGTCGTTGCAGAAACGCGTCGTCCCTGCACGTATTTTACAAACAGACTTAGTGCACATCGCCTGAAGCAGCATATCGGATTACGAAACTATTGAGGTACGTGATAAAATCTTGGAACTTATAGACGGTAGTTGAATAAGAAAGAACAGATGGACAACAGCAGAGTATAAAGTGACAGAAGTAGCTAAACAGTTTTATAGTTTGACATTATGACTTCTCTCCCTGCTGTAGCGACTAAAAATGAAATTTTCTTAGACTCTCAGGAGGCTAAAGGGTGCACAGTCCAAAATAAAGAAATATAAAAACTAGGAAGTTGAACAGTAATGTTTAGAATTTTTATTTTGACGTTTTGTGGGAGTTGAGGAACAAAAATGGACATATCAAAAGCATACATTTTCCGGCACCAGCCCAAAAGCCTCTAAGGGACCGTCTTGTCTAGACAATTCATTAAGAAACTACGTAGGGGTTTGTTTGCTTCATCAAACCAGCATGGATTCAGACCAGCAGCACAGTCAAAACTAAAGTAATATTTTGAATGATTAAGCTGCAATCCAATACATACCATAGAACCAGGAAACAGCAATGACCTCGAGGAAGACCACGGTGATAACAGCAGGGCCTGTGGCATACTCCTCAAATAGTTTAACAACAAACGCACCTCCCTACAAACACATTGCATCAGTATTAAAAGGAATCATTAATGTGCACACTTTGGAAAATGGCGTGTTATTTTGGTAATATTCCAAATTTGGTCTCCGGACAGTATTTAAAGCCTATTAGAGGTAGAACTGAAGGAAAATCCCCCAAAGCAAAACTACATTTTTGTTAGCTGTGCTGTTAGACTTACGTAGGTAAGAGTGGAGAGGGCGCCCAGATAACAGACGCACACTAGGCCGAGCACAAACCATTCTCTCCTCCTGGCCAACAGGTGGGGGAACTCGTCCAACATGGCTGTAATTACCCCTTCCAGACCTGCAAACTGTAGTGCGCAAACACACAAGAGAGGCATGGGATGAGAGAAAAGTAGGTCAAGGACCGATTCAAGCGTGTACAGGCATTAATTCGAATAATGCTCCTTATAAGGGAAATACAGCAATCAGTGGATTTTGACATTATAATCAAACAGAAATAGACTACATATAGAGTTATATCATTAGCAGACTGCATTAATCCATTCCTGACATGACTTCCCTAGTAAAAATATAAATATACTCAAATGTATTTGAAATACATTTATTTCATGCTAAGTATACTACAAATGCATTTACATAGTTATGAACTTTATAAAAATACCCTGCAATTGCACTTTTGGTAAACTAAACTAGTATACTTAAAGTCTGCTAAACTGGAACAACTAATTTTGTAATTAATGAATTTTAATTGTGCTGAAGACCAACTAAAGATATGCTAAAGTATATTTGATTGTGCTAAAGTAAAACTAATGCGATATTATTCAAAGATTAGAACACATATCAGGCTTAATATTAAGTACTATGTATTGTGCACAAGTAGTACTCCATATAAAGTTGAATTTTTAAATCAGTAAGTCCAGAGGGATATGTCAATAAATATATGTTAATAGATTTGAACTATGCTTAGTATGAAATACATTTATTTTAAATATATACTTTTTTACTGGGGTCGATTGTGTGTGTGTGGTCATTATAGGGACATGAATGGGTTAACTATGCATGCTGAAGACCTAATGTAATGAAACACTGTTGACAATACATTTTACTAAATTCAGAAACAATAAGCGGAGTAAACAGAGGGAAAAATCTAATTCATTAAGGGAGAATTCATTGGCTAGTATTTCAAGAAAGCAAGAAAGACTGACCGTGCTATCCAGCCCCAGCATAATTATCATGAGGAAGAATATGATGGCGAAGAACGTAGCAGCCGGCATATTGGCAATAGCCTCAGCATAGATGATGAAGAGCAGACTGGGACCTTAGAGCACATGCATCCAATCAGGACAGGTAAATCAAATGTAATTTTAGTGTAAACAGCCATATCACATAGTTTCAATGCAATGATTTGCAATTGATATTAGGGTTTAAGTAATAAAAAAAAATTAATTGGTACTTAATTGAATGGGAAGGTGCCATAAAGCAAGAATAAAGAAATTAGGTAGAAATGAAATGCGGTGCTTACCAGCATCTTTAGCTACAGTCTCCACACCTTGATGGCGCATCTCTGCCATGTAGCCCAGCACGGTGAAGATCACAAAGCCTGACAGGAAACTGGTCAAACAGTTCACTGAGCTTGTGATCAATGCATCTCTGCAATTCAAAGAGAGATATAAAAGAAAAATGATAAAAAGATAAATAGCTTAAACAGTGACAGAGAAAAAGGATAATAGAAAATAAAAACTAGATTTTTAGAAAGCAAGCGATTGAGAAAAAGTGTTGTGGTGATTTCAGGGCATTGCTATGGTTTTAAGAAAGGTTCCTAGGTGGTTTCTTACAGCACCAAGTCAACAGAGTCCACCTCCAAGTCTCTATCATATTCTGGTTCTTAGATAAGTCAAAATCATTTTTTTCCCACACTTTTTTATCATAAATAAAGTTGCTTAGAGAAGTAATAGCACTCCTTTCCTCAACAAATATAATGATTCATGGTATCATTTTGGCTATAGCCTGAACAATGCTGGAAGAGTTATGCACCAAAGTGTAATACTTAGGATTAGGCCAACGTCAAACCTGCATAGAAACACATGCAAAAAGATTCTGGAAATACAGTGTGAATAAAGTTCACATTTTAAGCTCAAGTTTGTGATAGCAGAACCTTAGTGCAAATAATAGAAAATGACAGCAGGATAAATGTGAGCCAGGTGTACTTGTAGCAGTTGTTATGAAAGGGATTGTAGCTGGCAAAGGCCAGGAGAACACCAAAGCCTGGACCCAGAGAGAAGAAGATCTGTGCAGCTGCATCAAGCCAAATCTGAAAAAAAAACACAGACGGAGTGATTTGTCTGTAAAGATTTTCATTCATCCATATCATGCCTGACAGATGGCAGGAAATATGTGTTATAGGGGAAGAGGGACACAGCAACCAACATGGATTGTGCAATGTCTTAGTATTTAGAATGGTTGATTTAGTTGCCACTCACTGTAGTGGTTAAAAGTTTGCCCCAATCAGGTTTCAGGTAGAAGACCACTCCTCTCCATGCTCCCGGGAGGGTGGCTCCTCTTATCAACAGGATCAGCAGCACCAGGTACGGAAAGGTAGCCGTCACCCACACTACCTGCCAGAAAGAGTCACGAAGAAGCTGCTGATAAACAGTTTTAACTCAAAGTTGGCAATTCTTTTTCTTTGAGGTTTCCTGTATATCTTACCTTGCCGGAGGTCTTGACCCCTTTCCAGATGCTGAAGTACACAACAATGAAGATGAACAACAGACAGAGGGCTAGTTGCCAGCTCACCCAGCCCAACTGATGAAGACCAGGGGACAGATGAATCTGCAGGACCTGCCGTCTAAGGACATGAGAGAAGTTGGTTGACAGTTTATAAAGACAAACATAAGTAGAAGCTACTACTGGGAGATAAAGGTGTCACAGAATAGTAAAAAAAAGGGTAACACTTTAGTATAGGGACCAATTATCACATTAGCTAGTTGCTTATTAGCATGCCCATTATTAACATATTGGCTGTGGATCTCTAATCCTACCCAATACCTACACTTAACAACTACCTTACTAACTTTAGTTCGTTTATTGAGGCAAAAGTCATAGTTAATGTTTTGTTAATAGCAAGAATTGGACCTTAAAATAAACTGTGACCAAAAAAGCTTAGTGAGTAGGAAAGGACTCATCAGTGCAAGACAGTTAGATAAGAACAAGAAGCAACATTTATATAGAAAACAGGAAATACCGGCAGCACAAATAAAAAGTGGGAGCTATCAACTAAATGAAGCCTCTAAATCTCTCCTAAAGCAGCGGATACACAGACCCAGTCCCCCCCCCCCTGCATCTTTTAAGAGAGAGCAACACATTCGCTCTAAATCTCGTTAGTTCAAGAAGCCTAGCAAATGCCAAGTTCTTAGCTCTATCCCTTTCAACCTGGACTTGCACTTACACGCACTTACTTATAGAACTCTTCAGCCGGAGAGATAGAGTTGCTGGTCCAGGAGACATTCAAGTCGGAGGACAGGTAGTGGGTGCAGTTGGGAGTGTTCCACTGGTTGGTGCAGGTGGTCCAGGGCAGTGTGGCACGAAAGGAGGACAAGAGGTAGTAGAGAGCCCAGGCCATTATGGTATTGTAGTAGAAGGCGATGTAGAGTGCAATGATGCAGATGGCATAGCCTATACCTACAAAAGAACATGATTATGCAAATGTTTCTAGCACCTTCCATTTTGGGGCAGTGGCTGACATTTTGGACAAAGTTGCATTTACATAAAATCAAGTTTCTTAAGCAGCTGGCATTTTACCAGGTAAATGTGACAATTTCCATAACAGAGTCTTAGTTATCAACAAAGAGAGAGCGGGATCGTAAGAAGTTTAGAGGAAGGTCAAGGGAGAGTGTACTATCAACACAGCACATGTCAGTCTGCCGTTATCTGTCTGACCCTTAACCCGGGTTCTTAGTCTCAGAAGTCTGAGCCTTGTGAAGCAGACCAGTCTTACCCTTGAAGATGGGGCAGATGTGTTTCCAGATGGAGATACACCCGCTGCGGTGAAACTGGCCCAAAGCCAGTTCCATGTAGAACAGCGGCACGCCACCAAACACAGCCATCAGCATGTACGGCAGAAGAAAGGCACCTAAACACAAGGATTTAGACAGGAAGCGGAATTGAACTTCACGGTTCCATTGCAGTGGTCTTAACACATCCTGAAAGCACTATTGTACTTACAGCAAAGACGCTAACATACACAAAAAGTTCCTGTTCAGACATGCCCCCAGGTTCTTGATTAAAGCTTTAAATGTGAGCTTTTGACGTGAATGCTATAGCTGTTGATTGAACAGCAGGGAGACAGATTATTAAGCAATATGAGAAAGTCCCACCCATGAGAGCCACAATTAATGGTGTTGGTTGCGGTGAGTGTCTCCCTGCCCGCGCTATCTCTCATGCACTCCCTTTGCATGGTGAAACAGGAAATTACAAAGATATTATTACTTGAAATTCAATGAAAGGAGACTAAAGCCTGTTTGTACTGACGAGGCGAGCTGGATCGCACAAAGACAGGAGGCAACAGCAGAACTCCCCATTGTCTGTTAGTTCTTTTTAAGCAAACATCACCTAGTTGATCTTGTCTCAAAGACAGAAATCTTTCTTTTAATCTTTCTCTACACAATATTTGTTTAATTGCATCACACTTATCTGTCTCAGAGTTGCCTGCGGCTTTAGTATCACTATTGCCTAGCATGTTTGACCTTACCCCCTCCGTTTTGGTAGCAGATGTAGGGAAAACGCCACACATTGCCCAGGTCCACTGCATACCCGATCACCGACAGCAAGAAGTCCATCTTTTTGCTCCAGGTCTCCCTAGGTGGATCCAAGCTAGTCTGCTGGACCACCAGAGTCTTGAAGGCCCCAGGGGTGTTGGCCCTGTCCGTCCCAGCACCCCCACCGTCCCTAGGGCTTTGTGGGGATGTGCTGGGATAACCGTTGGAGACCTGCCCAGGCCCGGAGCAGGATTTCTGACCCTTCTCTGCAACGCTGTCCGCAACCAGCCTTCCGTTTTCTTGTGACTCCTGTTCTTTCTCACGCTCTCCCTCATCGTCTCGATTCATCGTCACTGGTTGTTTCATCTCCATGGTGAGGACTGCTGTTAGGGTTGAGACGGTGGTCCTCTTGCACTGGCTGATATCGCGCCCATGAGGGGATAGAGAGCCTGGAGAAGAAGGGCTGAGTTTGGAACGGAGCAGGCTGGGATGGAGAGAGCAAGGAGAGTGTGACCGGGCCTTAACCTGTGCGTTTTAACAAGCTCAGGTGGGAAAACAGGGAAACACCACTCAGGCCCAGCTGCAGAACAAAGAGAGGGGAATTTCAGATGGCGCTGGAGGGAATTTAGCATAGATTTACCCCTGTCATTCTCATACAAACTGTTCTTAAGAAATGATACATCATCTTTGCCAGAAAAAAAAACATATGTTGTTTTGAAGTTCTGGAGATTTTGATAAAATATGCTCTTACAACATGGGGTTAAAGCTGTAAATGCTAAGTGAACTCTGTACATGCCACAGCAACATAAGCCTTCGGGAGCTGCCAAGACTCTCATTATTCTCATTTTCCTTGACACTGTTGTTACTTAACTTAAAATAAGAGACTGTACCCGATGTTACACACAGATGCATTAGATTACAAAACATACACTTAGCACAGCCTTTTCCCTAATTTAAACTGATCTTA
The DNA here is from genome assembly GCA_027422405.1 of Ptychobarbus kaznakovi. NCBI lineage: Eukaryota > Metazoa > Chordata > Actinopteri > Cypriniformes > Cyprinidae > Ptychobarbus > Ptychobarbus kaznakovi. Next base: position 15,624,293 of record CM049813.1, read on the forward strand.
TATACATTTATGGTACACTTACATTTAAGTAATAGTTAAGTAATTCCAAACATTACGACATGTTAAACAAACACATGCAAGGCATGAAAGACTATTTGCAACAATATTTTTTAAATAGTTTTTATTTCAGGACAGAAATGAAGGATCACTTGTTGATTGATCAATACACTGTTAATCATTACCAATAATTTATTATACTGTGATTTAAAGTGCACTTCAGCATCCAAAATTAGCAGGAGGGCAAGTTGCTTCCAGCAACAGCTTTATTTTCCACCTAGCATTCTGTGAAAGCTGTTTGTAATTACTAGTTGAAATTGATGGGCAGTGATGCAGGTGGGTGAAAAGATATTAAGCAACTACTATTCATCACAACTTAATGATCACAATAATGTCAGGAATAATTGAGAGGGGAATAACATTTTTTTCCCTGCTTGCCTTTTCCTCATACTATAACAGCTAACGCATTTAATTTAGTTTCCATCAGGGGATTTTTTTACCGCCAAAATTGTTTATTATTTATTCAAAGTGAATCATTTGTTCCTTTAAAACCCATTTATAAAAAGTAAAAATCTATGAATGATTTTATGATGGATTTGGAGAAGATGGAAAGTGTTCCGCACTATTAAAATCAGACAAAAAGCCAAATGTTTGCACATATCCAGCATGGCAACTTATCAATACAATTAATTTGTATGTAAAAGTTGATTCGTCCAACATGACTCAAAAATTACGCACAGGCATATTTTATGTGGAATGATTCGAAAAGTTAAAGGAAATTATTATGCCATATTATCAATCATTTGTAAATGTTGACAAAAAATTTAAATGTTTTACAGCTTCCACCACATATCATTTTCATCCAAGCGTCACAAGAAGACAAGATAAAAGACATTGAATTACAAGTTTTATCTAAGATGTTTTTCTCGACAAAGATTATCTGATTGGCAAACTGCCTGATTTTTATTATTTACAGTCCTATCTATTTCTACTTTCTGTACGTTTTTCTTTGCACGCACTAAATCAACCCACAGATCTGCTCTCTTTCACACAAACTAAATCAACTCTCCTTATACTGAGCATCTCGGACACCTCGGTTACATTTTTGTTCATAATCACAGATAATAGCGAGGTCAAGATCAGTGCAGCTATGTTATGTAAAGAGTTTGTTCGGTTACCGGGATCTCATGCCAAATGTGCTTATCTGTTACTCCACTATCTTCATTATTACACATCTGATATACACATAAATGCCAAATGAAATAAAGTTAATACGAACAGTTTTATAACCGATAGATATTCAGATAAAACACTTCCAGTCCCATTACAGCATCATTAGACTCATTACAACGAGCTGCCAGAGTTCTTCAGGGTTCTCAAAAACCTCCACTACAGCAGAACTAGACTTCAACATTTTAATGAGCTGAAAATATCTGTTAAAGTACAACTTTATCAACATTAAACTGTTGACAAAGGCTCAATGGCATACATAGCAACATCAAAATTCCTCCTGTTACACATGCAGGCGCGTACAGACACACACAAGCAAAGACTTGCAACCCAAACTCGCTTCATTATCACACACGGAGCCACACACACCATGCACAGTGCAACCCTACCGTGCTGCGGTTGAGCAGTTCTGTGGGGGTCTGTGTTAGGGTGGTGACCAACACCGTCCCTGGGAGCCTGGTGCTCAAGACACACCCCTTTCACCCCTTCTCGCTCTCTTTCTCTCTCTCACTCAGTCTTCCTCTACTTTTTCATTTACCAAAGAGTCTTTAACTTGCTTTGTGGTAGTCACCCTAAGGCACTTCACATGTAGTCACATAGAATTAAGCTCAATAACAAAATTATGACCCCTGCTACCAAACATCTGTTCATGGAAAACACAAGAGGAATGAATGGAGAGTGCAAGCCCTCGTTTAAAGCACATCCACATACTATTTATTTAGTGTAGGCCTGACCTACATTCGCAAAATCCCACTAATATATTTGACTTACACATAGATCTTAATTTGACATCAGGTTCAAGAGAAACTGCCAAAAAGTTTAAAAGAATCACATTTACAATTAATTGTAAACTCATCAAAATTATGAAAAAAAAAATTATTCCAAACAATTCAGATTTATTAAATGGGTCTCTACTTTAAGCACTTGTTGCCTATTCTTAATTATCCAGTCCAATTCTCTCTCTCCTCTCTCACACACACACACACACACACACGTGTGTGTGTGTGTGTGTAGTTTGTAATTTAGCAATTTATAAATGTGTGTGTGATAAATATGTAAACAACTAGCCTAATAACTAATTACAAAACTAATTTCAAGCATATAAGCATGACTCAGATCAAAATGTTTTTAAATGATAATAAATCATATAAGTTTATCCTCAATTAACTAGTCCAACTCACACACACACACACACACACACACACACACACACTCTATTATTATCATATGTATGCATTTTTTACATTTATAAATATGTGTGTTTGTGTGTGAAAAATATGTAAACAACTAATACCTGATTACAAAATTATTTTCAAGCATATAAGCATGATTTCAGATCAAAATGTTATTAAGATGATAATAAATCATATAAATCTAGTAAAGTGTGTCTAGACCTTTGACTGGTAATCTATATATTCTCAATAAAGTGCAAACAATGATGTTGTTTGGAAGGCTTGCTGTAAAAATAGAATAAAAACAGTTAAAATACAGGCCTTGTTTGTCAATTCATCTTCTAAGTGCCATGGCGAATAAGTGAATTACGCACACAGTTAAGTCCCTAATTGTAAACAAGATTTTAGAGATAAATATGAACACACAATGTGGTTTCCACATGGATTTTAAGATGGACATAATGTAACAATGTAAACAATAATGGTTAAATCAACAAGAAAAGATAAATACACTACCCTTATGTTCTTCTGAATGATCTGCGATCCAGAAATAACACAGCTAAGATTAACGATGGACACAAAACCTATTATCTTTTGAAAATTAAACACCATACACTACAACACAACTGACACTCATTGCCTTTGAACAATTCAAAAACTGTAAGTTGTCCATTTCTTAACATAGCATTAGAGATTATTAAAATGCCTTTGTTTACTTGAATAAAAGCTATCACCTCAGGGCAAACACAAACAAACCACACACACACACACAACACACACACACACACACACACACGCACGCACAAAACAATAATGTAAGAATAACGCAAGATTTGCATTTTGGAACACAGAGAAAGTAGGTCATAGAAAGTCCTAAAACTGCCATACAGTGTGCAACCTATACATCAACTTGTGGGGTCAACTATTTTGATAATGATTATTATTATTTTTAAAGAAATTCTACTACATTAAATTAAACCACAGATTATTTTCGTGGTGTTAAAATGTGCCTTGTCCAGTGTAAATTGTATTTAGGTGTTTTTTTTAACATACACATCTGTTATTATGTGATATCACCTGAAAATGTTTTTTAAACTGGTCCTAAGGTGATTTTTGGTGATTTTGTAAGTTTATACAGGTGTCCTAGTAGAGTAACTAAAAGTGTTCTTTAACTAACTATGAAATTGTCAGGCAACTTTTGTTAAATTTTACTGGCATATATAGGCCTATACATAGCCTATTTTTATCATGTATTAGAGAGAGGGGGTATGTTTTATTAGTTCGTCATATTTTTATGCAATTTTTTTAAGTATTGAAAAGTTTGTTTGAAAGTGCTGTCTTTTTCTCAAAAGTATCTTTTAGGCGAAATTAAATGAGTAACGTTAAAGGATGTTGCTATCACGTGCATTTCTAAATACTTCAGTGTCATAATATGAGTAGAAAACAAGACGGTTGGCAGCTTTGCTTATCTCTGACATATTGTTGTGAGTTTTCCAGTTTCCGTTTAGACAATTAGGAGTTAGGAGATGGGACCGAGGGATCGGGGGCACAGAAGAAGGAGTGCTGGCAATGTGATGAAGGCACAAATGGACCGAAGGAAGACGGGACGTTTAATCTGTCTAACGACCCTAACTAGAGAACACAAAGAACCGCCTCAGGAGAACAACATTAAAGATCCTTCATCTTAATTATTATTTTTACCTCCTTTAAAAAAATTCAGGTGTTTTTCCACATTTATTCGCTGTCAAATCTGTTCTTTTTATTGAGAAGGATGTTCTCTGGACATGTTTTAGGGAGAAACAGCGCCCTCTACAGAGCAGCGAGGAACTGCAAACACACTACCCAAGTCGCTTTTACAGGTACAAATGAACCTTTACGTATGAAAGACAGACGTGTAACGTGTTAGTCAATAACCTTTAAAATATTAAAACATACCTAACTAAACACAGTTTTAAATATTTGCTTATAAGCGTATCTAAAGAGAAAGATGTAGAAAGTGTGACCTACCTTACTGATGTCAAGTTGAGTTCTGCGGTTCATGCTAATTTGAGATCTATGCAGCGTCACTCAGGTGACAATACAAATCATTTCCCCCACTTTTTACACGCTAGCACTCACACACTGTTAGCATACACAACTAATGTAAAACACCACGAACATTTGCTGAGGATCCATTACATCCAGTTTCTCTTGCCCATCTGAAGGCTTTTGCAAATATTGCCTCAAATGTCAACGAAAGGCTGACTTAGTTTTACAGCTAGATGTAATACACGCTACAACCCTGTTTTAAATCCTCAAAGACAAACACATGTAAGATCCCGCAAACATTCACTCAGTGGCTCTGAAAGACACAGTTACACTTACACTTGTTTGGAGAACAGCAAGTCTTTCCAATCTGTCTGAGCTAGTAGGTTAATCCGCAATGTCCAATGAACTGAAAGGCTGGAGGGAAACAGAGGGATTGGGTGAAGGTATCTCAACTAGGCAAAACAGATTTTAAAGGAGGTAAATAAGAAGCTTAGATTGTGTCTGACAAATGCACTCCCCTTTAAATTTCTTGCTAACCAGTGGCAGATCGGCATGTGAAAGAACTAAGAGCACAAGAGTCCAGAGTCCCAGTTTCAGCACTCAACTAGACTTCTTGGAATCACTCTCTGTTGGGATGAGGATTTAAAGGCATAATTGTTTGATGGAATGGCCAACAAAAAGGTACTGTTCCTCTGAGGTCTTTAAAAGCCCGTCCACATATTTTAATCTATTGTGGGGCCTTGGTATTTCCTATGACCACAGTCTTTGCTAAGTTCAAAAAGGTACCGTCTCTACAAGGAAGTGGAAAGATTGTGTTCAATCCATGCAAAATAATCTGATAATATAATGTTATGTTGTTGGAAGGTGCTCATTTTAAGTCTTAAAGGGACAGTTTGCCATAGAAAACGCATTTTACTGAAAAATCTTGGTCACAAGGAGGACTGAAACTGATTTGGCAGAACAAAAATAATACATTTAAGAAGTAAATTCATTATCAGATTTCAAGTAATTAGCCAAAAATATGCATGACTTATCTCATATTGAAATGACCAGTTAACGTGTTAACTTTGGCAACCCTAAAATAATACCGATAAACTACATATTCATATTTAATATTTAAAAATAATATAAATCATTTTTTGGTATATTTTAAATTGATCAAAAACTGAATGTAAAAAAACTGCTAATAAACTAAGCTAATAAACTATAATGAAGAAAAACTCAAATGAAAATGACATTCAAAAATATCAAAATAAATTAAAATACAAATAAAAACTAAATTCTAAACGAGTAACTTCATTATGTGCTCCTTAATCTTGGCTTAACCATTAGTTTACACTGAGCATAGGGTATAGGTGCATGATTATAAAATAAGTAGTTTACATCCCTTTTCCTTCATACACACTCCTGTGTGGGTGTAATTAAGGAGAATTACCTCCTCTTAATTAGATTTAACACAGATCAAGCTGACTCAATTCAATTTGTTCAAGTTTAATTACAAATCGATCTTTTATGCCTCTTAAAACTGGCTGATTTTAGACTCAGACTTGAATAAAGATCCGCAGAGATGAGATGGCCTTCAAACAAAGTACTATAGGAGTGCATATGTAGCTTTTTCTGCAGGCACGTTCTGAGGTGAACTCCAACAGATAACGTCATAGATCTCAAGCCATGATTTAACACATGCTGCGCTGACAGTCTTCCAATGGGATCTCAAATAATCCTGTCTGTTGGTGGCGAGCGTTGCACCTAGGATGATGTTGTAATGAAATTCTACTACATAATCCAATAATGGTTGGGTTATGTACTACACACACACACACACACACACACAAAAAATGCTCACAAAGACTGCAATTATTTGATCAAAATTACAGTAAAAATTAATATTAAATCTATTTTAAAATGTATATTATTTATTCCTGTGATGGCCAAACTGCATTTTCAGCATCATTATACCAGTCTTAAGTGTCACAAGATCATTAAGAAATCATTCTAACATGCTGATTTGCTGCATAAGAAACATTTCTTACTGTTATCAATGTTAAAAACAGTTGTGCGTTTTAATATTTCTGTAGACCCAACGACACATTTTTTTCCAGAATTATTTGATGAGTAGAAAATTCAAAATAATTCTATTTATTTACAATTAAAAAAAATTGCAATCCAAAGTGTATTTTTGCAAGTGTAACTTTTGATCAATTTAATGCATCCTTGCTAAATTAAAATTCAGATTTCTTCCACACAAATAAAAAAAAAACTTGAATGGCAGTATATATATATATCTCAAAGATGCCAGAATTCAAATCACGTAATGCTGATTAAATCAGGAATTATACTGAGCAAATGACGCACTGAAATGATTCCACACTCAGACTCCAGTGATAATTAAAAAAGAGGCAAAATGTTTTATTTTTTTATCTCTAGAGTAGGCTTTTTGTGAGAGGGTAAAAACCAGTTGGAGGCGGAGTCAAGCAGACCAGTGCCTGCGGCTCCCGTGGTTATGCCAGGGCTCCCATGGGGTCCCAGGCCGGGAGGACGATGGGGTCCTGCTGATTGACATCCAGCACTTCAGGAGGGAGGAAATTCTTATCCACCACCACCTCGTACACATACTCAGAGAACCACTCGTCTGTCATGATCAGATATCCTGCAGGAAGAGGCAGAGATGAGGCACGGACAACAGACAGAGATAAACGGGTAAAATGAGAGATGAGCACAAGATAGCGGGACGGAAGAGTGGAACACCATTTAATTTGCCAGCAGCAGAAGCTCTTATGAGAAACTTCAGCTTAGCTCACTAGGTTTGAACAGAGCTCAATCTGCTAATTAAAAGTGTAACTAAGCAATATATGGCGGTATATAAAGTCCAAGTCTGAGAGATGTCCGATTTAGCGCCCGCCTCGTGAGACGGGATTTTTCATCACATGCTGAAATCCGATTAGAATTGCGAGTAAAACTTTAACAGCAAACAGTGTTTAACGCTGCCAAATCTGATGTCAAATGAAAACCTGATCCCATTAGCTCCGCACAATCTCCATTGTTCACATGGAGGGAACGAGCCACACCTAGTCTAGATTGCCCGTCTCACCACCAAAAAGGTTTGATTTTTAAACAAGCAAACACACATTTGAACAATATTTTTAATTCAGGATGTGTCAGGATCTAATCGTGTTCATTAGTGGCTCCTGATAAAGCCAGTTCCTCTCTTAATCTCTTAAAGAAAGTAGAAAAACTTGACATCAGGAATGTTTTGCCCTGTTAAAAGCAGGATGTAGATGATGATAAGCTTTATTTCACTCAGTGTTCACTCCTGGGCCATGACTGTTGACTAAGCCGAATCAAACACCTAGTGAAAGAGAGCAGAACATACTGTGCACAAATGAAGCAGTAGAGCTTGGATTTCCATGCATCGCTACCTCCGCTCAATGCTTTGGTTATCAGAGTGTGATTTTTCTAAATAGTCTAAGTGTGTGCAAATGGGGCATCGTTTTTGGATAAGAACAGACTTTTAATGAGGCTGAGAGAAGCCTCAGAGACAAACGGTTCTGAATATGAAAAAACAAACAGATTTTTGCTACAAAACCTCACGTTTATTTGAGTAGCTAGCAGTCTTTGATTGTGTTTGTAATACAAATCATACATTCCTGGGGGGCACAAAGCATCTGAGAGAATATTTACCTCTCTATTCATCACTCCACTTCTACATCCATAAAATCTACCAGCTTCAGGGGCCTCCAGTGAGCCATTGACCGCATTATAAATATTCTGTCAAAATCAGTTATACAATTACCCCTCTTTAAACTCTTGTGCGTGCCACAATATGCAAAAATAGGCCAGAATGAGGCAGAAATGATCAATCTTACAAGCCTGAAGCCTGTATTCCTTCAGAACGTTTACATGGCCCGCAGATCACATTAAGGTCTAATCTTCAGGGGAAACAACTGTTATGACCAATTTGAGAGCCCTTAACCCCTTCAACCTCAACAACACATTTTTCTAATTCCCCTCCTCGTCTAGCTGTCAAACACTGTTGCTGGAAAACACAAAAAGTTCTGATTTATGTACTGCAGTGATGTTCTGAATTCATAAACAGCTGTGATTAGATGTGATTCGTCATTTATTAATATGCTGTGCGCTGTAAGGCTGATATTTTTAAAACATTGGCAGATTGTTAAAGGTGAAGCGTCTAACTACTGCTCTACCAGTGTGATGTTGGAGTTGCTTACGGTGTTGAATATTAAAATGATATACTTTTAAATAATGTCTAAAATTAATAACTTTAAATGATACAGGTGGATTTTTTTTTTTTTAGATTTGCTGTCATTTAACTATGCAAAACATACGAACACCAAACCTTTTGAACGTTAATATATGTGCAACAGAAATAGCAATGCTTGCCTTAGAAACACCACAGAACCACAGCATTTACACATTTTGAGGAAGTCAACCTATGAAGGCCTTTGTATCTCATTAAACCAACAAAAGAAAAAGTATTTTAACATGGAAAAAATGACACGCTTCACCTTTAAGGCAAACTTTGAACTTTTTAAATGAGCAGATGTAGGAACCTGCAAGGAATCATTTTCTACGCAAAACGAGCAGGCCAAAATACCTATAATCTTCTGAGGAATTCAGGTCTATGGAAGCGGAAAGAAAACGGCAATGTGTGCGTGTGCACACACTCGTTCTTTCTCCAGGCAGCCAAAGCTAATTAAACAGCCCCTCGATGTTGCGTCTGTTTTAAATAAGACGGTGGGTATGGACATGAGGTCCAGCTGTGAGCGGGTCTACAGATGTGCCCGGCGTGAATAACACACACAGCATGCTCTAAACCTCTCAATCGAGAGAGGCCCAGCAAAGACCCCACGCTAAATCAAATATCCTAACTCCTGGTGTTCTCAGACAAGAGTTAAATTAAGTCATTGAAGAGCGGACTAAGGAGCCCCAAGAGGTAATCCTGCTGCAAATTGAATTATTCAATGTCAAAAGCTAAATATCTGTAAATTAGGAAACATATATAAGCAGCAGACAGATGGTAACCCCCTCACCTTTATTCCCACGGTCGTCTCCCCACGAGTTCTCTACACGCCACTTCTCATAGCATTCCTCCTCCTTTCCATTCTGTGGACAAGAGACAGAGGTGATTAAAAAGGAGAGTGAAAGTCCATCCCATACACATGACAATCATAGTGTAGTGGATAGAGATGTGGAATCATAACCGAAAGGTTTTAGGTTATCAATGGATGATATGTAAACTATTGCCAATGTGACTCTGGGCAAAGCACTTAATCCCAGGTGTTACGTGTTATTTATGATAAAAGCACCTGTTAAATGACCAAATTATAGAAACAAAATGAGACTTTAATAGCATACACCTCTGTTCAAATGTTTGGGGTTGGTAAGATATGGGGCCCTATCATACACCCCTGGCGACGCAAGTGTTTTTTTGCTAGTTTCAGCCCGATGCAGTTATCACTTTCATATTCTGTGCCACGTTGTTTAAATAGCAAATGCATTTGCACCCATTTGTACACTCATAGGCGTGTTGGTCTGAAAACAGGGTGTGTTCAGTCACATTATTGGCACATTGCTATTTTGAGGCAAATGAAATAGACAGCGCCATTGACCAACTAAAACCTGGTCTAAAGTCAATGCCGCAGTAGTTTTTTGTTATTTAAAGAGTGTGTTAGTAATATGCATCTATAGGCGGGTCCACAATGGATTACAATGTAAAATATTATTATTGTGTAGGCTACATAAATATAAAAATGCCTACATGTCATAATGGATTAGTCATTGCAAGTATCAAAATTAAGCTACCTTGCGCACGAACAGACCCGTTTCTTTTCTGGAGACGCGTTCAGTCTTTGCACTTGCAAATTATGCCTTGTAAATAGCGAATCCGCCATGGCGCGAGCGCAACTGGCTTTTAAAGGGAATGGGAGATCCGCCATGGCGCGAGCGCAACTGGCTTTTAAAGGAATGGGAATGAGCCCAAAACACACCCATTACTGATTGGTTTACTGAACAAGAGAATAAAGGGCCCAAAACACACCCATTACACATAGACAATGCGCCCGGTGCACCGACCGTTTTTCCTGTCGTTAAACAAGCAAAAGTGGTTTCGGACAGGCCCCAAGTGCACCTGCACCTTAGATCATGACCTTAGATCGTTAAAATAGGGCACTTTATGTTTTTGAAAGAGCCTCTTTTGCTTGCTAAGCCACATTTATTTGATCAAAAATCAGTGTTGGGGTAACGCATTACAAGTAACGTAATCGGATTACTTTTTTAAAACAACTATAAAAAGTAACATTACTTTTTAATTTACAAGAAAATATTTGAGTTACTTTTCCAAATAAGTAACGCCAGTTTGTTTTCCCATTTAGTGACTGACAGCATGGTGGTACTCTTGTCATTGGTGGCGGAGACTGACACAGAAGAGAATTTTTTTTTTGCAAAAAAGCGTATTCTCATAGTGTCATTAAATTAAGGTTGAACCACTGATGTCACATGGACTATTTTACCAGTGTCCTTAATATGTTTCTGGGCCTTGAACGTGGTAATTCTGTTGCTGTCAATGCAGGGTCAGAAAGTTACCGGATTTCATCAAAAATATCTTAATTTGTTCCAAAGATGAACAAAGGTATTTTTTTATGGGTTTGGAACGACATGAGGCCGAGTAATACATTACAGAATTTACATTCTTTGGTGAACTAACCCTTTAATGCATCCTTGCTGAACAGAAGTATTAATTTGGTATATTGAGTATTATTTGTTCTGTATTTCATATTGTTGTAATGTCTAGCTGCTCTTTAAACCTAAGCTATCTTTTGCTTATTAATAAAAAAGGGCAAATAAGCCCTATGCTTTACAGCACATGTACACTGATGCTGCCCACCGGGTGCCAGAGAAGAGAATAATGAAACTCTGGACATGCATATGGTGACTTATGAGGGCAAAATAGTCAGTAATCTCAAAAACTGCTTGTAATTAAACAGGCCGGATGTCTGCAGAGGGAGGAAGAATCTCGAGGTCACAATGACTGCAAGTGCCGTTAATGAGCATTCAGGGTCATGACCTGTGCGATATAGTGGTCTTTAAATAACTAGCTCAAACTATCCAATCCAAGCATGTTCGACAATGTTTTTGAGCATGCTGTTCAGTCAATACCTTGTCAGTAACGGCAGTCAGGATCATGGCATGGGTCATCATAGAATCTCCAAAGATCAGCCTTTCTGCCTTAGACAAGTTTTTCACTGAGATGCCGAACACCAGGTCATGGTTGAACCTACAAAAATACAGAGAATCCTTAGTGTCAAAAATACACTCAGAAAAGTCTTACCTTTTAACTGGCAGAAGAGGCAATACTCACACATTCATGTCATTGATGCCCAGTTTGCCGTGGAAGTGTTTGCCTACGTCACAGCCGAACCACACCGCCTGATGCCAGAAAGATACCAATTAATACAGACTGACTATCAACTTAAGTGTCCTATGTTTTTCTCTCTTTTTGTGCTGGTTAAATTGTCAGGACACAACATGTACAACAAGACTTTAAAATTCCAGACAGAATGCAATATACTGAAATTGCAAAAAACTATTTACACAGGTATGTAAACCTCCGAGAGTGACACAAATATGTGAATAGTTTATAATTGTATCATTTAGTGGTGTAAACAGGGTCATTAAGTTTCATCCTGATATAATATGTATCTGGGAATAAGGATAAGAGACAAAATTATCAAGCTGTCCACCAGCAGGCTATTCAGTTAGTTAAGTTTATCAAGATGTTCTTTTAGCTCAAACATTTTTCAGCAGTAGTGCTTTGTAGATGAATTTAGAGATGCAAATTATGAGGCAAAACTGCTTCTCAATTCATTTCCACTACAGCCATCAAAATGCAGCATTTGTCACGAATTGACCACCTTCAACAACCACTATCAAACCTCATAGATCTCTTTAGTCATATGGGAATAATTGTGTACAAACAATTATAGTCATTTCATCTGTTTATTCCAGGGCTGTGAATCACATACACTACTGTTCAAAAGTTTGAGGTTGGTTACATTTTTCAATTTTTATTTTTCCTTACTTAAAGTTGCATTTATTTGATACAGTAAAAAAGTAAATATTGTGAAATATTATTACTAGTTTAAAATAACCTTTTCTATTTCAATATATTTCAAATTGTAATTTATTCCTGTGATGGCAAGCTGAAATTTCTGCAGCCATTGCTCCAGTCTTCAGTGCTACATGATCATTCAGAAATGTTTACAATTCTTTGATCAACAGCATGCATCTGAAACAGATTTTTTTTGTAATATTATAAATATCTTTACTGGCACTTTTGATCAATTTAAAGCATCCTTGCTAAATCAAAGTTTTTCCAAAAAACAAAACAAAACTTGGTATCCCTAAACTTTTGCAAGGATGATCACATGACCCTAAACCAGCCTAATTATAATGGCAACCCTTCGAACCCAACTGATTTTACCTCTCCACCCTTGATGGAATCTGCAGCAGCTTTCTTGAGCAGCTCGATGGGCTGGTTGTTGTAAAGCGTTCTGCGGCCGCCCACCATGTTTCCCAGAAACTCCACACTATACAGCTTTCCATAGGGGTTTTGTGGCCGAGGGTCGTTAACGAGGCAGATCTGCATAGAGATTACACAACCTGTGAGTGAGGACTACAACAGACTGAAGCTGATATGGCCTGTGCTGCTCTTACCTTGTCCTGAAGATTATAGAGGGGCTTGACGTGCTTTGTGTAAAACTCCAGAGGAGTTAAAGGATCCATGCGGTGGAAGGTCTTCTCCTTGTCCCGGTATTCCCAACAGATTGTGTCTGGAGGACTGCCCAGACAAACACTGGCCACTCGAAACACCTGAAGACATCAAATAAAAGAGAAAAAACATGAAATCATATTGCCCCAAAACTTTTGAACAGTAGTGTGCATAGCAGAAACTCTCTAGTTTTATGGCTCCTAATAAGCATTACAAATTCAAAAATGGTTGATTGAAGTTTGAACTCTGAAGATGGATGGCATATGGATGTGATATATTAAATAAGACCTGGGAAAACAAAACAAACCACATTAGAGAAAGCTCTGGCTTTGACAGGATGTAGCTGAGATTAGCACTAAGAACACAAACACTGTGTGTGAGGCGCCCAGTGTTTGACTCTGGTACTCTTTATTCTGAACTCAAACTGTTTTTAGTTCTCAGAACTTAGCCTTTGTTACCCAATCCCAGGCATTTCCTGACCGCGACCTGAGCTTTACATATTGGAACGCGGATTTCTCGTAGCCAAGATTAACTTGACCTTGATAATATACACTTCTTGGTCAATCGCAAATGCAGGAAGGCAAGAAACTGGACAGATAAGATGTGCCTGTCTTTTTTCTTTTGGCCTATGCAAGTAGACGAATCAACAAAGACGTGCCACACAAAATGACTTTTAAAGAATTCTGGTTGACTTTATTCACACTATATAAGATTTCGTTTGTCTGGACTTCACAGAAAAGTCAATAGAAAACTTAAAAACCGACTCCTTGCGGTTTTTCAACAAAAGGGAGATGCTTTGCAGAATGTCAAGCTGCTCCAAAGCTCCAAAAAGGCAAGACATTTGCTCATGAGATGTGAAAAAAAACAATGACTCTTGTGCAATGCCATGCAAGCTTGTGGGATATTTTAATAGGAAAAATTGGGAGAATTACATTTTTTTTAAGATGGTATGAGAAAACACTTTTGACATTTCTCTCTAATTTTCCTATAAACCGAAGCAAAAGGCAAAGGACAAAAGAACCTCTACATACCAAATAAAAACAAAAGCATACAAAAATAAAAACACTATATATACACAAACTATATATTATGTAGAAAAAAATCACAACAACATTTCTTTAATAAAAATGGACATTGCCATCACAGAACTTTAATAATAAAAAAAACATTTTAACCACACAAAGCTCGCTCATGCTCATACATCTTTGGAAGACTCATAATGACTACTTTTAATGGTGCTTTTTCATCCTATTTGGAGTTTGACAGTGTAAATCATCAACTTTCATTTGCTAAATATCATTTTATGTTCCACAGAAGACTTTGGAAGAACATAAGTCAACATTTGTCAATTTATTGCAATCTTTAGATGAGAGGTTTCAGAAGAGAGCTAGATTTTCTCCAAGTAACCAATCTTCTCTCTCACCCTATTCCAGCCCAATCCCAGAAAGAAAACCATTTAGCATTCAAGTTTGTTTTCTCTATCCTGTCTTCTCAGAGGGAGAGTAAATACCGGCGGCGCCCGGCCCTCTTTCCTCCCTGTTGACCCGGCGTTGGACCCAGATGCTCCAACCGCACAAACACCCTCTGCGTCGCACGCTCTGACATCCTCTCCTCCTTGGCAGGTTAGATAAACTCACAGGACTGCCCAAACAACATGGGCGCCCGTTTTCCCTGTTGAAAAGTGCCGCTCGCTCAAAACAATGGCCGAGGCTCACTGACGTCAGTACGGAGTCAGCAAGTCAATATTGAAACACCTGTCTGAGGCTGGGTGGCCACAGGGCAGCAGGAAGAGCCGAGAGACACATCTAGGGATGAGCGGCTGGCTCACAGGCCAGGAAGATGAGCATGCCACAGCACAATGTAAATCTTTTGCTTAAGAAAAACACAATGTCTCGTCCAAAAGCACTAAATCTCATCTCCTCAGGCTGTTCCGTTATGCCTTGACTTTGGATAATGCAGGATCTGTGAGTCGGAGCAACTTAACGAGAGCAAGGTGTATGGATGCAATGTTTAAATTACTCTAAAATCAAACTTGTGTGTATGGAATAAACAACACGCATTTGATGTGAAAGGTGCAGGAAACCCTCATATGTCATATAAGTAGATTGTCAAAAGCATTTGTGACATGTTACAGGAAAACGTTTTAGTTTATTCCAAAGGGTCAGAGCTGTGGCCTTGTCATAGTCTTGAGCCATGGTGCTTACACAGGCATTATGAGATCAAACATGGCTTATGACAATTCCGTGTCATTGTCCCTATAGATAGCAGCAGTAAAAAAAAAAAAACTAATAAACTAGATCAATGAAGCAAAAACAAGTAAAATGAAAAATAAAACCATGAAAAACTAAATAGAAAACAATAAATGAACCACCCCCCAAAGAAATCAATTAAATTACAAAGAATAAAAAAGACAAAATAAACAAACTAAATAAAAAACAACAATAAAAAGCTAAACTAAATAGAAAACAATTGAATAAAGATCCAGTAAAAAAAAAAAATAAATAGATCAAACAAAAAAAGAAAATAAACAATACAGAAAAACTAAATAAAAAAAAAACACAAAACTAAAAGCATAAACCAGCAAAAACAAAAGACAAAATAAAAAACAAATAAAAAACCAAGACAAAAAAACTACAAAAATAAAAACAACTACATAAAAATACAATAGAAAAAACACAAAAAAAAATCCAATAAATCAACCAAAAAAATTAATCAAATTAAACAAAACAAAAAAAAAAAAAAAACAAAAAAAATTTAAAAAAGTTCTGGTCACTTATAGTCAGACCCAATGCCACATGCATCACGTCTCGCTCTACTGGGTTGAGATACTGGCTTATCTAAGACAAGCACCTTCACCTGGGTGTGGGCACAAGGCGCTCCAGGTATGAATATGGCAAAAACGCCTAGGTGTTTGTTGACAAGGAATGCAACACTCTGGCTGGCTGTCTCACATCAAAGTAATCCATGTGCACACAATCAGCCATGCACATCGCTTGATGTATGAAGATTTCCAACTGCCTGTGGGTATACTACGTGTAACTGTTTACAAGATCTTTATCGTAAACATTGCATTTCTATATGGTTGCCAGAGTGCCACAGTGCTGATCCTATTTTGTTTGTATGTTTATTTGCATCTGCTTCTCAAGCACAGCTTTGCAAGGAAGTAAACAGAATGAAGCTCAACAAAGAATGGCGTGTCAATAATTGGCCTTTTTCTTTTGTTACATGGCAAAAATGACAACGCAAGCCAAAATATAATTTAGAGCATGATCGGATGATGCATTAGAGGCTGTGAACAGCTGACAAATACATTTGATTGATTAACTTGAACTTTGTGTAAACAAGAAACACATTTGGTCCTCAGACAAGATTCAACAGGGGATTTCAGAATGTCTTTGCAGAGGATTATCCACAACCACAACACAGTGATGAAACAGACCTCAACCAAAAAACAACAAAACTGCACATTCCTTTATCATACATACACAGTCTTCTAGCATGTGCAAACAAACACCAAGATATGTGACCCTGGACCACAAAACCAGTCATGAGGGTCATTTATTCGAAATTGAGATTTATACATCATCTGAATAAATGAGCATTCCATTGATGTATGGTTTTTGTTAGGACAATATTTGGCTGAGATACAACTATTTGTAAATCTGGAATCTGAGGGTGCAAAAAAAAAATCGAAATATTGAGGAAAATCACCTTTAAAGTTGACCAAATTAAGTCCTTAGCAATGCAAATTACTAATAAAAAATAAAGTTGATACATTTATGGTAGGACATTTACAAAATATCTTCATGGAACATGGAAGATGATCTTTACTTAATTTTTGTTGTGGGGTGTACTCATTTTTGCATCACCCTAATTTGAGTAAAACTGAAAAATGTGTAGTTATATTATTAAGTTATATTATTAACCTTACTTTCATGTTATAAGTTAAACAGATGTTATATAAAACTTAGTCTTGTCAACATTTTGGAAAATGTTTTTGTGTTCATTGAGATATTGTTTAAAATGTTACTTTTCAAAGGGGGTGTACTCATTTAAGCTGAGCACTGTATATATATGTGTTTTTTAAGGAAGCATTTGGAGTTACCACATGAAGCTTCACAAGAAGTGGTTAGTTTAGCAACTTTAAAGCATGTCCTGCAGCACACAGGTCTGCCAGATACAGTCCTGTGATTGTAAAGAAGTGACACTGTCCAGTCCAGCAGTGCCAACACATCAGTAACTCCAGTTAAACAAGACCACCTTTGATCTAATTGTGTGATTATGAATGGAAACGACAGATAAAAAAAAGAAACAAGATACGAGCTTGATTTTGAACCTCATACAAGTTCTGACTTGACTTATTTTGTCTACGCTGGACTAGCATTCAGTCTCAATTATGTAAATATGACTTTCCTGCATATGATGTAATCCACCGCAACTCACCATTTTGATACGAATAAAAACAACGTCTCCCCGTCTCCCTATTAAATAAACAAACCCACGTCCCAACAACTTCTCTGCCAGTGAAGTGCTACAGAAAACAAACCTCCACCAGGTGGACAAAAAACATCCCGTCGAAAACAGAAAGAGGACATATGTATCAAAACCAGATAAACAGTGAAGCGAATCATAATCAGGCATATGTTATCCTGGGAGAGAAACACAGAGAATGAGCTTAGAGATATTAACTTAGACGTGTGCGCTGTGCGTCGTCCCTCCGCAGATGGTGGAGGTATATTAATAATGCCAGTGAGATTGCCTTTGCCACTCATCAACAGGCACCGGGCGATAACAATCATGTTTGTGGAACATTCTGTCATCGTGTCCTGCAGGCGCTCACTCTTTCTCTTTCCTCTGCTCACACACATAAAAATGCGTGCAAACATATAAAAGACGTTAAAATACACATACGCAGGTATTCACAAAACCAGGGCACAAATTGTATGTGCTCATTTCTGTTCACGGTTGGGTGACGATGTTATTGCTCAGCTCAAATGGGGTTTAATTATTGATGTCTATGTTTTGTCAGATCCATCACTTATGATATTTACAATATGTCAGTACTTACGTCATTGCATCACTTACAGTCTGACATACAGACGGGTCCCTGAGACTGTTTAAAATTTAATAGAGTATTGTTTATTCTTTAGAATATATTATAATAATATAATATATTTTACATGTGAAATGTTACACTGGTTATATGCTGATCTTTGTGAAAAAATAACCTTTACATTTTTTATGGACTGAATTATGAAACTGATCAAATGTCTGTTGATTCTGGAAATGTGTCTTAAAAAAGCTTTTATGTTTCCTAAAGCCGATATGTTGGGGGTGTTTTCAGAGCTGGCAACTGCCGATAAAGAGCAAACAGTTGCAAATCCCATAATTATAAAAAGTACGCTTGACAGTCCCTTATCCACAATTTTACAGTTCTCTCTGCTTATGTGAAATATGCAAGAGTTTGCCGCCAAGCCTGTGAAAGATAACCTTGCAATATTGTCTGGCAACCTCTAGTGGTGGATTAATAATCAGTCAAACAGCGCTCTCAACAGGGCTATAAGAACAGCACTATTCTGTTACCATTCAAAATAGTTTGTTCAAAAATAGTCCATTTTTTTATTCATCATGTCATTCCAAACTGTTATCTTTTTAAGTAGAAAAAAAGAAAATAATCAATTTCTAAATTTAATAAAAACAATCAAATCATTATGTTGCCAATATCTATAATTATGTAATTGATGTGAAAAGAGGGATGAACGACACGAGGGTGAGTAAATATTTTTTTTCAGGCTGAACTATACCATTGTCATAAAACAGAGGGCAGGTTTGCTCCAAAAAAAACAAACTCACCTCCTCAATCATGGTGTCTATAGTGTCAGAGAGCTCGGTTTTAGTGGCCTCACTGGCCACCATGTTCCTCAGCCTTAGACAATACTCCCTCAACTGCAACACACACAAAAAACATGCAAATTACAAAAATAATTACACTGAACAAATGGATGATGCTAAATAATGTGTCTAATTATATAAAATCTCAGATATGTTACAACACATCTTATAAACCCCTTAAAGCCTTGGTCTCAAACTCAATTCCCGGAGGGCCACAGCTCTGCACAGTTTAGCTCTAACCCTAATCAAACACACCTGATCCAGCTAATCAAGGTCTTCAGGATCACTCGAAACTTCCAAGCAGGTGTGATTTGGAGCTGGTTGGAGCTAAACTGTGCAGAGCTGCGGCTCTCCAGGAATTGAGTTGGAGACCAATGCCGTTAAGTCTGGGAAGCGCATCGCAGAACAGGCGAGCATTTGTGTGTTTTAAAGCATATACATTTTTTTTTTTTAATGATCGATCGTTTTGCTAGATAAGACCCTTATTCATCGTCTGGTATCGTATATAGCCCTTTGAAGCTGCACTGAAACTGTAATTTTGACATTCAACCGTTTGGAGTCCATTGAAACTAACTATATGGAGAAAAATTCTGGAATGTTTTCATCAAAAAAAAAACTGAAGAAAGAAATACATAAACATCTTGGATGACATGGGGGTGAGTAAATTATAAGGACATTTTAATTTGAAAGTGAACTAATCCTTTAATCACAATTTTTTCGTAATATAACTCAAGAGTAAACAGTGCTTTATAAGGCCATATAAAAAAATAGCCTTTCAATCTTTTCAGATTAGTGTTAACTAAAAATAACCTACAATTTAAAATAGTTTTGGGTAATTGAAATCAAGTAAACTGGCAACAAACTGAAATAAGTTTAAGTACCAAAATTACTAAAACAGAAAGCTAAACAGACATAAAAATAATAAAACTGGCAAAACCACATCACAAATTACTTGAAGTTTAAATTAATATAAATATCAATAATCTAAAAATAAAAGCAATTTCTAAATATGAATAAATATTATGAAAGCAAAAAAAATTCTAAAATAACACTGGTTACTTTGATGAATATTTTTATCTCATATTTGTTTTTGCGCTTCATTAAATGTCATGCGGGCCGAAACGCCCATCTTCCTCATTTATCTAAAAGACAAGGGAAGAGACCTTAGTGACTTTATCCTCGGCTCATCCGATGACTCAAAGAGTGTTTCTGTGATGGAGCCACCAGCTTATACGCAGCCACTAAATCCCCGTTCGGTAAATGTCAACATAAAAGCTTGAGGGGATACACAGCGCTGCAGACTGACAGTTGTTTTCAAGGGTTGAGATTAACTCACCTTGTGATTGAGGATATCGTTCATTCTACGGGAGGCCTCAGAGCTGTGAGACTCGGGGAAGCACTTCTTAGGGATGACGCCGTATTTTTCTGAAAAACACACAGGGTTTTAAATGCATCTTGAATGTGAAGATGTACAAAGATTTCATTTCAATTCATACATTTAAACTGTTTTTGGTCTGAAGTGAAAAGATGCCAATTCACTTTTTAATTGACAAGTAAATGCTTCCCCTGAACAAATGTGAGTTTAGTTCAATGCAACAGAGCTAAACTGACCAATAAGGTTAACCAGCATATCCCACTGCCCGCCATCATTAGTAGGATTTGATAGCAGGAACTGAACCAATCTGCCATCTACTGACTCCTTCCGCTGGGCTGTCTCCACACAGGCATGCAGAAAGTAATAGCATCTCTCCACCTGAGACAAAAACAGAAATACAGATGATCAGGGGGTGTGTCCCATCAAGGTGAAGGGGCAGAGGGTGGACACAGTGGTCCACAAACATCCAGGGAACACAATACATCTCACACAAAAAGAGGATTTACTGCACTTTTACCATTAACACAATGAGAGCAAACGATAGACAGCAAAAACAACACCGCAGAATTACAACCTGAGAGACTGGTGCAAATAAATACAGTTGATTCTTAGATTAAACAGTAAAGACAGAGTATGTCGTTTTTGAAAACCCCGAGCAGGAGAAGTGGTAACTTACTTTGTCCCAGAAAAAAAGATATGACTGACTGAATTCAAATTCTTCAATGTTAAACTTCTTCATCAATGGAAGACGCATGACATTGAGGCATGAGAAGATCCAACATCTCCCTGATGGAAAAAAAACAAGCACAGACATTGAGGTCGGGTCAAACCTGAAACTACTTAAACTGGATTTGTTTTTTTTTTTACTTTACAAAGGTTCCTGTTTTAAGCCATTTGGACCTTTTTCCTATTATGATGATGTACTTATGTATGCATTAATTCATCTAGCAATTTTTTTTTACAAATATATTTATTAAAAAGATACATTATCATTCAAACGTTGAAGTTAAAATGTTTTTGAAACACGTTCAGCAAGTCTCTTATACTCAAAGCCTGCATTTTTTTATCAGAAATATTGTAAAAACAGTAATATTGTGAAATATTACAATGTACAGTTACTATTTTGAGTTTTAATATATTTTAAAAAGTCATTTCTTCTTGTGATGACAAAACTGACAGCAGCCATTAATCCAGTCTTCAGCGGATTTGCTGCTCCAAAAACATTTCTAATTATTATCAACGTTCAAAACAGTTCTGCCACTTAATATTTTTGGAGATTTCCAAAAATAAAAGGATTCTTTGATGAACAGAAAGTTCCTGCCCCCCAAACGTTTAAACTGTAGTGTGTGTATATATATATATATGTGTATAATCCTACAGTACATCATCCAGGCATTACATATACATACATACATATATTGAAATAATACTTAATAATATGGTATTTGCTATGCAAATATTATTCACGTGTACTTCTATAAAAGTTTATCCTGCTATAGGTTACTTCCTTGTTCAAATATCAGAACTAATGAAATACATATGTGAAGTGGTGCACCAAGTCATTTTTGTTGTTTTGCTGATTCTTTAGAAAACATTCAGCAGTAGTCTTGGACTTCACTGTGCAAAGACACAAGTTTTCAGTTACTCTTATTTAACTGTAAGCTTTTTCTAGACCATTAATATGACTGACACTTTCATCTCATGTGGGCCTAGATTATTTTACCGAATATCTGTCAGATGCACCATTCACCTGCAAAACTTTACTTCTCAATTTTCTCTCACAGTGTAGGTAGGGTACCTGAGTTTTTCTGGTTGGTGACAGGCTTGCCCTCTGTGGGAATGGTGTGCTGGAAGACGTGTACTGTGTCCTGGAC
This sequence comes from Ptychobarbus kaznakovi, assembly GCA_027422405.1. Classification (NCBI taxonomy): domain Eukaryota; kingdom Metazoa; phylum Chordata; class Actinopteri; order Cypriniformes; family Cyprinidae; genus Ptychobarbus; species Ptychobarbus kaznakovi. Next base: position 15,646,649 of record CM049813.1, read on the forward strand.
CGTCTGCCGGTGCAGACACACCTCTAACGGATCAATGCAAGTCGAGACGTTCTGGGCGAGCAGATATCGTGGCTCCGAGCGAAAGCGCTTGATAAAAGCTGATGTTTTCTCCTGACTCAGGCCTGGGCAACAAAAAAAGACACAAACACAAAACAAGAGTTCTCAATTTACAGACCAGAATGGACATCATTGCACATCACAGAGGACCTCACCTGGACCACCAACACCATGTCAATCTCCAAGACGGCACAACAGCGCCTACACTTTCTCCGCCGGCTGAAAAGAGCAAGTCTCCCTCCAACAATCCTCACCACCTTCTACAGGGGAACCATTGAGAGCGTGCTGACCAGCTGCATCACTGTCTGGTATGGGAACTGTAGTGCAGCAGACCGCAAGACCCTCCAGCGGACAGTGAACACCATCGGTGCCCCTCTCCCCTCCATCCTGGATATTTTCCTTACACGATGCTCCAGCAAAGCCAATAGTATCATGAAGGACCCCACCCATCCCTCCCACAGTCTCTTCCAGCTCCTACTATCAGGAAGACGGTACCAGAGCATCAGAGCCCGCTCCGCCAGACTGCTCAACAGCTTTTTCCCCAGGCTGTGAGAGCCCTGAACTCAAAATCACCCCGCCCCTCTCTGAAACCCCATACAAACCCCCTACCTCCTGAAACATGGACCCCCCCCCCCCAACCAACTGTCAAACTTTTTTGTGCTATTCAAAGTGTGCTACACACAGGTGAGTGTACAAACCACCTGTAGTAACACACTCTCCTCTATTCGCACTAGACACTTTCACACACTACTGTGTGTACATAAATCCCACAGAAAACTCAGTAATATATGTATGTTTACTACAAATCACCTTACACTGTTCCCCAGCCAGCTGCTTGAATGTTTCTCTTTTTGCACATGTACAGTATTTGCGAGGCATTTCCACAGTTTGTATTTTTTTAGTTTATGTATAGGTAACCACTTTTATATATAGCATATGTATAGTCAAATCTGACAGTAGGTCAGTTGTGTATAGGTTTATACTGTTTTAATTCATTGTTGTATGTCTGTATTCATGTAGCACCGTGGTCCTGTGAGGCACAACATTTCGTTCCACTGTATGTCCACATATGTAGCGGAATGACAATAAACCTCAACTTGAACTTGACAGTGAGTGTGATGCTGTGCCTTTAAAAAAAGCTGTTGAGCTTTTCTCCATTCATAATCTATTGCACCTTTGCACAACTATCTGTTGCACAACCAATCTGCTGTAAATTTATAATCTGTTGCACCTTCACATATTACTATGTATAGATGTGTACATAATGTAGATGTGTACATACGGTGTATAATGTGTATTGGTAACTAAGTATGTCTTTATAGTACACTGTGTGTACTGAGTATATGCATGTGTATTTTGCACATTGTCTTCTGTACAGTCTGTAAATATGTACTGTCCATATGTAAATTGTTTTGTTTTTTTGCACTGTCTGGAGCACGCTCGTAAGAATTTCACTCACCAAGGCACTTGTGCTGTGGTGATGTGACAATAAAAGTGATTTGATTTGATATATTGCATAATCATGAATGTTGAGAAATACTGACAAGTATGACTTTTTATATTCATGTGACACACAAGAGTTTGATAGAATTGTGTCATTGTCAGATTCTGTCTGAAATGATTGGCAGTCAGCTCTCTGACTTCAGTTGGACTCTATTCATTGTTTATGTAGTTTACCGGTGTTTAGATTCTCTTTCACACAAGAAACTTTTCCATTTCCAATAATTACACGTAAGCACTCGTTTTAACCCATTCAAAGCGTCACTCCAGTGATTTAACTCGACGATACGCGATCAAAAGTTAAAAGTCGATCTCACACCTTTGCTTCGTCACTTTGAGCTGTAGTAGGAAACAGCTCGGGCTAGTTAGCCACACAATGCTACTCCAGTCACATCAACATTTGTGAAGCTCTGAGCCCTCAACCCACACCTACGAGCTGCGAGAGACAATATTTACACATACGCACCAGTGTCCATGTTTGCAGGTGAGGAGAGGAGGTGTTGGAGTCTGATTTGTAGGTCTTTGTTTATTTCATTCGCCGACAGCCAGTCAGTCAGTGCGGAATTCCGGAAACAGGAAACCCTGTGAAATCGCGTGTCTTTCTGTCGAGGTTGCCATATCTGAGGAAAACCCTCCTACCTGGAGCTTCAATGGGGGATAATAAATACCATGATAGAAAACTATAGCTGCGTCCGAGATCGCATACTACTTGTGTAGGTACTACATTTGAATTCAAACGTACTTCTCGACTGTTAAAAAAGTACGTTCTATATAGTATGAATGAGGGTAGTATGAATGGAATTCGGACGTACTACATCCGCCATGTTTATGTTGTCACGTGTCATGCGTCGTCACAACAGCGCGAAAATTTAAAGACGCCTCCTCTCCCGTGGCCTCATGGGATAGTAAAGTGTCCATCGTATGCCTACTACAGAATTCGGGCGGAAGTAGTAGGTCATCCGGGTACTTCTCGCCTACTGTTTTTCGAATACTATGAATTCGGACATACTACTCGCCTCGCATACTGTTTTTCGCATACTATATAGTAGGGAAGTATGCGATTTCGGACGCACCTTATGTCTCCGTGTTGAAATGGTATAACACGAAAATCCAGTATGGAGGAGTTTCTTGAATCAATTGTCAACTTTAGGTTGTCCAACTGAATTTAATATGATCTGATTTATTATCTGTTAATTCTACATAGGTTTGTTTTAGGCAATAAATGTCTAATTTAAATGGAAAACAATACTAGGTATGGTAACAGGGTGGGAAATTTAGTCTTAATTTGGTCACTTAATTTGGTAGGGATTAGCTAGTTTGGGACTAAATTTCAGTTTGCAGTATTTCATAAACTTGATAAAGAACAATAAATAAATAAAATGTGTTTCACATTTATTCATTTGAGACACTTTATCCAAAGTGATTTACAAATGTTTCATGGTATATGCTTTTTCTGTGTGTTTCCTCACTGGAGTCAAACCTATGATACTGATGTATCAAGCATCCTTGTTATTTTGTTAGTCCTTATGTATTTCATTGTGTTAGGCCTTGTTCTTCTTTGACTTTTTCTTTGGGGAGTCATTTCTTTTGAATTTGGTTGTTTATGGTCTCACTTTCTGGATTCTTGTCTTGCCTTGTTTAATAAAATAAGCTTTAGCAAAATCAATCTTTCCTCTCCGAGACTCTAATTTGTAACATTATGGTCATTGTGTTGTGTTATGCTGCTATGGTACTTTTTTGTTTGTGCCATGAGAAATTTTAGTATTTTTTCAATTGTTATGACTACAGTCCCAGTTTCTTTGGTGATGGTTTTCCCCAATAACATTTCAGACTTAGTTCTGGAATCAACATGTCCTCTTCATGCTGAAATTGTATTACACAGAAATAGATCTAATCTATTTTTAGTTGATGAGTTTGCCCAATAAAATCTCAGACTTTGTCCTGAAAGTGTTGTTTCTTTTTAACTTTGGACATTGTGTGGAACTTTAGTGTGTACCACTTAAGTCTGTCTGACGTATAATCCATCTTATTTCAGTAAAGCACAGGAAACAAGGTTGAAGTCCATTCCGATGTAACATTAACAACATAATATCTGCAATAGATTCTTATAAATCATTAAACCAAGCTGTTTAAACTAGGACTGACTGTCTTTAAGATCAACCACACACAGCAATAGTATAGAACAGAACATAATAGGATATAAAATAATAAAAAAAATCTAATTATTCATAAAGAAAATAAATGTCTTCTTGCATTTTGGCAATTTTCTTGCCGAAATGGCCTTGCACAATTAAACTAAATCTATTACGATTGTCACAAATAAAGTGAAAAGGAAAATAAAATAAAAGTGTCGACTATGACATTAAATTCAGATCTGCTCACGCTGCATCAGATTTCTTTTTACATGTTTTTACAGCGTTTAGCATTATTACCAATCACACACGATTCTGTTGAGTTTTAACGCCACTTCACTAATTTGTGAAGCTCAGTTATCTTTTGCTGCACATCAGAAATATATATTTGTTTTTTTCTCATTGTGATGATGATTAAGGGAATTTGGCTTTGTTTTTCCTCCTATTTATATTTCTGTGAAACAGGAAGCTATGGCTGGATAATTTCATGTTCATAATCACCCTGTAGTGCTCAAAATTGTAAATATGAATGGGAATATACTTCAGAGATATTTTAATCATAAGAATTTCTAGGGGTACCAATAATTGTGTCCAACGTGTAGCCTATTTGAGATAAAAAAAAATATTTCATAATGAGATTTTCCCCATTTTCAATTGTTTTAGTTCAATGAAAGGTTATTTAAAAAAATTGTTTGTGATTTAAAAAAATAAAAGATAAAGAGGATTAACGATGCAGATTATTTTTCACAGCCTTCTTTGATCATATTTACCAAGGGTGCCAATTAACAATTATGACTATGCCTGTATGTACGTAATCTAGTATATGTAAGTATTTGACACAGCTTCGTTAATTATTACGGAGTTTATTGAGAGGCCAAAACTCGTGCTAGACTTAAGTGAGTGATATAATGTTCTTTGATAATGTAAACGTTCTTTGCTCGCTTTCTTTCTAGACGTAATGTACTCGCTGTCTGAATAACCATTTGAAACCGTAATAATTAGTAACGTACAATGTTTTTATTAAATTGTGATCACATTCAATAAAACATATTTAATGACACCCATATCTGGTAATTGCCTAAAAAGACGGGTTTATGATGTGCGTATGTGAAATGATTGCACTAACATTACATTTTACATTACATTTAGTCATTTTGCAGACGCTTTTATCCAAAGCAACTAACAATTGGGGAATACATAAAACGATTCATCTTAAAGAGGCAATTTCAGGCAAACAGACACAGGACAAGGATGATGTCCTTCCTGTCTACCTGTAAAACTGTTAAGGCTTACATTACGGACATTACAGTTATAACTGTGACCTTTATTGGCGCCTGTAAATCGTATGTGTCTTAAGGACGGTTCCATGGGTGCATAAGAAATAACTTTTTATAGTTCATTAATCAAGTATAAAAATGATTGTTTAAACCTCTCCAATAAACCTGATCTGTAAACTATCTGCATTTTGGATACTGTATCTTTAAAATAGCCTACATTATCCTAAAGAGGGGACTTTTTTTGTTATTGCTGAATATGCATGCATCCACATTACAATCGAAATGAACTAGCTTTATTATCATAAAAAAGATGGGAATTCAGAAATAAAACTAAAATGCGATGTTGTGAGACTGCTGCCCTCTGGTGGCTGTAAGTCACGTGGAAGATTCAAATGAAATGTGACAGGTTTTGCCACAAGAGCACAGTAACCTTGCTTAACCTCCACAGCTGCATTGCCTTGAGTGAATACAACGTTTATTAATAGTTTCAATATTAATCCCAATATACTCCAGTAATACTGCATCACATTGATTTTGTCAGGGAAAAAGATGATCTGAACACTGTTGTGTAAGTTGTGGCTTTACTTTACTCTGGCACTACATCCCTCTGATCAGCATGTGCTACATTATATTACTATAATTTAAAATATTTTTGTAAAAGTAAACCGTTTGTGCTTTCATAAAATACATAATGCAATATAATCGTATATGTGTCACAGCGAAATTACAGTTAGCTTCAAGCTACACATGACAATTAATGAGATTAATACAACACTTCTACTCTAATGTCACTATCAATCTCTATTGAGTGTCTGTAATCACTTCTGAATGATTTTGGTCAAATGGTGAGGAGAAGATACACAGTTACAACTTCTGTGGGGCGTGAAGAAAAAGTAATATAACTAGTAGTGTAACTAATTACTGTTGCTAGAAAGTAATAAGTAAAGTAACAATATTACTTTTGAAAGGAGTAACTAGTAATGAGTAATATATCACATTCTTTGAGTAACTAGCCCAACACTGTTGATATGTAACAATAACTATAGCCTATATTTAAACAGTGCAGTTGTGTTGTAGTTCAGAAGGAGGCATCAAAATATGAAGAGCCTTGAAGACTTAAAAACAATATTTATATTAAAAAAATGTTAGATGTGTATTTAAAGTTATTGTGTTTGTCATCTCAGCAGCCTATTGTTTTCTTTTTTTTTGTTGGTAAAACCAGACAAAGAAATAGCTCTTCTCAGTCTCTTTGACTGCTTCCATAATTCACCCACAAGATGGAGACTCTTGTTTTTGTCTTTTGTTTCTTATGGTTGATTTTGGCCTTGCTGTTCTGAAGTTTTAATGCTAGGAGCTGGGGAAAGATATACAAATACTGTGTATGCATGATAACTGAAATGTGAATGATTTTTAAAGCCATGTTATAGAATGAAAATGTATTTAAATAGCATTTAATTTAATATCCAACAATGAAGAGACATGGTTTGAAATTCACCCAATCTGGCAAACAAATAATTCAATTTTTTATTATTCTAGCTAAGGCAGATATTAACAATGGTTAGGGAGTAACTCAGTATCCTCATTGGGTTTATTAGTAGTTGTTTATTTGTAAAAACAACTTGATAATGATTCCAAAAAAGGCAGTTTGTGCCAGATTAATTATCAAATGCCCTTGTCTCCTTTTAAACCTGCATAGTGCCATATTGTTGCTCATAAATAAATGTGGAATTCAATGCCAGATGTTGCCCAGTCCGGCCAATTCTTAAGGTTTTTCTGTGTTAGTTGCAGAAACAATAGTGCAGGTGCTCTTATGGAGAAGGGGGCAGATGGGGTCCCCTCTTCAAACAATGTGTGTAGAGTGGGGGAGGGTGTTATGCATTGAAAGTCATCCTCGATGAGATATCACCCTTTCACCAGTGTGACAGAGGGGGGAAACTGCACAGTTTATGTTAAAGCTCATAAACCCATGTTGCAGGAATGGAGAGCTTTAGCCACCACCATCTGTCCGAAATTAACATTTGCGTGCAATGCGTTGCTGGCAAACAAAACCTGATTTTTGTTTTGCTACAAGCTTTCATGGTATGTAAATATGGACTAATGAAGTCTATTATTTTTTGTCAGATTGGGTGCATACGTATGGTGCATTTATTCTACATGGAAAATAAATACAAAAATTAAATCTGAAGAAAAATGTAGTATTAAAATATGTAATATCTGTAAATTGTTTATTTAACCATATATATTACATAGTAAATTCTGAAAATAACCATTTTATTTGTTTGTTTGTTTGTTTGTTTGTTTGTTTAGCAAGAAAGGGCATAGAATAAGCTAAATATTTGCATTTTATTAAATTATTTTATTAGGTTATTTTTTATCCACAGCATCGGTTAAATGTTAAACAGATTTAAAAAATAATAATATATATATATATATATATATGTATATACTGTATGCAGGTGCATATTAATAAATTATAATGTCATGGAAAAGTTCATTTATTTCAGTAATTCAACTCAAATTGTGAAATTCGTCTATTAAATAAATTCACTATCTCAACAAATTAGAATACTTCATAAGACCAATAAAATTTTTTAGTGAATTGTTGGCTATTTTAGTGAATTGTCGGCCTTCTGGAAAGTATGTTCATTTACTGTATATGTACTCAATACTTGGTAGGGGCTCCTTTTGCTTTAATTACTGCCTCAATTCGGCGTGGCATGGAGGTGATCAGTTTGTGGCACTGCTGAGGTGGTATGGAAGCCCAGGTTTCTTTGACAGTGGCCTTCAGCTCATCTGCATTTTTTGGTCTCTTGTTTCTCATTTTCCTCTTGACAATACCTCATAGATTCTCTATGGGGTTCAGGTCTGGTGAGTTTGCTGGCCAGTCAAGCACAGTAACACCAATGGAAATGAAATCAGCATCTTTAAAAAGCTGGTCAGCAGAAGGAAGCATGAAGTGCTCCAAAATGTCTTGGTAAACGGGTGCAGTGACGTTGGTTTTCAAAAAAACAAATGGACCAACACCAGCAGATGACATTGCACCCCAAATCATCACAGACTGTGGAAACTTAACACTGGACTTCAAGCAACTTGGGCTATGAGCTTCTCCACCCTTTAGCTGATTGGCATGTCAAAATATTCTAATTTGTTGAGATTTGTTTAAATGTGAGCCAAAATCATAACAATTAAAAGAACCAAAGACTTAAACTACTTCAGTCTGTGTGCATTGAATTTATTTAATACACGAGTTTCACAATTTGAGTTGAATTACTGAAATAAATGAACTTATCCACGACATTCTAATTTATTGAGATGCACCTGTGACTATATGTTGTATGTTGTATGTTGTATGTGAACATGCTAAATAATTCTAATCTGACTATTTCCCCAATCCCACACCATCAGGCCTGTATTTGATTGCGGATCCGTGGAAGCGCACTCCATTTTTAAGCAATTGCATCATGTATCATAATTCTCACATCACTGAAGTTTTGTGGTCTAAATAAAATAATCACCCATTTTTTGAGTAATGAGCCTTTCTAGAATGTGACTGGTAGAATAAACAAAGCAACTGACTTTGATTGTTTCACATTGATTGCATTTCATGGATGGCCGGACTCAAAAGAAAACAAGTGTTTTATAGTCATTTATTTAGCTAAATTTCCCCCAGTAAATAACCAAATGTCTCAGTATCGGTTTGCCACATGCCTCCACTCAAACTGAGCATAGGCCTATGTATTTCGGATAACACTGGCGCACTGCTGAGTTTTTCCACAGAAATGTGAAATTACGTGAGGTGGCTCTTTGTGTGCATGCAGTAGACGGTGCAATATCACCTTGATGCGAATCTGGAATAAGAGAAGTGCACGCCTCTGGCCCTGTGTTGACACAGGAGGAGTGTGAATGTGTGTGACATGAGGATACAGAGAGTCTTACTGGCACTGAGTAAAAAAAAAATGTTCACTTGAACATCATCTTTGCATCATCCATTTAATATGCGTTTATATTCAATTTAAAATATTTTTAAAAAGTGAGTTTTTATTTGTAATTTAAATACAGTTTTAAGTTCAAATACTGCATTAATCATCAAGATTATCATCATCGTAAATTAAATAGTTGAATATAATACTACTACTACTTATAATAAAAGTAAAATTAGGTCTGCAGAATGATTGATCGCATTCAAAATAAAAGTTTTTGTTTACATAGCCTTACTACATGTGTATGTACTGTGTATATTTACACTCATAAGTGTGTGTGTGTGTGTGTATATATATATATATATATATATATATATATATATATAATTGTATATAATTTTTGTTATATATAAATATTTTATATATCAATTTAATATTTTTTTCCTTAATATAGACATGTATGTGTGTGTATTTATATATACATAATACATATACACAGTACACACACACACATGTAAACATAAACATTTATTTTTAATGTAATTAATCGTGATTAATCATTTTGTAGCCCCAAATATTACATAAAAAGTATTGTTTATGTAATTGTTTGTATTTAATTTACTTATTATTATTATTATTAATAATAATACAATTACAAAATACATAATAATAATACAATTACATTAATGTTATTATTGTTTAATTTGTCATTTATTAATACCATTGCATTATTATTAATAATAATAAATTAAATAGTTACATGTAATACTACTACTACTAATAATAATAATACAAATCAAATCATATAAATAAAATGTTGTTTAATTTTGTATGTAATTGTATTTATATGATTGTTTATTATAATTATTAATTAATAATGAAATGGCAAACAAATGTAAATAAATAATTAAATAAACAAACCACTACTAGTAATACTACAAAAAAATAAAAATGACAAATTGTATAATCATTTAAATTTTATTTATATTATTATTAGATAATAGTAAAATTGCATCAAAATGAAAACAAACAAACAAACAAACAAATAAATAAATAAATGTACTAATACTTTTAGAAAAAATAATAATACTAAAATAATAAATACAATTACAAATCACATAATAAAAACAATCATTATAATAATATTACATTTATTCATTTAGCAGACGCTTTTATCCAAAGCGACTTACAATTGAGGAATACAATAAGCGATACATTATAAAGAGGCAAACAGACACAAGAAGTGCTTGTAATACAAATTTCTAGGCATTGTTCAGAGCAAATTCTAGCCAGACAGTGAGAGGTTAAGGGAATGAGAGCAAACTTAAGGAAAGCGAGTGAATGTTTTTTTTTTATAACAATAATTATTGTCTAATAATAAAAATGCACTGTCGTATAATTCTTATGGATTAGACAGAGACGAGCTGCGCATTTAGAATTGTATTTTTTACATCCCTGCGCCTATGCTCTCGTATTTTCATCACCGCCACCTCCTTCTGTATAGTCATGTGACAAGCAGGATTTATACATCGCTTTGCCGGAGAAAATCAAATCTCGACCAATCACCGCTCCATGTGGGCGTGTCTGTTTCTCCACATTTGACAGCCGCGGTCTCGGCTCCACATGACGTCACCCGCTGCCCTGAGCTCCAGCAGAAACGCGCAAAGATGCTCTGAAAGCAAGACTGCAGCATCTCCGAGTCAGAGCCTACAGAAAACATCGCATCTCCTCCAAGCGCTCGTCCAGCGCTTCAACGCCATCCAGCTCTATCTGCAGGGTTTGCCCACCTGCATGCGGGATCCGCTGTTTTATTCTTTCGCCTCTTGTACATTTCCCGTTGTTATTTATTATCCGCGCACATCTTCCCAGTTTTTAGCAGTTCTGCTGTCCACTGAGGTCACATATTGTTTTCAGCAGGAGAGCGCCATCGCCAGCCACGAGTGAGGACGTTTCCCCACATCACTTGTTATTAATATCAGTACAGCCCGAGCATAATCGAGCCACTGGATATCGATGCGTCTTTCGTTCTGTATCTAGGCTGCTACGGAGGATCGACGCACACCAAACATTCATATCATCGTGGTTTCACATTTAGAAGCGACCATATCTGCGTATCGCGTCTAGGGAAAACGAGAGCGAGCCTAAAGCTTCTTTATAAAAAATGATGGCCGGTGGGGCAGTGCAGCAAAACGGGATTTTCTCCAATCCGCATCATCACAATCAACAGCCGCACATGGAGTCTGATCCCCCCGATTCCCGCAAAAGACCCCTGGAGACCCCGACGGAGGCCAGCAGCACCAAACGCACAAACACAGGAGGTAAGACCCAAAGGTTATCTAGATAGGCAAGTCACTTGCCAATGAAATAGCGACTCTTCCCAAAGACAAGTGCTTTGATGTAAATCCATGGAAGTATAATCGCCCATTGCAGGTTCGCTTTCGCTTTCCACCGAGCATCTCACCATCTAACGCGGTCATGCTTCACCAGACATGTGCATCTGGGATTATATTCATATTTACAGTTCGCGTCCATTTTAAGTGGCCCAGAATTGGTGGATGCGTCTTACGCACCACGTTTACCAAACACATCCTCTGTATTCCTAAATGAACGGCTTATGTGTGGAATAAAGCGGTTGTGTTTTTCTAAATATAGGCTAATATTTTTTAGCGCGTACCAAAACATTAGAAAACATGGCTCGTTGCGTTTACGCATCCTTGCCATCACCGCAGATGACCTTGCGTTATGATCTTGTGCTTTGAATCTATAATCTTTTATTTTGAAATTTGACCCTGGAAAAATAAAGTTATGAATTATAAATGATTAGAATATTTTTTTATGAGATGTATGATGATAGTGTTAAGAATTATTATACCACTTGCACTTTAAGATTTAGGCTATGATACTCATATAATTAAGTAAAAGCCTGAAATGTTTTGTATGCGTGCTTCGCCTGCATCACTGATATTCGACATTACAGTGCTCTGAAGTGCACCATACCTTACATTTTTTACTGTAGCCTATTGTTTATACTGGAGCCATGCTTGCTTGTTTATTATGCATTCCGGCAGATGCCATAAGAAGTCTTGTGTGCACTACACTTGTCTACTAAACTGTTAGGCTAGTCTTGTAATTAATCAGTTAAAAACAAAATATGCATGTATTTCTTAACCTTTAAGTGTTTTAGCTGATCGTAGTTTGGTTGCAGGTTAACCATGTAAAGCATTGTTGTTTTCTGATCTGTGATGGTTAAATCCCCACCTTTAGTGTCATTATGCAAACCATCTTATTTGGGTCTTTTTGAACTTCATCACATTAAAGGTAGAGAAGAAGAAACATCTTCATATTAGAAATATTAGATATGCAATAAACCTGCGGTCAATATTTATATTTACTAAAGGTCAGAATTAAAATAGAAGCGCAAGAACAATTTATTTCATCTGCTAAAGGGTTTTTCAGTAAAATAAGTGTTTGCAGTTACAGTTAAAGGGTTAATGGTGCATTAATGAAGTGATTTGCGGATGTTTACATGTGAAAGAATCGATGCAGAATGCGTTATGATTTGTCAGTCAGAAGAAGCATGCTGGACTCGTGGGAGGCATAACCTGCAGATCCATTTGCTCAAATGAAAAGACGTTGATGCTTAAGAGATCTGGGCTTCACTGGGATTTATTTGCCGAGAGGAATTATTCTATGGGTTTCCAGAGTTATGGAAGGGAATCTGGACTTTTTAATATTGGCATTTACAGGCCTGAAAATGTCAAAGAAATTCGTAAAATCTTGAAATGTCATGGAAAGATGGAATTTTCTATTGGTAATACACAATTTTCTGTTGTTATGTTGATCTATTAAATTAAATTGTATAATTGCTCTCTGTGCATGCAGTCTCTAGAAATGAATGAAACCCTTAGTCAGTTAAGTAGTGTACAATTGAACAGGTCTAAAGCTGTAGGAGCCTTGATTCTATTTAAATACTCAATTAATTGACTCCAGTTCATTTAAAATCACATATAGTTACGGTAGTAGAGGAATGTATTAATATTACAACACAGTCATTTTAGTATTGTAATATGACACTATTGCTCTATTTAAGCATCTATATTTATATTAATTCATTCATATTTATTAACTTAAATGGCTCTCTGGAAAATGATAAAATAGAAATGCTGAATTAAAAAAAAATGATTAATTTAGTATTTTGTATCTTTAAGAGTTGATAAGACATATTATGTGGAAGGTAATGTTCTAGTTTTTCCCATTTATATTAAAAGAGTTTAAACAATATGGCTTGTATTAACATGGTTGAATCTGTTGAGGGTCAACGTGTACCCGTAGTTTCCACTTTGTGGTTTATAGTTAAACACAAGACGTTAGACAGGCCAAGTTATGTGAGTTTGAACCATTTTCGTAGTTTTTGGACTGCTTTTGAGTTGAAACTAAGGATCCAGTCCTACGGCAATATTATGTCTAATTAGTTTTCTTATAACATTTACTGTCTTTGATTTGGTGTTTACATACTTGTTGGATTAGTATCATATTTTGTGTGATTTGCATATTGTTTGAACTCTTTATTTATGGGATTAAATCATGATTCGGATGATGCAAATGATTGCATTTTAAAGGCTGACTGAAAAACAAAGTCATAGGCATTAAGACGAAAGTCAATTGGCTTAAAACCAAGAATCATTTTCCTGCCAATTGATCGTTAAGTCTTCGACTTCAAGTTCACCAAAGAGCCTCTCTCCACGTTCCCGAGCTGTCTCATAAGATGCAATGTTTTAATTTAGCAAATGGATGGACTGGCACAGTACAGTGCTTCCATTTACAAAAGGTTGTTTTAGGGGACACAGATGTCCTAGCTGGACGGCGTGAGGGTACTGTGACGCTCTAAGGCTGGAAGAAAGCGTGAAAGTGTGTGTGTGTGTGTGTACGATCCAGTGTTGGTTTTACAATATAAAGACATTTTCGCTTGCTGATCGGCACTGAATTTGTGACTAGCCTTTTTTTTTAGATTCTCTTGCTTGTGCTTTTCTGCCTGCAGGATGAGAAAATAGATGCGGGATCTGTCTTAGAAGGGGTTGTTACATAAACATGATTTGCCAGCTGTGTTTGAAGATTCACTTCCACCCCCTCCGACATTTATATGGGGGACCAATAACCGATTCATCGCTGTCGCCCACCTCGTTCACTCACATCTTACAATGCAATACTCCCACCGGTTTTCAAATTAAACGCACAGGTTTTTGCTACGGCTGTTTTTGATAGGTTCGGCAGAAATACATTTAGGGTGCGCTGCGGTCTGCTCCCCCATCGTTTGTTTGTTTCGCCTCTAATCACAGTTCTGGGTCGGGCGATCGTTACTTCTTCCTTCCTGAGTCCATCTCTCTCATTTCCCATCAATAGAAGCAAGTTATTGATTATCCAAGCAACGCTCTGTCTATTGATTACCATAAAATCACGAAGGGGGCGCTGCTTCGTTTTTTTCTTTAATGCACTGCGTCAAAGAAAAAAAATCTCATGCAGGATAGTGAGGATTTGGGAGGGCGTTGTAAAAGGCGGCCCCACATTGGATGATTCGCTCGCCTCTCTTGGCTCGTCTGCCGTGGAATGGAGGACGGGACCTGAGATGAATATGGATGAGATGAATGAAAGAAGCAATGCGAAAGCTTCTCCTCAAGCCTTCGCGCTTGTTAGAACAAAGCATGCTGCTTTCTCTCACGTGCGGCAGAAAGCGAGTAGTATGATTTATTCCGAGTGCAATGTTTATATCGGAAGCCATTTTGGTCAGGCAGTTGCTTGGACAGCCGTGCAGGGAAAGTTGTCCTTTCATCACTCCGCTAAAATTAGATGTATGTTTGTTGTACTTAAGCACAAATGCTATGCAACTCAATTATGAATCTGTAATCTTGTATGCATTTAATAAATCTACAATCATACGATAAAGAAGAAACAAAGTGTTTGTAGCTGTATTGCTTTGTGCCTGTTTTTAAGGCCCCCAACAAAAGCCCACAGGAACCTTCAATCCTCAAGCTGACGTTGCTTATTCTGAGCCACGGCTCTCTTGGGAGCCTCTAGCAACCAATGATTTGTGTTTACACCCACTGGTTTATTATGAGTAATACCCATTTGGGCTTTTTTATTAATTATTCTGACTTCTCAGTGAGTGTGATGCATGTAATCATATAGATGTACACACAAGACAGGGCTTATTAAGATATTTAGCCGGCTGGAGGGAAGAATAACAGCACCAACTTGTTCTTGTTTTGTTCCCGGTGTAGCACAATGGGAGGGACTCATTTCCTTCAAAGGCTCTGTTACGGATATGCGTGTAGTGTAATCCACTGATTTTTCTCAGCCAGGGCTTTGTGTTGACAAGTGACAGGAAATAAGTTTAATCCAACTCAAACTTGGGCTGTATATGCTTCATGTTTTAGAGGAGAAGAAACTGAGAATGTCTTTTGAAATCAAACTGATGTTGGTTCATACTGTAGGCTTATTAGGAATATTTTGGGTTTGGTAGTTCATTACAAGTTAAGCTCAGTCAACAGCATTTATGGCATATTGTAGATTACCTTAAAAAAATTAATTAAATAAAAAAATAACATCGACTTGTCTCTCATTTTCTTTAAAAAATGGAAATATTAAGGTGAAACACTTGTAATGGAATTGAATGAGGCTAATATTCAGTTAATTAAAAATCAGAAATACTAGGCTTCAAATTTGACAAAAGCTCTTTAATTGTTTGTTAATTCTGTTAATTCTTGTCATGTTTACGGTCATTTTAGGGGTTTAGGTGTTACATTGTCATGTTGTAAAATCATGTTAACACATGTATTGTTTACATCTTGTGACTAAAACTACTGACACAGTGAGTATTTTAATGTTCAAAGGTTGGCCCTCATTTATTTCCATTGTAAGTGCCTTACTTTAATTTGCTTTGTTTAAAGAAAATGAAGCATAAGTACAAATGAACACATTTTTGTTGTAATCAACAAGTGCTGATTGAGTTTAACTTGTATTGAACCTGAATGTATTATTCATTGAACAATGTCCTCAGGCTATGCTTGATTTAAAATAATCATGGAGATGATTGGAAACAAAGAAGTCATTGCTATAAAGTTCATTATTACTTCATCCTGTATCTTTATACATGACATCAACATTCACAGGTATGTTCTTGATTCTTGGTTTAAAGGTAGACTCGGTCATTGTTCTGCATTTCATCTTGTTTTGTTTTTCTATCTGATATTTCCACAACGATTAATTTTCTCATTCACATTCTTTTAGAGAGATGCAACCAAGCGGCCATCCATGATCCACCATTTTCATCTGATTTTGTCGGATTTCACGGTAATTTGTTTAATTTTCTGCAGAAAATGACATACAGATTTTGATGCCTGCAAACCAGAGTCTACCTTTAACTCTGTGATATTTCTTTCTTTCTTTTTCACTGCATAACTACCATAATGC
This sequence comes from Ptychobarbus kaznakovi, assembly GCA_027422405.1. Lineage (NCBI taxonomy): Eukaryota > Metazoa > Chordata > Actinopteri > Cypriniformes > Cyprinidae > Ptychobarbus > Ptychobarbus kaznakovi. The sequence continues at coordinate 15,663,002 of CM049813.1, forward strand.
TTTGTTATATTTTGCTGCTCATAATTAACTAAGTAAAATGTGTAACCTTCAAAACAGCCTAATATTTTTATGAAAATATGATGCTTAACATAATATCATGTGTTACATTAATTCGATTTTGTCAGTTATAGCCAGTCTTGACGCAGCCTCTTGATCCAATTCATGACAGACTTTTGTTAGATGCTTTTGAAGAGAGAATACTTATGTATGCATGATACACATTATTTATGAACCCTGCGCCATATTAATCAAGGTTAAATTTAGACTCATCCAAATCAAAAGGAGGACAGTCTTAGCTCAGTGAGAAATCTGGGTCATTGCAGAAAAGCGTGTATCTGTAGTGTTCTGTAGACACAGTTTGAACCGCCTGTTTATGAAATGTGAAGACAACGGCAATTTTTAGTATGTGAGGGAAAAATCAGGATTTGTCATTTAGAGGTGTCTGCGAACCCTGTTCTAAGTACATTTATTTGTGTCACAGTAACCTCCATTATTCCCTTGTTGTTTATGCAATTCATAATCTGGTGGTATCCAGTACAACTATTCTGACTAAATCTGAGAATATACTTGTTTAGTTAGAGATCCACTTCATTACACATCCAGATCAATTGGCCTGTGAGTCTAATGAGATTACTTCACGAAGACTTAAACATTGTTAAAATGATCCCATTCCTTACTGTTAAAGGGATAGCTCACTCCAAAAATGAAAATACTGTCATCATCATCTACAAACTCTCAAGTCGTTCCAAACCTGTATGATTTTCTTCTTCTGTTAAACATAAAAAATGTATTTTAGAATATATTTTACATTTATTTTAGAATGTTCAAAATATTGTTGGTTCTCATTGACTTGGAAAAAATACTATGGAAGTCAAATGGGTACCAGAAACGATTGGTTACTCACATTCTTCAAATGATCTTCTTTTATGTTCAACAGAAGAAAAACATACATACAGTTTGTTTGAGGGTGAGTAAATGATGATTTTTAGGTGATTTTTTTCCTTTAAAGAAGTAACTCACCTATATGAAACTCACTCTCATGTCATTCCAAACCTGTATGACTTAATTCAGTGAAATACAAATTGTTTTAAGAATTTTCAGACCACTCTATTTAATACAATAAAAGTGAATGGGGACTGTGAATCCCCAAAATGACAAAAAAGCACCATGAAAGTGGTCCATACACTTGTGCATTATATTTGAAGTATTCTGAAGTCATACAGTACTTTTGTATGAGAAACAGATATAAATGAAGTCGTTATGCATTCAAAATGTTGACGTGTGTTTGACATTTGCAGGTTTAAGTTATGGCTGAATCATGAAGAATCAATCTGTTGAGTCAGATCCTTTCCATGATACGCTGATCCACATCACAAAACCAGTGTGAATGATTCATTCCTGAATCAGACTTGAATTCAGTTCTTGAGTTCAACTCACTGAATCCATGATCTGCTCTCAATGCTTACTAGCTCAGTGACAATTACAAGTTACATTTCGCTCAATTCGCCACACAATTCTGCACATGAACCTACTTTTATGGTTTATCAGAAAGCTCCAGTTCCCAATTATTGTAAATACACGCAAAAGTCAGATTATTTCATTATTCAAATTTACTCCTCTTGTGCTCCACAAAAAAAGGCAAGTTTTTAAATGCTATAAGGTGAGTGAATAATGCATTTGAACCTTAAAACTAACTAACCCTCTCTGTGATTTCCTGCTCAAAACAATCCGATCTGTCACGTCCATCTTGTTAACAGAAAGCTAACCCTTCTCTTAATTTGGTTCACACATAACTACAGACATGTGTCATTACTTTGCCACTGATGCAGTTAAGTCGGGCCTTCGACCAAAACATTGTCGTCGTTGCCATTGTTAGCTCATTTGTTTTTCCAGCTGCACTCTGACATTAATACTCTGTCCAGTAGTCTCTTTCAATTTTACCCAATCATCAGTATTAGGCTGCAAGCGCATGTAGCTTAGCCTAGCCATCAGCCTAGCTTGACAAGATAAACTGCTTCTCCAGAATAACAATCTAATCTAAAGCGGCCGTCTTCTGGGAGCCGACACAGATTAATTGTGGTGGAATATTAAGCGTGTACCCAAGCGGCCCAGGCAGAAGGATACAATGTCATGTTAAAGTCACGGTGAAGGGACCATGTACTGTGCTTCTGCTGACCTGGATATGCAGCAGTCAGGTAGAGCCCAAGAATAGATGAGGTACTTTACTGCCCCACCGCTGCTCCACTTTCAGGAAAACCTTTGCTGACCTTTCTCAAGAGGGATGGGGAATCATGATGTCTTGTGCTATATTATATGCACCTTACTATTCACTTGCTATAAATGGCTACTTTACAATGTCTAGCTTGCCAGTTACATTGAACGTGAGTCTCTTAATACGTCTGTTCAAATTCACCTTCTCTTGCACTTACTTTGATTGACATGTTTAACAAAATGTACCCTCATCCCGGATCTGTCCTACTTACATAACTTGCAATTTTCTTGTTCCGCTAACCTACGCTAGAGTTTTTGTTCTGCTCTTGACTGTTATCAGCCCTGCTTAACTTAAGTGTTAATACGTGTGGTTCAGCATTAATTACTACTCGTTAAGTCCACTGATCTTATTATAGTGGTCTTGTAGTTCTTTGCTGGTATAGTATATCAGCTTGACTTTTATTTATAGCTGCCTTCTCTGATCGCCTTTTGCGTTTTCTCTTAAGTCAGGCATTTAAGGCGTTTAGCAAGAATGTGAATCTATGCATTGTGCAGCCATTTTTTATATCCGCTACCATTTAAGAAAATTGGACTCACCTCCTCAATCTTTATCACTTTATTCTGCATTTCATAATAGTAATAAGCCATAAATCTGTGATGTAGCACAAATTGAAGGATGGGACTTATTTAGTGGCCAAAAAATGTTAACTCATCTTATATTTTAGCTTGCTTAAATTAGCCACCCTTTGCTAGATTACAGTCTGGGCATTCATCCAGCTACATGAGGTGCTTTTTAAACTGTATATATTATTAAAGAAGTTCCCATGTATCCTGAAAATTGTTGGCTGCTTTTTCTTCTCTCTCCCTGCTCATATTCATCAATAAAAAAATGTATTTAAAATTGAATTAAAATTGTAAGCGTAAGCATAAATGCATACAACAAATGAAAATGTCAGATTACAGAAAAATGCATATAATATGTTATAATAATAATAATAATAGTTGTTTAATGGAAAATGTTTATTTTAATCTGTTGCAAATATGTATCTATTTAAATAATTAATCTATATGTTAAATTGCAGAATTGATTTGAAAAAATCTATTGAACATTGATCATTATTAGGAATAGCAGTAGTAGTAGTATAAATGTTATATTACAGAAAGTTTTATTTAAATCTGTTGTGTATATATTTATTTATTGCATGTGTCAAAAAAAGTGTAAATCTATTGCAGAGTTCATTTTTTCTCTCTTTTTCTGTTTCCAGAGGAAGGCGAATATTTCTTGAAGGTGCTGATTCCAAGCTACGCCGCAGGCTCCATTATTGGCAAGGGTGGTCAGACTATTGTCCAGCTACAGAAAGAGACAGGGGCCACCATCAAGCTGTCCAAATCCAAAGACTTCTACCCGGGTAAGTCTTCTAATTCCAGAAAGCTTTGAAGGGAACCCTCGTCAACCTCCTCTTGTTTACTGCACCACCATCCAGACATTAAACAGCACACATTTCAAAGCACCTGGATTATGTTATAGCTTAATTAACCCATGTTATTAGTCTATGCTAATACATTACCAAAGGTACCTCGTTCCCAGTCACTGTGACTCATTCTTAATGAGAATCATATGGGGCGCTGTCACCTTTGGGCTTGCGGCCACACCATATGGCCTTTATCAGAGCTCAGGTTGCAAAGAGTGCCAGATCAAGTTGGGACAAAGAGCCAAGAGACTCACAAACGAGCAAGTACAGAGTTCAGAGCTTAAAGAAATGCTGATGCAATGTTTGAATGGTTCCTTTCTAGTAATGTTTATATTTAGAGAGGAAAATAGGCATGTTTTGTGTCCGTGTGTGTTGGAATTCTTTCAGATGTTTTTAGGGATGGAGTGACTCAGAGGAAACGAGAAGCGGCGGGGGGCTTCTGGGCTCTTACTTAAAAGGGCTTTGTGCGATTTGCTCATCCTCCATCGTTGGCACGTCCAACAGGACACCTCTGTCCCATTCCCCTTCGGATGTGGAGCACAGAGCGATGGCCAGCCATGGCAGATGCCAACTGCAAGACACCTCCTACCCACCCCCCTTTCAATGGTTTTGGCAACCTTGTGTGCTCCAATGTCTAGAGCAGGGGGGTTGCGATGGCTACTGAATCAAGGGAGAGGAACGTAGGGGAACAGTCGCCGGTGCTGTGCTAGGTTGTTCGAGTGCTTAATGGGGGGTCCTTCCTCTCCAGTGAAGGGGGCATCTGTATGGAAATTAGTTTGAGCTTTTCCTTGGGTGCGAGTCAAAAGATCCACCTGCTGTGCTGCTCTCACGGTGGGGAAGGAGGGAACTTTTTAGCCTGTTAAGGGAGAAGTGTCTGGTATATCTAAATCGCTAAACCGTCTAAAGAAGTACATCATGTCTCTGAAGATACCATTTGTGATAGTAGCTGAGCTGGCATTTAATTTTTGGACAAAGCAGCACTGGCCAGACTCAGAGACATCCATTATTTCTGCAGAACGGATTTATTAGTTGTCTTCGATTTATTAGTTCTCTTCGCGCTAAATATAGCTCCTGCAGCATTTATTGGGAAACAGCCATATTTCACAATAACCTTGCATCTGTGAAGTACACTGTTCCATCTTACAGACACAATAAGAGACTGTTAAGTTAAATGTAGTTTAATGTTGTAATTTTTATTAACTAGCATGCAAATTTCAGAACATAAACTGGATATTACAGTTAAGTGGCCACTACTTAATCACTACTTAATTCTATCATCATTTACTCTCTCTCATGTCGTTCCAAACCCGTATGACTTTCTTCTGTGTAACACAAAATGAAATGTTTTCAAAAATATTTTCGTCTATACAAAGAAAGTCAATAGGGTCTAATGTTGTTTTGGACCGTAGTGATTTTATTGTATGGAGAAAACAATTGAAATATTTTTTATATATATTTTTGTGTTCTACAGAAGAAAGAGAATCATTCAGGTTTGAAATTACATGTACAGAATTGGAATTTTTCAGTGCACTTCAGTAAAGTTAAATGTAGTTTATATGTTGTCATTTTTATTAACTAGCATGCAAATCTGGGATGCTACAGTTAAGTCTGAGGTACCTAAAGGGACAGTTCACCCAAAAATGAACATTTGGTCACTTACTCACCGTTATCTCATTCCAAACCTGTATAATTTATATTTATGTTTAATATTATGTACTGTATCATTTTTTGTGACACAAGAAGATATATATAAAAATAATCCATACAAAGAACATCAATGGGGTCCAACGCTGTATTAAAACCACTGACAACGTTTGTATGGACAAAACAACATTCCTTTATAAAATATCTTCTTTTGTGTTCCACAGAAGAAAGTAAAAAAAGAAGGTTAAAACAACAACATGAGGGTGAACAAATGATGACAGATTGCGTGTGTGTGTGTGTGTGTGTGTGTGTGTGTGTGTGAACTATCCCTTTAATTACAAAAAAAACCTTCAATTCGAAGACTTATGTTCCAGTCATTTGCATGAAAAAACAGCACCTAAAGTCACACTTTAACGCACAATGCTTGCTTGATTTTTCTCACGGCATTTTCAGATACGAGTCCAGAGAGTTGCATCATCCTTTTTTCTTTATAATTGGCCAGCGTTCTTCCTCTCAGGTTTCCTGAGTCTGTGTCCATTCTGACTTTTCCCTGTCCAAGTCACTGATCCCCATCCAGCCTCTCTGTCCCTTTCAGCAGAATGTAGCACAATATTAAAGCTCACTCCTAATCCAGCACCATGATTGCAGTTTTTCAGTGTTTAATACCCAGAGAGCCATGCGGCCCTCCCCCACACATTATCAACATTACTGATTTCTCTGCTGTGTAATCTGCTTAAGACCTAAGCTTTGTGGCCAAAAGATGAAAAGCCGCAATATTACATATCTAGGGGTAGAAATTATTTTTCTGCGTGTTTATTTTATTAGTTTGCTCTCTTTCTTCAACCTTACTCACTTAAATAATTCATTTTTATTTGCAATGACCTTAGTGTTGCTTATTTTAATTCAAGCCGAGTCATGATTTGTTTAGCACACTTTTAAAAACAGTGCTTAATTGCATGTTATTGGAAATGTGTTTTGTATTGAAATTAATTTATATTTATATTAAAAGCAACTAGTTAACCATTATTCTTAAAACCACAATAAAAGATTGCTAAAACGTCAATAAAAATGCCCTTTAAAATAAATATTTTAATTTGACATTATTGTAAAGTGTAATATTTATTTAATCAATATTATATTATATTGTTTATAAAAATATGCTTTTAAAATTTGACGCTTTTCATAAGGAATGTGTGTCTTAGTATACTTTAGTTTGGGTAAAACACTTTTTGGACAGCGCTAACAACATGGTATTACCATGTTTTTGGACTTTGAAGTACCTTATGCTCATAGTATGATGTAAATATCATGATATATATCAAAGTACCTTCAAATCACTGTACTATAGCACCACCAGTATGTTTTTGAGTGCTGACACTTTTATGATTCGTTTATGATAGAGTTAGCCTTTATTGCTACTGAATAAGCAAATGTTAGCACGGGTTAGCAAGTAATTATGTGACTTTTGCTGTGTTTTGGATTTGGCCTGTGGAAAAGTGTGTCAAAAAAGCTTGAAAGATTCACACTCGAGGAGTGTTATGTTCAGAAGGTGAAGTTGTTTTGTAGCATTCTAGCGGCAATGCCAAATTAAATTGTCCACTGCTAAAATGTCAATATGTCTTAAAGCTTGTGCGTTCTAATTAATGATTCAACACATTTTAGTGCTTGTTAATCAGTCCGTCTGTGAACTTCATTAATTGAGCGCTACGTGTAAGTGCTTGCTTAAATCCTAGCATGTAAAAACGCTATTGTCAGAGACGGCGGGATAGTCGTCATCTGGGCTGTGGAGGAGAGACGAGGTACCCTTAATCCCCGTGGCTTTGTTTTCTTTTTCAGGCACGTGACGTCATTTTCTGTGGCCGCTAGCCCTCAGTGCCAGCCAGTGCCTGAGACTCGCACAGTCAAACCGTCTTGTACAAAAGAGCCTTGCTTCCCAGAGCGAGTTTGACCCGAGTCTCATCATAGACAGAGCGATATAGAGGAAACACTTAGCGAGGGGGATGATGGGAGTGATGGCGCAGACAGTGATCTTGTAAATGATGAAGATGCTAGTACATCAGAGTACATTTGTGATATAATTAGCATGTTTGCCACTTAGCGTGCTGAGGCTTTCAATTAGGTATGATCGTCAGAAAGATCTTCAGAATGTGACATCTTTCTTTCTTTCTTTTTTCTATCTATCCATCCATGCATCCGTCCATCTTTCTTTCACTGTCTACCCTTGTGAAAAGAAGTGTGCTTAATTGTTATGCAGCTATAATTGTAGTGTGTTATTTAATATTACATTTAAAGTAAATATATTTTAAATGTACTAAATTCCAATTTTGTCATAAAAAATTTTTGTTACATATATATTTAAATACATGACACAAGAGTATATTTTAGTTTACCATAAATGCTTGTCAGTACGTTTGTCAGTAAACTTAACCATATTTCAATGACAATATAAGTAATTATGAAATTGCATACTGTAAGTCCTACTTAAGTATGTGTCAAAAAAGCATTTAATTTAAATTGTAATTATTTTTTTTTTTATATAAATGCAAATAGCGCTAAATTGAGTTTCTGAAAACAAATACATTCAGTTCACACGTAAGTATATTCTTTTAAAGTAAATGATTTCTGTTAAAGTATCTTCCTGCTTTACCCCCTTCTCTTTTGCACCTCTTCCCTCTCGGGTGTTGTACTTCTTCTTCTGTAATGTGCGGCTTTCCATCAGATGTAATAGAAAGCCTCAGAGGGACCTGCCATTAATAGAACACTGCAAATTTATTCCAGGGATCAATTTTTGCATCATGAGAGTGGTGCCTTGTCCTTTACTCCAGCCCTCTCCCTTGTCCAACCACCATCTCCAGTGCATCTCTATGAGGCTTTAGCACAAATACTATTGATCAGTCATGCCACTGCAAAGAGACAGGATAAAGGATCAAATTCACCATGCAAACTGATGAGAATAGCAGGTGCATTCCCTTCAAGTTTGAAAAGGCAATCTCTTTCCACCCAGGAAGTCCACTGACTAAATCATTTTGATAATTTACTCCTCGATTCAATAGTGTCGGCAGGGGATGTGGGTAACATCATGCTCAGTCTTTCCCTTACCCAGCTCAGAAACACTACATTAAGAGGCAGACCTACATTAAAGGGATAACTCTGTCATTTACTCACGCTCATTCCAAACCTATATGACTTTCTTTATTCTGAGGAACACAAAAGAAGATATATTGGGGTTTAAAAACATTGGACCCTATTGTCTTACACTGTAGGAACAAAAACCCTTATAAATATTACAAATATCTTTTTTTTTGCTTCAATGTCAGTCGGAATATGTTGCCTTATATTTCTAATTTTTTAATTACTGCATTGGCCGTTAAATTTGTCTGTTTGGCCATTAAAGGAATAGTTCACTCAAAAATGAAAATTCTGTCATTAGTTATTTGTCGTTCCAAACCTTTAATACCTTTGTTCATCGTCAGAACACAAATGTATTTTTGATGAAATCCGAGAGCTTTCTGTCTCTGCTGCTAATGTAGGAGCTGGTGCTCGGAAGTGTTTTTGCTGATCAAGTTCAAGTTTTATCAAGTTATTTCTAAATTTTATAAATATTACATAAAAGTAAATATAAATTGAATTGCAAGAATTGTTATGCCAGTGTTAATTACTATATTCAAATGAAATAATGTGATATGTATCGGCTTTATATTGGCCAGTGGCCACTCTTGCTCTCTATATCATCATTGACCATTAATAAAAAATTATATTGGTCAACCACTATTGATATGTTCATACGGGTTCAAAACAACATGTAAATGGTGACAATTTTTCATTTTTGAGTAAATTATTCCTTTAATCTGACTCTTTTTTCTGAATTCCATGAAAATCTTCTGAATTGACTTAAACTGTTTAAAATGTGTTAGAATCACCAAATCATTTGAAATATTAAATATGCACACACTCAAGTTGTGGATGGAGCTTTGTGAATATTGACTGATTCAAAATCTGCGGGCGTCGATGCAGTCCGAGGCTAGTATTTCACACACAATAGTGCTTGTTGTAATGGACAATTCTCATCACGTAATACGTTATGTTTTCAATAGTTTCACATGGAAACGGTGAAAAACAAGTGAGCTGATGTCAGCCACGAGAACTGAAGCCAGTTATGAGATAACGGCAAACCATTTTGTAGATCTGAGAGCCTTTAATCTAGCATTCCTGTAGGTCTGAGCGGCGTTCCCTGTCTGTCATCCCTCAGACTCTGCATCATTAGACCAGGCACCGAATGGGCGAGAGCTTATGGGCACAGATTAGGAATCTCAATAACTGTCCCATGCTTGGGCGATTTGGGGAATAGTGGATTCGGACAAGGAGGATCTTGGATTTGAGAGCTAAAAATATCCCTTTGTCTGTAAGTTTTTCCTGTGGTCTATATAATTACCTCTATGACACTGAGCTTACCGCCTGACACTCTTGTCATCGCTCATATTAGACTCTGAGTTGTATGTTTGAGTCTTTGACTGAGTATATCAAGGGATTTGAGATATTTGTGATAGTGCAGTTATGTCTAATGCCTCGGAAACTCAGGGACAAAAAGATGCAGACATGGAAAGAAGTTGAGAGGGGAATGACACAGTGAAGGAGAGGAGTGATTGAATATCCAGTTGTTTTTGAATGGTCATTGATGTGTCTAAACTGTGTAGGACAAAGAGGAGTGGTGGGCCACTCTTAATGACAATAGAAGCTTTTGACATTGTTGACGAGTCCACGACACAGCTCCTCAAGTGCGGGGGGAGGTGCAGGCGCGCAGGCTGGTCTCCCATCTGCCGGAGGAGGTGTTGGTGTGTGTGTGTGTGCGGTGATGGAGAGACAAAAAGCAAGAGTGAAAGAAACAGGAAAATGGCAAAAGTGAGAGTGCTGTGCACTGTGCAACTGAAATGACTGAGTTTGTTTAATACTACATAAACATAGAAATTCGACGAATGTTTACATTTTTAGTTTACTAAATGAAATTGCTTATGTTGTAAAATGTAAATGTTAATTTTTTATTTAATATATTTTATGATCAAATGTTTCCCTGAGATATAATTGTATGTGTTTATGTGTATGTGTGTATATATAAAACTTACATATATACACACACACATACTGTATATACACACACTTTGTTGTATATTATACTTAACTAATATATATATATATATAAACAATGTGTATTTATGTATGTATATATATATATATATATAGATATATAGATAGATAGATAGATAGATAGATAGATAGTCTATTTATTTATTTATTAGATAGTATTATAGTTTATAAATAAAAATTAAAAACATACAAAAATGCAAAATTTGGGGTTGCTTTCCTGGTAAACTTTAAGTACATTTTGTTACATTTTAATTTAATTTATTTGACATTTATTTTATATAGTTTTTGTGTAGTTTGATATATTTGATATACTTTATATATTATAATTATCTAATATATATATATATATATATATATATATAGTCACGCACACACACATATCAATATATATATATATATACAACATAAATAATAATAATATATACTATTTATATTATATATACATATAGTTTATTTATATGTGTTTGTTTATTTATTTATTAGGTCATTATAATATAAATTAATTTCAACATATAAATCTCAGCCAATAGTTGGCATCATTAAATTATGTATAAATCAGCATTTTATCAGCCATTGACCAGCCAGCTGTCACGATATCAATCCCTGAAAACCCCATATCAATGAACTACTAGTAATAATGCTGTGCTAAATAAATGCTTATCAATCATAGTGAACAGCAAATGTCTATAACTCATAGTAGTGCTAGTAGTTGTATCGACGAGTCCTGTTTTTTATAAAAATGCATCCTGGGTGTCAGTGGGAGTCCTGACGTGTTACATAAGCGGGCCTGTCTCTGTGCTTTTGTCTGCGTCTGTCAGTGGAGTAGAGATGATGAATGTGTCAGTGGGAGACAGCCATCCTCATCTCTCGCTGCGTTCACTCTGTCATCTGCAGCACATTTTATGATGAGCTCATCAGTAAAACCCACCCCCCACGCTCTAAGCTCAGCAATTCAGGGCCTTGACAGATTTTATTTATATGCACGGATATATACATACTTATGGCAGGAGAAGCTTACTTTGTCAAAAGTTAGTCTCTTGGGATAAAACCACTTGCTAAATGAATACATGTAACGTAAATATATATCGATTTCAATAAGTGGATACAGAAATTGATTGTGTGATACTGAAATCATATGGCTTTCCTAGTCACATTTTTAAAGAATAAACATTGTTTTTATATTTTAAATTAGTTAAATAATAGAGACTTATATGATAGTATATTTTAATTTTTTTTGTACTTTATTGGTACACCTGGTTTATTGGTCATTTTTTCGCCTCTTGTTATTCTAAACAAAAGCTTGATAAGTCATAATTGATCTAATAAACAGCATTACATTTTCTAGCCTCATCTATGTGCAGTGTGACTCATGTCTTATAGCTGCGTGCAAGGTGCACAGGATCTGTCCCACAAAGGTGGGACCTCTCCTGGGGTTTGGTGCAGAGCTGACAGGGGCGACACCCCCCCCCCCATCCCCCTTTGTCACAGACACACCCTCCTCCCTACGGTTTCTCACTCCCCCCTTTGAGACAAAGCATGCTTTGTTAGTCTCTACACTCGGTTGCCTCAGAGATGGGAATTAAAGTGACAGCTCCAGAGGCAAGAGGTTCCCCTCTACCATCATCATTATAGCCGTCTTTCTCTGTTTCCCCAGCTACACCAGGCAGGTAGACAGGCGACAAAGATGTCTCTCGCTTCTGTGCCGATGTCTGCCTCTGGGCTTGGGGCGAGACAGATGTGTTGTCTGAGAAATAGACAGAGAGAGTTAGCCGCAGTAAGGATGGATACTCTCGCAGTCCGGTCACGTAGAGAGGCCACAGACTCCCACAGCCAATCGCATAGCATCAGGGCCTCCATTTTGAAGTTCCCGCGGAGGGAAAAAACAGCGGCAGATGTCCTGCTGCTCTCACTGGCTGTTTAAAACATAATGTAAACAACAACCGTACTGAGAAAACAATATTAAAATAAATACATTTTTATTAATATAAGTATATATTTTTATCAATTTTATCTTAAAATAACTAATATATTTGTATTATTATTTACATTTAGAAACTATTATTAAAAAAACTATTTAGTAGAATATATTACAATAAAACTAATTATTTACTTGAAAACATTACTATATTTTAACAAGGCTCTTATAAGATTTCTGAACTATCATTATACAGATAATCTCAACATTTTCAGTAAAATATTTATAATTGATCAAATTAAAATGTCATATAAATTTGAGAGACACTATCAAAGATTTATATATAATTAAAAAAAACATTTTTTATTCTGATACTTATTACACAATAATTATTCGGGAGCAATCTTTAATCAAACATGGCCATGTTAATCAAGCCATTTGATTAATAATAATTTTTGCATTGAAGCACAACCAAAAGACACAAAGGCCTCCAGCAAAGGCCTCTATAATCGCAGATCCACCCTAATGACACATGGCCTGCCGGTTGCTGTGGCATTCCCTCCCGTTGCATAATGAGGTTATAAGTGCAAAATCATTTAATGCCTGTGTCCTGCACTGGGGCAATTTAGCATTTGCACTGAGACATTTGGAGCTTAAATAAGAAAAGCCCCTTACATAAGATTAGGACAATGGAAAGCTGCATTGTGTAGAGTAGGGGGGCACCTTTCCTCTAAAACGGAAGGTGGTGAGGGATGACAAAGAAGAGTATTGAGTATTGGCGGAGGGTTTCGTTTGGGAACAGATCCAGCCTCCTCGCATAGGGGACAAAGCTCTCCCTCTGTGTCTCAACAGAGCCTCTAAAGGCACCGAGTTCCGCAGCTGCCTCCCGCTCCGCCCATTTGCCTCCCAACATTTCTAATCCCCACTGAATGACCCCCGAACTCCCTTTCCCTCTCTCATACGCTCACTACCACCTTGAGCCCACCAGACCAGTGATTCATTTCTCCTGCATCCCCCGTCAGCTGTCCAAACGTTCCCTTCAACACAGCGGCTGTATGCTCGTATTAATTGCAACAGATCGGCCACGGCTAATTATCTTTGACCCCTTTAGCCTCGTAGGAGTAGCGTGTGTCTATGCATCGACTATGGGTCGGAGAGCATACAATTGGGAATTTGCGTGCACAGATATCTAAATGTAAGACTGCTATTTGATATGTGCATATGAGATAGAGTCTGTTTGATCACTGGACCATAGGTTGGTTGAGCTGTTTGTGGGTCAGCTTTGGAGCTGGAGAGAACAGTTGTTCCTCAAGGGGACATCCTGAGATGGTCATGTGACCATGGCCTTCTAGAATTATGTAGCATGAGGGAGGGGTGCGGCCCACTGAACTTAACCAATTGTCTCGGTCACTTTGACTTGGTATCTTTTGTTGTTGCAGCTGTAATTTTTGCCATCAACAAAGAAAACATATAAAATTAGCAAATAATATATAGTTTTGAAATTAAATGCAATATATTTATTGTATATTGTTTTATAGTATAATATATATATTTATATACATATATACAGTTTATAATATAAAACAATATACAATAAATATGTATCACATTGTAGTGTTTAGATAATATTGTAGTTAAATATTTTGAATTAGATTTCATTTGTATATTTTCTGCTTTCAGTTTAATTTGAGTTAAAATGTTAGTAATTTTGTTGTGTTTTGTCAAAGGATTTGTTGCTTTTAAATTACATTATGGTTTTTATTCATTTTTATTTCAATTTTAGTTATTTGAATACATGCAGTTTTAAAACTAAATGAGGAATGTGGCCTTGTCAACTACAGTTTTTTTAGTTAAACATTTAGTTCACATAACTAAAATATATAATTATAAAAAAATATTATATTATTATAAATTGTATATTGCATTAAATTATATATTATAAATGTATATAAAGTTTAATATTATAAAAGGTATTTTAAATTATTGTGAATGTATACATTATTATTAATATTATTTTATACATAAAGTTGTAATATTTTATTTAATTTCATGTTTATTTAATGTAGGCTAAAACATTTTTAATGTTTTTATTTTAGTTTAATTAACTTTCATATCCAATATAATTAGTTTAGGTTATTTTGTGTGTATATATAAATGAATAGATCATTTTATAAATGGCAAAAGACAAATGTATGAGTGATGGCATATAAATTCGTTAATGCCACTGCACTCGTTAGTAAAGTTCAAAAGAACATTTGGCATGTCTTTGTTTTTTGGAACATAGTTCTAAAGCTAATATGATCTTGTCATTTCTGGCCTAGAGTCTAGTGAAACAAAGACACAGATTATAGTTTGCTATTCTTGTTGTAGCCAGATTGTATGATGTTGCCTTTTCAGTCACATGAAACCTTCGACTGCAGACACAAAGAAGATTGCTAATTGCTATTTTGCTGATTGCTAATTGCTATTTGCTTCTCAGCTATCGCCAAAGCCAAATGTTCCCCAAAACGTTTAGTTGATGCACCACTTGGGCTTTCCCAAAAGAGATCAAGCAAATAAGTGAGAATAAAGCCCCTTTAAAACACTGAACCCTGTTTGTCTTTGACTACTAACCTCTTAGTTTTCATGCTAAAACCTGAAGCGGAAAGAGGAAGATCCACACGTGCGTTGAAGACTTCACAATCAGTACTTTCAACCTTCATACCCACTGTTTCACCTCCTTTGCCCACGCAGGGCAGGTGCAGGCAGAGGGGGCAGCGTTTCAGAGCCCCTTTGTCATGAAATGTTAGCACTTTACTGCACAGGGGTTGGCCGGCCAGCGCCGTGAGCTCCATGCCAAATTTCAAGAAGGAGGATGAAAGCCAAGTCGATTGTGAGACACCCACACCCTTTAACCGTAGAAACAAGTGTAATGCTTCTCTGTTCCTAACGGGGAGCTTCTTCATTCGGAGTGGTGTTTGTTAACTCCCGAAACTCCCTCAGCAGAGCTGGACAATAGCTCTGGTTACGTGTGCATTTTGGCAGCCGCAGCAAAATGAAACGTCTCCTGACAGGCAGTGCTGATCGTGTCCTTTTAGACATGAGCTGTGCGTTAACCTAAGGCGGCCTAAAGGGGTTTTGGAGCTGAATCCTAATTGTACGGCAAGTCAAGCGACTCCATAGTGCGGCACAAGCTGACCTGAGGCGGTGTTATGATTGTCCCTGAGCAGCAGGGTTGTGCATGGTTCAGAATTCAATTCTTAAATACTTCCTAAATTTGAATTGAGTTTAAATTGAGATAGCAATCAGGATGCAGAATTGCTATTTTAATTTGAATGAAATGGAGTAGATTTAAAATGAACTAAAATTCAGAAATTAATTTAGTGGAAAAGCAAAATAAGACAATTGCAGCCCTAGTAATATATTTAAAATACATTTATGTCATGCTAAGTATAGTTCAAATCTATTAACATATCTACTGACATATCATTCGAGACTGATATAAAAATTAGAATTAAACTTTATTTGGAGTACTACTGCAATGCACATTTCTTATTATTAAGCCTAAAATGTGTTTTAATGTCACTATTTATGAGGATTGTATGATCTTTGAATAATGTCAGTCTTTAAATGTAAGATATTTAAA
This sequence comes from Ptychobarbus kaznakovi, assembly GCA_027422405.1. Taxonomy (NCBI): domain Eukaryota; kingdom Metazoa; phylum Chordata; class Actinopteri; order Cypriniformes; family Cyprinidae; genus Ptychobarbus; species Ptychobarbus kaznakovi. The sequence continues at coordinate 15,679,011 of CM049813.1, forward strand.
GTGTACTTAAAGTATACTTGCAATAGTTCCACTTTGGCACAATGAAAAACACTTCAGTATATCTTTAGTTGGACTTCAGATCTACTTTCGCACAATTCAAATGCATTAAGTACAAAATCAGTTGTCATTTAGCAGACTTTAAGTATACCAGTTTAGTATATCAAAATACAATTGCAGGGTATTTTAATTAAGTACATAAACATGTAAATGTATTTGTAGTATACCTGTAATGTTATATTGCAATTGAATAGAAATGGCAAAAAAAAATGAAATGTTGGGTTCTGAAGGTAAAAATACTATTTATTTCCTTAACGGGGAAAGATTTTTGACATTAACTTGTAAACCGTTAAAGACGACCTACGTGAACTACGAGGTTGTTAATCAATGATAAATGCCCACATTATTTCAGCTTATTTTTTTAATAATTATCGTGTTTAACAGCAGGAATCCTGATGAAAAACTACATTACCCATGATTCTGCAAAGAAATCTCCACCAATCAGAGAATCGAAACTAGCCAATTGAACCAAAATAACACTTTAGGTGCCTGTGCCTACTCCCATGATGCACAGCAAACTACTTAAATAACTGTATATGTGCATATTTTATATGAAATGTAAAATCTATTATTTCTATATATGTAAAATCAACATCCTTAAATCAATAGTTTTATATGTTGTAATTTGTAATGCTTCATGGGATTGTAGTTCTTTCCCTCACTGACACAACTCTTGTCTTTTTTTCTGCGTTTCTTGTGATTCAGCTCGTAGCTGGTTGCTGTGGTTCATGTTTTATAACTCTGTAATGAAGACTTGGAATCCCTATGAATCCCTATGGGAAGCATGAATGTAAAAATGACTTCCATAACCCAGGCTGTTGAAAAAGTGGGTGGGCACACAAAATTCACTAAATTTCCTCTTCCTACCATTCCATTTGAACTTCCTGTGGGGTGGGGCCAATTCAATTCATATCCACACTCACGAATTGAAAACAAGCCAGTTCTTCAATTAAACCCAACTGTCTTCTGAGAAGTGACGTGGCTGTTACCAGAGCGCAGTTTTTGGACCGCCAGCTCTGCGTTACAACAAATGCCTTCTGTCTGCACATCTGCATGCACATGCGAGATCATTCATATGTTGGCAACTGCACGCAGTGTATGTTCATTTCAAACACTCTGTATTTCTGCACGCCTGTCAGTGTATTCTCATGGTGCTGAGAGACTTAGAAGGCAGTGGGGGTGTCTTGCTTTCAGGTTGAATTCTCCGGCCTCGCTTGGCTCCGCAACCCCATTGCCTCACTCCAATTCCAGCTGTACGAAATGGGGAACAGATTGTGTGCATGATGTAAAACGGCAGGCATTCTCCCGTTGCTATGGATAAGGTCATCTGTTGAGTAAACTCTGAGCAGATTAATACACATTATAAAAAAATGGAAAACTGAAAACATGGGACAGAACAATCAAATTGAAAAAAAGCTCTTCTGGTGGTCACTAATAGCAGACGAAAAATAAAAAGTTAGTGCTAAAGGGTTGCGATAAGGAGTAGGCTGGAGACTTAAACTTGGCTCAGGGTTTGGAGACACTGAAAACACTGATAAAGAACCAGAGCTGAAAGCTGGCCCTGGATCTTCAGGCCCGGGCGCCTCGATGGGCTCGGAGGAGATGACTCACAGGCCAGTGGAGGAGGCCCAGACCAAAGAGGACTCTTAGCAATTAGCGGCGCTTGGACATGACAGCTTTGTGGGAAGTGGCAGCAGGTTTGGATGTTCTTGTTGTAGGTTGTTTGGAGCAGCCATGCCAGCTGACTCAATCTGCCTATCGTTCAGGCGGGCAGTGTTTAGACATCTTTGATGGACAGCAGGCAAGCAGAGACAGGTGTGTGTTGGGCTCCGAGCACTTGTGTGGAACCCAATCCCTCCGCAGGGAGATGCGCTCAAGGAGTTGAGGACACTGAGTATGTGGACGGAAAAAGCATTTAGATGTCGATTTAGGAAGGAAACATTTTGAGGATTGCAAACAGGCTAGGCTAAGTTAGCATTCTGATATTGTAGCAAAATGGCACGTTTTCCTGTTGCTCAGCATCAATGAGTTTTTGATCATGTAAATGCAATCTTCCACTCACATTAGCTTGTAGTTTATGGATAGCAAAGTGTGCTAATGTTGCTAGTGTAAGCAAGCACAAGTGTTTTAGTGAGATTATCTCATTTTGCAAATTGAGCTCTCTGTGTTTATTCATATTGTAAAGCACAGTGCTCATTTTCCAAGTTACAGGACAGTTAAAGGCAAGTAGAATGTTAGCTAGCTAGCTGGTTTTACCCAATCTGAAAACCATTCAAACTGAAACATAAATAAAACGACATTATGCAGGTATGTGATTTTTTTTCTTTTATTTACACAAATTTACGCATTTTCTGGCAAAAGAAAAATGACTTTTGGAAATGTAATATTTGTACACCAAAATAACTTAATAATCTTAATTTATAAAATCTTAAAACATAATTATTGTAATTTTAAAGTGTAGTTTTACCAAATTAAATTATAATATATTATTATAATTATTAAGTACTTGTTTTATTTTACATTACAATAGTAATAATGCAAAAATAATACATTTTTATATTGATTTTTGTATTTTTGGCATATAACTAATAATAATAATGAATTATATAAATAATATAAATATTATAATTATAAGTTAAATATGGTATATTTTTGTATAACAGGCTTTCCTTATTTTTTTCTCCTTATATGATCACATACATGATTATGTAAACATTGTAAATTTAAAATATTTTAATGGCACAAAAATTCTTAGGCTAAGTAGACAAAACAGAGGTATTGACAGACATTTACCAAATGGCTTAAGAGTTTCGCTTTTGTTATTAGCAAACTGTGAATGTGATGACAGATGGATTGTGACAACCTCTCCATCATCTTGCTCACTTTTCTCATTTCTACAGCTTCTATACTAAAGTTTGGACGGACGAAAGGAGGCAGAGGGGGGATCTTAAATGGGTTGTCCATTCACAGCGTACTGAAGTATGGGGGCCAGAGGGTTACTTTCTTCTCTATAGCCTAACGTAGATGACCATCAGTCACTGTTTGAATCATTTGTGCAAGCCCGGAATTCACACCAGCTCCGGTTACCACACTGGCCTTTGGAGATTGTAGATGCACGCTTGGATACGGTGGTGCACATTAAGTGTGTGTGTGTTTGATAATGATGTAATTCCTGCTCTTGTAGCTTAATTCAAGCTCTGATGCATGGTGAATAATGAATATGGCTTTTGTGTAGGTGTGCAACAAGCAAACATTTCAGAACATGAGCGTATTCCTGCATGTGCATGCTGACGCGTGGGTCAGGCATTATACTCGGGTTAGCGTGCGTTCAGTATAACAAGCTGTTATGCATGTGTTGGATATCCTTGTATTTGGCTGAGCAGTTGTTTGGTTGCTCGCTACAATAAGTAAGCTGGACCAATGTGCTAACTAAACATCCACAGGAACCTCTTGAGGATAGATGGTTTTAATAAATCTCCACAAACACAGATGCAATGGATTTGCAATGGAGTCTCAGTCCCTGTGTTCAATGCACATGTCTAGAAACAATAAAAAATATACATAATCCTTCACAAGTGTGTGGAAGGTCTGAGTGAAACTGTAGTCTGTGCAACACTTGAAATCATTTCAGCAGTGAATTCATTGGCTGTAAAGCAGAGTCTCCTCTAACAAGGAGCAAACACTAAAGCATCTATGGATTTGACACCTTCTCTCCATTCCCCTGCAAGGCAAAGGCAACTGTTCTGTTTAAACGTCAGCAGTCATAAATCAAGGGGACTGTAACTCTTAGAAACAAAGATCTGCTGAAAATACCTTTTGATATTTTTATTAGAAGACATATCTCATGCAGCTATTGATTATGCAAACGCCAGAATCGTGAGTGTTAAGTGAAATGCTGCTCAGACTAGTTTGTTGTACCTTCAGTTTGTGAGTTTGAGTTCATGTTGAGAGAACCATCTGTCAGACCGTAAGGTGTTTGTCTAGAAATAACATCACATTCTTATTTGACTTATAGGTTTGTATTCAGCAGATGTATGACAGTAAATAGCTGCTTGTGATCTTCAGGGCTTAGGTTTGTGAAATGTGAGTTTAAGAAGCGAGTCACATAGGATTACAGACTCAGATGTGTCTTTAGAAACATCCCGTTTTGGCAATTGTGTCCTTTTCTTTTTTCTGTCCCTTGAAATTAACCATCTCCAAATGCAGTTCCCTCTTCAGGAATCTGCATAACACACCCGCGGAGTTGGCCTTAGTTGCCCCTTGAGTCATTTCCTCACCAAGAGTGAGTCAGTGTCTAAGCTCATGGACCCTGATTTTTTATTCATTTCATATGTGAAGTCTAAGAAATATATCTAGGCTGTCATTCGGTTACTTTTGTTAATTACGTGAACTATTACATGAAATTACCAAAATTACCACAAATCTGCAGAGAAATGTCTACAAATGAATACAATTCAAAGACATTTCATTAAAAAAAATTCAGTTTCAAATAAATGTTTTCTATTCTTCAAAGAATACTGAAAATGTATCACAGTTTCCACTATAATATTAAGCAGTTTTCAACATTGATGATAATAATAAGAAATATTAGATTGATTTCTAGAGGATGACACTAAAGACTGGAGTAATGATGCTGCCAATTTAGACTTGCATCAGGAATAAATGTAATTGTAAAATATGTTACGTGTTATTTCAAATTGTAATTATTTCAAATTTTATATTTCAAAATATTACTGTTTTTACATTATTTTTTTATCAAATAAGTGCTTTTCAAAATCATTAAATCGTACCAACTTCAAACATTTTAACTGTAGTGTAGGTGGGCTGCATCTTTTTGAAAACAGTAATATCAAACATTATTTTTAATATTAAAATAATTTTTGTTGTTGTTATTTTTAATTATTTACAATATGTATTGTTTTTCAGCATCTTGCTACATGAGCACCACTTTGAAAAACGTATCTTGGGACCCTTGCACTCTTTCCCCCCCTCAGCTGCTTTTAAATGAAAAAAAGCATCCTGTATGATTCATAAGAACATTACGGTGGTATTTCAGTTATGAATTGCTCCAAATATGTATTTTACACACAGGGCCGGGAGCATGATTAACTGTTTTTTGTGTGTTTTTTCTTAAATTGACAGCCCTAAATTAATCACATCGCATCTAAAATGCACAGATTACACAATTTGAGGCAAATATCCGCTCTTAAGCTAAAGTGGATAAGCTCCCGGGAGCCTTTGAAATAAGCACCTGGCAGAAAAGTTTAGACCCCCCTTCCCTCTTTTTTCATTCTTCATCTTTCTTTTTGGAGAGTTTAGTTTCTCACTGAGTAATGTTACCCCCTCTTTCTTTTCTTTATTGGTGAGTTGGACATATTGAATAAAGAATCTCTTTTATCGCGTTCCCTTCCTCTCTGTGTCTCTCTCTCTCACTCGTTGCCTGTTGTTTTGTCTCTCGCGCTGTCTTTGTCCCTCTGTGAGGTCTTGGAGGGGTGTGCAGGAAGGTCTTGAGAGGGTGAGAGAGAACATTAGAGAAAAAGATGAGGACAGGATCCCAGCCCAGGCATCTCTTCAGCTGTTTGCACGGCATGGGCCCCGTAACCATGGCGACGTCACTATAGATGTTGGGGGCTGGGGACGGCTTAGGTCAAACTGAGGAAAAGGGGTGGACAAACCCAGCACTTCTCAATAGGCGTGACATCACTGAAGAGGAATTCACTCTTTCTTCCAGAGCCTTTGTTATTCTTTGGAGACCCTTATATCCTTCATCTGCTGTTTAGAGAAGCTTGTTCCATTGGAAAAGCAAAGTTGAATTGACTGAAAGGATCATTTATCCAAAAATGAAAATTTACGCCAATTTATGTTGTTTCAAACCTGTATGATTTGCTTTTATTTTTTTGTCACAAAAAGATAGTTTTTTATTTTTCATACAATGAAAGTCAATGGAGTCCAGTGTTGTTTTGGACCCCATTAACTTTCATTGTACTTTCTTCAAAATAAAGATCCCAAAGGGGGAGGGCTTGTAGTGATGTACTTGAAGAACCATTTTGGGTTCCCCATTGAACCTTGCTATTATTTTTCGTAGTGTAAAGAATATTTAAATATTAAAAAAATTAAATCTGAAGAACATTTGTCCGGTATAAAAAACCTTTGGTGTAGTGGAAATGTTCCATGGATTTTAAAGGTTCTTCATGGAATCATCGATTTATAAGAAGAGGTTTCAGTTTTCATTTTTGGGTGAACTATCTCTTTAAGAAGACTTGGAAAGAAAGGTTCCCATCTGGCCTAGTGACTGCTTACATGGGGTAGTGTAGGCCCGTAAAGAAACGTCTGGATTTGGAGCGTCCATCCAGCCTGACAGACTATAAAATACAGTTTCAAAGAGCATAAAGAGATTTGAATGGAAACTCTCTCCGAATTTCCAATCCCCATCTTTCTTCTTCCTCTTTACTGTTCGTGATTACATAAGCACATGCAAAACCCCGTCCTTTCTGTTTTAAAATAAAAACACATTACGTCATCAGCAGCTGCCCCACAATATTTTCAGGGTCTGCCAGTTGCTGTGGTGATGTGTCTTATGTCATATGCCTGGACTGGCCCCCTCCCAAACATTCATGTTTTTATTAACATAATGGTGCACACTGACACCAACGGGTGTCCCCTGTTTTAATCTGCCCGTCCCCGCAGTCAACACTTCATCTCGTAGTGGGTGCTCCATGTTGAAACAATGACCCATGTGCTCCTGTGGGACTCGTGTACGTGGAGGCTGCAATCAGAAGCCCTTTGATGAGCAGACAGGAAAATACGAGTCACTGAGGAAGGGAGATGGCTTTTTTATCCCCCACCTTCCCAACCTATTCTTCTCTCTCTCTCTCTGCTTTCTGCTAACACCAAATCCAGGAAACATCTGTAACCTCGTCCATGGGCAGGGTCGTATGTTCACAAAAGCTCTAGGGCCACTGTTGGACTATTTGGAAGGAAAGCAATCAGGAAGCTTGTCAACATTTTCTTGTATTGTGATACAGTGTAGAGTCATTTCTTGGACAGTCCTGTATGGTGTGTATTCTGAAAGATTGTCTATGTGTCCTAGCAGCTGGTGTCATTTGTCATGCGGTACGCAGTAGTTTAATTGGTTATTGAGCTCGCTGTTGTCATTTCTTTGGGTTCAGGGTCCTGTCAATCAATGAGTCAGTCCATCTTGCAGCTTTGGTGTTGTGGGAGCTTGTGATCAGCATTTGTGATCTACATGACAGTGCACTATTCTCCCTATGGACAAGCTCTGGGCACCTAGTTTAGGAATCATCCACCTTAAATGATTATTTATTTATTAGTTTTAAGGTAAGCTAAGGTAACAATAGTTATGGTAACAACATCTACCTCTTTAAACCTAATTGTGATTAAAAAAATATATATATAATTTTGAGAAACATTGACTTTATACTCATTACTTCTTAATAATTTAGAATACAACATTTACTGCTTTAAACCTGATTATGATTTTTATTATTATTACTATTATACTTTAATAGTAAAGGAAACAACATCTACCACATTAAACCTGATTGTGTTTTGTCATCATTATTGTTTTTAGAAAACGTCTACTACTTTAAACCTCAGATTTTTTTAAATCTATTTTAAACTAATTTAGGAAGCAACATGTAACATATAACCTGATTTTGTTTTCATATAGATTAAGACAAAGCATCTACCACAAAACCTGGTTTACGGCTTTATTATTTTTCAAAATTATTAATATTATTAAAATGGTAGAGTATGGTTTAGTATAACATAAAAAAAAATTCCCCAGATTTTTGTCAGAAATCCTATCCTACCATGCCTGAATGAAAAAAAAAATTGTTCATACAAAAATGAAAATGTTGTCATTATTTACTCACCCTCATGACGTTCCAAACCTATATAAGCTTCTTTCTTATGTTAAACACAAAAGAAGATATTTTGACGAGATTTTGAAGAACCAACCAGTTATTGGTCCCCATTGACTTCCATAGTAGGGAGAGAAAAACTATGGAAGTCAATGGAGACCATCAACTGTTTGATTACCAGCATTCTTCAAAATATCTTCTTTTGTGTTCAACATAAGAAAGAAACTTATATAGGTTTGGAACGTCATGAGGGTGAGTAAATGATGGCAATGGTTATGGCGTCATTTTCAACAGTGCCTACCACTCTGACAGCAACTTGCGCCAACAACACTGCCTCTGAGTCTGTGGCAGCAGCAGCGCTCTGAGGAGAGATTAGAGTGCGTTCACACAGGACGTATTCTCCTTTTCAAAGACTAGACAGAGCTGTGGTCTTGAGACATGTTTCTGCTGGACTATTTTTAACCGGACACACTTTAAAAAACAGCGTGCGGCCATGTACGTCAGTCTGACGTCTGTACAATGACCAACAAAATAATGCAGATCTACACTTCTCTTAAACCATCCCATCTTCTATGAAATGATTAATCTCTATAGTACTCGAGTAAACAAAATGACCAAAATATCCATCCATGCTGTGAGCCACCATGTTTCTGTCCTCTCTCTAAATAATTAGCAGGATCTAGGCATTACCTCACATTGCTGCACTATTTACCTTGTTTAACTGGCTCTTTTTTATTGAGCTAACATTACATTCCATAGAGTACATGTTAATGTTTTGTACATGCGCATGTGGTTTTGTTTAGGGGCTCTTATGGACATTGTCTTTTGCTGCAAGTTTTGAAGTCATGATGGAGTTACTCTTTAAAACAGCCTTCCAGACACTCCATCACTCACACAACTACACAAAACAGGCCTCAACCCCTCCTCTGATTTATATGCTTTTGGATGGAAAAAAAAATTGGCATTACTGTAAAGAAAGATAGGAGAGCCCGTGCCGTAATAATAACAATAATGATGTTTGTCAAAGTTCTCAGTAGCTAAATCCCCAAAGAGGTGCTCCATCTAGAAACAAGAACAAGGAATGAATGACTCATCTACTTAACAACTGTATAAAAACAATTTAGCACAAGAGTGAACAGAGCCAAGTAGGCATTCCCTAGGCAACTATATAAAACACCTCCGCACTGCCCAATACCTTTTCTTAGTTTTAACTCTTGGTCTGTACTGTAAGCCGTATGTGTTTCCTTAAATGCCACTAGCACAAAGTTTGCACTTATTCTGAAATCAGTGATTAATATGTATATTAGTCTCTCCTCTGTGTCTGTATGGATGCAGACCAAACCCTTTCCAGAAGCAGCAGCAGTGACTCACAGGCCCTGTATCAGAATCTGTATTTTAACTGCCGCCTGCACGGCTGGCATTCGTTCACTGTGTACTAGGGCTATGCAGAAAAATTATATTTCTGCATGTTTTTTAATACTTTTCATGATATTCATTATATATGTATCTCTCTACTTATTTAATTGTATTTATTTATTTGTTTTAATTAGAGGAACTATTAGTTCATAGCAAAAGACAGAATTAATGTAATTGAAAAAATCTGAATAAAAGCATTTTGCTTTTTATTTGACTAAATTAACAAAATAAAAATGTATATAATGTAATAAAATGAGATTTATTAATTCATTAATTATTATTTTTCAAAATTAAAACATATCAAAGATGCCAGAACATGTACATTCTGGATCATTCCATTATTTATATTTTATCAGAAGAATTCTATTTTTATATCTTTCTTTTGTATATATACTCGCACATATATACAAACATTGCTGTATGAGGTCAGTATGATTTTTTTCTAATGTTTTTTTAAATAAATATCTCATTAAAGGTGCAGAAATGAAGTACAGCAATACTGTGAAATAATAATAGAAATGTAATTTATTCCTGTGATGGCAAAGCTGAATGTTTGGCATTAGTGTCACACACACACACACACACACACAACACACACACACACACACACACACACACACACACACAGCACACACACACAACACACACACACACACACACACACACACACACACACACACACACACACACACACACACACACACACACACACACACACACACACACACACACACACACACACACACACACACACACACACACACACACACACACACACACACACACACACACACACACACACACACACACACACACACACACACACACACACACACACACACACACACACACACACACACACACACACACACACACACACACACACACACACACACACACACACACACACACACACACACACACACACACACAGCTATAGAGAGTGGATCAAATAAAAAACCTTAAACATTGTAGAAAAATTATAACTATATAGATGTATATATAATACTTTTTTTGTTTGATCCATTCTGTCTCCTTTATTATGTAAATGTTGGCTAATGTTATATTGTCAACCAAACAATATAGAAAATATTGTGTGTATATATAGAATATTGCCCAGCCCTACTATGTGTACTATTTCTTGTTGTGGACGCTGATGAGGCAATGAGCTGTTGAGGGGGGTGTTTATGTGCTTAGATGGGTGGTAAAGCATACTGCCCATCACTTTCAATGAGCTCCATGGGTAGAAACCTAAACGTGTGTCAGAAAGTGACCCTTCTGTTTGCAGGAGGGAAGAAGATCCTCAGTGACCTCTTTCTAAACTCCCCCCACCTCTTCCCATATCCCGCTGAGTATCTCACAACAGACACATCACAACCTCTCCAGCACTTCCTCATCCATACAGTCCACACAACACATAAGCTTTCTGCTTGTTTGCCAACATAACTGTGCCTATAGCTATTTGGGGTTCCTTGCATGTATGTTTATACCATAAAAATTAGTAATGGTTCAAAACTAGCCCTAATTCTCTGACAGTTGTTTGACTGGTGTTGTCCACACCCTACCCCCCTCATCTCCCTGCCAAAACAATGGTGATCTCTGCTCTAATAATCTACCGCCCCGATTGGTCTGCCACAGATTACTCTCGGGCCGCCAGCTGTCGGGAGCTCAGCGAAGCATGTTTTTCCTTTTCTTTTTTGTAAGATCCCATCCATGATCCTGAGATTCCTCAATTTGAGTGTATTAACATGGCTTCATATAGCTAGTCTGGGACTGAACCCAATTATTCTCATGCTAGTGAACAATAGAAGGTTAAAAGGAAACCGGAAAACCCTACTGCGCCGTGCCGATAAGGGCCGATTCGCTTCCCAGCCTCTCGGGAGCCAAGAGATCCTGGCTTCGGATCAATCTGGTTGAGTTTTCTCCCCCTCTTCCCTTCTACTTAAAGCTTTTGTGGATTTTGTTTTTATTTCTGAATCTGAATGGCCACGTTCGACTGCCTCTGTTATGGCGCAGTGTGATTTCGGGTGGGTTTTGGAGGATAAATGTCCCAGAAGCACGCTTTCGGGCAAAATGTTATAGTGTAGAAGGATTAGTAACCAATCAGAGAACCGCAGTCGGTTAATTCCTTTAGAGTCTGCACTGTTAAAACAATGGTGAATGTATGTGAGTGTGCATGCGTTTAACCTCATGTTCTGTGGAATTGGTGTCGAAATGTCGATATTGTATCAGAATTAATTGAAAGTGGAGACTTTGGGACGTCTAATGGAAGGCTTTCTGTGAATAGGCTGCCAAAAATAGTAGCATTGCCATGCGACTGTTATTGCAGCTGCTCCCATAACTTTAGTCTGCATGTACATAGATCCATGGTATTTACTTGGGCAGATGCTCTAATGCTGGTTGTTTGTCTCTTAACACAATGTCTGTAGTCTCTAGTGTAATACGATTGATGGCCCTGCGACTGACGGATTCACTCTTTGATAACACGTATGATACTTATCCCTGTACGTGGCTGTCATACAAACAATGCACAATAATAAGATTTAGTTGAGTAAAAACAGAAAGTAAGCCTTCTGTTATCAGTGATTCCTGGTGTTGCCAGCTGTTTATATTTTATGCTGCTTCCACGCAAGGAAAAAAACATTCCATCAAAGTTTTAGCTCCAAACACCATCAATCGCAAGAACATGCCGTACGACCTCAGTCTTACACCAGCAGCAGTAAAACAACTTTGGGTTACTGCAGAAATGTTTATGAGAGGTTGATGGGAAATATATGCATAGATAGATAACTATATAGAGAGCTTGTATAACGTGACAAACAGAATTTGAAATTGCATTTATAAATATATATTATACACACACACAATCTTTCAAAAACTTTGGGGTCTGTAAGATTCTTTATGTTTTTGAAAGATGTCTCTTATGCTCACCAAGGCTGCATTTATTTGATCAAAAGTACAGTAAAACCAGTAATTTTGTAAAATATTATTATAATTTAACTTTTTCTATTTGAATATATTTTAAAATGTAATTTATTGCTGTGATGGCAAAGCTGAGTTTTCAACAGCCATTGCTCCAGTCTTCAGTTTAACATAATCAGAAATCATACTAATATGCTGATTTGGTGCTCAAGAAACATTTCATCAATTTTGAAAACAGTTGTGCTGCTTTATAAGTTTTTGTTTCATGATTCCTTGCTGAACAGAAAAGTTCAAAAGAACAGATTTACAGAAAAGTTCTTTTAAAAGAACAGCATTTACTTGAAATAGATATTTATTTTTGTCATTAATATTTATAAAATGGCATTGTCTTAAATTATTTATTTAATCTAGTGCAATCAAAATCAATTAATCACATCCAAAAAAAGGTTTGTGTTTACTGATATATATGTGTACTGTGTATATTTATATTTAAATATTCATTCATTTAAGAAATATGTGTAATATATTTATATATAACAGCACACTTTAGACAACATCTGTAAATCACACTGAGCCTAAAGTATCATTTGTCTTTGTGTGCCTCCTTTAGGAACAACAGAGCGTGTCTGCTTGATCCAGGGCACTGTAGAGGCGCTGAACAGCGTCCATGACTTCATCGCAGAGAAGGTGCGGGAGATGCCGCAGAGCGCTCAGAAAACAGAGCCGGTTAGCATACTTCAGCCACAGACCACCGTCAACCCTGACCGTGTCAAACAGGTGAGGCCTCACTTCCTTCAACTCACCCTATTTCCTGTTTCTTTCTATTTCCAGTTTCCTCTCAAATCTTGCATGAGATTGTGTACTTCCGTTTTATTTATGCTACAATTAAATCAGAATTTACAACAAAAAGCACAAGCCCATGGACCCTTGAATGTAGGAGCAGGTGAAAGTAAGCGAGGATGGACATTTTGATTATAATTCTTTCTAATAAACTCGAGAAGATTCTGAGTGTGTTTCAATTAAAGTCATTGATTGTGTACCGGCTCTCTGTTTAGGTGATTATCGCCACCATTATTATGGCCCATTGATCTGCTGGGCTTCTGCATTGTTGTCATTCACGTCAATGATTCTTCTCCTTTATTTTTCATTTGCTTAATTAAATCACCCTTAGGAAAAAGAGAGAGAGTTGGCTTTATTCATGAATAATTTATGGCATGCTGCCGTTTTCTGTTTTTAATTTTTAGTTAAGCCTGTCCATTAAGGAAGTGTCCTCTTTGTGCTTATTGAGCAGTCTCTTGAAGACAGGGCCATAACCTGAATTCACAGAACATAAGTCCAAAACGCTTACCCCTGCAGAGTTGCCGACCTAATTATTTATGCATGTAATTATAGGGCTTATCAGCGGAGCAACACATCTCACTTTGGTGCACATTATTGCCTCTGCTGGGAGAGCATCACTGCAGGCCCTGCCTGCATTCTGCTGCATTTTATACAGGAATGCAGAGAGGCTAGAATGTGGAGATACATTGAGCATGTAGCTGAGTCATAACTAACTTCCTTGAAGTATATTTAGGATTATTCTATTGATCAATCCTGATAAATTGAGATTGACTTGATATACTTTGCACAAACGTACTGTTTGTTTAATTTATAATTAAATATATATTCTGTCATGCTTGACATTATTTTTTTTGCTCACCGGCCACTGTGGCTAGTGGTTTTCTAAATTTTCACTGGCCACAATTTTGTTGTTGGGAAATTATATTTTATATGACTAAAGTTACTTAATGCTATAATTTATTTCAGTTGATTTCCAGGTAATTTTTTGTCTATTTAAAGGCCATTTTCCTTTACCGTATTAAATTCTTGTGTCATCTTTCATATCAAATTTGTACATTTTATTAATAATTTCACTTAATATAATAAGACAATATAGGGCTGTTATCAATAAAATGAAATTTCCACTGCAGAAGAAACAGAAACAGCTGATGGGGCATTTAGATTAATTTACACAGACAGTTTAATGAAGCTGAAATGTATTATGAATGTATTTACACTGCAAATTATATTTTTGTCTCCCTATAGTTATGTTTTTACTTTTTAAATGTTTTAATTAAAGGTTTAGTAATAAATTAAGCATATTTTATATATTCATTATTCACTAAATAATGTATATTTTTTGTCAATATTTAGTCAGTTTTTTATTACTGTATTTCATATATAATTTTGCACTAAAGGATTTTATTCTTTACTAGTCAAAATTGCGATTTGCTTTTGAATCCGGTCCACAGTGTAAAGTGATTGAGGTTATATGATCTTGCATTGCCATTGCGTTCTTTTCCAATTGTCACCACACGTGCGGCTGTCGTGGCATGTATCTCATTGCAGTGCACACTGACTGAGAGATCGAGGGCAAGAATTGAAGTCATATTAAGCAACAGCTGCTGATTTCGGGTCAGGAACGTCAACCCGAGCCTGCAACCACATGGTCAGGGCAAGAGCACGACTGACACCTAACTTACTCCACCCGCCCTTCCACACCCACCCGGCAGCACAGGAAATCAATCTGATCATCTAGACGCCTCATTGTTTCAAACAGTGTTTAACTGAACTCAGATGGTAAAGTGCCAGCCTGCAGCGGCTTCCTCTGGTCTGTGCAGGTTTCCTCTGAGCTTTCCTCCGCCTGTTTCCCACATCCTGTTTGTTCAGGAAATGGACCATTAATGCACAGGGAAACAAGAGTCCCTGATGTTGTCTATAGGCAGACACAGTAAATCACAGCAGTTGGGCATTTGCATTTTCGTGACTTTTGTGTACTGCCAAATAAATCAATCCTAATGTCATTTATTCAACTGAAAATCTGTAGTACTGCATATGGCAATTACAATAATTCTTCTCAAGGTTAAAGAAATACATATTCTCTACTTTCATTAAGGATCATCTGACTTCTGAAGCATATTCACATAGTATTTATGAACATTGGCACTGGAACACCATTAACGGTTCCTCCTGCTTCTCTTATGATTTAGAAAAGTGGAACGATTTCTCTGTAATCTCTATTTTTCAGCATCCCAGAGAAAAAAAAGAATTTCTCCATGCATCACTGGCTTTTCCGTAATAACCCACAGCTTTGCTTCTATTATATTGATCAGTGGGATTGCCTTAAGTGGCTGTGCTGTTTCAAACCATCCTTTCCCTTCACGACACCACCAAAGCCAGCCTATTTAATTATCCTGCATCGTGAATCTAATAAAAGTTCTCATTGGAGCACTACGCCCGCACACACACATAGACAGCCAAGCGAAACACTGCTGTGTTCTCTGCTCGTCTCCTAAATTAAAAGCAACATCAGGAAAATTGCTATAATGTCTAAAATTGGAAAAAACCTTCTCGCCCAATAGCCCAGCCTTCCCTTCTCTCCCCTCCCCGCTCCACTCTCTAGAGGGATGGTGACTGGCTAAAATATCTTATGCCTTTTTTAACCTTCAAATCCATCAGCCGGCCAGGAAAAAGGTCACTGTCTCTCCACGGAGTATCGATCTCATTTCCAGAAGAGCCAATGGAGAGAGAGAGTCTTACACAACATTGGATGTTGGACAAGGAAGTACATCCTCTAACGCCGGGCATCAAATCTCTTTTGGGTGAAAGAAAGGACAGATGCCGTCTGTGTTGTGTCTTTAGTATTTGCAGACTCTGTTAGTTGCTTGTTTATACAGTCACAGCGTATTTGTGGAAAGCGTGTGTAGATCTTTATTCACTATCTTATGATTTTTACAGGGTCATGGAAAATATGGAAATATTAGGGAATTGTGGTTTCCAGGCTCTGAGAAGTCATGGAAATGTTTACAATGAGTACATTTTTTCTATTAATTTATAAACTATTTTATATATATATATATATATATAACAATAAATATTTGTATTAATTTACTAAATTTACATTAATATATTAGCTAGAAATTGCTTTTTGTGAGTGTAATTTCAATAAAATAGTTTCTAAAAATTATTAGTAATTAAGTGGAAAAATTATTACATTTTTGGTAACACTTTACTTTAAGCCTATGTAAAATGCATTATAAAAGTAGTTTTAATGCATTAATTATGCCTTATAATGCATCGTACAATCTCATGAATAATTGTAACCTAAGTTAATATATTATAACACTTATCAATTCATTGTTACACTATGATTTTTAAATTCGATTATAATTATTTACTACAAGATATAATGTATTACAGTGCACATTATGTATAATTATAATGCATTGTACCTTTAATAACCCTTTATAATGCAATTGCTCTTTATAATTTCAAAACTTTTTTTATTAAATTCCATGCCAAGAAATATATTTACTATAAAAAACTCTGACTTTTTCAGTAGTCTGTGATCAACAATTTCAAAACTTTATTTTACTACCATGACATGTGATGATAATTGTCAAAAGAGGTGTAAAATTAAGAGGTGAAAAATATTGTTTTCACTCTATATGCAACATAAACCCCTGAAATAGCATATCCAATGAATGATACAAGAGGATATTAATAAGTCAGAATGATGAGCATAATTATCAGGGATTATATTGGCTATTTCAGAAGAATTGACATGTCTATATCAAGTCTCACAGCGAGTGTCACACCTACCTTAAAAGCAGGTCGCCCCATTGATATTGGACTGTGGTGATCTCATATTGTCTATGTGTGAGAGGATGTTCTCTATCCGAAGCTCGTGCATCTCTAATCCTGACCCGGACCCCTGGAGATACGAGTTGTAACATTCTTTGATGGATGCAGGACTTGAGCTGTCTGAAATGGCATAAAAAATCAATAATAAATTAGCTCTTTATTAAATATGCATCTGTAAGGCTCATACTTCGTTTGTTGTTGCTCTGCGTTTGGGTTCTTGAGAGATCTGGGATGTCAAAGCTAACGGTTCAAGACTAGATGGGAATGTTGAGATAATATTTTGTGTTTATTTTATGTAGATATCCACATTTAAAGATCTTAAATCATGCAACTTGCTAGTATATGAGCTTATAGGGATAGTTTCCCAAATTTTGTCATCATGTACTCACCTCCATCTCATCCAATGACTTTCTTTCTTCTGTGGAACACAGAGGGTTTTTGAAGAATGTTTCTGAAGACAAGTATTTTTATCCATACAATGAAAGTCAGTGAGGTCCCAAATAACTTTGTTCCCTATTGACTTCAATTATATATAGACAAAAACACATCTTCATTTGTGTTCATACAGGTTTGGAATGACATGAGGGCGTGTAAATGATGACCGTATTTGATTTTAATTTTTTTGTAAACTATCCATTTAAGATCTCAGAATGTTTGTCACATTCTAGATGTTTATTCAAATTAATGTCAATCTGAGACTTAAAATATGAATGTGTTCTATTGGAGAGGGCGGCACACTGGATTTTGGGGAGATTGAGGACCCTAATTTAGTTTACTATGAGCTCTGGCATTACAGGACAGACTATTTTTGGGTGCATCACCCCTTGTGATTTCACTTAGGCTTATTCAAAGCAGTCTAGATAGCTGAGGGTTAAAACTGTGTATATTTATGGAGGAAACAGTTGTCTTTTGCATATAAATGCTTTTATACATCTCTAAATATATCCCTTTTACCACCATCAGGTCTAAAAGTAGGAACAATTTTTAGTAGTATAACAAGATTTAATAAACTGAAAAAATTGGTGTAAAAACAATTTCCACTCAGAAATTGCTAGTAAATTTCACAAAGAATCAGCTAGTAACATTAAAGTAAATGTGAAATTTTGAATGATAAAGACTGAAATAGTAATTTCTTCTAAAAAAATACTCAAATGTCAAATGACATTGTCAAAAATATTTTTTTACAGTGTACAGGTGAAATGAGTAGCTAGTTGCATTTTGCTCTTGTACTCAAAATATAAAACAGCAATGAAAATCTGCCATATCACAAGCTTGCTTGCTGTGCGTGAGCCTGACAGAAAGAATTATAGGAGTGAAAATTCAGAGTCGACCACTCGTACAGGACCCTTGCTAGCAAACAACCTTTCACGACAGTCACAAGACCAAGGTGAGGAGGAGGAGGAGATCAGGGTGTTATTTTTAACTCGTGTGGAGTCTTTTTTTTTTGTCAATGCCAGCAGCCAGAGCACACGGGCAGATGCTGTACAGAGATGGGCGGCTAAGCCCAGGATCAGGAGACAGGCGATTAACCCAAAGGCAAGCGCTTAAGACTTCAAAGTGCAAACAGCTCCAGCTCTAGAGTCAGGCACTGTTCTGGGGACAGAGGTTGGGAGGGGGGAACAGTTGCTCGGGTGGGATGCGCCAGGGGTCACATCGTTTGAGACCCCTGCCACCTTCAGGACTGGGTGCATTTTGCTGGCACATCAGTAGAAAGAGTTTAGAGGAAGTTTGAATTGCTTTTTTCAGCGGCGGAAAGGTTTTTATAACACGCAGCCGGATACAAATACTCCTGGGGCCTTATTTGCCCGTTCAGCAAAAACCCACACAGAACGAGACTGTATCCTTTGATTAATTTCTTGCTAGTCTCAGATGCTGCTCTCATTATTTTCAGTATATATATATTTTTTGTAGCAGTAATAGAACAAAGTAACACAGTCTACATAAGGAGTACATACATGTCCTTCACGGCTGAGCAATCTTTCATTGCCCATTACCCACAACCCCCTGCAGCATCCTCCCGACAATTCATCAAAGGCTTCTAGTCTCAGATGACTGGTGGCGCAGCGGCAGCAGGCGTCTCTCTCTCTCTCTCTCTCTCTCTCTCTCTCTCTCCATCTTGCACTCTTTATTTCTCTGTCTCAGCCTCCCTCTTCCGTTCACTCTTTTATAGATAGACGTAGCAGGCATCCATCTCCTCTAGCTCAGCACTTGGATGCATTCAGTGAAATGAACCTGCATATGTGTCGACGCTGCTCGATTCCGACCCAACAGCCTAATTTCAATCAGCGCTTCTCCTGCCAAATGCCATCATCGAAAATAAAGGCGTCATAAAGAAAAAGCTGGAAGAGCTGGATCTGCTAGCAACAAATGTCACTTAATTATGCTAAAAGTTATTTTGAAAAAAAAAACTCTTTGTCATATTGTAGATTTTTGGTGTAAATGTAAGTGTCGTTGATAATTTTTTGGATAGACATATATTGACTACCATCATATATATATATACTGACAGATATATTGACTAATATGACCAATTAATACACTACTGTCCAAAAGTGTTTTTTTTTTTTGTGGGGGTGGCGTCTTAAATAGATGTTCATTAAGCATCAAATCAGCATATTAGAATGATTTCTAAAGGATCATGTGACACTTAAGACTTTAGTAATGCTGAAAATTCAGCTTTGCCATCACAGTAATATAGTACATTTTAAAACATTAAAATTAAATTAAAGTGTAAAACAATTATTTTAAATTGTAATAATATTTCACAATATGACTGAATTTTGTATCAAATAAATGCTGTCTTGGTGAGTGTAAGAAACATTTAAAAAATAAATAAAATCTTTCCATCCCCAAACTTATAAATATTGGCATTATATCAGCCAGGTGACCATGTCTTTTTATTTAAAATAATAATTAATAAAAAATAAATATATTTAATAATAAATACATATAAATAAAATAAATTAATTATTAGTGTGCATACAGTGCATTTAATTAAAGGTCTACATGAAGATTTAGAGTCAAAATCTGGATCAGGAAGTTATTAATAGTGAAATTAGTGAAAAAGTGTAATACTTCTGTGAGCTCCGTCTTAATATATGTTGTCCATACAGTGGAATCCAAAAGTTTGATAGCACATTAAAATCTAATTCAACTGAAGCCTGAAAAAAGTTTTAGGATTTGGAATATTTTTGAAAAAAATAATTAAATGTAAAAAATGTAGATTCTGATTTTGAGGTCACTAATCAATTTGTGAACTCCTTTGAACAAAAGGTCACAAGTCTAATCTGCTAATAGATAATTTAGCAAAATAGATGCATTTTAACTGCAGGTCTGAAACCTTTGGACTGCACTGCATATGTACAGATCAATCCCAGTACGTCTCTGGTACCAAAAACAATCTGCTTTCCATTGCATTAAACGCTAATCGCGAATACAATTATTTCGCTATAAACGTTCCTTATACAAGGTTCTGTTTATTCTAGCAAGATAAAAGGTGAATGTAGGAGTCCATGAAATTTCCTGTTGGCAGTTTTTCATTTCTATGCTAATTCGGCTGAGCTGAATGAGAGTTCGAGCTACAGTGGCAAGGCTAAACAGCCTCTGTTAAGACATGTCTGTGGGCAGCGAGCTTCAGCAGACCTTGAGGCGAAGAGTGAAAAGAACGAAAGAGCTCACAAAAGAAACAAACGTAAAGGCTGAGCCGATCACCACCCCCTCCCCAACCTCTCTCACTCTCTCTGCTTTCCTCTAGTCTCTCCTTCGCTTTGTTCATACACACACACACAAACACACGCCCCCACAGACACACACATCCTCGCTCCTCTCGTCTCCCCTTTTTACCATTTTCATCTCTATCTGTCATTTTGACAGTGCAAATATTCTGAATCCAGCATTGTCAAAGCGCTCTCGGAGGGCTGGAGCTTTTCATTATACAGAGTAATTAACTGTCAAAGCGAACACCACACCGCATATTTTGTTTTCTCACAATGCTACGGCGCGTAGATGTATCCGGCAATGATCAAAGAGATCAAGCGCTAATTTCCTGGTTCAATTAATAAACGAATATGTCAAGTTACACAGACGAAATTCAAAAAGTGTGTGATGTTTTCTTATACATGTGCGCACATGCGGTATTATGGCACAAGTAGCTGTTGGTTTTATGGTTGCGAGCATATAAGGTGGGGGGTGGGAGGGTGGTTGGCTGGTTGGTTGCTATGCATCATTCCGACTCCCTTTCAGTCCCCCTTGAATGCTGGAGTTGAGTTTCCATGGAAACACTGACCCCTGGGAGTCGATGCTTTTCAGGAGGAGCCTCTTTTTATCTAGTGATTCACAGCTCAGGAAGTACAAGAACAAAACACACAAGCATCTTTATATTTATCTTCTAATACATCATTTTCTGGGCTCATCAGTGCTGCAGTTTACCTCTCTTGTCATTTTTATAATAATATAATTTTAATCATATATTTTGTTTTCTGTTTCGTGTCTCATACTTGTTTTTATATACTAGTTTGTTTTGGATCTCAGATAAACCAGTGTCATTTTAGTATTTATACACTATTTATATAATACTTATTTTGAATTAGCTTTTATTTTTAAGTTTTTAGTCATTTTACCTTAAGTTTAATTTTCACTAATTTTGTTGTGTAGTTTTTTCTCAATATTTTTTATAGCTTTCAATTGTATTAATGATTAATAATTTATTAATTGTAGCACTTTAACGTAAACATGTTTAATTAATTGCCAAGGCAACATTTTTTATTTTAAGTGTATCTAAGACGTATATTTTATCTATGTTATTGTATTTAAATTAGTTTAACATTTTAAAATCTTTTTAATTGTTTAGTTAACAATTCCAACACTGATAATTTGTTAAATATTTTTTTGTAATTTAACGCAATTTTTTTTACAGTCAACCTAATGTGATACAATCTGGGGGAAAAATCTAGATAAATTCTAGAAACAAAATGTATCTAATTATTTTATGTTATTTTAAGATTTCATAAGCTCAAAATGGTGATCAGTTACAGCACCAAATACAGTTTCTCTTATACATTCACACAACTTAAGAACATGATATGTAAACTGCTTACATAGAAACAAATTCAAATACTTTTAGGAAAGAAATCGTAATGAGCACATTTCGTAACAGCGCTTTCAGCAACATTTTAACAAGATCAGTATGTTCTGTGTGAAGCTTTGGTAAAAAGTACCAGCATGAGTCACTGCTTGATCAGAGGAGCAAGACTGCTTAAGTTAGGGAAGAAACCATGGTAACCACTGTTTACATTTTTTCTCCCCTCTATCAATGAGTAATTTGTTTTTTACAGACATTGTCTAAAACTAACTCTCTGAGAACACTACGCTGTTGTGCCGCTTAATTACTAGATTAAACTCATCTGTTAGATGTAACTTGATTTGTGGTTTAATTAATAAAAAGGCAACTTGAAACAAAGTAATTGCTGTAAAAAGTCTAGGCTTTGGTCTTCAATACATATGGGTGAAGTTGCCACAAAAATAGTTGTTTGTGTTCAAAGACACTGGTTGTGCTGCCACTAATGGGCTCCCAGTGGATTAAAAACATTATTCCTACTTGTAAATCCCAAAACTGAAACAATGGTGCATGCTTAACTAGCACATGAGTGCTGGAGAGTGACTCAATTGACACTGGCCTCTCTGCTTATGTTCTTTTCAGGCCAAGCTCATAGTGCCCAACAGCACGGCAGGATTGATCATCGGCAAGGGCGGAGCCACGGTGAAGGCCGTCATGGAGCAGTCCGGTGCTTGGGTCCAGCTCTCACAGAAACCTGAAGGTATCAACCTGCAAGAACGCGTCGTCACCATCAGCGGGGAGCCTGAGCAGAACCGCAAGGCCGTGGAGATCATTGTGCAGAAGATCCAGGAGGACCCACAGAGCAGCAGCTGTCTGAACATCAGTTACTCCAACATCTCTGGCCCCGTGGCCAACTCAAACCCCACCGGTTCCCCATACGCCAACTCGGCGGAGGTAATGCCGTCTGCTGCTGCGGCGGCAGCAGCCACGGCCTCCAGTCTCCTAGGGCAGGCCAGTCTGGCTGGAGTGGGTGCTTTCCCCACTACCATGAACAGCTTCTCAGGGAACGACCTGCTGACTATCACATCCGCGCTGAACACGTTAGCCAGCTACGGATACAATACCAACTCCCTGGGCCTAGGGCTCAACCCTGCGGCTGCCTCAGGAGTCCTCGCCGCTGTGGCTGCAAGCGCCAACCCCGCCGCAGCTGCGGCCGCCAATCTGCTAGCCTCCTACGCCAACGACGCATCCGCCGGCTCCGGCCACCTAGCGCCCAGCCTGGGAGGTTTCACGCTAGGATCGCTCACCGGAGCCACCAACGGCTACCTGAGCGCTGCTTCCCCACTGATGGCGAGCTCCCTGCTGGCCACCGAGAAGCTGAATGAGGGGGCCAAAGATGTGGTGGAGATTGCGGTGCCGGAAAACTTGGTGGGCGCCATTTTAGGGAAGGGAGGCAAAACGCTTGTGGAGTACCAAGAACTGACCGGAGCCCGCATTCAGATCTCCAAAAAGGGAGAGTTTGTTCCTGGCACCAGAAACCGTAAAGTTACCATTACCGGATCGCCAGCCGCCATACAGGCAGCCCAATATCTTATCGGCCAGCGAATCACATATGAGCAGGGTGTGAGGGCCACCAATCCGCAGAAGGTGGGCTAAAAACAGGGAGTATGAAAAAAGGAGAGAAAAAGAGTGGGGGATGGGGAAGATACAGAGAAAGATGGAGGGCGCGAATATCGATGAAAATCGGCCACATTCTTAGTGGGAAAAATCTCAGTATTAAAAAAAAAGATGGAAAGAATTCCTCTCAAAGTGGAAAATTTGAAAAAGAAACATGTGTAAAATGTAAATATGGGTTTAATCCTTAAGTTTGGGATTTTATTGATTGATTTTTTGTTTTTCTTTAGTTTTTTATTTGTGCATTTTCTGGACAGCAGTGAATGGCATTTCAACCTGGCATGCTGCCGCGCTGCAGTTCCCAGCAGGTGGGCAAGGTGGTCGGATGGGGGACAATGGGGTGGAGCAATCCCAGGAATCGGCCCTGTCCCCACCCCCATCCCCTCCTAGCTGACAGATTTTTGTTCTTTAATTTTTTTGTCCTTAGTTTAACTCCCACCCTTTTGCCCATGCCTTCTCTTTAAGAGGGCCTGAGACTGATTATATAACCCCCCCAGTCTGTAACACCCCATAACCCACCCCAGCCCCCTCGCCCCAGCACTCCCAATCCCAGCCAGCCCGACCCTGTCCCGCGCCGGGCAGGATAGGGCAGGGGATGCGAGGCTGCTGCAGGGTCTCTCAGCGCCACTAGACATTGACCTGGGGTTCCAGTTGGACCAGGTGCATGCCAATACATATGTTTTTAGCATAAGGGAAGCTTGTAGATCATGTTGCGGACATAGGCCTGGACGCAAAATGCACCTGAATCTTTCGTACCAGAGCGCCTAGAAAATTGTGGCATTCGTCTAAGGGATTTAAAGTCTGGTGTTTATACAAATACAATTATCATTATTATTACTACTATTATTATTATTATTACAAATTATCATCACCATCAACGTTATTTATTAATATGATTTCACCCATAAGGACTGAGGTATTTCCTTTTGTTTTTCTTAATCTGTGAATTCAGGTTGACATGAATGTAAAGACAATATTTTGGATTTAGTTTTTTATTTAAGTAGATTGAATAGTGTGTCCATGTAATATATGTCTTATTTAACGTCCAGTGATAACTGCACCGTCGGCACCAACAGAGAGAATAGGGGCAGATGTACTGTACAGTGATATTAATACAAACACACACACACACACTCAGCAAACTATTACCAGATGTAAATGCTGAAAATGCAACAAAACATACGCAGACTTGAAATCACAGTGGGACTAGACAATTTGTTCACATATCTACTGAATGAGAATGTAGGTCTTTGCACAAGTCCAAGGGAGTGTCAGAATACGACTTTATATGAAAGCCAATCCTTTTGTGTAACATCCCAAAACATATCCCCATCTTTACTCTACGCTGCCCCTCTGCAGCACGAGAGATTGTGCACTTTGAGCCGCTGCAGTCGAATATCTGAGCAAATCTGCGGGAAGATTTGCGTAGATATTCCATATCAAATCAGAAATCGGCCCTCAGAGCTCTGAGGCGTTTCATGAACAACATACTACTGAACGACTACGAACAAACTCTGATCTGCACAGGCTCCTCTGTAACATGGAAGTCCCAGGTTGTCTGTTTTATCACAGTTTTTTTTAAATATATGTCCCGAGTTACCATTGAATCAAATTGTACAATGGGCTGCCTGTGTGAAGATCATCCTGTGCAGATCTGAAATGCCCATGTGCGACGTATGTGCTGCTAAAAGGTCCTATTTCCTTTTTTGTTTTGAATCTGAGTACACTGAATTTCGTCTTAATGCACTGTGAAGTGTGGAGGCCGAGATGGAAGGCCAAAAAAAGTCAGGGTTTCTATATTATCGCATCGATGCATCACCATGATGGAATGTACCTCATGTGGAACGTCTCATATTTATAACAACCTACATGGAGTCAAGGTATCGCTTACCGTAGGGTGGAAAAGAAGCCTGGATGGTTTGTTAGGTTGAGGTCAGACTCTTCTGACCAGTTTTTTTGGCATCATGTTGCAGTATCCAACCTTAACTTTCCAAGTGTGCACTAACTACCCACCAGCTGACCGTGTATATTTATCGTGAAGGGGCAGAGGATGGTATATTCTGTACGTTTAAACTCTAGGTGTCCTCCAAAATTATTCTGTGTCTAAACGACAACATATTGATTCTTTACCGGCTGGAATGAGCTTAAAAATACCAAACTGCTCCTTATTATCAAGACTTTAAAACAGAGAGCATTTCCCAAAGAAGAATTAGACCAACAGAAAAAGACAGAGTCTGTGCTCTCTCTCCCAATGACTAAAGTTATCATTCTTTCCTCTCCTTTGCTATTGGAGCACCAGGGAGAGTAAATCTGAACCGATTGGTAAGGAGGCTTCTTTATTCTCATCTAAAAACCATCACCTCCCCTCACCTCTTCTCAACACCCCTTTTTACCTTCGTACACCCCCATTCTGACACATCAACCAGGAGACCCCCTTTTCTCTCACATCTCTCCATGGGTGGCGATGTCTGGTGTAACAGTGCATGTCTGCTTGTCTTTTCACAAAACAATGACGATGCGAAAAGGAAGATGCGCCTACAGAGTAGAACTAAAAGCTTGCAGTAGATCACAATTGCGCACATCACACCTTGAAAAAGGGACTTAATACAAGCCATCCATCTGTTTGTATGGTGTGCATGTGTGTGTAAATGCGTGTAAAGGTGATACGTTTGGATAAATATGAATGTGTATAGCAGTTGCGCCCAAGGTGAGGAGGTCTGAAACAGCAATGACTCCAGGTACTCTACTATAAGATAGTTGCACGCTTTTGTTGAGGTGCCATTTTCAAACAATAGGAGGTAATAGTTCAGATTCGAAGATCAAGACGAGGAAGCGATGGCAATCGAGCGCCTCCGCATTTTAGAGTGCATCTGTGCATTCGGTTTTACCCATGATGCAGTACTTCATCAGACACTTCAGAGCTTGAAAGAGTCTCGGTAGATCCCTCAGATAATATTTTTTCTTGTTGAAAAAAAACGGTTACATCACCGTTTGATTTAAGACGCATAAAAAGCAAGATGTTACTGTGACAATTTAATGTGAAAACTATAAAAAGGTGCCAACATAGTGTTAAGGAGCAGCTTCCTGTTTTGTTGTTTTTGTATTCAGTACTGAAAGTACATATGGGAGGGGGGACTTTTTTTTTTTTTTTTTGTTAGTAACTAGGAAAATAGATCAAATGTGATGAGTACTGAAAGCAATATACGTAATAGCATGTCGTCATGTCTTGTCCTTTTATTCTGTCTGTGTAGGAGCTTTGGATTTACATAGATGTTGAGTAGATTTGCATATACAGTTTTTTAAGTTGTGAAGATGCTGCTATTGAATAAGTGATGTACTAAAATGTAAGATTAAAAAACATATCTGGTCAGTCATTTAGCAGGATGTGGTAGTTGTAAGAGGTCTAACTAAATGCTACATTGATAATTAAATAATTGCTATACCAATGGATTAAATAAACCTGTGCCAAAATAGATCTTTACAGATTTAAATGTGATTTAAACACCATTAGTTAAGAGCAGACATACTTTTGTAATAAAAAAAATGTGAAAAGTGCCAAACAAGCCACAGTTAAGACTATAACTAGCAGGGGTAAAGTGACTAGAGAAGCAAAAAATAGACATTAGCACTATAAGGTTGAGAGTTTTCTGCCCCTTAAACTAACTAGTCCTTGTTAAAAAAGAAGGGTGGGATTCATTTCGTAGGCCAAACAAAAGCAGGGTGCCATGTGGCCATTAACACATCCCCTGGGGCTAGAAGACTGCCGAGTTAGCTTAGCATGGTTAAAGTTTTATAAGTTATCAACATTCTTAAGTCAGCCTTTTATAGTTCTGAACATGTATTTTGTGAAGATAGATGTTATCTTTTTTGCACGTCGATATTGCATGATACCAAGTGAAGCGTGGATTAAAAAAAAAAGTGAAGACAAAAAATCGTACAAAAAACAAAACAATTAGGCAATGTGCATTCATTTTGAGGACAAATCTTTGCATGGCAACAACAGTTTGAGCTATTAAATTAGCTTTTTCACATTTTTACCTTTATTTTTAGTTTTGCTAAGACCAAGCTGGAGTTTTTGTTGTCCATGAAAACTAGGCCACAGAAACCAAATCCATTCATAGTCATGGTCATATTCAACGTCATAACTATAGCACTCATTTTGTACAGACTTATCAATGTTTTGTGATAATTTCTAAGAAAAATATTGGGAAAAGTTGGGTAACAAAGGGTTAATTTAGCGGCATTAACATGGCCGTGAATGTATTCACCACTACTTAAGTTTGCATATCACTCTTTCGATCATGATTTTAGGGCTTGTGTTTGCTGTGTCAGTACTAACATCATTGGGCTTCTGTTCTTTAGCTTGTTCAGCCATCAATGCACATAAAGCTTGACCCATTCTCGCGAGAATATGCACTTTATACTTCTCTTACACTTCATGCCACCCCAGATAAGAGCAGCCCTGTTTCCACTAAACTGCTTGAATCCTTTACCTCAGACCTCCACGAATAAAGGAAAGGGGCGGGACTTCCCGATGACGTCATAACGCAATGATGCGGCACTACTGTTTGCATGAGAAAGGATTGGCCAGATGTTCAAAGCTGACCAAAAACAGCAGAATAGTTTTTTTTAAAAACTGAAATGTTATTTTGACAGTATTTTTATTATTACTGTTAATGATAATAAGTGCCAAAAAGGGCATGTCTAATATCATGAATATTGTTTTTTTCTTGCTCTCTTATTAAGGCCATGTTGAGACTTCAATGTCAAAATTGCACTGTGCTTAGTCATGGTTGCTGTGTTTTTGTGCATAGAGGAGATGGTGCAGTTGTTTTTGTGCACGCGTCTAGCAGTTTCTCACATGGCCAAGTCGAGATGAATGCAAACTTATGGTTTAGCTGACGTCGAGAAGGTCATTGCTTTTATGTGGGCGCACGGCTAGAGCTCTTCCCAAACCCCACGCGCCCCCCAGTCCAACCCCCCACTCCACGCCATCAGAAGTCGACAGCCCGGGGTCACTCTTGAGCTCGTACCCATTGAAGCACCAGCAATGTTAGAATACATTTGTCATATCACTGTTCTGTTCTCTTTTTTATTTTCCTGTTTTTATTTGTACGACACTCTCTAACCTAGACCAAGTATAACAAAAATGTCATTCATATGTATCCTGTTTACTCTCCCTTTTTCTCCCTTTTGCACTTTCACTGCTCCCCTTTTTTCCAACCACTCCCCACTCTTCTGCCGACCTCCCCCTCACACCCTCCCAGACTTTCTCCTGAGTGCCAAACAAAAACAGTACCATTCCAAACTTTTTGAGTTCTCTTGTATGTTGGACATCCATTGGACGCACCCATGAAGCCAGCATGTTTCTCCATAACATGATGTCAGTCATGACGCCTCAACATTACCCAAAAAGCGAGCAGTAAAAGCAAGACCTGGATTAACATGATAAAAACACGGCTGGCTACCTCTCATAAACTGCTTTTCCTAATTCTGTCATCTCTTCAACCTCCAGGACATCACTGATTGTGTGCCATAATGTTGGGGGGGCACTGTCACTCTCCTCACCCCTGAGTCTCTCCATTTGATTTTCTCGATGGAAAACATTAAGCGCATGCAAAGAAAAAAAATTTAATGTCAGGTTTCTTTTTTTTCCTTAAGCATAAAAACATGCTCAAAAAAGCTGAGGAGTGTGTAAACGTCAGCCGTGCAGCCATCTTCTGTCTTCTGAACTTTGAACTTCTCACCCCTCATGAACTTTATTGACCTTCTTCCTCCCCTTCTATGTTCATCAACTGTTTGGACTTAAAATCTCCATTCCATCTCCAAACCTTTTTGAGACTGTGCAATTCTAGTTGAGATGATTGGATTTATTTCTCTTTTTTAAGAGTCATCATTGGGGATTAAAAAAATCATAATAATAAATAAGACACAAAAGAAAGAAAAAAAAAATCAATAAGTTCCAAACTGTTTCCTCCACAATTTCATTATTTTCTCTCATTGTAAATATCTGTCAGATTTGGTTAAACTGTAACAAGAAACTTGTTCAACGTAATGGGGCTGGCAGCATAAAATCGCTTTTGTGGAGTGCTCCTACGAGCCGCCGATAGGAAGTTGAACTAAACTTAACTAAAGCAGCTCCAAGAAAGAACGATTCGGTACTGCGGTCAACAATTGAACATGGTGGTTATAGAGCCACGTGCGCAGTACCGAGACCATCAGCTGGTCAAAATCCAGATCCGGCACCTCCACATAATGCATAATCACTATTAAACACCAAGGTAGACTAAGATTAGTGTAGGTTTCATACTTGAACTGACGTTAGTTGCTAATCTCATTGTACATATCAGACGTGTCGAGTGTAATTTGTGATACGTGTCGATTAGGTGTCTTGACCATTGCAGCATCTGTTCACGAGACTAAATTTTTTCTCTGTGATGCCGAACGATCATTTTCATGCGTCTCAACCATGCTTGAGCTCCACATCTAATGTTTCTATGCTGCCAGCTTTGTTTTCTGATAACCCTTCATGAGCTTATTTATTTTCAAACTACTATACACTATTAATAAATGGCATCAAGAAACTAGACAAAAGGGAATGACTGGAAATATGAATTACTGTTTTGTTTTTAGTATTTTAGTGGTTTCTTTTAACATCATCCATTAACTGACTTAAAAAAGTATTAAATATTTAATGTAATTGTAGCATTGTGTTTGTACAAAAATAGTGAGTTGTGTTTCTTGACTTGTGGATTACCAGTGAAGTCAGCAATTTAGTGCTAATATCTATTAAGTCGTTCCTTTTCTTTTTATCTTTTTCTTTTTTAAGGGTTATTATTTTCCGACAGCAACAGCAGTCATTATAAATGTTCATTTTACCATCACCTGTCTTCTGTTGTCTTATTCTTCACCTCCCACTACACTCAGTTTCATCAAATAACACATTGCAAGCTCGTGCCTGAAACCATGTGCTCGGTCTTGGGGGAGGGGCCATGCTGCGTGAGTGATGCGGACGAATGAAAGAATGAACGAACGAATGCGACTGCTTGTGAGAGGCTTGGCCGGGTGGGTGTTATGTCTTCTGTCCACCTAAAGCTAAAATCTGTTGGGTTTCCATTTACCAATGGAACCTGCTGATGTTATAGCTCAATCCCATCATGTAAGCCTAGTTGATTTTGATCGTTCATAACTCCCCCTCCTCCGTTTGCCAACCACTTTCCACCACTACCTTTACCCTCCCCCCCTTATGAGCCATTCCCTCGCCACGCACCTCCCACGCCATGTGATGTTCTCCATCGATAACATACTACTCGACCAGACACACATTAACTCTGTTCTCATGCCTGCAATGGAGGCTGTTGCCAGTCAACTCGCCTCCGCTCATGATCCGCCACCATCCCTTACCCTTACGGCTGTCGGGGCCAGGCCCAAATTATTAAATTATTGCTAATTATTAAAAAAGTTAAAAAAGAAAAAACAGACAAGTGACTCTCAGGGTGTTTACGTAATCTACCTTACTCTGTGAACTCACAGAACCGCAACCCAGCTCTCCCTCAAACTTTTTAAGAAGCCCAAAGACAATTTATCATGTACGCCTATCAAGTCTTCAAGAAAAAAAAAATACGACAACAACAAAAACAACAGAATGATATGCACCCAATTAAAGGAGCAAGCAAAATGCTGTAATGTTTACAACTTAACGAGACCAACGCTGTTGAAAGAATGTGTAGGAGTTCAAAGACAATTCTTTAATAATTACGTCATTTCGAAGTGACTTCATTTTAAATGATAATTTCTATGTGACATGGAGTTATGTGTTAACTGAGGCATTTTGGAAACATTGCATGTTCCTCTTTTTTGCAATGACTTACATTTTTTTAAATGTCAGAATGGCTGGTACAGTGTAAAGTTAGAGCTACGTTTAGTTGCTAATAATAAACTACATTGATGTCAGTGTTCATCTCACATATCTTGGAGAAAGGTACCGGACTGCGGTCCGAAAAGAAAAAAAATTCATGTGATTGCGTTACTGTATAGAATTTGTTCATATTTGTACATGGTGACAGTGAAAATAAAGGATGTACTGGAAGTATCAGGGACACGTGGGTAGAGTTTGAAGGGCCACTTACAACAACGACTGTAAAGCTCATGAGGTAAGTTACATGAGGGAAAAGTATCCATTTTGTTTTTATATTTACAGATTTTACCTTTATTTAATATATGAAAATGAAATTCATCACATGGATGTTTTAATGGAACTGGCATCTACATGTTAGAGTTGAATTATTTAAATAAAGGTAGTAAGAAAACATTTTAAATAGTGTATCAGTGAAATAAGCCTGAAAAAAAATCATACTCGTATGGGTGTCTTGAGTGTGGCTGATATGCAAATGCAGAGTGTGTGATGTAACACAATGTAATTTGCCATCACATGCTTGGTCGCATTTACTCTTAATGCATGTGGTTTCAGGATGAAGTCAATTCAAGATGAGTTCAAAAACATGATAAAGTCTCTTGATCATTGTCATCCACCCACTTTTTCTGTGCACTAATTCATCCAACCTGCAAAAACCACCTTCACCTTCCCAACATGTCTCCAAAGCCAACACCAGCTAAAAGCACCGTGGAAAATCCCAATATAGCCATCGGTCAGAGAGGTTGACCGGTCTTCATGTTGGCTTCCAGCACATTGATCTGTGGTGGAGACCCCAGGGAAATTAACATTCACCGCATGATTTAAAACCTGTCTCACCAAACCAACCATACTCTAAAGAAGTATCTCCAGTGTTCAGACAAAACAGATATTTTTCAGTGATGGTCTTTTAAACACAGTTTAAACAGTCTTTTAAAAACTGTTCAATTTGAATAGGATGTTTTCAATAATTCGGTGCACGATTTAAAAAAGGGCAGCTTCTAGAAGTCCCAGATGGATATACTGAGTTGATCTGGTAAAAATCATACGTAGGAATGTTTCCGTCATGCATAAGTAGAGATTTCACAATCTGAGATATCTATATCTGCATCCATAACTCGGCCCAAAGCTCCGAGCTCCTTTTTAAACATGGAAACTGTCATGATGAATAATTAGGTCTTTCAAGTGGAATCATCACTCCCTCTCTCTGTCTCCACTGGGAATGGTGAGCTGGTGTAGCCAAAGCTCTATAATTTCAAATGTATCCAATCTCGCTAATTGTGCACCTTTACCAGCCTTAGGCCATGATTGATTTTCCCCTGCTCCAGCTCGGTTCCTTCCCCTCACCTCAAACCCAACAGGCTTTTCCTCGTTTCAGCCCAGCTGCTCCAGAAAGCAAGCCTAACTGTTTCTGCCCTCCTTCTCTCCTCGGAGGGGCCGTAAAAGGAGTAAGAGAGAGAGCAAGAAGCAGACAAGAATATGCTCTCAGCTCTCATAAATCCCTTGAGTTGGAAAGCAGACCTGTGGAACATGTGCAAAGATCTCCAGTACTTAGTCCAGCACTTTTCAAGGGAGAACGAGCAGTACTCTGTCTTGAGGTCGCGTCGGCCACTCTCAACTGTTTTTATTAAGACCTACTGTCTTTGCATTTACCTTCAATACTGTATCTGAATTTGCTGAACACTATCTGTCACTCCTTTTTAAGTCAGATTAGTCACATTGGCCCTAAAAAGTATTTGGACATTTAAAATGTATGAATTTCATTACATTAGTTATTTAAAAAATTATAATATATACATTAGTTATACATTTTATATATAGAATAAACTTTAGATAATAAACTTTTATTGAAAAAAACAGATAACCCCATTTGCTTATTTTCAAAAATCATGTTTTTTATTATGTTATCATGGTTTTATTGAGTTAGTTAGCTGTATTTTTAAAGTTATTTTACTTAATCAAAATAACCCAACTGCAGTTTGATTGAGATTAATTGGAATGCACAATGAAGAGACATGATTTTTGAAAATTGTTAAAGATGCAGTTATCTGTTTTTGCAAATTAACTCTTCATATATGTATTTAACTTTAGAAGTTACATTTAATTTATTTAAATTAATTCTGATTTTGTTTGATATTTTCTTCCATAATATGGAAATATATATATACATATATAAAAATATTTGTTATTTATAATAAATATTTTTGTTAAATTTTATATTTTCTTCCCTAATGCAGTGACTTGATATGTTCACACACACACACACACACACACACACACACACACACACACACACACACACACACACACACACACACACACACACACACACACACACACACACACACACATTTTATTCCAAATATAAATTATAATAATATAACTATTACAAGAAAAAAAAAAAATAACTAATGTATCATCATTATATATATAAAGTGATTATTTTGTTTTGCCATTTTTCATAAATTTTAACTGGGCTTACACTTTTTGGGGCCACTGTAAATTGGTAGATTTGTATATAAAATAACTAAAGTACCAACTACAGATGCATCTTTATAAATTGCAATTATATGCAGAAAAAAAGTTGAAGACAGAAAAAATGACATCTGTCACTACAAATGTGTAAGAGTAAATCATTTTGATTTGCAGTTTGAGCAACAGCTTTCTGGCTGCAAACAGGCCTCGGGACTGCATGAGCCGCAGTTATAAATGCACAGTGCTGTCCCTCTTGTTTCCTCAGCTTCACAACAGGTTTCTGAGTGTGCGGTGGTGCTGAAGTGAACAGCATGAATTCAGCATGAAATCTCTACTTTTAATAGGGCTGACTCTTTAAAAACAGCTAGTATACAGGGTTCAGTCAGAGCGACGCAGTCGAATCGATTTAAAGCTAGTGCGTCTCGGATACATGAAGGCTTGTGCTGATACAGAGAGTAGCTGTCACGTCAAAGCGAGGTGAAATCTGGCCCACAGGAAGACTATAAAACGAAAGTCAGCAATCTGAGTCGCAGGAGAAAATCACTTTGTCCTCAGATTACTTTGTGTACATGTGAATATATCAACCGAATATACAATATCAGCGACTAATGCTAGTCTTCAATGTACACATCTGACCATGAATACTGTTCTTAAGATGAAACCAAATCAGTTGGTGGTCCATAAGAATATGTCCTTTGATCAGCAATAATGTTCAAAACTTTATAAGCTACCTTTTTATGGATTTGATATGTTTTTTGAATGTTGCAACAAGATGTATTCAATGTATTTTGACAAAATTGATAAAAACAATTGATAATTTACTCTAATTTATGAGACATTTTTCTCAGTTACTTGATTGTTTATGTTTAAAAAGTGCAATTTAAAAAGCGACTATGCTGTAGCAAGAAAACACTTTCTCTTTCTCAGATTTAAACTCTATATTCTAATTGAATTTTCCTCCCCTTTTCTTAACTTAAAAATATAATATTTCCTTAAGTGGGAACGCCTGCATTTGTTTTTGACAGACCAAAATATCCACCCAGTTCCATTTCGCTCGATTCAAACTGGTTTCATCGGTCAACACAAAAACACTGAAAATGATTGTAATAATTTTGTATGGGTTTTTGTTTCTTGCTGTTGTAATATTTCTAACAAATGAAGCTGATCAATTATCCTAGAGTTCGTTCGTAATATAAAGAATAACTTTTAACATCAGTGTTTTATGACTATATGTACATAAGATAAAGAAATAAATTAAGAAAGTTGCAATACAAAGCTGTGATTTTAAAGCACTGTAGTGTGTACAGTGATTTGTTTTTATCAATTTTATGGTACGTATGATATGTTCTGCATTTCTGCAGTTGCTGTTTCTTTTATTTTTGTTCATGAGCATATGCTTTAATAAATATGTTTTTTACAGTATATTGCCGAGGCCTAAGCTATTCTTATGACAGATTACAGTAGAGTGAACCTTATATAGGTCACGCTTTCCTTATCTTTCAAGTGTGCATATTTTTCTAATTATCCATGAATTCTTGCTTCTATCTGTAATTAGCCTTGGTGCTGTACATGTAAGTCTATCTCCAAAGCCTTTCATAGGTGATGTACGTTAACGCTGATGAACTCTGCTGGGCTAATGAGGGATATAAATGCACAAGTTAGAGTCTGTCTGCGCAACTGCAGCTTCACACCTCTGAGGGGCTTAATTGGGTCACTGCTTGCCACAGATATGACTGGAGCACAATGAAGACAACAATTTATGCTCCCAAGACGCGAGATAAAATAAGAAACGTCTCAGTTCTTGAATACATTTCTCCACGCTTTCTGTGTAGGTTGACGGTGCGAGACACCCGGCACGCAATGATAAATCTACATGTCTGTGAAGAAAGTCTTTGAGAGAAAAGACTTGCTGAAATGTACTAGATGGAAAACCGTAAAGTGAAATACATATCAAAGTGCATACCCAAACAAAATAACTACTATTAATGAGGTAAAGTGTGTCACTTTTTCCTGTTGCAGCATCATGTGCAAGACAATATAAATGAGCAAATGGGGAAAAATATCAGATGAAATTCATAATGCATGACCCTGGACCACAAAACCAGTCTTAAGTCGCTGGGGTATATTTGTAGCAATAGCCAAAAACACATTGCACGGGTCATAATTATTGATTTTTCTTTTATGCCAAAAATCATTAGGACATTAAGTAGAGATCATGTTCCATGAAGATATTTTGTAAATTTCCAACTGTAAATATATAAAAACTTATTTTTTGATTAGTAATATGCATTGCTAAGAATTTCATTTGGACAACTTTAAAGGCAATTTTCTCAATATTTAGATTTTTTTTTGCACCCTCAGATTCCAGATTTACAAATAGTTGTATCTCGGCCAAATATTGTTCTATCATAACAAACCATATATCAATGGAAAGCTTATTTATTCAGATGATGTATACATTTAGAAAAATGTACCCTTATGATTGGTTTTGTTGTCCAGGGTCACACATATTACATATTTTTTATAGAATTATGAATAAAATACAAAGTATACCCAATTTTTATAAATAAAATATAAAGTATATCAAATTTTTATTAAAATATATTTTTTTTAATTATGTACAGTGAGAAAACAAAGCTACTTTTGAATGGCAGTTTGACCCTTCAAAGGGAGTTTGATTAACAGGCGATCTGACCAATTATAACGCTGAATCTATTTTTCTCTAGCAAACTAACTAGACCATAGAGTAGATTAACATTGGTTGACTTGAACTTAAAAAAAAATGTTTTATTGATATTTTTCCGTGGTTGAAACAAGATACTTTCTGATGTTCATTCATGTTTATTTCTCACTATTAATAGTAAAGATGAAGAGATGATTGCTTGACAAGCCGCTTGAACTGAGGCGCTACAGCGATCTGTCACAACACATAAAACAGTATTTATTGTTTGAATTTCTTACAAAATGTAAAAGCTGACACTTTATTCCATAACAAAAGTACACTGCTCTGTTCTTAAAAAATAAAAATGTATAGTGAGAAAAAACAGGGACATGTCAGTTCTCTTTGGTTGTTACTGGCACAAAATGACACACTTTTACTTTAAATGTTTAAACAGACTGGGTTTGAAATTGTATTTTAGTGCAATTTGTAGGATATAAAGCCAACATAGATATTTCCAGTAGACTGAAATAAAATATAGATTGATAATAAAGCCATAAATGCAACTGTAAACAGCACACAACACGGCAAGCTTTTATCTAATCACCATAGAAACTGGTCAGAGCCTTCTGACTGAGCACAATATGTCCACTGATGATAAACTCTCATTGTGGACACTCAAGTCTCTGGTAAGAGGCCTATACCGTATTTAGCCAAGACTCACTGATGAAGAGCCAGTATTGAACATATTCCAGCATCTCAATTTCCTAAAAGCTCATTTAAATAAACTGAGCTCTTAAACTCAAACACCTACTTGAAACAGTTGCGTTAAATAAACATAATCATATCTTTGACACTGAGGTGACATGTTGTTCTACAGTCGGCCTATTCAACTCCTGTCCTCCAGAAGACATCAACCGCCAGGGTAACACCCAGTGAAGACAGGCCGAGTGCCGAGAGGAGCCATTTATCTCTTTCACTCAGCCACAAGGGGACGAAATACACGTCTTGTGACCTTTCAAAGCAACTCGCCACAGCACTTTGAAAGACCATATAAGGAACATTTTATGGTGAGTTGAAAGGAGGAACAATTCGCCAGGCTCTTGAGCAGACGAGCACCCTTGAATCTGGTGTGTGTATGTGTGTTCTGTAGGTTTTATGATGGATATTAGTGCTGTGGAAATCCAATGGATGGAAATATCACAGCTTGCTGATCAAAATGAACAAAAGTATCTTATGAAAGTGCTTATAATCAGTAGTGGCAGCATAAGTTTTATGCAAGTACACTTAAAAGTACACTTCCAGCATTACACTATAAAAAAATAAAGGTTCATTATTGGTATTGATGGTTCCATGAAGAACCTTTAACATCCATAGAACCGTTGCACTGTAAAAAAAAAAAAAAAAAGGTTCAGGTTCTTCAGATTATTAAAATATTAATCACACTAAGAAAAACATGGCTCTTTTAAGAACTGTTCACTGAAAGGTTCTTTTGGGAACCAGTGGTTCCTATTTGGAATGAGCACACATTTCAAAGTAAAACAACTGCCCCTTTCAGCTGACATCATACCTATTAGTTAATGTTCATCAGATGTTCATTTCTATTCATTTAGGCTAATGTTAGAGCCTATCTAAAACAGTTAACAGCCAATAGTTAACAGTATTATTGATTGTTAAATACCATTACAGTGATAAATCCAGCCTTTTCACAATTCAGTTAATTTGCGAAATTCCTTTATTCTTGTTGAATATACGGTTTAATTCTGAAATATATCATATTGCAGAATTGAAATAGGTTTGCGAATGCTATTTCTAATTGGTCTTTTGCTTTCCAAAGTTATGAAAATAGCAAATAAATGCAGGAAAAAAAGTTTTTATTCTAGATTGCTTTGAAAAAGTTTTATTTTGAAATAGGCCTACTGTAATACTGTAATATACCATCCACACAACAACGCTGGGCTGCTTTTCCCAAAAATATCGTAAGCCTATATAAGTATATCACAGAGACTATCAGTGCCAATGGGTTCTATCTACTTATAGGCTTGCAATGCTTTTCGGAAATACAGCCCATATATATACAGAGCTGGGTAGTAACTAATTACATGTTATCTGTCATATATATATATATATACACACACTGTATATCCAAATTCCCAAAAATGGCGGGGGAAAAAAACACACTCCCTAAGCCTAAGTAATGACAAGGTGTGTCAAAGCAACAATTCTGTACACCGAAAGGGAAATCCTCTCAGTTTAATTTGAATCACAAATTCGACTCAGCTCCCAATTAGCCTATATACTTTCCCAACATCTTACCCCCATTTTTCCAGTGTTAGCAAAAGCAGCTAGCACCTGAAGGTTAAATCTAACAACAATTCCATGAGGTTATAAAAAGCTCTAGTGACCCAGTTTCCATCTGCACTCTCCCTTTTATCTCGACAAGCCATGAAAAAGAGGCAGAAACGGAGAAGATGTCAGAGCCGCGCAGAGGGAAGCGTGCGTTTGGCACCGGTGGGGAGTAAGTGACCCTTGGACAGATGGAAGCACAGCATGTCTGGCAGAGACAGTGTCGGCCTACCCTAACGGGTCATGCAGTCGCCACCACGAACCCTGGCCTCAGACAAAATAAGGCTTGTCGGGTTTTCGTTTGGGCAGAGAGAGAATGGCATATTTTCAAAATTTTTCTGTTTTTATTTAAACTACAATGAGAGTAACAACAACATTAGTAAGTGCCCAATTTCACACAAAACATTTGCCACACAAACTGCAAAACCATATGACACATCAGCAGTAGTTGGAAATCAAAAAATAAAAACATTAATAATAATTTCTAAATAAATTGTATATATATGTTATGTATTTGTATATTGATATGTTATATATATTCGTATATGTCATATATGTAAATATTTATTTGTAGAACACAGCGGCAGTAGGCGCTTCAGATGGAGAACATAAAGTAATAATTAATTAATTAATTATATATATCTTTTATTTATATTATACACATTACACACCCACACAAACACAGCTTATATATATATATATATATATATGAGAAATATAACAAAATATTTATTTGTAGGACACAATGTGCACAGGCATCTGTTGAGTTTGGCCGATCTCCACTACTGCCTTTATCATCCCAGCCAAAAGTTGTTTTGAAAGGCTGGTCTTTGTGGATTTCTTTTCTTCTTTATATAAAAATAAAACAATATTTCAGGCAGCACATCTTGGTCAGTGACAGAAACCGAGTCACTGAGTGCTCTCATGATACGAACACATTCATAGAGGCGGGTAAGGAAACAATGAGGATAAAATGGCATTGTGGTTGTCATAGTAACCAGCTGAAAGACCTGCTGCTTTTATAACATAAGTCTGACTTGATTCGGGTGTGCACATTGCAACCGTAGAATCACACTTATATTATTCTCTTTTAATGCAATGCAGGAGCCCGAATCCAATTGTATCCATGCAGACTCCATCAATACAACCAACCACACAATAACTAACAAAATATATAAATAAACAACCACCTTATTTTTCCCAAAAGAGCGGACGCGGCCATTTGTCAATTTTATGGGTCTGGCTTCCGGTCACCTCAGTGTCCAGCTATTTTTTAGCTGTACAGAACAGCTTGTTTTGCTGCTTAATATTGCAAATTAGTGTGTCTTACCATATTATTTTTATGTATTATCTTAATTATGAGAGTTCACTGGTTTGTAGTGCAAACAGTTTTAACTTTCTGCACGTTGTCATTCTTCTTTTTGTTGTGGCTAATGAACCGGAAGTCTCGCCCATAGGCTTAGGGTACTTCCGCGTTCAAGAATAAGATGTTTACAGAAATGTAAAGGAGAGGTGAAACTGCACTGAAAAGCTCCGTGAATTCCTTGCTTCTGCAGAGGAGGCTCAATGACACATTTTGGAATCGACTGCTTTGAGTGAGTCATGTCAATGCATTAGTATGCAAACAAGTTTCTGGTGCAGTAATTCATACCAAACAAACACATGAATAGGATTTATCAAGTAGAAATAGTGACTACCGCGTCTTGACGTGAAGCAAATGTTGTGTATTCTGGTGGACTTTGCGGGGAAGGCACCTATCGAACCTCATTTCGAACGCCGCGCGCGGCTCCGCAGTCCTTGGCAAGTCCGCGTTGCTATGGTAACTCCCCCAACCCCCCTCCCCAAATGCTGCAGGCCGCGTGGAGCACTCTGAACAGTGTGAGAGAGAGAGAGAGAGAGAGAGAGCGATCACCACAGTGAAGAAAGACAAGAATTGCTGCAGTGAAAAGGGGGAGGGTGTGCACAAACGAGATTGGCCAAAAAAAGAATACAAATTAAATAAATAATTACCCCCATCCCACCCCCCAATCAAACCTTATCGTTTGCATCGGTTTAGGGTGCATAGGACCCCGCGCCTTGCTTTGCAGTCTGGGCACGTTGCTTCCAAACTTCAGACTGCATTCAATTATTTATCTGCTTCACCAGACACCCAGCAACGTTCAAGCATCTCATAACGCCTATGGCATATCGCGGGAAAAGTATTATTGATGAGTTTATATAAGAAATAAAAAACAAGGCAAACGAGTTGCACGGACGTGATTACCGTCCCCGCCTCTGTGATAAAATCACAGGTGGTGACAAACCACTTGTCTTTCTGTGACACAAACTCCGAAAATATTTGGCAAATTATGTAAAGTGTGGGTGCACATAAAATAATCCACGCATTTTAAGTTCTTCACTGTGTGTGTATATAGTGTATGTGACGATATATCATGTTTAATTCACAAAAATGTATAATTGAGAGTTAAAGCAGGTGCAACGTTCTTTAAATACCCGATGAACGCAGCTGTAAGCAGCGCCTGTGTGAAATTCCTCATGTGATCCCATTGGACTCCGGGATGTTGAGCTTTACCTGCATGTGCGCAGTGGGAAGGGCAGAGAAACCGAATTTGCAGGCGGCAAACGTACCGGTGCTCATTAGAAAACATGACCATACCTCAGTGCAGAACAAGCGGCGGAGACTTCAGCGTTCTCACCGGCAGAGGGAGCTCTGTCGCCACCTACCGGCCAACCGCGGTGTTTGAAGAGATAGTTCACCCCCAAACATGAAGGGGTTTTGTCAATATCTTATATATTATTTTAATGTTCCACAGAATAAAATCATTCAGGTATGGAATGCATGATGTAGGTGACTGAATGAATGATGTGAATGTCTTCCATTTAATGCCTGTTAAGTTAAGGAAACACCATCATATTTTTACGAATTAATTAATTAAATTTTAATGAAAACAAAGGCTGTAAGGGAACAAAAGTAGTGCATTCAATGGATTGTACTGTTGTTTAACAACATAGCATTTGTAAAGCTCACAAAACATATTTTTTTGGGGGAAAAAAACTTTAAGTACAAAAAACATTAACCAAGTTGTGAAAATGACATGGTCAAGGAACTTTATACAGTGTGTACCACTGTATGTCTATCCTTAGTGACTAATTTTCAATATTAAATATTCAATATGGCATCTAACCTGACTAAGGTCTATTACATAAAATGGCATCTCTGTGATGTGCAGTTGCTTGAATGACAGTAAAACACGATAAAAATTATTTTAAGAAGAAGAATGAATCAATGCATAAGGTAATACTGAATGTTGCACAGAAACCTTGAATTATTTTAAGACAGACACGGTTTTTAAATTGTATTTGACAGTTAAATATCATCACAGTAAGCATTTGTGAACATGACAAATTGATAAAACATCCCTAGTTCTTATGACAGTCTACTCATGTCGACTACTTTTCTTTTTCTTCTTTTTAGTTTTCCCTGGGGTGTCAATGCAATCATCATATGAAGGATCCAGTGGCTCAGTTTTAGATATTACACTTGCATCAACCATGTCTATACTATGTCTTTCCTTCTCTTTCTTCACCTTTTTCTTCTTCCTCCTCCTTTCCTCCGTCGGCTCTTCCTCCTGAAGTTCAGATGACTCTAACTGATCACAGTCAATTTGTGTTTGTTCTTCTTTGATAAAAACTGCTTCACTGTCCTCTTGCCTCTTGTCTTTCTTTTTCTTTTTCTTCTTTTTCCGCTCCTCGCCCTCGATCGGTTCCTGACTGGTTCTCTTGGGAACAGTTGGAGAGACTACGGTGAGTTCATCTTGCACGTGAGCTGCAATGGAACTTCCAAAAGGCTGGAAACGTTGCCTGAGACCAGCTGGGATGGATGGAGCTGGAGCGGCCGGG
The DNA here is from genome assembly GCA_027422405.1 of Ptychobarbus kaznakovi. Classification (NCBI taxonomy): domain Eukaryota; kingdom Metazoa; phylum Chordata; class Actinopteri; order Cypriniformes; family Cyprinidae; genus Ptychobarbus; species Ptychobarbus kaznakovi. Next base: position 15,721,994 of record CM049813.1, read on the forward strand.
ACGGGAATGGGACCTTGGTTCTCACTGCAGTTTCCGTAGCTCTCTGAGATCTTGAGGACTCCACTGAAGCCGGAGGAACAGAGAACAGGCTTCTGATGTTTCCCTTTGGAAATGAGCAGATGGAGATCTGATGGTGCTGTTCTGCTACTGAGGATGCTGAAGTTCTGAGAGGTCACGCCAGAAGACTGGACCATTTCCAGCCCTGATAAGGGAACTTGGAGGTCTTTAAAGCTGCAAAGGACACAAAACAATGATTGTTTAATTGACAAACTACATTTTCAATTATGCAAAGTTTAATAAAGGGTTTTGTTTTTTAGTATGAATTTTACAAATAATTTTAGCGATGATTTCTTGCAGTATATTTAATACATTTAAACCATTACGCCAGTAACACACAAGCATTTACCCTCAATGGACAGACATCACTTTTTAAAGTTTTTATTTTGTTCTACAGCAGCATTTAAAAAGAACAATATCTACCTAAAGAAATATTGCAATATTTCTTAGTAGTGCCTATTTATAGTAGTGTGTTCTGTAACTTTTAAAACAATCACAATTTTGATATTTCACAACAGTAATATTTCCAGGTTTTCCGTGACCATGAGAACCTTTTCAATATTTAAAAAAAAATAAAATTATACCCAAAATAATTATAAATAATTATACCCAAGTCAAAAAGTTATAAAATAATATAAAGGAATACTAATAGATTTTCTGATATTAATACATTATTATAATGATAACGTACAGTAATGCTGGAATTAACAGGACTCCTGTAGATTTTCTATTACTGTTTTAAGCATTATTAAATATTACTTGCATAAAAATACTATTAAAATGTAATAAACAATAAACATTAGTATTATATATATATATATATATATATATACATTATTGGTATTTTGTACCATTTAGGATCGAAGCGAGCTGGAGCTTTGATGATCCATAATTCCTTCTCTCCATCCTCGTACTGTAAGGAATTATTCGGCATGGACACAAAGTCGGCCGGACACTGGTACTTTGAAACTGTGAGGAAAAAGAGAAAATAAATTAGATACTTTCCATTGATCTATCTGAGTTCACTGTATGTAGTGAACAGACTGAACAGTGTTGGCTAGTTAACGTTAGCACCCACCTCTCTTCTTTGCTGTCCGGGGTTCACAAGCTTCTTCTTCACTGTCCGACATAGCGGCTCTATGCTTTTACTGTAACAGTATGTAATAAATGTTTTCCGATGTCAGTGTCACCAGTATGTTCCTCCGAGTACAAATACCCATGTAAACACGTGAATCACATGTGGATGGAATGGAATCAACTTTGACCCGGAACGACTTCTACACATTCGTTGGAGTACGCCTGTCTGTAATACATGTAAGCGACAGCAGAGGGTGCACTTATAAAGCTTTTCAATGAGACTCTAAACCAGGGGTCTCCCAACTCGGTCCTGGAGTGCCGGTGTCCTGCCGAGTTTAGCTCCAACTTGCCTCAACACACCTGTCTGGATGTTTTAAGTATACCTACAGATACATCTAAAAAAAATTAGAATATCGTGATAAAGTAAAAAAAAATTGTAACTTATTTCAAAAAGTGAAACTTTCATATATTTTAAGGTTCAAGGTTCAAGGTTTCTTTATTCGTCACATAATAAATTATACAGGGTATAATCAGAAGTGAAATGTAAATCAAATCAGGTCCGCTCAGTGGACAGTGCAAAAGAATACAAATAAAAATTATATAAAAGTAACACAACACGAGCATATATATAGGTAAAAAAAGAGAAATAAAGAGTAAAATGTGCAATAGAATAAAAAGTGCAAAACAAATAAGATGTGCAAAAACAGTATATTGGGACTTAATAAATAGTAATATGAACAAGAGGGATGTGCAAGAGGGATGTGCAAACGGGTTGTACCGGGTATGTACAGATTTTAGATTCATTCCATGTAAAGTAAAACATTTCAAAAGTTTTTTGATGATTAGAGCGTACAGCTCATGAAAGTCAAAAATCCAGTATCTCAAAATATTAGAATATTTACATTTGAGTTTCAATAAATTACCATCCATACAGTATAAATTACGGGTATCTCTTGTTCTTTGAAATCACAATAACGGGGAACACTGCTGACTTGGCAATGGTCCAGAAGACGATCATCGACACCCTCCACAAAGAGGGTAATTCACAGAGGGTCATTACTGAAAGGTGTGGCTGTTCAAGGAGTGCTGTATCAAAGCATATTAAATGCAAAGTTGACTGGAAGGAAGAAATTGGGTAGGAAAATGTGCACAAGCAAAAGGGATGACCACAAGCTTGAGAATACTGTCAAGCAAAGCCGATTCAAACACTTGGGAGAGCTTCACAAGGAGTGAACTGAAGCTGGAGTCTTGGCACCTGCCCAACTTGGCACCTACCCACATTGCCCATGTTGTTACTGTGCTTGATTGGCCAGCAAACTCGCCTGACCTGAACCCCATAGAGAATCTATGGGGTATTGTCAATAGGAAGATGAGAGACACCAGACCCAACAATGGGGATGACCTGAAGGCCACTATCAAAGTAACCTGGGCTTCTATTACACATGAGCAGTGTTACAGGCTGATTGCCTCCATTCCACGCCGCATTGATGCAGTAATTCATGCAAAAGGAGGCCCAACCAAGTATTGAGTGCTTAGAAATGAACATACTTTTCAGAAGCCTGACATTTCCGTTTAAAATATCCTTTTTTTATTGAAATTATGTAATATTCACATTTTCTGAGACACTGAATTTTGGGTTTTCATTATATGCAAGCAATAATAATCATCAAAATTTCAAGAAATAAAGGCTTGAAATATTTAACTCTATGTGTAATGAATCTATACTGAACAAAACTATAAATGCATCACTTTTGTTCCCCCCCCCCATTTTTCATGAGCTGAACTCAAAGATCTAGGACATTTTCTATGTACACAAAAGGCCTATTTCTCTCAAATATTGTTCACAAATCTGTCTAAATCTGTGTTAGTGAGCACTTCTCAGCTGCATCCGAAAACTTAGGCAGCTGACTTGCTGCCTCGCTGCCTTATGAGGCAATGACTTTGCAGGCAGCGTTTTTGCACGAAGGCACCTCATGAAACTGATTTCGGACAGGCTTCGTAATGGTTTAATGATCTACAACAAAATGAGTTTTGGTGATAATTAAACAAATATTTAACTACTATAATACTAATTTCTCGCTAGAAATAATATAAAAAGTGCAAAAATTTAATCAGAAATATACATTTACACACAAACTAAGCACCAAACGCAACTTTCAGATGCCATCTTTATTTTTTAGCTCAACCGTCACGGAATGGAACGCACAAGATTGTGGGATATCAAAGGCAGCGAAGGATACATCTATGCAACCTTCAAAAATCGATCAGTTGAAGGTATCTCAAGAGACAGGAAGTGATGCTAACTTTGGATTCGGACGTGCCTTGATGCCTTCCTACCTCGAAATGCGTCCTCCGAAGGCAGCATTTTTCAGTTTTCGGATACAGCCCTCCTTGCCGAGATAATCCATTCACCTCACAGATGTGGCATATCAAGATGCTGATTAGACAGCATGATTATTGCACAGGTGTGCCTTAGGCTAGCCACAGTAAAAGGCCACTCTAAAATGTGCAGTTTTATCACACAGCACAATGCCACAGATGTCGCAAGTTTTGAGGGAGCGTGCAATTGGCATGCTGACTGCAGGAATGACCACCAGAGCTGTTGCCTGTGAATTGAATGTTAATTTCTCTACCATAAGCCATCTCCAAAGGCGTTTTAGAGAATTTGGCTGTACATCCAACCGGCCTCACAACCACAGACCACGTGTAACCACACCAGCCCAGGACCTCCACATCCAGCATCTTCACCTCCAAGATCGTCTGAGACCAGCCACCCTGGACAGCTGCGGCAACAATCGGTTTGCATAACCAAAGAATTTGCAAGGATCTGTACACAATTCCTGGAAGCTGAAAACATCCCAGTTCTTGCATGGCCAGCATACTCACCGGACATGTCACCCATTGAGCATGTTTGGGATGCTCTGGATCGCCGTATACGACAGCGTGTTCCAGTTCCTGACAATATCCAGCAACTTCACACAGCCATTGAAGAAGAGGAGTGGACCAACATTCCACAGCCCACAATCAACAACCTGATCAACTCTATGGGAAGGAGATGTGTTGCACTATGTGAGGGTCACACCAGATACTGACTGGTTTTTGGAAAAATGGTACTATGTATGTTTGCATGTATATATATATATATATATATATATATATATACACACACACACACTCACTGGCCACTTTATTAGGTACACCTTGCTAGTACCGGGTTGGACCCCCCTTTGCCTTCAGAACTGCCTTAATTCTTCGTGGAATATATTCAAAAAGGTGTTGGAAACATTCCTCAGAGATTTTGGTCCATATTGACATGATAGCATCACGCAGTTGCTACAGATTTGTCGGCTGCACATCCATGATGCGAATCTCCCGTTCCACCACATCCCAAAGGTGCTCTATTGGATTGAGATCTGGTGACTGTGGAGGCCATTTGAGTAAAGTGAACTCATTGTCATGTTCAAGAAACCAGTCTGAGATGATTTGAGCTTTGTGACATGTTGCATTATCCTGCTGGAAGTAGCCATCAGAAGATGGGTACACTGTAGTCATAAAGGGATGGACATGGTCAGCAACAATACTCAGGTAGGCTGTGACGTTTAAACCAGTGGTGTAGTCTATGTGATACGCAGGTATACGCCGTATACCCACTAGGGAAGGTCAAGGATTTGCGTATACCCACTTAAAAAAGCATGCGGATACGTAAGAACATCATTTTGTGACAGACCTTTCACACGTTCATTCATAAATTCACCCAGTCTGTGTTGCGAAGCACCGTCTTACTGATAATCACACCGTATTTCTGTTGACGACTATTGCTAACTTGAAATGAACTAATAAAGGAGATATGAAACGAACTACACCCTTTCAGTGTTTTCGTAAGCCTGCCCCTGAAGCCAGATAAGGCTGATACAGAATGCTATCGTAACATTACCTGGTACGTGGTAGAGTATACATTGTCATTAACTGAACTGTAGCAGCAGAGGATTGTTGGCATATAAGAACAATGAGTGATTTCAAAAAACAAAAAGTTAATATTTAGTGATTTACATTGTCTAGCTATTACAGTATTGCATGATTTTGCTCTATTTCGTCAACTAAAATAGTTTCAAATAAACTCACAACTGAGCCGCTGCACATCTCCATTTAAACACTTTGTTTCGTTTATCAATGAATCTGCGCTTAAACGAATCTAGTAAGTCAATTAAATTACTCATCCATAAAGACAGTCACTGCCTGAGTCCCAATGTTAATACCATCCATCCAAAATGTGATATTAGTCATTTTCAATACTATTTGGAGCAGATAGGGTGCATAGTATGCACATTGGAAACGCAGGGACTTGCTTTGTTTACGAATAAATCAGCCTTATTAAATCTCTGTAAATACCGACAAGCCACTTTTTTGTTCTTCTGTGCCACTGCTGTAGTGTAAATTAATTTAGTTAATAATAATTGTATTTGATCGGTAACCTATTCTTCTTATTGCATTGTTTTAATTAGACATTTTGAAATGCCCCTGTAAATGCCCCTGTAAATCACTTTAAGGAGTCCAATATTACTTTGTAATGGTAAGGCACATTTTAGTTATTGAGGAGAAGGTGCTCCTGAAATTAGCAGCACAAGAGCTCCTAAAAATAAAAGTAAGCATAGAGCCCTGTTTAGTGAGGGTGGTGGTGCTTATGAGAGGCTGCTCTGGTACGGGTGAGTATGAGGTGGAAGGAAAAAATCACAGTATACTCACTACAAAAAACTAGACTACACCACTGGTTTAAACAACACTCAACACTTTGGGGCCCAAAGTGTGCCAAGAAAATATCCCCCACACCATTACCACCACCACCACCAGCCTGAACCGTTGAGGCAAGGGAGGATGATCCATGCTTTCATGTACTTTACGCCAAATTCTGACCCTACCATCTGAATGCCGCAGCAGAAATCGAGACTCATCAGACCAGGCAACGTTTTTCCAATCTTCTATTGTCCAATTTTGGTGAGCCTGTGTGAATTGTAGCCTCCGTTTCCTGTTCTTAGCTGACAGGAGCGGCACCCGGTGTGGTCTTCTGCTGCTGTAGCCCATCTGCTTCAGGGTTCGACGTGTTGTGTGTTCAGAGATGGTATTCTGCATACCTTGGTTGTAACGAGTGGTTATTTGAGTTACTGTTGCCTTTCTATCATCTCTAACCAGTCTGCCCATTCTCCTCTGACCTCTGACATCAACAAGGCATTTTCATCCACACAACTGCCGCTCACTGGATGTTTCCTCTTTTTCGGAAAGTGTGTGTATATATATATATATATATTTTAAACTGTTTACATTTTGGTGAAAGGGCTTTAATAGCTTGTATTCTTAAAATGTCAAACATAATATCTATAAAATAGATATTTTTCCTTGGCAATAATGGTGCGAATGTTCAATAGCAATCGACTTTAATATGTGGCTAGTATTTATTTATTAGAAATAGAGAAAATATCTACATAACATTTTAGTTGCCATATGAGATGCATATAAGATGCATTTGATTTCTTCTTAGAAACGTTATTATTAGTGGAATATCAGTCTATTTTGTTGAAAGGCATGGGCTTGGTATTCTCTTCTGCGTTTATTTTGTCAAGTTCATCTCAGGTTCAGTACTGTGGGAAAGCTCCCCAGTACTGTAGAGCACACTAGATGCAGTTTGTAATTGGAGATGCTCCTCACAAAGTTTCAAAGCCTCCTCCAGTGAGATCCAGTGAACAAGATCCTTACAACAATATCATATATAACAGGTCACCAAGCAGGTCGTACGGTTCATACAGTCTGAGGGTCAAGACTGAGAGGTAGATCTGTAAATTGAGTTGATGTTGTAGAGTGTATTTTGGCTGGATCGAGCAGATTATGCTGTCCTGGTTTAATTTTTAAGCACACATGAAAAGTAAATAAAGGAAAACTGAGCAAAAATGCATGTAGGCTAAACAAAATATAATGAGGCTTGTCATTTTTGCTTGTGTGGAGACTGGAGAGGCCACTATTTATGGATAAAAAAAAATACAAATATATATATTGCTTTTCAGGCTTGAATCCAGTGAGAACTGAAACTTTCTGACTTTATCTAAACTGTGAAGTCCAGCCAGATGATGAGGTACTTGATCTTTGGTTACTTCCCATCAGCACACGCACATCTTTAGTTGTTCCCCTATCTTTGGTGTTGCTCTTACAAGGGGTTATTCACTTAGGGGATGGGAACATGGGAAATTCAACCATATCCCGCCTCGTTTCCCCCATCCCTCTGGACCCACAGTAGTTCAGTTAACTGGGAGCACGTCATTCCACTGACCCTCTGTCTCGTCCTGGACCCCCAGCAGACGCCATGACATCAGCAGGACAGCAGACGAACCCTGCAGCGGTCATCTGGCACCTCCTGTCCTCAAACCACCCCGCTCCCCTCACCTCAGGAGGACGATGAGGTGTTTGGTACTGTGAGGGCTTCTTCTATGAGCAGTGTCAGACAGATCTTGTAAATAGTTTAGACTGTTAACTGTTGATTATTAATTTTCTTAATATTTCCCAACATTATAGAGGCTGTAAAAATGTAACAATTATTTAAAATTAATAAATAATCAATGAAATACAGAATTACAATAAAAGACACTCATTATATATAAAATACATAATTATAATAAAACAGATACACAGAAAAAAATCACAGTTTTTTTGTTTAATAATATCAATAATAACACATAAAAATATGTATATTCATTTTAATGATAATAACAATAATAATGTGAATATGTATGTTTTTATATATTTATTTGTACACTATTATTCAAAACTTTGAGATCAGTTAGATCAATTAGAAGTCTCTTATGTCCAGGGCTGCATTTATTTTATTAAAATATAGTAACAATATCTAATATGCTGATTTGGTGCTCAAAACATTTCTTATTATGATCAAAGTGATCATAATACAGAAATGTTTAATGTAATAGAAAGTCCAAAAGATTAAAAAAGACTGACTGGTAGTGTATAATAAATGGAAGTGTATAATATATTAGTTCTATATATAAAATTATTAGTTCTAAAATAGCACATATATAACACAGTATGTGGTCACTTTGAGTGCAGTCTAATAAACACAACAGAGCTGAAGGTGAACACAAGGTCACATCGGTGAACCATGATGCAAAGTCCCGAAATGTCACTTTACCATTGTTCAAAGTCCAGTGAAACACATTTGGATTATAGTTCTCAGTCTTTCAAGCATGAATATGAAAAGAAAAACATCTCATTGTACACACTGATGCCTTTTCTCAGAATACACACACTTACGCTTTCCCTAACAACACAAGCCAGACCTCATGCATTTAAAATGCCACTGTGTGCTGGTGAAACATCCCATCCTCGACAGTGTTTAAAAAAATGCATCACCGCTTCAGCCTTTCTTTTGCAATTTGAATGACACTCAACCAATTATGTTTTAGTGATGAAATGTGTGTGCTTGCGTGCAAAGAAAGTCCTCTTTTCTTTGCTGTATATTCCTCATAAAGATGTCAGTGAGTGGGAGACAATCTCTGTTGAAAAAATAAGAGCTTTGCCTCCCAATTTTCTCTTCTGATTACCGACACACAACAGCAAGCAAATAAATCACATTTGTGACTTGTAATGTGCAGCTTATGCAAGTGCATAAAGTAAGTGGGTTCTAGAGGTTTTATTTAGTTTTCATTGAAGATCTCATTATAGTTCAATCTAACGTCTATTGTCACTGAAATATGATAAATTACAGATGGCATGCTACTCAATATAATGTCCCAGTGAGACCTTGACCTATACACTTGGATAAACACACGATACATTTCAAGTAGTTCACTTCACCCTCTGCACAGTGAGCATATATCTGGGAAAAGATAGCAACAACATCCGCTATAGATCTCAAAGATATTGTCCTATTATTTATTCATAAAGAAGTTACATCACACGAAAACGTTCATGCAGACTGACTGAAGAGCACTTATATAGTGACAAAACAAACAACAATGTACAGTACATGTACGTGCATCACACATTGCACCAGTAATTTAACTATACATCAAAAAATAAATAATGTTATTATTAATAATAATTTAACAATTTATTAAATTATTTGAATGTTTTCTGTTAACTGGAAGGTCAGAATAAGTCAAGGAGCAGTACGCAGACATGCTTGTACAGTCTGACACTTTCAGATAAGAACCCATTGGCATTACTCCTTTCCAGGTCACTGGACAGCCACACCGCACCAGCGCAGAGCTGGAGTGCCAAGGCATTGTGTTTCACTCAGGAGGAACGTGACCCAGTGAACATTGACCTTGGACAGATGGGCAGTGCGCTGCAGTACATTGAATGAAGGAGCATGAAGTCATGACTTCAGTCACACAGATGTTGAAAGATAAAAGTAAATGCTGGCAAGGCACGTGCTGTTGAACATGTCTATAAATTAACACATGTGTGATGCAGCTTAAAGAGGATTTTGCATACTTGTATTTTTTTAAACAACCAGTTTTATTCTCACATGTTTTTTTTATGTATAAAAGTGATTTTTTTTGTGTTTAATTAAGAATGGCTAATGCACTGAAGACTACACAGATTTACTGTGAGATAATTAGGAGTAATGTCTTAAAGGGATAGTTCACCTAAAAATGAAAATTCTGTCATTAATTACTCACCCTCATGTCATTCCAAACCCGTAAGACCTTCATTCATCCTCAGACACAAATTAAGATAATTTTGATTAAATCCGAGAGCTTTCTGATCCTGCTTCGATAGCAATGCAACTACCACATTCAAGCCCCAGAAAAGTAGTAAGGACATCGTTAAAATAGTCCATGTGACATCAGTGGTTCAACCGTAATTTTATGAAGCTATAGAGAATACTTTTTGTGTGCAAAGAAAACAAAAATAACAACTTTATTCAACAATTTCTTCTATTCCGTGTCAGTCTTTAAAGCAACTAAAGACTTTAAAGCAGTTTTTCGACTTTAGAGCCCTCTACAGTTAAGTAAATGGAATTCACTATTGTAAATATATCATTGTCGTAATTAAAGTAGATAGCTGTACACGTGTATTTGTTGCTGCCGTAATTTCGTTCACCAAAACCCACCAACCAAAAAAAACTCAGAAAACAGTCCTTATTAGAAGTCAGTATAACATTAAAATGATTTTAAAACTCATTTCATGGTGAAAAAATTTAAGTAACTATACTTTTTTTGTATTTTTGGTGACTTTGCAGCCCCCTACAGTTAAGTAATTGGAATTCACTGTTGTTTTAAACATTTCACTGTCATGGATTTGTTGCAGCCATAATGCAATCTGCTCTTTTCACGGAATTTCATACCCGCTCACCAAAGCTACTCCCAGAACAGATGTTTGGTGGGAGCGCTGGAATCCATTCACCGTATTAGAAGCCAGTGTTCCATCAGAATGATTTCAAAACTGATATTTCAAGGTAAAAAAACAACAACAGCAACTTTGAATTGTCATTTTTAACACTAAAGACAGAAAAACAGATTCCTAGTACAGAAAGATTCCCTGTCAACATGCAAGGAATTAGCAGACTTAGCATACATAAATATTTTGGAGATAAAGTCTTGTGTTTACAGAATATGTAAGAAGTCCCCCCTGAGCATTTTACTGGCAGCTCAGTGTTCCGCTCTATTAATAATCTGACACACTTCACAAGCAGCTTGATTCTTCTTTACAGTGCTGGTTGGAGACAAAACAACTCATCTGTGATAGCACAACTTCACATTAACGGCCATGTTGACACAAATGTGATTTTTCTTTAATGTTGCATAGTTTTTTCCACTGAACTACATGTGTAAACTCATGTACTTCAGGTTACAAAGCCTAAGCCATTGCCCTTGACCCCAAATAATGTGATTAGACATTCACTTTTTTATTTACATATCACTTTATCACTTCCTTTCACAACATCTGTTGCCAAATAAAGAATTTTTCAGAACTATCAAAAGAAAACAGCAGAGAACTACACAACAGAAGAACGACCAACATCATGTATTTTAATTTGGCATACAGCAAATCCATTACATTGCACTTTCTCACTGCTGACATTCAGGACTTACAGTTTGGTAGGCTGAAATAGGGCACCTGGAGAACTAATGAAGAAAAATGTAAACAACAGCAAAGCCCATTGTTTGGAAAACAGTTTCCATTTTGGGTATCTGTGGGCCACCGATCAGAACGTATGCCAAACAGGAGACAGCTGAGAGAAACACGCTGCTCTTGTTAAAGAGTCTGGTTAAGACTTTATACAGCGTATTAAGACATGCCTCCTGAAACAACCCAGATGATATTTGTCTTTAATGTGACAAGAGTTGGTAAATAACTAATTGGGCTTGCTTAAAACGAGCAATAATTTCAAAATAGGGATAGTAGAGTACATTTCCCGCAAAATCTAAAAGAACCGACACAAATGGCAGGCACGTACATATAAAACATTAAAAAGGAGAAGGGACTTTTGGCATCAGTATTTTGCTGAAATTGATTAATCCTCATCTCCAAGTTAAAGACTGTATCATAGACAGAGTTTCTGGGTAAAACTTGAGGTACACATAGGTATTGGTATAGTTATCGTCAGAAAGTGCACCTTATACAGCGGCCCCAAAAAGTAATTACACTTAAAGAGATTGTTCACTCAAAATGGAAAATTATGTCATTATTTAATCATTATTATGCTGTCCCAAACATGTGTGTGTATGTGTGTGTGTGTGTGTTTTCTTTAATGGGACACAAAAGTATAGTATACGGAATGTTTGGATTGTTTACATTTTGTCCATGAAATTTTGGTTTTGTAATGAAAGTCAATGGGGTCCAAAATAACCCTGTTTGATCTCATTAACTTTCAGTTTATGGACAAAAACAAAACAAAACAAAACACAGACATTATAAATAATATCTTACTTTGTGTTCTACTAAGAAAGGTTTGGAACGACATTCTGTCAGTAAATGATGACAGAATTGTTATTTTTATGTGAACTATCTCTTTAAGTCACATTAAATGCTGAATGCTATTGCATTAAATAACAAAATCAAATCAAGTGGCATTATTTAGATAGACAGATAACAAGCACAGTTTTCAAGCTTAAATTTCATTTTTAGAAAAACAAGTTTGTTGGGTATTAAATTGTAAAACAAAAACAATATTGTTCGAAATTAACAATGTATTCTCACTTTTTTTGGTTGTTAAATGTAAGTGAGGAGAACTTCATACATGAACATACAGAATAGCTCGCACATGCATATCGAGGTTGGCGACACTGCCCAAGCCCATTGCTTAACAGTTAAAGCAGAAACTAACAGAAAACCAACCTCCTGGAGACAGCAACAACAACAGACACTCTCGTTGACAAGCACTTGTGTGAGGAGGTTAAGAGATGCATGCAACTCTAGTTTAAACAACTACAAAGACAATTAAATAGCGTAGAAACTGCGAAGAAATCTTCACAATGCGCATATGTTGAGGGCCTGTGTTCGTAAGCGTTCGCGTCAATACCGAAGTATATTTTGACCTTTAAATGTCACTGATAAAATAGCTCACAGAATCTGAGATTACTTTTTAAGAAAAGCTCCAGCAGCATTTGCAGATGCCACTTGTTTAAATATGTTGCTAATTTCAATAAAAATTAAGTTCAAAGTGTGCACTTAAGTGTCCACACACTTTATGGGGCCGCTGTATGTTACATTGATATTTAACTTCACTTTTTAACACTGAGAATGGTCATTTGAAGGCACTCGTCTTTGAGCACTTCAATGTCAGTTTTATAGGCATTCGTTTTGACCTCACTGTAGAAATCAGGCTTCTTCATAGCCAGAGGCGTTTCAACGGAGATGGACGCTCCCATGAGTGCCTCTGGGCTTTGGCCCCGCTGGAAGAGACTGAAGAGAGTGGCCAGGGCCCGGCCCACATCATGACGGGCTCCTTCGTTGACAAAGCAGTAGAGGATGGGGTCCGCCACACAGTTAAGGCTGGTGAGTGCTAGAGTCACATGGTAAGCACCAAACAAATTCTCCTCAGCACCGCAATCGCAGGGGTTGCTGAGGAAGAGCACGCTGCGCCACAACAGGAGCACGTGGTAGGGAGCGAAGCAGAGGAGGACGATGAGGATCAAACTGAGGGCCAGCCTCTTGATTTTGGCCTTCTCTTGGCGCTCGGTGGAGACGTTACTGCGGACGGCTCTCAGGATGCCTCTGTACGCAGCCAACATCACTCCCCAAGGCGCCAAGAAACCGAGAAAAGTGCGATAAAGGTTCATCCCGGCCACCCAATCCTGCATGGGATACTTCTCGAAGCAGAAGGTGTGGTTGAAGCGGTCCTTGAAAAGCTCATCGTGGAAGAGAGGCGCAGAGTTGGCCACTATCTCTGTTACCCACACAACAACGCTAACCAGCAAGGCTGTTTTGACCCTGCGGACTTTAGCGAATTTCAGGGGATGAGCCACTGCCAAGTAACGATCCACAGATATGCAGCAGAGGAAGGCGATGCTGACGTAGATGTTGGTGTAGAAGATGAAACCGAACAGCTTGCAGGACACTTGACCGTGGATCCAGTTGTCATGGTGGACGAAATAGTCGACCCAAAGTGGCAAAGTGGCTATATACAAGAGGTCAGCCACAGAGAGGTTCATCAAGTAGACCCCCAACTCGTTCTTCTGTCTGACCTGCATGTACGCGGCCCACAGGGCCATGCAGTTAGTGGGTAAGCCAAAGACGATGACGATAATATACAGCACCGGCTGGAAGAACCGGTCTATGTTCGAGTCAACATTGCACGAGGTTGAGATGTTACACATGGTCTCTTCGCTTCCTCAGAGACAGTTATAATCATCAAAATTGACTGAGGCTTCTACAGTCCCAACTCAAGCCATGTTTAAAAATAAGACTAGGAAGTCAAGAGGTTTTCTTTTAGCTTTCATGTATTGTATTGTGACTGTAACACTGTTGCCCACTACGGTCTAGCATGGTGGGCCTGATGTGTCACATGTCTCTACCACATTTCATGGCTAGGAGAGGTCTAGGAGAGCTCAGAGGTCAAAGAAGTGCCCACAACAGAACATGCCATTAATCCTTGTAAAACGATCACCATGGAGTGATTTCAGGTGGGTCGAGGTTTTTTTTAGCAGTATGAAACAGTCACTTCCATCTCTGAAGGTCGCCCAATGACTTAATCTCCTTTGGTGTGTCCAACAACATCCATCTGCAAAATAGGAAAAATAACAATTATGTGAGTCACATGATTCATCATTTACGAGCACTGCAATTTTGCAATTTTTATTATGTACATTGAGTGTATGTTTTCCTATTCCCACCCTTAACCTTGGTCATCCTCACATTAGCATCTGTTTGTTTGGAGTTCAACTGAATTAATTACAAAGCTCCATCTTGTTCTCCGAGGTTTGTATCTGCTGGTACAGAATCTCTAGGAGGAAGTTTCTTTCTAAACAGATGTTTGTGCAGATCTTGGTATGAAGGAGGTTTTTTCTCCTTAGATCAAGCAGATTATATGTACCTTCTAGAATGAGGAAATATGATTTAAAATAAACAGTGCAGAACATTATGACTTGACAGGTGACCTGCATGCTCCTAGCACATGCAAGCCAAACTAATAAAACCGTTCTGATTCATAAAGTATTCCTTAAACAAAAAGGAACACAAAAAAATATTATTTTTATGAATTTATTTAATAATTGAACAATTTAAACTTCTCATTCGAACTGTATACTTTTATGGTTAGTTTTTTTTTTTATTAAACCAAGCAATAATGATACTAATTCTTTCCACTTTTACTTCCATCATTTGTCACATGCCGTTCCTGTGCACTCATTAAGGAAAACAAGGAGCCTTTTTGTAAATGGTGTTGTTATTTAACCATAGTGATGTGGCACATCCACAGTGTCTGGAGTAACACCAAGCTTGCTGTTTGATTCAGATTGTTTATAGATTCATAGAGAAACTGTGACTGTGCAGAAGAGATACATGGGATATGCTAGAGTACAAATCAACTAGGTGGCAGTGCATGTGCAAACCTTAGCATCCATATATAAAATCACAATCACAAACACAAAAAAACAACAACAGCACACATATTATTTCAAACATGCACTAAGTAAAGATTAAATAATCATAATATTTTACTTCTTGTGTAATTGTATTTTTTCTCTCCTAAATTAAATGTAGGAAGTAATTGTATAACTTCAAAGTAAGCCAGGGTAATTTAAACTTCAGACTCAAAGGAAATAGCTGAACAATGTGGAGAAATGACTCAGTGTGATTCAGACTCTGGGGATAACCATGAACCAGATCAGTTCTCTGAACCAAAATACGTTTGCTCTGAAACTTATCCAACTGGAACCTTTTACATTTCAGTATAACTGAAGATTACAGCATATTTGTCAGTGTTGCAATGCCAAAAATGGACTACTGTTTTACAAAAGATTCAAGACAAAACTAAAACGAAAACCAATTTGAACACTTGATAAATACAAAATGACCTGCGCTGTATTTTGATCACTATGAAAGGTCTAAGACTGAACTAAACAGATCAGTTATTGGAATGACAGAGAACTTCCCTAGTGTATCACCAGTCTTAAGACATCGCTTGTGAGCTTGATGCTTTTCAATCAGGGGGAAACATGAGATAACAGCAGAGGTCCGCTGCCCTGCCTGGGGCCAGTAACGGTGACCGATATACCAAAAGAGGCCTAAAAATCACTGGCCTAATCCAATCTGTCATTCTGCTCCAATATCAGTATCTCATAGTGGCAGATAACAATGTATCCTTTAATAGAGAGAAGCGCAAAGCACCACAGTGTATGAAAGACTTAAAGATGATGAAATGTAAACCACTGGAAAGACTTCATTTTCATTCGGGTTGGGCGATAAGTGTGCAGAGAAATAACTGGCAGTGACCATGTAAGATATCTCCGATTAAAATACAGAGTTTGTGTGCATTTACAACTTTGATCATATCAAAGTTTGCATTACACAAAAGGAGAAGATCCTTTAATGCAGTGTAAACAAATATAGCTGGCCTTTGTCCATGATCACTGTGGTAACATAAAGCACAAAATAAAGACCTGTTACTCTCTTTTTCCCTCTATAGACAGCCAGGTGCAAATGATGAACAAAGCACTCGGACGTCAGACCATATTTCCCATAACCCTGGAAATGAGGCTATGAATAATCAGGGACACCTGCAGTGGTCAGTGATACCATCACGCTCATCTCCAATATTGACACTCTGGAGTACAAAGAAATGAGTCTATAGACTAGAAATGAGACTAGAAATAGTGTTAGCGAAGTCACCAAAAAACACATCTCAGAAGAGGACTGCTCAACAGAAATGAAAAAACTTAGTAAAAAAAAATAGTAAAGTTACAGCAGCAAAAATAACTGAATATCAAGATTGCAATTACAGCTGCCACAATTAAGTTACCGGGAAAAAGTGTCGATTACAGCATTCCATTTTAGTTTGTCAATGCGTAATGGCCAATTAGAGAAGTTAAAATGAGCCTACACCTTATCAGTAATGACAACCTGTGCATTTTGTTTTATCCTTTGATTTGTGGTGGCACAAAAACAGTCGTGAAACTCTGCATTCTTCATTAACGAAATGGAAGCATTCTAATAGCACATTAACCTGAAACCTGTTGCATGTTTGACAGACCACCAAAGTAAATAAGCTCCCGTCGTAACACAATGGCCATGGCTTGCAGCTAAAGCTCACACACAATTTATGGGTCATTTCTGGTACTCATTTTTCAAAGACTCAAATTCTTGGCTCTCCTAAGGTTACTTATTAGTTAAATGTGTTTATGGCTGTAACGGTGGGTTTACGTTGAACAAACTCAGACTTAAAGGACATGTGTTTAACATGGGATATGTTCCTCTAATGCTAGTAAAAATGTATGCTACTTTTGCCAACTGTCAGCATAAGGGACTACACGCTTATGAAATCATTATTATTTCACGAAATATGAAAATTCTGTCATCATTTACTAACCTCATGTTTTTCTGAAACCTATTTCTTTTTTCTACGAAACGTTCCAAACAGACTGAAAAACAGACACAGAGAGATGTGTGGTGCTCTTAAGTAATGAACATTTGCCTGATTTCAAGACCAGAAAATAGTCCTAATATTAGCTCAAAGTACCCAAAAGCTTCAAATTAAGCAATAATGTTAAAGAAACAGAACATACAGAGCTTATTTAATGACAACAGGTTCTGATCTATACGGACAAACTGCCCAAGAGTACAGCATGTGGCGTAAGCATAATTTACTGGCGGGCATTCAATAACTATTGCTATTTCAACAAATCTATCATAGAGGCCAGACAGGATAACGTGCTTTTACTGCATACATACAAATAAATGATAATCGACTCCTGTGAAATGTTATCACGTTCCGAGGAAGCCTGTTTAATTAGGTTAATTTCAAGAGCGTCTGAATACGGTAATTATCTCAATCACATCAGCCTTATTTCTAAGGCTCAAATGTCAATTTTGAAACCCTCTCCTGTGATTTGTTGTGTGAAACACACTTTCTTGTGTGACAGACATGGTACATGCAGGGAAAATGAATAGGAAAAGGAAGGCTGGACACTTGACCCCTGAATGACCTGATCTCCCAAGGCACTGGCTCTGTCATGAAATGACAAATGTTGTTATTGTCCAGTTTGAAGAACGAACTGAAGGTTTCTGCAAAGTTACATGCATGAGTACAACAATGCGAATGCGGAAATACATTCTCAAACAAACTGTTGCATACATAATGAGGTAACCACTTGCATTTTTTAGCCAAGAGTGATTATTTAGGCCCAGAACCTGCCAGATGTATTTTATCAGAGACTATTATCAGCTTTATGTTTTGTGACAGTCGTCCCTGCGGTTCAGTGGGGTCATGTTAAATAATGAGTGTAAACATGATGGCCTTAACAAGACCTTCTCTGCCTTGAACCTCCCTCCTTTCTGGTCTGATGGGAAGGACCCCAATGTTATCACAGCACCCTCACAATAACAAATACAGTTAGTAGTTGAAAAGAGGAGCCGGCAGATTTCCAATCAGGAGGTGCCGAGAGACAAGCCTTTCCGCCATTTCTTAATGAAAGAGCTGGAGAGAGACGGGAAGAGAGAGGAAGAGAAAGACAGAGCGAGAGGGAGGCTTCCAGAAAAAAGGCTGAATCTAAAATAGAAACATCTGATTATTCATTTATTCACTCATTAGTGGGAGATCAGATCAAGGATACAACAGCCAGGCCTGACAAAACTCCTGGACGTGCAACAGACACCGAGGTCAAACAAGGTTTATTAAAATGTCCACGGGAAGGACAAAAGGACAGCTAGATCTAAAACTAGATAAAACCTTATGAACCCCATATTAAAGGTGACAACAGACGTAGACATGTTTATAGACACACACTGATGCAAATCTAAATATATATTTTTAATTATTTCCAATAATTCCTGTTTGATAACAGCTGTAGCACAAAGAAATCTAGGTGAGAACAACTCTCTTATATTGCATTTTAAATGGATAATAATTTGTTTTCAACTTTTTGGGGAAATTTGAATGAGTAAAATAAGTGTTAATTTCTCCAATATGTGTGCATCTCATTTGAGATATATTAGACTGTATGACATACAGCAGCGTATTTACAACGTTCTTGATAGTGTCAACCATTAAAACCCCTATTTTGATCAAATATATAATAAATATGTGGAAAATTCAGAAAAAGAAGCACATTTGTCCTGTTCTATACTAAGGCCACTGCATTCACCGCTCTCGTATCAGGTTCATGCCTAGCCCTGGAGAATATGGCAAAGAGGAGGTCAAGTCCTGCGGTTAACTGCTTTTTCTAGATTGTTGACTGGTGAGATTTGACACCTTTCCCAGTGCTGGTATCCAACCAATTTCTTCAGCCGCCTTTTAACACTGTTACATTTAAAAGACACAGCAACAATGTAACTTCTCAGAACCAGTTAACCGTTTAGTAACTCTTATGTCTTTTGAATACTGTATCTACACTCTCTGTATTTGTATATGATTTGTTAGAATTTACATACTGTATTCAATCTAAAACTTCATTTTAAACAGTATTTTGATTAATTTTAATTATTTTATTAATTATTATGCAATTAATATTTATGACCTAAATGGAATATTATTACTATTTTTGCTATTAAAAATAATTTGTCAAATCAAAATGATTTAAGTGAAGGCATAAAGGTGATTAAAAAATGAAAGAAATGGCCAGTTGCATATACACTTTAAAAACCACGAGCTTTCCCTTATACAGTTATCTATTTTAATCTAAAACGCTGATAAAAAGAAGCCATTTTTATGATACATTACAAGATGTTAGCAGATTTTCTGTCACGTAATCTTTTCTCATTCAAGCTTTTGAAATAAAGCTTTCCGTTCGGAAATTATGTAACACCATGCAGATCTGGTTTGGCACCTGTTATGTATTTCCTAAGATACCAACTATGTAACTATAAAAGCCATAACCGTTGTTCATGTTAGGACACGAATAACAAAAGAAACAGGGACTGTTTGTGCTGGTCTGCCAGTCCACTTTAATCGAATAACACACACACACACACACACACACACACACACACACACACACACACACACACACACACACACACACACACACACACACACACACACACACACACACACACACACACACACACACACACACACACACACACACACACACACACACACACACACACACACACACACACACACACACACACACACAAACAGCTATTGCAAAACAAATCAACGTGTCGAATTATATTTAACAATTAATACAGAAGAGAACACATGAATATATTCTTGATGCTATCAAGACATTATTCTTCCTCCAGCAATCTTTCCTGCCCTAGAGTGACGTTTAGTGAAAAAAAAAACACAATCAGCCCATGTTAAATGTAATTACAGACTTACAGCATTCTGGTCTTGTGGTCTGCATTAGCCAATAGTACAAAAGCGCTGATGAATGTGTCATGACCAATGATGAATATTATGGTCTTTGAATCCTGGCTTCTTTAAGTGTGGCATGTCGACCTCAGTATGATGGTAGTGGTGCAAGAAACCTAACTAAACTGCCAGGACGCACCTGGCTGCTCAAACAGCAGAGGCTTTTAACGTGAGAACATTGGGCAACTGAAAGGGAACTAATTCAATTGGGCTCCAAACTGCTCAGCATGATGAATAAGCAGGTAGCTAGGCAGGACACAAACCCATGCTATCTACCTGAGGGCGTACACTCTTAAAAATAAAGGTGCTTAAAAGGTTCTTCACAGTGATGCCATATAGAAGAACCATTTTTGGTTCCACAAAGAACCTTTTGTGAAACAGAAAGTTTATTCAGATGTCAAAGGTTCTTTATGGAACCATTTAGATATAAAGGTTTTCTATGGCATCGTGAAGCACCTATATTTTTAAGAGTGTAAGCAAATCATTCACCGCAACATGTCGGTGCCCACTGATGAAGCCATTCTGCATTAGACAGAACAAAGAAACTCAGTTCATGCACCTAGAAAAATATAGTCCCACTTCATCTTTTAAACTGTCTGGAATGTTGGCTCGCTATTTATCCATTGTAAGCGTGTTACTGTAACCGCTATTAAAGGAACGGTTTGCCTACAACAATGAAACAAAAGCGGAAAGCATGCACTGACCAGGAACTGTCAAGCTCCGAAAAGGACACCATAAAAGTGGTTTATAGTAGTCATGCACTATTTAGGTCTTCTGAAGCCGTTATGATTTATATGCATTATGAGAGAAACAGATAAAAAAAATATCAGCTTTCTTTCCGCCATAGCTCTCAAATGTCACTTGTGTTTGCATGTATTCAAACACAAATAGATCTCATGTGTCTCATCACATTTGAAAATGTGCAAACGAGAGTGAGATTTTAGTGCTGCTGCAGAGGGTAAGATTTTCAGCAAACAACATTTCCTTTATGCTCATGACTTTTCCTTATGCACAGTAGCTTCAAATTACTTAAAACATACAACACATGACATATGGGTTACTTTTATTGTAGTTTTAGGATATTTTTAAGTTTCTGTTGTGCACAAAAGATTGGGGTCTGTAAGATTTAATATTTTTGAAAGAAGTCTGTTACGCTCACCAAGGCTGCATTTATTTGATAAAAAACCCAGCTAAAGTTATTTTTGTGTGATTTGCTGTTTTCTACAAAAAAATCATCCTTCATATGGTAAAGAACATTCTGTGAAAATGTAACCTTTATATCTTTAATATTGACTGATTAAAGTCATGTCAAAGATTGAACTTATAGTGAAATGAATAATATAAATCAAACTTTGATGCTTGTTATCTCATAATTAGATCTTGAGACTTTAGCCTGGATTTCACAAAGAGGGTCACATATTATTACAATTTAAAGTAATGCATGAAAATGTTATTCATGACAGCTGATTTTTAGCAGCTATTATTCCAGTCTTCAGTGTCACACGATACTTCGGAAATCCCTTTAATATGCTGCATTGCTGCTTATAATTATCAATGCTGAAAACAGTTGTGCTGCTTTATATTTTGTGGAAAATGTAATACATTTTGTCAAGTTTCTTTGATGAATAGAATGTTTGAAAGAACAAAATGTATTTGAATTATTTGAACATTTATTAAAACTGTTTACTGTCACTTTTGATTGGTTCAATGTGTCTTTGCTAAAAACGTTTACTGAACCTAAAATTTGAACAGCAGTGTATGTAAAAGATAAGTCTGGATATTGTATAGAATATCTCTTTTTGTGGGTAACCCCATATTTCATTGTGTAAGCTATAAATTACATAAGCGAAGAAAAACAACTGACTTTCTGATATGTCTATTTCTTATGCAGACACACACTTACGCACATGCATGCACAAAAGCAAACGCAAACATTCAGAGATACTCAAAATTAAACTTATTAACCTCTGCATTACACACAAATGAACCTCTGTGCTTGAGATCACAATGATAATAAACTTCAGTTATGGGTTTATCGGGTTTTTCATATGTATTATTTAAACTGGCATAAAATTTTAATTTGTCAAATTGTATCACTAGTAAAACTGTTAAATGAAGTGCTACTTGACAGAATCTTCTAATCATTGGACCTTGTATTTATTCTCAGATAAAAGTTTCTGAGAGGAGCAATGTGCTTTACAAGGAACGGTCTAGTATATCAGTACACCACGTTCACATAGCAGACTGACCATGGCAGGTGAGCTGAGTAAGAACTGCCTGTCTCCCTTGGTATTGATTCAGGGCAGGTATTTAATCCTTTCCTAACTGTGTTTTATGCTCCAGTGGAGAAGCGGCCGTGTGTCTCTACAGAGACCAGGGCAGGCATCCTGCAAGGTGAATTAATGACTTCAATAAAAGTGCCACATTTTCCACTCAAGTCCCCAGTCAAGGGTTTTATTGGTGAGGTTTAATTTGGCTTAAACCAGCCGGCTGCTTTAGGCAAGGTCACACATACTAATCACCTTTACCCCGAATCGCAATTAGAACAGGTATCAGCATGACGATATGTTTTCTGTAGACAGAAACGAGGAGAGACAGAGCGAGAGAGAGAGAGTATAACTCTAATCCAGCTCACTCGGCCGGCTTCATGCAGTTTTTTGATAAAGCTCAGAGGAAACACCCCATCTCATCTGGTGCATCTGGTCCACTTCTGCTATTGTTCTGTTTCATCTGTGATTGTGTTGACGGGCTGTAACTTGGCAGCAATGTAGTACAGAAGGGGAAATTGCTGGCACCTGCTTAGCAAAAAACCAGAGCGATGTTTAAAAGGAAACTAGATGCGGTGTCATGCTGAGAAAAACTTCAAAGCACAGACGGATTAGTTTATGTGACATTGAAGTGGCCAAATAGTTTAGCAGGGTCAGGACAGGGTAAAGAGTTGAAAACCATTATGAAAGAAAGAAGGACCACAAGAAGACTCACAACATTCTCACAAATGTGTATTCAAATGAAGCCCATAACTGATAGAATGTTTACTGTCATTAAGTCCTCAAGCAAAAAGGATAATGTTTGCATAACCAGAAATGTTTGTGATTGCCTGTTTGTGTAATTTATGCTTTTGTACACTCTAAACAAGTAAGGTTCAGGGGTTTTGCAGTGATTCCATTTAAGAACCATTCTGGTTTCTCCAAAGAACTATCTGTGAACCGTTCCTAAAACAACCATTTGTAAGGTGCGTTCACATTTGAAAGATACTTTGTCTGACGAACCGCTCAAACTTCATCGCAATATTGATAAAGGAGCTTTTTTGCCCACAACATTTTGCTTATGTGACCATACCATTAGTGTGAAGAACATATCAAAAATCAGAAGAAACTTCTTCCACTATAAAGAATGTCTTGTGGAATGGACGCTTCCATGGATGTTAAAGATTCTTCATGGAACCATAGATGCCAATCAAGAACCTTCATTTTTAAGAGTGCTGCTTAATATTGATAGACAGCTTGTAGATCGAGTCGCATCAAAACATAATGACACACTTTATCCTTTATCTTCTAATAAAAGTCTAATAATAAAGCTTAATAGATCCTTCAAAAGTCCTTGTTGATAACAATGCTGATAATAATAATTAACAGGACCTTTGTCTGTCAAGGAAAAACGGTCCAAACAACTTCTGCGCCCACACTACACAAAAATAGCACGTGCAAAGCTTGTTTCAAAATTGTGAACAACATAGTTTTAGAGGCTTATCTCTAGATGTCTTCAATCACCTACTGCATTCCTCAACATTTTCTTTTCTGCTATCGATGAAAGCCTTTTAAAAGCTTTAGATGTAAGGAAAGGTTTAAAACGTTTCGCTCAGAGCCATCTAAATTGTCAGCGATGACCTAACCTCCGTATTTTATTCTCGCACGTCAATACCACCACAAGTGACTACACCAATAGCTTCACTAAAAGCTTCTACTTTTGTCCAGAGGACCACAAGGGGCTGAAGATTACCAGCCAATACAGAACGTGTTGAGTTACAACAATGTGCTTCAACGGAGACCTGGTGGACTGCTGGTGTTTTTGCTTTTTACATAACACATTTGACATGGTGGGAATGTTTACACAGGGTTCTACTGATCCAGCCATTCAAAATTCAGCCATGTTAATCAAGATCCAGATCGAGCTTCTGGTGCGTGAGATGGGTGTGCAAGATAAGCATATGTCTGATGGCGTAATATAATATAGCTTGATATGTTTCTGCTGAAGTGTCAGGTTGTTGACCAGATCAAACCATTCATAGAACTCACTGATACATCTAGACGCCTGTGTTGTTTCCCTAAAATCTCCATTGCATTTAAGATAAAAAGACAGACCGCAAAAAGCCTTATGCTAATAGCTTCAGTAGCCATTAAATTCAACCTTTGCTGTGAACCGTTGGCACAATAAAATCTTCTCCTACTGTAGGTGTTTCAAACTACAAATTACTCCACATATTTAATTATACACTTAAATGCTATGAGTTCATTAGTAAGTTTGAAAACAGCCACTTGTGAGGCCACCATACCACTGGGTTATAGCTTCTCTCACACAATCTGGTGTTCAAACCAGACATTACCCTCACAAAACACCCTTATTAGCTCAGGCGGGTAGCACTGGAGCAGACCAGTGGTTCACGGGAAGATTACTCTTCTCTTCTAGTCATGCTTTTAATGTTAGTTCTTATCTCGCATCCCCAAGAGAGCAATTACTGTTTGCTCAAAAGAAATGATTAAATGTTGCACTTATTTCCTAAAAAAACCAAGAGGGAGACGCCATATCGGCCAAGGCACAAGGGAACATTCCAGAAAAGCGTTTCACGTGCCACACTGCCCTTTGTCTAAAAGACCAACCACATGCTGGAGATGCTGCAAGAAACTAATCAGCCACAAAATACAGCAAGGAGGAGAGGAGAATACACACATCTATAGTGGCAGGTTTACATGTAGAGCCGAGTCATATTGTGTTACATATAACAGCTACTGAGCTAAAATGAAATATGAGACGCGACTACTGCGATATCGGTTTTCATATTTTGTCATTCGCTGCCAGAAATGAATGACTGATCCTTTATATTACAAATGTGTGAGAAAATATATTGTTTTGTACACAATGTAAGTAACATGCTGTAAACACTTGTTAAATTGCTTGTTAAATCAAGTAGCACCGACTATAACCCACATGTGTTCAACAGAGGAATTCAGTGGAAAAAACACTCGAGCATCAAACTAAATGCATTAATACATAAGCTATTATATAACTACAGAGGGACTGTTGTCCTTTACAATTATGCCTAATTGAAAAGGTTAACATAATGGCTTATTAAAAACATTAAAATGCAGTTTCCTAGGTGAGCAGTATGTTCTATGTAGCCAATGTAAATGATTCATTTCACAAAAGGGTGTATTTTGTGTCCGTCATGAATATATATGTAAATAATGACATTTAACAATTAAAAGCTGAAACCTACTTTTACGGTTATTTTAGACACTTTTTTGCCTGTCACCGTCTTGAGTTTCCAAATGCTGCACTGCACACTGAAAAACTGCAATGAAAGATATAGCCTACTATATGATTTAGATTAATATGCACATCATTTCTATAAAAAAGACAGATGGGTCTTTTGTGGTACTTTTTTTTCTTTTGCTTTATTGTATATTTTGTTAGGTTTGTCAGTGAGGTACAATCTTAAACAATCAATCATGATGATTTTGTATGGTAAAAATGTGCTTACCAAAATGTGTAGAAATAGCAGTGATAAGTTCTCTTTCTAATACTCTGCATAGCGTCATAACCTCACAATGCTTGTAATGATGACTAAACGAACTGTAATACTGCCAACACTGATAACATCAAATCTGTTACCAAGTTTCATAGCTATTTCCCCAACATATCTTAAAAAGGCACCTCACAGAATGACCCCAATAACTTTTATGTCTATGCGTTATCAGCCAAATGTCTTGTTATACATCACACGCCTAAATGACATAATATTAGATCTCGAAACATATTAAGACGTGGCAATAAGGCAAACTGTGTTGCAAATTGTTCAATTGTATTGAGACACTAGTTTTAAAAGTAATGAAAGCACTGATGTGAGAAAACGAGGTTTAATGGACTATATAGCATCAACATTTATCAAAAGACTTTCATAACCGGAAAAAAACCTAAATGATGACACTTACATGATAGTGTGCCCCCAGGTCATTTAGTAATAGCGACTTTCACACTGCCAGTGATAGAGGTGATGTTCTCTTTATCTCCAAACCGCACACGCAGCGACAAACCCAACACAACTCTCGTCTCCTTCATTTGAATGAGGACCCGGGCGAACATCGAGCACAATTTACATGAGCAGCCCCAGAGTCTGTATTTCTCATCACACCAGCGGACAAGCGGAAAGACACTTGCGAAGTTGCGAAGCGCAAACTGAAAGTGAGCAGCTCGCGGAGGTTGAGGAGAAATGTGACGCGCGTTATCCAACACCGACCGTCCCATTGAAATAACGGCTGGCAGCTCGAGATGGCATTGCCAAGACTGACATCTGGATACGATGAAACTTCATCAAAACATTCTCATTTTTTCGTTAATCGTTTGTTTTATGGAGCCAACTCAGTTCCTGCCAAGATGTCACTCTTTTGCAGAGTCCACGCCAAAATGTATTTAGGAAATAGCTTCACAAAATATGATAATATAAAATGTGAATATCTATATGAAATACCCGGATACTGGTTTCAGGGAGAAGAAATTTGAATCTTTACAGAAATTAGTTAAGAATTCGTCGAAACTAGCACATTTAACCAAATGTCAGATGTTAAATCAATACTTTTAAACAGTAGTTGTGTTTACGGTAGTAGTAGTTTAAACACAGTAGTAGTAAACAACAGTAGTAGTTTGAATACAACTACTGTTTAAAAAGTATTGAGTTAACATCTGACATTTGGTTAAATGTGCTAGTTTCGACAATTTTTTGTACAAATTTCTGTAAAAATTCTAATTTCTTCCCCCTGAAACCAGTGTCCAGGTATTTCATATAGATAGTTTTAGTATATATATATATACACACACTTTAAAAATGATGACAGTATAAAAAATAGTTAACAACCACAAACACCACAACAATCTAGTACAAATTTGGGCTTGAGCTAAGAATATGATAATATGGAATTTGTAACACAATCTTGCTGATGGCAATAATACAGCGATGACAACAGTCTTCAACTGTTTATAGCAGACAGCCACTTAAAACTGAACTTACCTTGTAAACAAGATGGAATCACCTTCATACTGTACATCACAATGGTTTTCCCCAAGGTCTAACAAGCCCATTAGAGTCCATTAAAACTCATGCCTAGGCCTCCTTAACTGCACTCTCTTTTAGAAAACACAATTAGAGGTAGCACCAGGCTTTAAAAAAACACCACGTGCCTGAGTATAAAAGCAGTTTGGTTGTTTGATGAACAAACAAAGAATGCACCCCTCTCGGGGTGAAAATTCACTGTCCAATCACTTGTTTTGAAATAATCCTGACAGATGTTTTGTTTTATCATAAACCTTTTGGGTTACATCCATTTATAAGTTCAATTTGTAAATTATTTAAAGATGAGTAATAATATTTTTACACTCATTAATAAATAAGGACTCGCTCTTAGTATTTGAAAGTCTTGAGCGTTGCAAGTGGACAATCTCTACATCTGTGCTCCATAATCCACGGTCACATAAGGTCACAATAACTCTGTAATGAAGCAGTGCTACACCAAGCAAACAAATGGTGTGTCAAATGCATTGCACAAACAAGCCTGATAAATAAAGCCAGTAAAATCTCAGAGGAGATAAGAGCAACAGAATTAGTATTTGACTGCTTGAAAGAGGAGATGGATTCATTGCAATGGCCTGGATTCAACTAAAAACATCTGGATGTGCAGTGGACCTTCCTGCTCAATACTTGTACTATTCAATATGACCGTATCATATTAGAAGGAGCTAAATTCACCTGCAAAATTAAATTTGTTGTGTAAGAGATAGTTTCCAAATCATAACCTCTTAGTGCTCCAACCTTGACACAGAAATAGCCTGCACGTGACTCTTCAAAATGCAAGCCTGTTCCATATGTTAATTCCCGATTGCCTGAAGATATCTTGATCACAACACATGCACCATACACCAACACTGCTTCTAACTTTACATTATAGCTTATAGCTTATGAAAATGCCAATTAAATGTACATTTTTCATTCAGTTTACTCAAGGTCCTTTCTTGTGTTCTTCTATGGCAGGTTAAAAAATCTATGAGTAATGTCTACTGCAAGGTTAGTTCTCAGAAGGAACAACAACAAGACAAATTCACTGAATTGCTGTACAAATAAATACTACAAAGCTATCGCTTTCTGGGAAATTGAAAGTGTTTTCCATGCACTTTTTTTAGTGTAGTTAATAAAAACACAACTGTTTATTGTTATTTCATGTTAGCACAGGTTCATTTACAAAATAACAGATACAATAGCTAATTTTAGTAATGTATTAATAAAAGTTGAAATTAAGATTCAGAGGTATTTTCTTTTTTAGTTCATGTTAGCTGACTTATGCTAACAAATAAAAACTTATGGTCACACTTTATTTTAAGGTCCATTTCTCGCTATTGACTAACCATAAACTATGACTTTTGCCTAAACAAACTCCTAATTTGAGGCTTATTATTAGTTACAGTAGGTACAGTAGTTGTTATTTTTAGTATTGGGTAGGATTAGGCATGTAGAATATGGTCATGCAGAATACGTGCTTTATAAGTAATAAACCAGCCAATATGTTAATAATAGGCATGTTAATAAGCAACTATTAATAGTGAGAATTGGTTACCAAACTTATTATAATGTTACCGTTTCTTGATTTTAAATTCATTTTAATTATTCTTTTTTTACTCTCAAATTGAAATGGCAATTTTGCATCCTTAAGTTAAATTCAGAAATTATACTGAACTTAAAATGCATTCTCAATTCAATTCTGAATGTTGTCTGTGCATAATATTGAAACAGCATATGCTCTGTTCTAAGCCATTGTATTGTTTTCACCCAGTCCATCAATAGTTCTGTAATATTAGTGAAAATTCAGTTTTTTGGACTTGAATCTAGTGTAACATCAATCAGCACTGATGTTCTGTCCCAGGGCATGCCGTGGAGAAATCCAATTACAGTATTCTCAACTGCCAGTGTCACATCCATAAAGTACCTGTGGTGTGTTCATGCAGGCAAAGAGTGAGCAAAAGTGCATTTCAGGATGGTGGTCAAAAACAGTATGGGATGGATTTGCGTTTTCAGCTATGAGTTGATGCAATCTTAAAGTCAGCGAGAAATAACTGCAGTGTCAGCATATCTTTCACAGCACATATAAATCCGTTTCCCTGTGCATTGGGAATACGCAGTCGAGAAGGAGAATTAATATCTGTGAAGTGGTCAGAAGCCATTACACACTTGCATTAGGACACTTTTCTGCTGTGTGTTTAGGGACATCTTGGACAAATCCCTTCCTGACGCTGACTTGCAATCCCAGATGACAGCGTTGCTTATTTTCTGTTCTGTCACCGTCTCCAAGTAGCAGACTGAAAACTGTGGGTTCAGGATGCGACAAGGCTGGAATGTCAGGTCACACACTGGAGTCTGGGTGGCTACAACGTCTGGATGTCTTAAAAAGTCCATAACCCAGGCCAAAATTCTAGAAACTGAACATGTCTATATTATACAGCGGTTATATTTTGGATATGTTGTGCCAAAAAGACTATAGATTTTTTAAATATCTGTTTACTACTTTGTTAACCACAAGATAACAGTGTGGCGAAGTAATCCAAATGCTTTTGATATATCAAGTAGGCAGTTGTGATATAAAAGGTTATATGAAAATTAAAAAGAAAATTACTTCCTTTGCCCTCTGCCCCGCTCTCTGATGATAAACAAAGACTGAATGCTGCTTTGTTCTGCATCAATAATGTAAACAGCATGAACAGTGAGGCACAAAGCTGACATGGAAAATATTTTTTGGCTCAATAGTCATAAAAATTCTAATGGACACCATTACTGCTGTTAATGCTCTAGTATAAATAAACAAATAGTGTAAAATTACTGGATTCCAGACAAGTCCATTATCATATTATTATATTGGATTGCATTTACACAGACCGCAGATTTGCATTCCACCAAATTTCCATTGTTCTTCTATGTAAACATGCACTAGATGGACGTGTGTGACCATTCACTCGCATTTCACACATGACATGGTGTTCTAAAATAGCGGCGCTCGAGACAAGGCTTGATTTCTTACTTTATAGTAGGCGAAAAAAGTATGTCAATAGAGACGTATGCCTGAATTCACAGTATTCATAAAACAGTAGGCAAAAAGTCTGCAGTTGTTCTACTATTTCTGGCAAGATTTTGATGTGCGTATCAGATGGGCATTTTACTATCCCATGAGGCCATGGAAGAGGATTTGTGAAAAGCCGGTCAATCACACCACTAGATGGCCCTATGACTCAGCAAGAACCTTTCATGCTCTGCCAACTGTGGTAAAATTAGAAATTTAAGCAATGTTCAGACAGTTCTAAAATCAGCATATTGTCACACCATCCATAATGGTACATTATTCCAGACGTTAGTGTGTTAAAGCTGTCTATATAGTAGTTACTGAACAAGAAAAACTGAAACGTAGGCATTCTATAATATAATATAATATAGTAGGTCTATAATATATTCTGTATTGCACGTGATATAATACATGCAGCATATATACAATAATTTTTTTGTTCCACAAAAAAGCCCTCTATACATTGGCTGCCACATCTTGGAAATTACATCAAATGATGCTTCATGTTGAAGTCGGGTTGATCTGCCTCAGGTTTAAATGTCTGATGTCCAACTTGGAACAGAGTTTGAGACATCGAAAATTCTAATTTGTCTGGAATGCAGCATAAATTGAACTTTGTAAAAATGCATTCCATTTTTCCCTATTGCAGTGTCTTCGTCTCACGCTTTTCAATGCAAAAATACATCCTGCGTGAATGGCCCCCTTTGTATGAATCCCGACAAATCAAAATGGTCACACAGAGCCACAAATCAGCTGTTAAAAGGGAAAAACAAAACAGGCGTCTGTATCAGGATACTGCCGTCAGGGTTTCTTTTGCCACACTGACTGTACTGTGTCCCACATATTAGGTGGCTGCTCAAATAAATAAGTGAAGATAAGAGTTTAAATTAGGCCTATTTTATAATCTTTATCTGTATATTATTTTAGAGCTTCCTCCAAAAATACTGCACTGGATAACTGAAACAAAAGATGGCACCATTGGGTTCGTATGAAACAAGAGACTTGTGCTGCATTCGATGTGTACTCTAAAGTTGGAAATTCCAAATTCCCAATACTAACTTTTAACTGGAACGCCATCCCAAGTAAGAGTTCCGACTCGGAATCTCGGAGCAATCGCAAAAACTGCCAACTTCAGAATCCAATATGGCTGCTCAGTCCATCAACAGAAGAGTAAGAGTGGTGATATTGTTTATTAGCCCTTATGTTTGTCTGTGTCTCAATAAACTAAGTGGTGCACACAGTACTATCAACCTGAGGACATGATACTATGGTGTTATCGGTGCAAAATACCACTTGTTATGTGTTTTAATCGACTAGTACAGGGGTTCCCAAACTCGTTCCTGGAGCCTCCCCAACACTGCACATTTTGCATGTCTCCTTTATCAACCACACCTGATTCAACTCATAAGCTCATTAGTAGCAACTCCTAGACCTGAAATGGGTGTCAGACAAAGGAGACATGCAAAATGAGCAGTGTTTGGGAACCCCTGGACTAGTATAATTGCTAACAATGGACTTTGACACAGCAGCTCTGACATCCGACTTCTGAGGTAAATCAATTGCAGCGTTGTTTAATGTATACAGCCCCAGTTTCAGTTACCTGGATGAGCAGCTTATACACAGCATTGCAATGAGCAATGCGAAACATTAGGAAATCTCAGACCTCTGGTGGTGCGACTGACCAATCAAAATCAAGCATTCTAGAGAGCCACTTAATAATAAAAAAAAATACTGATTCATTTTTGACATCTTGGCATATATTTTTTCTTTTAATATAAAAAGCAAAGGGGATAAATCTAGCCACAACACATTTATTGGACAAATGCCTCCACTTTTTATGACTAAAAAGCAAGTCTATTTTGAGCTTCCATTGGCTTTAATCTCGGGCTGAAAACACTTGACGGAGCTGCTCATCACAGCGGTAGAGCAAGCTCCATCCGGCTAATTCTTCGTTTGTCTGAAAAGAAGAGGGAAAAGCTTTTCATTTGACTAATAAGCAGATATTATTTCCCCCTCCATTCAGGAGCTGGAGAGCTGCAGATCAGCGCTCCCACACACGAAGGTTTTAAAAGCCAATATCTACTGTGTCGTTGCTGAGCAACCAATTATCCAAGATTTGCACTTCCTCTTTGAATGCTGTATGCTATTAATGTTAGGAATTTCCTTTTCATTCTAGGACACTGTAGTGTGTGGAGCATGTCAAGACACAGGCATGCCAGCTTGTTGCACAGCAGACATCAGAGAATTCGATTGCAGCAATGCTCAATTAATTAATAATCATTAGATAAAATCAGAAATGAAAAGACAGACATTTTCTGGTGTAAACTGATGCCTGAGCTCACTCTGCCTCCATGCTGTGATCAGCTGTATCAATGTAGAAGAGAGGATGGGTGCAAAGAATACTGCTGACACTTTCCCCATTCAATTCCAAAGACACGTACAGTATGATTAGAGAGAGGGAAGAAAGAAACGGAAGGGCAGATGTTCTGCAATTTCATCATTTGCCACAGCAGAAAGCAAATCATGCCTCCAGGAACTAGGACAGTCTATTTATGTACCCACAAACATACTTGGAATGAGAGGAAAGTACTAAGTACTTCATTTAACACCAAATAACTATGAACAAATAACTATTATAAGCCCAGATGCACACACTGCAGAGTTGTTCTGGCCAGAATGTCAACACTTGAAATTGTAGCTGATGCAGGTGGCTGTTTATGTTTAAAGGTTTTAGCCGATGACCTTTCTGACAGTCTCCATGTAAATGTTGGCTGTAAATACAGTTCATATTCCTAAATAAACCTCTACTGGGAGAATAGAATGTACTAAAGAAAACAGCAACAGAGCTTTACTCTCGTCATTTTGTTCATATATCATAAATATAACAGTTGTTATGCTATCTATATAAGAGATATACAGTGCAGATATGAAGCTAATGGTGCTAATGATAGTATTTACAGTATATGTATATAATTCATGTAAATATTTATTTTCATTAATTCAGTATACATATTGAGTATACATGATTACATTAAAAACTTAAAATGATTTTGAATCTACATATTTTTGAAATTATATTTATACACATTATATATATCTTAATTAGTTATTAAAATTAGATATAATATGAAATAATAAAATTGAAATGTAATATTTAAATTACGAATTTTAAATGTAGATTAATTTTATACACACACATATACATATATGCAAATGAATGCACATGCACACACATTTCTCTCTGTATATAGTAAAACTACAGTATTTAAATAATAGATTCTGAATTATTTAATTTAGATATTTAAGTCAGTATATTCCAATTATAGATAGAATATCTCAACCCATTAAGGATTTTAGGGAAATTCATTGCTATATGAGAAACTTTATTAACAAATAAAAGGCAAAGCACAGCTTAAATTCACCCCTAGATATGCATCAAAAGCCAAGTGCCACAACATTATTATGCACTTCCAATATTAAAATACAACCTCCACTAAGTGACAGCATTATATATTTCTATAGGCTTCCGCAACACAAACAGCAGCTAAAACTCTTTAAATAGGCTTAAATAGTGTCAACAGTAGACAACATGCTTCTTCTCCTGCATCAGAGCTCCTTCTGGTGGTGATTTAGCAAAGTGTACAATTCACTTTTGACTAGAGTTTGCCAATTAGCACCGATTTAAGCTCAGCCTCTACCCCTCAAACAATCACGGTAATTACATCTG
Organism: Ptychobarbus kaznakovi; assembly: GCA_027422405.1. Lineage (NCBI taxonomy): Eukaryota > Metazoa > Chordata > Actinopteri > Cypriniformes > Cyprinidae > Ptychobarbus > Ptychobarbus kaznakovi. The sequence goes on from CM049813.1 coordinate 15,756,249, forward strand.
GACCAGAGACAAAACTGACTCTGTACCAGCATGTAATGGAAAACCCAATAACATAGTACACAATTTAGGCAATCAGGACAGCAGAGAAGAGAATTAGGCACAGCAGTGCTGCCCTCTAGTGGGCAGGAGTATACAGTGAGGTTGCAGCTGGAAGGCTCAGTGGTAACTTCAAGCGAGCACCCATTGAAGAATGCTGGTGTCCTTCCCACCAGTAGAGATAAGACAACTGTCGTCATGGAGAAAGGCAACATTGGTCACATGGCTGCTATGCCCACCATAGATATGGCTGGGAGCCTGTGGATGAAGCGCGAAAAAAAAAAGTTGTATAAAGTACGATTTGACTGAATGGTCAATATTGAAAATAGAAAAAAAAAAATCTCACCCTTGGCTGGGAACAGGGGTTAGAGAACAAGTGCACTTTGCCAAAATCATCAGCTGAGGCAAGAAGGTTGTTGTCATGTGACCTGCATACAGCATTAATGTCTGTGCCATCAGCGCCTTCTGGCCAGATTCCTTAAAAAAAAAATAAATGATTAAATTAATATAAAATGGGACAAGTAGAGATAAATCTATTAATTTTATAATACCCACCCCAGAAAACATTTCAAAATATAATAGCCATTTCCGGTTGTTTGCGATGACGTGATTCTGATGACGCGCAAAATGCAGCTGGAGGGCAGGAAGGGATTTTTCTCTATAGGAATCAGTAGCAGAAACCCTAAATGCCTGTTTTATGTTGTTTATGAATGCTCAAATCAGTCAAACGGAGAAAACACGAGGAGCTTTTATCGTGTACGAAAATGTGTTGTTCATAAGGGTGAAAGGTTGAGAAATTGACTGAAAAATGCAGGAAAAGTGGCTTGTAAACCTGCGTCTGCAGTCGGGAGGAGCCGAGTCGGATAATGCTCGTGTGTGCAAATGGTTAATATGTATAACAATTATTACTATAGTGCCTAAACCAGTACAGTATGGACTTTCCTCCATCTCATCCGTTCTCTTTTTCAGTCACTCCTGACACTTTGCTGCATAAAGGGTTGTGTACGTTGGTCCAAGCAGCATTTAAAGCAAAACTTTTATTCAAATTCTGAATTGATTATAGCCTAGACAGCGAGTAAATAGCGCTTCTATATAATCACTAAAAAGCTGTCACTCGCTTCAATTTATTGCAATCTCACAATGTTCCATTATAATCAATGTAGCTCTGTGAACTGCAATTAATATCTTATTTACATCGTGTCTACATGTGGCGTTTAGCATTAAGTGACTTCTGACTCCTAACCCTGCTTGAGGTGGCAGCCCTGGATTATCTATTTATATCTGTGTTAATATCTTAATATATTATTATATCTTATATTAACCATTTGCACTCACGAGCATTATCCGAATCGGCTCCTCCTGACCGCAGACACAGGTTTACAAGCAACTTTTCCTGCGTTTTTCAGTCAATTTCTCGACCTTTTCACCCTTATGAACAACACATTTTCGTACAAGATAAAAACTCCTTGTGTTTTCTCCGTTTGACCGATTTGAGAATTCATAAACAACGCAAAACACAGGCATCTTGCGTTTCTGCTACTGATTCCTATGGAGAAAAATCCTTTCCTGCCCTCCAGCTGCATTTCGCGCCACAGCAATGACGTCATGTGCAAACAACCTATTAAATGGATACCTGAACGGATAAAAGAAATAGCTTTTTTTCATATTATGTAAAAGGTGACTTACCAAACACACTGAAACCCAGCACACAGGTGGAAGTGGCCCAATCTAGATTGCGCACTGCATCAGCACTAGTTATATGCTTCCCACTGGATGCTTCCCCTTTTTAATAGAAAACATAACCAGTCATTAATACAATGACATCTGAGCTCCGTTCACTGACAAAGGAGGCGAGAAAACAACTCACAGAGTAAGATCTCATAGTCGCCTGAGTTAGTTACAATAAACTGGCTGTCGGTAGACCAGTCGAAATGAGTGACAAAACTGGAGTGTCCCTACGGATGCAAGACACAGTATTAAATGCGTGCTAATGGTCTCTAATTAATTATAATGAAAAGAAGCATTTGGGATTTCATTTCTTGCGAAACTCACAGTGCATTTGCCAACTCGGCTGTATTTCCTGCCGTTCTCAGTAACAGAGTAGATGTAAACAAAGTTGTCATGGGAAGCCACAGCCAGGTACGCCCCATCTATGAGACAAAGAGGATGTGAGGGGCAATTTTGGACACATTCACTTTCAGTCACAAGTCTGGGGTCGTTATATTATTTATTTTTTTATTAAAAAGTATGCATTAAATCAATGAAAAATGACAGTAATGGCTGTGAAACCTCAGTTTTGTCATCACAGGAATAAATTATATTTTAAAATATTAAAATATTAGGAATAGCTGTGACTAATGGCTAAAAGCACAAAAGAACACTAAACGCACCTGGAGAATATTTCACAACGGAGATGATTTCATTGCCATCTGTATGCATAGAGACAAGATCACGGGTGTCAGTGTCCAGCACCAACCACCTGTAAGACAGAAAAAATTAATAAAATGGTTTCAATATTGAGGTATCAAATTAGTCCATATTTTTGAAATATACGGTTAAGAAATGAAAAATTGTAAAGCTTGTTAAATGTTTCGGATTAATTTTTTGTTGAAAATCAGCTGTTTGACATGTTAAGTAAGTCAAAACATCATGTTTCCCACGTGCAATCATACCTTCCTGTCATGGTGCCCACAGCAAGCACAGTGCCACTGGGATGAAATCCAACGCAACGTCCAGGGTCCTAGAAAACATAAATACAGTGTAAAAAACTAAATATTGCATTTTATAACTATTGTAAAATATATGCATTTCAATTTTATATTTTAATATAAATATTAACAATAAAAATAAATCACAAGTATGTTTTATAGAATGTAACATTTTATAATACATAACATTATTAAGCATTTTAAAATATATGCATCTAATTTTTTAGATTTTAATATTAAAAAAATAAAAATTAAATGTATTCTATACAACGTAAAAAAGTAAATACAAATAAAAATCTATTTCATGTTATATTACATTATTATGTGCATTTAGGTTTGAATATTTTAATATAAATATATTAAAAAAAAAAATGTAAAATTTATATCCATAGCAGAACATTTTATAAACGTCTAAAATGGTAATTTGTCCTCAAAGTGAACATACAGTCTGCTAAATAAAACTTGCAAAGCAGATGGGATCATTTTTTATGTTTATATATTACAGGAATGTATAAGTAAACCGAGTTCATACAAACCTCAATGGCCTTGCTCCACAGAGGCAGATGGGAAGAGGTGTCCCAGAGATAGACCTGCTTGTCTTGACCACATGTCACAAACTGCTCAGTACTGGGATGCACATCCAAGCCCCACAACTCATCAGTGTGACCCTTTCACAGAGAGAAAACACAGAGACCAGGGTAAGAATGGAGATTTTCATCTGAGTAACTAGACTCAGTCCAGGAGGCCATGTCCTGTACTAATTACTTCTGGACAGGTAAAATTGATTACTGTAGTATAACCTAGTTCAGAAAAAACACATCCGGCATGTAAACACACATAACTGTGGCTGTTACATCTGGTCTCGTCCTGTTTAAGTGGGTGTTTTTTGGCCACTATAAGCTGCAATATGGTCCAGGGCATATGCTGTTTATAATCAAAGGTCTGGCTACAAAAGACTGAGGAAACACGTGGTAATCTTGTTGACTTTTGGCATAGATATTAGGCCAAAAGGCATCTAAACACTCTGTAATATCATCGGACAACATACCTGAACAATGGGAGTGAGGGACCCAGAGAAAGAGCCCCGCAGAACAGCATTTCGGGTCGTTCCCACAAACAGCTCGTCCTGTTTTCCTTCAGCTAGAGTGCGGACGGGCCCAAAGGCCTCGGAAACCTGTTTACACAGAGATAAATATATTAAGGAACATGTAATCTGTACATCGCAACTAAAACATGATTAGCACAAATTGTTCTGAATTAAGTGAATTCACTGCTGATGTAGCTGGATCTAACAAGACAAAAAAATGCCTAGATTTAATTTCAGTACTAGAAATATGATAACATCAAAACAATAAAAGTCATATTGGAGAATAAATGCCAATCATTAAAAATGAGTGTCTGGATTTCATTATGAATGTCAGTAAATCTCTCATTTGTTTTGTAAGAACAAGAGCACCACTTCACCTCAATTTCGCTCTTTTTGCGGTAATCACGGTCCCACAGCAGCACCCTGCGGTCTTTTCCTCCACCTGACACCAGCGTTCCATCCTTCAGCAAACACAGAGAGAAGATCCCACCCTCATGTGCTCCCGAAACCACCTGACTGATCCGGTTCCCACCTTTAAATCAGAGTTCATCATCAAATCAGCTGAACTGAATCTCCAACAGCAGTCAAACAGATGGATGTACAGTTTTTCTGATTGCCAGTAGATAAAAATGTGGATTAAATGCCATTTATTTCTTAAAAATGTGCCATCTGCATAGTATTTCGGCAGAAATAAAAACAACACTTTACACGTATAAAGGCAGAATTATTTCCTGACCTTTTGCCCAGATGTAGATGTTCCCGCTAGAATCTCCAGTGATTGCATCTCCATTCTCAGCAAAAGCCACACAGAGTACATACTTGGGTTTTTCATGTTTCTGAAAGCACACCAAAAATAGGAATACATTAAAACAAATATTATAAAAGATGTTTGAGCTGTAGGAATTTAGAATGCAACTTATTATGAATAAGCATTTATTTATTATGAAATAAAATATGCACTCAAGGGCATCATTCTATGCTGACTTTTTTTTTTTAAATAAAGATTTAGAATAAATAAATAAAAAGCCAGATTAAATTAAATGACACAAAAATAAAGAGGAATTGGAATGCAACTTCCAAAATAAAATAAAATAAAAACAAGTATTTAAAATAAAATAAAAAATAAACAAATTTAGAATCTAACTTTCGAATGAAACATTTAATACTTTATAATATTAAATTAAAAACAAAAATCAAACTCAAAATTTCAGATACAGGCAATCAACTCAAAGATCACTCTGTGCTGTCTTTGTATTTTAGTCAGAATACAGAAACATGTTGCAAACCTCAAACAGTCCCTGGCGTTTTGTAAGAGTATTCCCTTCCATTGTCCAAAAGTTGATGTGGGACTTCCCGCAGGTGACAATAAGGTTGGCCTCCATGGGGTGGAAGACAGCACCCAGAACTGAATCATTGGAACACTGAAAAATCGTTGAGTGAATATTTTACACAAAATATGATGCATTCTACATTTGATGAAGAGGCAATTTGTTTACTACTTCCCAGTAAGCACATATACATCACCAAGACATCTGTGAAACTGGCACACTATTAAAACGATCATATTTGTGTGCAAACATGATCATTTTAAACCAATTTAAATACTTGCAACATGAAACAGCCTAAAATGTAATATTCCATAAAGAATGATTGATTTGATCCACTGAGAATTGATTGGATAGTGAAAAGTGGGTGTTGCATAATAGGATAGAGCCCGGCAGTTGGAATAGAAGGAGTTAAAAAATAATAAGAGAGATTGGTGATGTTAGGAAAGTAATTTCACAGGTAGTGCAAGTCATTACATTACAAGATAAAGAGAACAAACATGACATCTCCCAGATGAAAATGCAGACGTCATTGTTCACAGACCAAGTAGTTTAAAACCCTGCACTCGCAACTTTCTGTTATTGAAAGACAAATCACACAAGACACACTATGCCAGAAAACTGTACATTAGGTTTAGAACTGCTGCATTGCATTAACTTCTTCCCACACACACACACACACACACACACACACACACACACACACACACACACACACACACACACACACACACACACACTCTTTGTACAGCACACTGCCTTGCCTTGCCTCACCTTAACCTCTGCCAGTTGCTTTTCTTTCTGCCAGTCCCAAACAGACAACATGTGGTCATTTGCATCGTCAACCGCACACAAATGAGCACCACCATTCTGTGAAGAGGAGAGGTATTATATCCATGTAAAATACCATTGTTCATTCAGCCATTTATCATTGTTCAAATATTCATTATCTTACACCCATTGTGCAGATTTCTCATATGTTGTATGGCATCAATGCACATAGATTATTTATTCAGAACTTAAACAAAAAAAAACGCTTACCGACTTTGAGAAGGCAACGCAGGTGACCGCTCTGTCAATCACTCCTGCTCCGATCACATGAAGAGTGTTTAAACTGACAGAGTCCCACACACGGACATGAGGCTGCAAGGCCTGATGGGAAAACAAATGTTGAGTTCTATGCATATGACTGGAGCATCTCTAAATCAGATTAATGTATAGTTCACATAAAAATCATTATTTACTCATATTTATAATATGATTCATTATTTAATCACATACGCTACAGTTCTAAAGTTTGGGACAGTAAGATTAAAAAAAAAATGTTTTGGTTGTTGCTCACCAAGGCAGTAAAGATAAAGTAAAACAGTAGTATTGTGAAATATTATTACGATTAAAAATAACTGCTTTTATTATGTTTTAATTTATTCCTGTGATGCAAAGCTGAATTTTCAGCAGCTATTACTTAAGTCTTCAGTGTCACATGATCCTTTAGAACTCGTTTTAATATGCTGGTTTGGAGCAAAAATGTCTAATTATTATCAATGTTTAAAACAGTTTTGCTGCTTAATATTTTGTAATAACATGACACTTTTTTAAAAGAATTGTTTAAAGAATAAACACTTAAAAGGAACAGCATTGAAATAGAAATATTTTGTAACATTATACATTTCTGTACAGTCACTTTTGATCAATTTAATGCATCCTTGTGGATTAAAAGTAAATTCTTAAGGCTATAATTCTAACACACTTTGTAAAATGCTAAAACATTGATGTAAATTGCGATCATGAGCATGGAAGGAATGTCTCAAGCCGCAAGATCAACAAATCAATATAATGCTACAGAACGTCAATGTGAACTAACTTTGCCATCTTTGGATGTTCCGGCAACTTGTCCTGTTGCTATGGTGACCATGTCTGGATGGATGGCCAAACTGCAAAGAGAACATTGTCAGGATCAGTGCTTGTCAGAAAAGATTTCCCATCTCTCTCTCCCCTCTCACCAGGGAACAGTAAATGAATGCAGACTGATCCCAGAAAACGCAGTAAACAGGCTGCAACTGTTTTGCAAACCAGCAGGGATTCTGACAGTCACAGAGAGAGCATTCCAGTGTTATTTTAATTAGTGACAAAAGCTAATTAACTAATATTTTACAACAAATAGCATGTTGACGCTGTTCACGCTCTGTTACAGCAGAGGAGATCTACATCAAATATTCTCTGAACGGTTAATAGTACAAGCATTGCCTTGCAGCCAAACAGAAGAGGAAAAAAGCAGATGGCAGGAAAGATCTGGTTTGATTGCAGGTGTATTTGAATATACTGCGGGATTCACTTATCTTGTAGATAAGAGTCTGTCAAACGAAGCAAGATCTGGCCCTAAAAATGCAAATTTGCTCAGAAACTAGCAACACTTCCTGAGTACATTGGCTCTTTTTGCTGAATGATAGTGCACAATATTTGTTCGCGAAGATGATAGCATAATGATAACATCTTGGGGACCTTTGAACAATGACCTAGTTTAAGAATAATCTGCATATGAAATCGGAAGTGCTTTTTTTCCCTGTATGATATCAATTTTGTACTGATTTCGCTCCTCCAGTAGTTCAACCATGCTGTTAATATTCATTAACAGTACACAAAATGACCAAAAGCATATGGAAACTCTTAAAAATCAATATAATGTATATTTACCACTTGACATCATCATTATGGCCCAGATAGTGTCTTTGTTGCTGCTCTTCTACATTGTAGAGCACCACTACGGAAGCATTGAAGTACACAATCTCTCCCGTCGGCAGCAGGAAGAGGTTGGAACGGCAGTCTCTTCCCCTATAGCCGTAACTAATGGAGTGTGTTAAGAAACAAAATAACATTTCCATTGACTGCAGTAAATGACCAAAGATGTGTGCTATTAAATCGACACTATTTTGTGTCGCATTTTAAATGGGTTTCAATTCTATTTAGAAAATTACCTCAAATTTACTTGGAAGTCACGGATGCATTTGAATTATTAATAGAACTTGAAAAATTGTAACTCATTTAAATTCATTTTCATTATTGGCTATTATTACAATACTTATTTAATTTTGTTTATTGGCTGATTTATTGCAGTCATTTAAAAATTTGAATAAAGACTGGAAGCAAATCACCAAAAAATTCTCCTTTTTTCTTTAACATAGTAAAATTCATACAATGTTGAATACAAATTAAATCTGATCTATCAATCAAAATGCATCATAATTTAATAGTATAATAAAAAAACGAACAATTAACTTCAGTTACATTTAAAGGAGACCTATTACGCCCCCTTTTTACAATATGTAATATAAGCCTCAGGTGTCCCCAGAATGTGTCTGTCAAGTTTCAGCTCAAAATACCACACAGATCATTTATTATATCATTTTTAAAATGAGTGGAAGCAGAAACACAGCTGTTTTGGTGCATGTCTCTTTAAATGCTGCTGCTCCCCGCCCCCTTTTCCGGAATAGGGCTGTGACTTTTCTGCTCGAATCTCAGATACTCTGCTAAAAAACATCTGTTTGGTTTGGATTATTATGTCTATCGCACTGAAATCATGCCTTTTAAACCATTATTAGTTTATACAGGTTTTATTTTTACGCACACATCCGAAGCACTCGCACAGAAAGTGGCTGTCACATGGCATGTGAGTACTAAACTAAGTTCTTTCGTGTCTTTTTGCGCTTAAACTGTCAAATACAAGTTTATGATAAAAACACGATTACAAAAAGTTTTCTAGGTTGGTAAATGCACCAGGGACCCGATTATAACACTTAAACACAGAAAAAGTCAGATTTTCATGATATGTCACCTTTAAAAAAACGAAGTGTCTATTAACACTAAGTTCAAATAGCCCGCCTTGTTGGCAAAGGCTATTTACACTAACTCCGACCACCAACGTTTGATTGGGATAGTCAACACTGAAAAAAGACACTCATTTCACATCAGTTTCAGTGGCGTAGATGTAAGATGCATGCTTTTTGACGCGATAGACCCGAATTCGAATCCGCCTTTTGCCGAACTTTTTTTTCTCCCTTTTCAAATTTCGTATCGCATCGGAAAGGCATTTATTTTCAATAAAAAAGTTGAAAAAGTATCGGGTAGGGTTAGGATAGGTGTAGGGAGGGCTTTATTATCTCAATAATAAGGTGGCATCAATTTAATAATTTGAATTAAAACTATAATTTACATTCAATACGTTATTGCGTACTGTTTTATAATGTACTACAATACTGAGGAGCAGATAATTGCCACTATTTGCAATAAGTAGAATATAAATAGCAGAAAATCTTGCTATTTTAACAGTGTAAATAGAATATCTTTAAAAAATACTGCTATTTGCACTTAGTGTAAATAGTATCTATCGCTAAAAAAATATGCTATTTGCACTTAGTGTAAATAGCCGCTGCCTTAAAAAAAAATGTCACAAGGATACACCCATTGAAGTTTAATCTTGCGCTCTGGCAGCGCCACCTTGTGGTCAAGGCTGTAGCTTTCCCTCAGCTGGTCTGGAATATGCATGGTGATTGGACGTCCACGTATGAACATCCTCACGTAACCATCATCTGTTCAAGAGGAGCAAAATGTGAGTGGCCAGACAGAAACGAGCAGTAATGTACTGTAATGGATTGTTAGGGATGATTTGTCAAATTATCCAGGCCCTACTGACAGAACTGTGTTCATTTAGATACCATTACAACACGAGACTGGTTGGAGGCATTATGGCATCCACAATAGTTTTTAGCTGTAATGCAGAGGATAATGCCATCCAGTCAGGCTAATTTAGAAGGGTCATTTCCCATAACATAGGGCTCAGTGTTTCTAGTTAAATACAGATGAACAAATATTACATACAGATATAAAAAAATATGCATTTCCTCAAATTGAAAAGGAAACTGCAATTGAATAAAAAAATAAATCATATGTTTATTGCAAAACGTACTGCCATGGTTCATATGTACAAGTGTTATTTTAATTTTATTTATATACTAGATAGTATTTATTAACATTTTGAATTATCTTTAAGTTTTAGTCATTTTATGTGCTTTTTTGTGTTAGTAAGTGTATTTCAACTTGAACTTTTTACATTAGTTAGTTGCTAAGGCAGCATTTCAGTTTTAAGTTTTTAATCTGATATTTATATTGCAGTGTTTTATTAACAGCACTAGTTGCTAGTGTATTGTTAAGTAGTTTATCGTTTGTTCTTGGTGGTTTCATAAAGCACTAAAAGCAAAAGACCAAAAACCAAACATCTATTGATACTGAGCTCTGAGATTGTTTTAATTAAATGATATTATTTTTAAAAAGACAACAACAACAAATAGACAAAACTTACCAGCATTGAGGGTGCACTCTTTGGTTTTGCTGAAAGAGCAAGGAGAGAGATGTCGGTCATTTATTTATTCCTTCAAAAGACTACAATCCAGACAAACAGGCCCCATAAGTTAAACAAAAGCTTTCGAAAAAACATTTCTGAAAAGTTTTGTTTGCTGTCTTTGACCTGTGCTTTGTGAGAGGATGACTAATTCATTGAGCTCATCCATTAATCCTGACCCAGCTTTTATGTGGACTCTCACAGCAGCTCTGTGTAATGGAGAGAATGCTGAATTAAAGTGACAGTATCAGAGGGTCACCCAAAACTGCTTTCAGCTTTAGTACGGGCCGTTTCAGAGCCTGTTTACATGACTAAACAGATTTTGGGGAGGTTCCAGCACTGGAGGGGATTTTGCATCGAAAACAAACATCGACAAAACTGCAATACACTTGAGGCTTCAATTAAAAAAAAAAAAAAAAGTAAAGAATGTTGTTTGTGTCTGTGCGTGCATTTTGTAACTGCCTTTCCTAACCACACAGTTTTCCACTTCCTGTTTGCTGATACATGACTGTAATATTGACAGCCTGTCTCAGACAGCGAGACGCAATAAATTAGACCCATCAATCCAGTACTATTAGCTGGAATAGGTTTGTAGGACTCAGCCATCCACATGGGGATTAGAATTGACAGACATCAGTGTCTCTGGCTGGACCGTTCTATAGGGCAAAATGAGATGTTATGTAAAGGGAAGACAGAAGGATCGTGGGTGTAGATGAATAGAAATGCTCCCACAATGATCTGTTTGTGTCCATGCGGTCCTGCAGAAACCATCCAACACTTCATTAAAGAAAAGCTTGAACCAAAGCATGCCTCGTCTCTAGTAACCCCTTTTCAGAGCATTTTTATTGGGCAAACAGTGTTATTTGCAGAATCATGTATCAAATGAATTGTCCATCTCTCTGTAAAATCTGTAACAAAAACATCAAGGCCTATTATTTGTTCCATCGATATGTAAATGGCTAAATGTGAGGAATGGTTTTCATAAGCATCACCATATTGAGATCAGGAAACAGAAATTTTAGGTTAATATTCAAACAAAACAGGCTAAATTTTTTCTTAATGGATTGATTTGGAGTATGGATGTGCCTTCACAATTCAGTTTAAACCATGAATTATGCCACTTTTTAGTCTCATTTGGACTTAGTGGGTGTTCATTTTGAACCATGTTTACAACCAACATCATGCTTATTGTATATAGAAATATTTATAAATGGAATTTTAGGAACATTTCAGCACTCCACACACCTGATTTAAGGTGATGACACAAAATGGCAGCTGACCTGGCAACAAAGCCATTTTCTCATTAGCACATACTGGACAAATCTATTTTACCGGAAATCACTCTAGGCTGTGTAGCAACCATAACTCAATATGACGTTGAAAGCATGTGCCACTAATGTGCTCGACCTCAAAGAAGCCTTATACTAATGCACAGACTATGCACACACCCATCCATACCACACACAGCATTGATGACGTGTTCCAATTCAACATTTCATGTCTTTTATACATTAAAAACAATGCACAAGATATGCACGCAAATTGTCTTTATGGATTATATTGAATTATTAAGAAAGTGATTCACTAAAAGGAAGTTCTCTGGACATGATGTCCTTCAAACATTTTCTTTCCTGCAGTAATGCACTCACTCTAATTTGCCTTTGAAGCTTTGTGTGTGTGTGGCAGTGGGTGTGTTCCATGTTTAATACATGCAACCTAGCGGCAAAAACGATCAATATCTGTCTCAAATTGCACTAAAGCAATTAGTAGACCCATGCATTATATGTAACATATCTTCAACTTGAATGGAAGTTGAATGGATCGCTTTCATGTTCATGATAATCAAAGCCAGATGGAAAACATTAACATTTTTGTTAAGTGACGGGATAAAATATACAAAAGTGAAGCCTTGCAACAGCAAAGTAAAATCCATAAGCAAAATTCTATTCGATTCTAGACATCTACGCTTTTAAATGATATTGTTCCCATTTGGGAAGTTAAAACAAACTCAGCCCAGGTGTGTCCGCTTTGTTTGTCGACAGAAACCATGATGCTGAGAATATTCATGTTTGCCTACCTATGTTTGCTTTGTTGTGGGAAGCTGAAAGCAACTCCATTATCAGCCTCACCCTAAAACTACCAAAAGTTTTTATTTTGAAGACCTGAAAGCACTCAACATAAACTTCAGCTTTACCTGGTTGACCTCTTCATGTTGTTTGTCCCGTTATTCCGTTTAAGTGCTAGCTGGAATTTGCAGAAGCGTCAGGCAGAAGACTGAGTTCCTTGTTTGAGTTAACTTCAGCTCTGCAGGAACATGGACCTCGCTAACCAATGGCAGGACACTTCCTCAGTGTGCATGACAGCCCCTTTTTAGGTGACCACACCCCCCTGTGCTTCAATGCAGTAATATGAAGCACTCTGTGTTCAAGAGACTGTTTCAGTGGTGAGTGTGGTCAAGTTACGGCGCACGGTTGCCATGCACCATAAAAGTTTAATCTCAAACAATCACCATGCCATAAATAAAACATTTCTAACTGCCATGCAAACATTCTGCAGGTGCATGGTGGGAAACTTGTTGGAACTGCTACTTAACCCTTTAGACCGAAGCTTTCATTAAGTAGTACTTTGTGATAACAACAAAGGTTTATTGGGCTTATTGGAATTTTTTCTACTCAAATGGAATTTTACATATATTTTTCCAACATGAAAATGAATTAATGGATGGTTAATGGTTAATGGATTTCTGTTTATGAAAATGTAATGAGAGTTTTCCAGTGGTTGCTATACAGCTCTGATAAGATCTCAGTCAATATCACTTCTATTGACAGGTTTCTAACCCTGAACATCAGTGTTTATCCTCCTTCCTGGAAATCCATCTATACACACCATCAATTATTTGATCACATTCTTCCTAAGCTTTCTTGCAGTATCCACAAGTGCACTTATTAGTTCAAATATCTTTCTTACTAAGAGAGGCAAACGGAAATGTTTGGGGTTGATATGATTTTTGTTAATGCTTATGAGTGTTTAATGCTAACCATGGCTGCATTTATTTGATTTAAAAAACAGTAAAAAGCAATATTATGAAATATTTGTGCAATATAAAATAACTGTTTTCTATTTTAATATATTTAAAAATGAAATGTATTTCTGTGATGGCAAAGATGAATTATCATCAGCCATTTCTCCAGTCTTCAGTATCACATGATCCTTCAGAAATCATTCTAATATGCTGATTTGCTGCTCAATAAACATTTCTTTATATTGTCAATGTTGAAAATGTTTCTGCTTAATATTTTTGTGGAAAACATGATGCATTTTTTTCAGGATGAATTGATGAATAGAAAATTGAATACTGAGATATTTGACATTGTAAGCTTTTGTAATATTATGCATGTCTTTACTTTCTCTTTTGAGTAATTTAATGCATCCTTGCTGAATGATTTTTTTTATTGACTCCATACTTTTGAACAGTATTGTAAAAGTAAAACATGGTCAGAGCTATGTTTGAACAAGAACACAAAATGGGAACCTAACAACTGCTAAATGTTTTCAAATTCTGAGTAAGGTGCTCCCTGACATTTTGTATACTGCACATGTATTTCATAACATTTCAAATCAGCAGTAAAATGATAATATATCATACATGGTGCTGATTTAGCTCAAAACATGGTATAAAATGGTATTTTATAAACAGTTTTCTATGAATGGTCCACCTCTTCCCCCTTACACTGTCTCTGGTGTCTTGCTGACCACAGGTCTGGATCTGTCATCTAATTAGACACTGAGGTAGCATCTATTTTTAGCTCTTGTCTTGTACTAGCCTTAAGGTTCGGAAAGAAGGAGAAGTACTGAACTTTCATCTCTGTGTATAAAAAGTATTGTGTTTAACGCACTTTATTTAGATGAAAAGGTACCTGTCTCTCTTTCCACATGTTGAGCTGCTGGATGAGGTGGTTCTGCTGCGGGAGTCTGTCATCTCCTTCTTCACCGTGGACAGGCGTTCTGTGGACATGCTCTTCCTGACACACAGAGACAAGAGCATGAGGTGGAGAAGAATGAGTGAGGCGCAATGCAGAGGACAGGAAAGAAAGACATCAAAGAAACCAACAAAACTGCATGACTGTTTTCCACATTGAAATAATAAGAAATGTATCTTGAACATCAAATCAGGATATCAGAATGATTTCTGAAGGATCATGTGACACTTCAGAGTGGCTGCTGTAAATTCAGCTTTGCCTTCACAGGAATAAATGACATTTAAAATATATTCAAATGCAAAATATTTATTTTAAATTGTAATAATTCTTCACAATATTTCATAATAATTGTATACTATTTCACCAAGTAGTATAGCAGTATATACTGATATTGTAGACAGTAAATATGGAGTATAATAGTATGTTATTTAAGATTATGACAGATTATGTCAGTCTAGAAGTATTAAACAGCACAACATCACATTTTAATCACATATTCATTATTAATTATTATATTAACTATTAATAATTCACCATACAGGCATAAGAAACCAGCTTTCTTCTGTAAAAGTATATAGAAAGTTCATAATTTGTAGCGATCCTGTAAACTAAAAGGTCCAAGTAATTTTTTTTTACTCAATATCACCATCTTGAGGTAGAGAAGTAATACGGCACTAATATTGTTGGTGTGGAAAAAAATGAAAATATTTTCAACAAGTGTGACATGTCTTCTAATAAAATGGCTTTTGAAAAATAATGTGCAATAAATATGATATATATCTTGCTTATAACTCCCACCTTTTGATAGACATCAGCACCTCCTTTTTCGGAGAGGAGGGAGAGGAAGGATAGCCACTCAAGCGTTTTATTTGCACATAGCCATTTGTCAGAGGCTTGGATGGCAGAGCTTGCAGTATCTGCCGAACTAAATCAGGAAGGAAGAAAGTGAGATCACATGCAAATTATCTTCACCTCCCACATGGAAACTTTTTATATAACCACTTTATTATGCATGACAATACATCCCTGTAGCTCATAGGATTGACTTATCTTAATAGCTAAGAACCTAGGATGCTAACACAAAGGTTACATCTTATAATTTTCAATCAGTAATGCACCCCTGGACAAGGTTACCATCAGAATATCACAAGTTGCTTTAGATTATAAAAGTATCTCCCATTTGGCAGTTTTCTAGGCTCTAAAGATGTAATGGCAATAAGCAGAAGGCCATGATGAAGCACTGACCTTTAGTAGGTCCACCTTTTTTGCTGCTGGCCTGTGTGATATCCTCACAGCAGCCCAGCCTTCTCAAAGCATCCGCCAGCGCCGCCTTTAGCAGCTGAATCTCATCCTCCTGCAGCTGCACCCTCTGCTCCAGGTGAGAGAGACGGTCATCCATCTCCATCCCACTCCCGGCTGACACATTATCATCTGAAAGAGACAGATAGATAGTTAGAAAATTGAATTGTAGAGTTTATCCAAATCTGGATAACTTTCTTTCTTCTGTGGAATAAAAAAAATGATATTCTTATGCTCCAAAGACAAAAGTCATACAGGTTTGTAATGACATGAGGGTGAGTAAATGATGACTATCCCTTTAAACCAGTGGCCCTCAATCCTATGGCACCCATAGTCCAACACGATATACAAAGGCCACTCAAAATAAGCTATATAAGGTATGATATTATGATGTTTCCTTTGATACCTTTGTAATTATGACAAAGCTGCTTGTTTTCAAACTTTTTTATCAGAAACTTGAATCTTTGATATATTTATTGCCTACAATTAATTTTGTGATTACAGTTATTGTAAAAACGGTATGTTTTAGATAAATAAATAACAAGCAATGGTTATTAGGAGTGGGGTAAAAAAAAGAAAAAATATAAATTCTATTTACATCTTGTTTTAAGCATTTTTAATTAAGTTAGAATATTTACAATATTATTATTACTATTAATATATGCACATTTTATTACATATATTACATTAAATCATCCTGCTGTCCCTTGAAAGTTTGCTGTGGTAGTAGTAATACTACTTTAAGGTATTTTTTATTTAACACAATTTAGATAGAGATTGCGGAGAGAACTTGGTTCAAAAAGTCACTTCTAAAGTGGAAAGTCCATTTTAATTTACAATATTTCAACCTTTAAGTCATTAACCCTGCTAGTACACCTGTCACGTCATACATCCACTATAACAACACTGGGATCTAGTTGGTTGTAATTAATTGAAAAAAAATGGTGGTTCAAAGAAAACCTTGTTTGCACAAATAAAAATGTGTGCATTTTTTAAGTTCAAAACATCTGGGATTAAATATATTATCCATCAAAATGTGTTCTTACCACAAAAAAATCCATTAAAATCACTTGAAAACAAAAACTGAGCGAACAATTGAGAAAGAGGCAGCCATCAAATGTGTTTCATTTAAATATACAACTTATAAATATACACAAAAAACAAAACTAAAAGGAATTTTACTGTCACTGTTTTTTTGTTCAAATTTAGCTCCTCAATATTTCCCATAAAACAGTGGCTCCTTGTCTCTGTTTCAATCTCAAGGGAAATGCAACGGGCTCCATGCTAAGTGTGCATATATAATAAACCTCTCTTAGTGCCTGTACCGCTAACACATGGAGATCACAGCTGTAAAGCAGCATCAGCAGGTGGTGTGCACGTCAACTGAAATAATAAAAGTGAAATAAAAATGGGAGGCAAAAGTGGAAGGTGAGAAGAAAGCAGGATAAAACTGAATAGTGATGCTGGAAGACAAAAGCAGTCTGGAGGAAACCGGATGCTCAGTGACCGAGCGTGTTAAAATATTCATCATCCCGTCTGCTTGTACTCCCCTCCTACCTGCCATTCCAGTTAGTACTATATCCGCCTGTCAGTCACCCGCTCGGACAGCCTGATCCTCTGCAGCTCTCTAGAGGGTTCCTAAAGGTGCCAAACGCCTCCCTGGCCAAGGTTTCTGTCTCCCACCTTCCCCTTGGCTTGCTGATCCCCTGTCTGGACCTCCCTTCCTCCCCCTCCCCCACCCCTTTACCACTCAGTGCTGTGTGTAAAGAGGAGAAGGGTGATGTTTGTAACAGGACGCTGATTCCCGGTAGAATCCTATGCGGTAGAAAACTGCTGGTGGTGCTGTTGGCAGAGAGAGAGAGCTTTGGCTCGACTCCAGACCTGTCTGATGCATCGGCCAGGCACTACCAGGAAGTGCACTGACCAGCCTCTCCACCAATGGGACGCTGAAGTGTGTACGTGCGTTTGACAATTTATGACTTCTTGTTTTATACCCCTAGGGCGCATGCTCATTTTCTTAATCAATACGATTCACATTAGGGATTTTTACTGTACAAATTGAATTACTAAAATCATAGCTTGACCTCAGATATGCAGACCCAGTGTTTAATATCAGTCGAAACCATCCAACTGGCTCATCTATACCGCCTACCCATCCATCTGTCGTCCAGCCAAACCATCTGTCGCAGAAATTGACCTACTGGAAAACCCAAACAATGACCACTATGTACACCGATACCTATCCTTGAGAGAACTTGTAATTCACAAGAACGAAGATCAAATAGTCATTTCTAGGTGACAACAACAACAAGCTGTGCACAATGGGTGTTAGCATGAGGATGCCCAAGTGATAATATTGAATTTTCTAAAAAAATACCTTCAGTGATTGATTGTATGATATTAAATTCTAAATTGTATTCAAGCATTTTAACTGTGTTATATATATATATATATATTATATATTTATAGTTTTACGTGTTTGTTAAATATGTTTTCTTATATATTTGCACCAGCTGTATATATACTGTATAAATAAAGATATTTATAACATATTTGAAGATATTGAAATGTATTTTATATCAGTGGTTCTCAAATAATGGACCACAACCTAAAAAAGTTACAAGTCTGTTCTTCAACACTAGGGGATTTTTTTTTTCAATGGAAATAATAAAATGTAACTAACCATATAATCAATAAACTAGGATACCAAAATCAATAGGCTTATTGTTGCTAAACGGGAGGAGAAACATCATATCTTATCCATATCTTTTGATGTTGAGGTCAAAGGCCATGTGTCCAAACAGACTTTGTGATATTTTGATCCACATTCATCAGTTGGTAGACTGCTAATACTAATGCAATATTCAGAACAATGTTTTAGACAGGACAATCACATTTCTGCTGTTGTTTACAGTATGCACTTACAAAATTGTCAGACATGATGCATATCATTTTGCCTATGCAATAAATAAATAAATATATTTTCTTCTCCTCTGCATTTCTCCTCTTCTTCAGCTTGCTTCATAATCTAGGTGTTTAATAAACCTGCCATTGTATATAATTAATATTGCTTGCACGTTGACAAATTACTTTTGGATAAAATTGCGCTTTGGATAAAAGCGTCTGCTAAACGCATGAATGTAAATGTAATGTTTTCATGATAAAGCTCTATATCATAATCAAATTCAGTGTTCTGCTCGTTCACAACTTGACAGTGTAAAATCTGGCTCCTATTGCAAAGCTATCTAAGAACAACTGCTTTGTAAATAAAAATCTTTTGGTTAATGTTTGTCAATGATGAAATCTTACTGCAATCATATTTCAAATCAAAATCTTTGCAATAATAGACAACATAATGCTGACAACAGACAAGATGTTAACTACTGAGCTTTATCACTACGGATACACTCTAACCCAGGTAAATCCATCTTAATGTTATACACTAGATTACTGGGTCACACTAAATAAGTAACTCAGTACATTCTTTCCACCAAAACATTATGCATAGCTGAAATCAAATAACAAAGGCCCAGAGAAGCAAACTGAATCAGGATAAGAGGCTCAAAGCGTAACACCAGATGAGGGGGAAAATAATGAAAAATGTAAACACAAGAAATCAGGTAGCTCGAAATGAAATGTTATAATATTTATCATGAGCCTGAATCTATTCTTGTACCCTGACACTGATCCCAACCGCACTTATGGGATAAGAAAATGCCTTTGGGGAAAATAAAATTTGCATGTAGGCTATATTAAACTGATCATAATTTAAACAAATATATTCATCACTGAGACAGTTTCTTTTGTTGTGCCTTCGCAGGCAGTGACGCACCGACACGTCAATAACGTTACAATGCTGGAATGTTAATGTAAAAACGGATTAATTTCAAAGACAAAATTCGCTTACGTTATATCGACCTGCGTAATGAAAACAAACCATCTCGTGAGGCTCTCTAGCGCATTCATTATGAATGCCCAGTCAAGTCGCTGCCAAACTTACCGTTGCAATACCGAAGCAGAAGCGTGTTCGTGTCATACAGGTTCCCACATGAAGCTACTCGCTCCGACATGTCCTTCTTCTGACCAATTCCTTTATTATTTCTCTTAAATCACCGGTCCTCAGATCCGCCTGCCTTTCCTGACATACGAGTGAACCTTCACTACCTTTCCACCGAACAACCGACGACAACCTGTGCTGCCTGCGTTTCTATAGCAACAGCGTCACCGCTGATCTGCTACCCAGAGGGAACGAGAGAGCATGTTTACTCTTGGAGTCCCATAATATGCAGTCACCACTTTCATGAGCATGATGTGTATATATTTTGATAGGTTAGTCAAATTAGCAAGGCCTGAGGGCAAAGGCTACAAAGCTATCTGACTATTGTGCACAGGTATGAAAGAGATGAATAGATCATTATTTTTCGTGCATATAGAGATATTTATCATGGGAATTTACCTGTTAATAATTGTGGTGGTGTCATAAAGTGCATGGTCCTTGACAGTCAAGCAATTGTTTTTTCTATTCTCTAACAGTAGATGGCGGTGTAGGTATGATTAAAACATAAGCTCCAACTGTTTTTGTATTTGGCCTACCCGTAACGTTTTGAAGCACCAGCGCCACAACATCCCTGTTGCGATTAACTATAATCTAACTAACTAAATAAATGAATAAAAATAACGTATATGTTGATTTTACGAGGCGGTGATGATAAAAACAATACAGGAGGAACATATTTCAATGTGGAAAAATACTGATTCTCATATTGATAAATATATATTTTCCAATTCCTTTCATGGCTCCGTAGATTTTGACCTGCCCTGCAGGGAGCCAACTCTTTTAAGGAGCCAATTTACCAAGGAGGTCTTGGCAGGCACGAACACCAGTAAATCTTATCGATAAATCATTGTCTGACTAATGATATTACCGTATGTCGGTGTCGACTTGTCTTGAACCATGCCTTCATAACATTTAAGCAAACATGTCGCGTATCCAGTATTTTCTGATTAGATTCAGAATCTGATTCACAAATGAATCACTCTATTGATTCTGTTCAGTGTCATGAAGTGTTCTGTATGATATAACTTGAATCGGATCGCGATTCATTGTAAATAATGTGGACAAGGCATCGTTTGAAAACAAAACTCCAAACTTTAGAATGCAAAACAAGTCGACCGCTTAATGCAACTAAACACCGAGCACAATCCATTGAAGTCAAACCTGCAAATACTATCGTTCGCCAGGGATTAAGAAGAATCTTTAAATTCAACACGTGCTGTGAACGACTCCCCTTCCTCCCTACTGCAGGAAAATACGGTATCAAAACAGGTCAAAATCAAACACAATAAGGGTACACTTTTTTTGGGCCTGTTTGTAATTTTTAATATACATAGTTAAATGTCGATCAATATTTATTGCAGATTTCTAAGCTTTGATTGCTTGTATTTTTCATATATTGTGTAAAAACTTAGCGTGTTTCTGGTGTGAGTTCACAGCTTTATTAGTAACAATATTGCAGTCTTTGGAAAGTAAATCCTTATTTGTTTGTTTGTGAATATTTTTTATTTACAGAGCTGCAGAATAAACAATCCTACATCATTGTAGTCTAACACATTCTGTACCTTTATGTGTTTGCTCTTGTTGGCCTGTCTTATTTTGCCTGATCACTGAACAACTATTTATTTTTGCATCAGTGCACTGCTAAAAAAAACAATATAAGCCCAATAGAAACCATCACAGAAATTCCAATGGTTTCCATTAAAATACCATTATAAACCATTAGCTTTTTCCAGTAAAACCATTACAAAATTCATTTTTGTAGTGTGTTTTTGGCATGTTTCCAATAGGATTTAACATCCCACCAACAGAATCCATCACATACCAGTAGGCACCATTATAGTTTCCATTAAAACCAATACAATTCCAATTATAACCATTAAATCATTACAGTTTCTATTGGGTTTTGGGCAGGGTTCTATTGTTTTTTCAACAGGGTGAGTTGTGAATTCAAATGACACTGAGGCCTCAACAGCCATCTTTGTGTTTGTTTATAATTTTCCCTTTCATTAAGCCAAAACAAGGTTGTGTCTGCAGTGTGTGAGGCTCACATACTTTTTTTTTTATCATGAAGTGACTTAAGCCAACTGATTCTTAGACCATTTTTAGCAGCTCTATCACACCCCTCATTCATGGTTATTGTTAACAGTGGTTTGTTAATGGCTCCATGGGTCATGCTTATGCGAGGTCATTATAGTTGGCAATTGAGGCAAATTGATAACTGGTGTATTGACTTGATGTTTGGGGTTTATTTGCATGTGCACCATTGCTCAATTCACTTCTCATTTCATCCCTCACTGGGAATGCGCCAGGGGGAGACATAACAGAACTCTCATGTGGATGTCAAATAACAAATGCTCTATGTGTGCCACTGTGTTAGGTTAGAGTTTTTCTGATTATACACAATTGAATCAGAATCAGTTTTATTGCCAGGTATGTTTACACATACAAGGAATTTGTTTTCGTGACGTTACCGCAGTGCAAAAGAATGACAGCGACAGAACAAAAAAATACTTATAATAAAAAGAAGAATTAAAAAGAACAAGTAAATAAGGAATAACAATATGCAAATTGACAAATTTATGTACATGTATATAACAATGGACAGTTTTGTGTGTACAAGTATATTATGTGCAATTGAAGTGTAGACTAAGTATGTGTGTTAGATAAATAAGTGTATAAATAGTGTGTGTACCATAATTATTGTCAAGTGTTCATGAGATGGATTGCTTGAGGGAAGAAACTGTTCCTGTGTCTGGTTGTTCTGGTGCTCAGAGCTCTGTAGCATCTACCAGACGACAACAGTTCAAAGAGGAAGTGTGCTGGATGTGAGGGGTCCAGAGTGATTTTGCCAGCCCTTTTGCTCACCCCTTGTTTCTTGTTGAGGGAAGTACAGTCAAGAGTGGGCTTGTATGATGCTAACCGCAGTCCGGACTACGTAGTCTTCTGAGGTCAGATTTGGTAGCTGAGCTGAACCAGACAGTTATTGATGTGCAGAGGACGGATTCAATGATGGCAGAGTAGAACTGTTTCAGCAGCTCCTGTGGCGGGTTGAACTTCCTCAGCTGGCGAAGGAAGTACAGCCTCTGCTGGGCCTTTTTCACAATGGAGTCTATGTGATTGTCCCACTTCAGGTCCTGAGAGATGGTGGTGCCCAGGAACCTGAATGACTCAACTGCAGTCACAGTGCTATTCATTATGGTGAGTGGGGGGAGACCAGGGGGTTACTCCTGAAGTCCACGATCATCTCCACAGTTTTGAGCGTGTTAAGCTCCAGGGGCCGGTTGCACCAGCTAGACGTAAAAAAGCTGGGTGGAAGCCCTACGCTGGGCTTTGCAACGTCCAGCTTTTCGATAAATATTTACACCTGTTGCACCAACTAAAACTACGATCAGGCACAACTACGCCCGGCGTAGACGATGCGGGTCCACGCTGACACATTCTCCCGCAGTTATAGATATAGCGGAGACGACGTTCACGCTGCAATGGCGACAACTACTAATATAGAACTGAATTTCTCAAGACATCATAACAAGTGAAGCCACCATGCCATGATTTCATTGAGTAAACATTTTCTAACAAGTCCGCATTTTTATATAGTCTCCCTGCACGCTCCCATGACAGATTTCTTCAAACAAACATTAAAAATGAAGGCGGCAGGTTAAGTAAAATATAATGAATGCAATACAATGCTTCTCTCTAGTAATTTTTTTTCTAGCTGACTATCGAGTTCATATGCACAATGAATGTCTTTCCTGAGGTAGCCAAATGTGACTTTACGTGGCATTGTGTGTTTTACTGACGTCTTTCTGTGGCTTGAAAATTTGTGATAAGACTGACAGAATTTGAAAGCTGATACTTTTATTTCTGATTAAAAGCAACAAAGCACAAAACTTACTGCGGTTATTGAATGGCAGGCACGCTACTAAGATAATGAATGGAATTAAAGATGTGAAATATTTCCACGCATAACTGTCCTTCCAAGCAAGATGTGGAATGGTAGGCTACATTTCTTTTAATAATCCCAGATCATATGTAATATTTTACTGCATAATTGCGAGCTGTAGATATTTGTTTATTATTTTGTAGTCATTTAGTCCTGTAATTTTGGATTTCTTTGGGATGGGGACGATGGTGGAGTGTTTGAAGCATGAGGGTACTTCACGTAGTTCCAGTGATCCGTAGAAGATCTTTGTCAAGATGGGGGCCAGCTGGTCAGCAATTAGATGGTTGAATGGAGCAGAAATCATTTTAATTGGGTTGTAGACAATTGTGAATGTTTTTTATTTTTTTCCCTTCATTCTACTAAAATGCCCCACTCTGCAGACACTGCAGCATTTGAAGGATTAAAAAAATTTTAACTTAAGTCTCAAAGTACTACAATTTCTTGACAAAGCGAAATAAAAAGCACAAATTACACTTTGATATACTTAATAATTTGATGTGCACTTCAAAGGCTTAGGACATTTGTAATTACATTTTAAGAGGGATCATTTTCTTTTAAAGAGATCATTACACTCTATCTACACTAGGCTAGAGTGCTTTGATTTTTTTAATGTGATGATATGTCTTAGCAGTTGTAAAGATATTCAAATAATGAATATTCCATTCCATGGAATCAGTTCTCTGTTGGCATCCATTTGAACTTATAATTTAATGGCAGTTGCTTGGCTGGTGCAAGAAGTGCAATTTGCAATCTGCCATCACAGTCTATTACATTCAACTCTCAAGAATAGATTGATTGAATTATTTATGCATGCTTGACATTAACCAGATGGCACGTTTCTCCTTGTATACATCCTCCAATTGAGATTTCCAAAAGACATTTGTCTTGTCATATTTCAACAGAAGTTACTTTTGTTTGTCATACACTTCCCAAGTGTGTAACTTTAAAATGTAGTTGGTTCATGTGTGGAAGAGTGAATATGCAATTGATTTGGACTTAAGGAAATACACGTTGAATCTTATCAGTTGGTTGGTATTATAAGTAGAGAATGTTCAAGTTTAGTCCAATAGTACATTACTGTATATGCATACTTTAAGTCTGACTCACTAATTAATTATTCACACTTTCAATAGAAGTGGTTGGGTTAGGTTTCTTTGGCATTGCACACTAGAGGATTTTTTTTCAGTGGTTCATCCAGGAACTACTGTACATTAAAAGGTGTTTAAGTGAGTCAGTGCTTCTGTGTATGTTGTACCACACTGTATGTAAGCCATATAAAGCTTACACAGCCCCAATTATTAATGGGTCACTGTCTGTCTTCAGGCTCAGACTGACATCACTGTCTATGTCTTTCAGTTTGTATAATAATATAGACCAGTGGTCTCAAACTAAATTCCTGGAGGGCCAGAGCTCTGCACAGTTTAGCTCCAACCAGCTCCAAATTACACCTGCTTGGAAGTTTCGAGTGATCCTGAGGACCTTGATTACTGATTAGCTGGATCAGGTGTGTTTGATTAGGGTTGGAGCTAAACTGTGCAGAGCTGTGACCCTCCAGGAATTGAGTTTGAGTTCAATGATATAGACAGATAAAGTGATAAAATGATCTGCCTGGCTAACATAAAGGTTTTGTAAAAAATTCAGTCATGTCTTGGGACTGGTAGCATCAGTAAGAATTGGCTGAAAATGACAAACCAATCAGTAATGTTTCGCCTGTATGCCATCATTTTCCAGCAACTGTGTTTGATTGTATGGTTTAAAAAGGGGTGTCCAAATTCAATCCTGGAGGGCCGGTGTCCTGCAGAGTTTAGCTCCAACTTGCCTCAGCAACTTGCCTCGAGTATGCCTAATAAGATCTTGATTAGCTGGTTCATGTGTGTTTAATTGGAGTTGGAGCTAAACTCTGCAGGACACCGGCCCTCCAGGAACAAGTTTGGACTTGTCCAATTAAAATAATTAATGCCCTGAGTTTTCTTTTTAATTATGGTAACAATATACTTTACAGCTATTATTGGAAATGTTATTGTTTAAGTTAACTTAACATTTGATGAAAAAAAGTTGTAAAAATGTATAATATATAAAAACGTATACTATACTGTATATCAAATAATTTTAAGATGCTAAACTAAAAAAAGGTTAAAAAAATTAAAATGAAAGGTTTTTAATTATTCATTAACATTTAAATGTAAACATTTCTGTGAGTCATTTAAAATGTTGGCAAGTAGAAGTCTGAACTATAGCAGAAATATACTCTGTGTATAAGGTGATTTTGGCATTTTTAGTCTAATATGTGCCAAAATTCAGTTATTATTTATTGGAATGCCTTACAGTACTGTAGTAGACAGAACTTCAGTGGGTCAATTGTTGACTCACAATAATTACTGTAAATGTCACTTGAGATGCAACCAAACTAGTTTGAACAATACATGTCGATCATTTTATCAGTTACTTGTTTTGTCAAGTCAACACTGCCTAGACATGACACTTCCTACACATATACTGTAAAAAAATATCTTAATGCATGAGTAATATGAGGGCAGTCGTGGCCTAATGGATAGAGTGTCGGACTTGTAACCTGAGGTTGTGGGTTCAAATCTCGGGTCCGGCAGTAATTGTCGGTGGGGGGAGTGAATAACGAGCATTCTCTCCACCTTCGATACCATGACTGAGGTGAGACCCTTGAGCAAGGCACCGTACCCCCATCTGCTCCCCGGGCGCCGCAGCAATGGCTGCCCACTGCTCCGGGTGTGTGTTCACTACTGTGAGTGTGCACTTGGATGGGTTAATTGCAGAGCACACATTCTGAGTATGGGTCACCATACTTGGCTACACATCACCAAAATGTTTTTTTTTTTTTATATATAGTCTTGATGCATGAATAACTGCTGATGAGGAAGTACAGTTGAAAAATCCTTTTTTTATTTAGAATTTCTGCTTCTATACACCTGTCAGGACACGTGCTTTGTGAGTATAGCACTGTTGCCATGATAATGGTAAACAAACAGACCTACTAAACAATAGATTCTCCTGAACACCTTTTGCGTCTTATTTTCCATTACTAACTTGACATTTTTGACATCTCGGCAGGGTCACATTCCATTAGTTTGACGCATGACTTATCAAGCCTGGAAGCTATTTTCATTTGACGCAAATGTTGGGTTACTTCACATGGAGGTTTCAACTGGGGTAGGCCTGAAGCTGTCCTGCTTTTAAAAAGAAATGCCCCAAAAATTCTCAGTCTGCCAATGTGGTTTCTTATGACTTGCAGCATGACATAACAACACAGCTGTTTCTGCCTGGAGCAACTCTGCCAGAACAAGACTATTGAGTATGTCCTTGTGATAGTTAGTAACCCCCCTTTAACTCAATTTAGGCTTTGTTTCCATCCTCATTGTGCAAGATTCACTGTTTTAACAGGGTTGAAGAAAGTTCTGCATGGACAGTAGATATGTTTTACAAGATAATTTTGTTGTAATTTACTCACCCTCAAGAAAGCATTTCTTTCTTCAATATGCAGGAAAATGATTGCGCTATTATACAGTAGATATGTTTTTCTTATGCTGGTTTCTTTGGCTCAGAAAGAGTTCCTCTTTGCATTTAAGTGTGAAGACTAGACACGTTGATGGTGTCTGGTAAGATTTATGTCCTCTTCTGATTTTCAAAAGAACCTGTTATCCTGTGAACAATGATGTCGTTTCACAAAATATTAGGGTAACGCTTTAATATAGGGACCAATTCTTACTAAGTTGCTTATGAGCATGCCTATTAGTTAAAGTATTGGCTGTTCATTGGTACTTATAAAGCACATATTTCTGCATGACCATATTCTACATCCCTAATCAATACCTGAACTAAACAACTACCTTACTAACTATTAATAAGCAGCAAATTAGGAGGTTATTGAGGCTAAATTTGTAGTTAATGGTTTGTAAATAGCGAGAATTGGACCTTAAAATTAAGTGTGACCAACATTTGTATCTACCCCATCTTATTCTCATTACAGTATCCCCTTAAAACCCCTTTAAAGAAAATTCAGTGCTTGGATTTTCAAATCAAGGCTGCGAAAAAATAGGCCAATATATCATATATCATTCAAAATAAATGGGTCTTTTAAAAATCTACAATCAAAAGCTAAATAAATGCTGTATATCCGTGCTGGCATTTTCCAACAGATGTTAACAGCCATGTGTTGATGTCAAAAAATGCTGATAAAAGAAAACAAAGGTTTCGAGGTAAATGTTATGAAAGCCGTTGCCACGATCACTAGAAGGAAAGTTTTTAAGACTCTGACTGAAATGGCATTTTCATTTAGGTTTTATATTTAGGTCATTTATACTTAATCCCATTTCTGTCAGTTGTTGTGAATAGCTTGGTAATGGTGCCAGATACTGAGGTAATGGGAATTAAGAACGCAGTAAATCTGTGCTGGCAAACTAGACTCGTCAGATCAGCTCACTGACATGTTCCTGGATGATTTTGGGGTTTTGCTTCAATTGAGTGCAACATTCCTTTTAATGGTTTGCAAAAGTACTATTTTCTTTTGTTATACTTAATTTGATTTATTTGGTACGATGTCAGACAATTTTAGGAAGTTTAGGTAAATCATTTTGTTTACAACTGAATCATTTCAATTGCATACAACAGTGCATCACATCTTGTTATTTTCCATCCCATGTTAAATGTCAAACAACTATTATGGTTTACCAGTATGCCAACTCAGGATGTGAATTCTCGGCCTCAAACACACAAATAGTCACTCTTTGTCTTTTTGAGTGTCTGTGGTTCCTCTTTTTGGTCAGCATGCTTGTCTGGAGGATGAAGTATAATCTTTTTATTGATTAGTGAGATAAAGCTCCGGATAGTTATTTGACAATTTCATTTGATGCACACACAGAGCTTTGGCTTTGTGTTTTGACCCCCCCCCCTCCAAAAAAAGTGAATATATTGTAAGATATAATGTGATATATGTAATAATATATTTTGATATATGGGACTCTATTGCTTATATTTTTTAATATTCTGCAATATATGCATGAACCATGTATAGCCATATATTGATACATATAAAATATATATTTAGCAATAAGACAGAAACAGTACAGTACTACACAGCTTTATTGAAACACTTTTACCTTTTTATTAACACATGGGTTTACATACAAAATTAAATGTCACAAAAATACATTCCCAATATGCCTACAAAGGTCCACAATTCTATACAGATTCAGGCAAATTAACGTCCACATTTAACATTTAATATATATATACAGTACAAATGTATTTTCACACACATTTAGTAGATATTAACAATAATATATTTACTATATATTAATATGTATACACACATGTATAGTCATACATTATTGGATATATGCATACATATATGGATATATATTACAAAATATATTTGTCAGATTTGGGTACATATATGTGTAACATACATGTTCTCATATAAGTGTTTATATATATATATATATATATATAGTAGCTACATGTGAAAATACATTACACACACACACACACACACACACATATATATATATATACTGTATATACAGTCCCCTCCATAAGTATTGGAACAGTAAAGACAGAATTGCTCTGTTGGCTGTGGAGTCAAGACATTTGCAAATATGATTAAAAGATGAATATGAGACAAAACTACAGAATGTCACATTTTATTATTAGCTATTTCAACACATAGATGTTTTACCAAATAAAAAGAACAGCACATTCAATTCATCCTACCATTTGATGTGAGCATAAGTATTGGGACAGTTGAACATAAGGCAGATATAAAATATTAAAAGCTATTATTTAGTTGCAGATCCCTTGCGCACAATCACAGCAGTGAGTCTGTGACCCATAGACATCACCAAACTCTTGGTCTCATCCTTTGAAATACTTTCCCCAGCCTTTAATGCAGCCAATTCCAATTGTTGCTTGTTTTGGGGAGTTTCTGCCTTTATTCTCCTCTTCAGCTGGTGAAATTCATGTTCAATCGGATTTAAATCTTGACTTGGCAATCTAAGACTTTCCATTTCTTTGTCCTTATAAATTCCTTGATTGAACTGGCAGGGTGTTTTGGGTCATTGTTCTGATCCAATATGAAGCACTTCCCAATGAATCTGGTGGCATTTTCTTGAATATTGGTAGGCAAGATGGTTTTATACCCTTCCAAATTCATTCTGCTACTGTCATCATGCATTAAGTCATCAGTAAAGTAAAGTGAGAGGGCCTGTTCCAGAGACAGTCCAGAGACAGCCATGCCATGCCCATGCCATCCACCATGCTTTACCTCCACCATGCTTTACAGATGAGGCTGTGTGCTTGGGAGTTCCCTTTTTTTTCTGCAGTTCCCTTTTTTTTCCCATCCACGTTTTTGCTTTCCCTTCACTTAAATCATCTTTGACTCATCGGTCCACTAAACATGTCCATAAACATCCAAAACTCTTCTTCCAAAACCTTTGTGCTTTTTTGCAAACCTTTGTGCTTTTTTGCAAATCTTGCCGTTCTAATTTTTGGTTTTGGTCAGAGGTTTGCATCTTGCTGTGTAGCATCTGTAATTCTGTGTCAAAGCCTCCTGAGGACCGTAGATTGTCAGAGCATCACACCAGCTTTCTGGAAGTTGTTGCTGATTTGATTCCAGGTATTTCTTGTCAATCAGTCTCGTTAAGTCCTTGTGTGTAGTGTATTTAAAGAGCGTTCTGTTTAGCTTCCTTTGTCTGCTGTTATATGTCTAAACGTCTCTGTGCTATGTGTGTGACTCCTGGCTTCCCTGTGTTCCCCAGTGTTGATTAATAAAGATTGTTTCTGAATCTCCTTCATCTCCGCGCTCCTTGTTTCCGACACAGTAGTAGTAGATTGTATATATATATATATATATATATATATATATATATATATATACAGTATATATATTCACACATACATGACACAATACATTTGTTCATATCTGAATACATATGTTTAGCATACATTTTCACATATATATGTGGCATTATATATGTTAAATTATATGTGTAGCCAATATTTATACATTTAGAAATATATAATTCCATATTTGAACATATATTAAAATATGTACCTTGAATTGGGGTAATATATTGCTAATACATATTCCCATATAAATGTGACTACATGAGCCCCATATATGTTGACATATTCCCCAATATATGGAAAGTGGCAATTCCTGATATATTATTCCGTATATTGTAATATACTACCACAATGTATTATTCTATATAATTACCAATATACTGAAAATGATTTAATATATTGACTGTTCATTTATAATAAAATATATTTTCTTTCTGTAAGGGCTAAAGTACTGGACAGAACGAATGGAGAATGTGGTTTGTAATAATTATACCATGAAAGATTATTTTGTGGCTGTGGCATGAATGTTGTGGAATATATGTAGAATCACAAAATGGAGAGGACACTCCACTGAGAGCGCTAGGGTTTAATTTGATTTGCTAAAATGAATGTCAGTTTTTGCTTGAGGAAGTTTCCTTTTATGATGATTCACTAATAAAATTACATGTTATCCTTATAATCAAAACAACAGTTACCACCCAGTTGAATTAACTTGTCTTGTTTGCTGAAGAATATTATGAAAATGGCTAGTCAAATGAAAGGGCTGATTTCTAAAACCTATTTTATTATGTTTTTGTAGGTTAGTAAAATCAAAGTCTTTGATCAAAGCAATTTTTGTTCATATTGTGATTTCATTTTATTGCAGACTTTTGTAAATACACAAGGCAATATGGTGATTTATTTTATTTCAAATGAATTGTTCAGCTATAAACTATCTAAAACAGGGGTGTCAAACTCAGTTCCTGGAGGGCCGCAGCCCTGCAGAGTTTTATTCCAACCCTGCTCCAACACACATACTATGTAGTTTTTAAATAAGCCTGAAGTACTTGATTAGCTGGATCAGGTGTGTTTAATTAGGGTTGAATCTAAACTCTGCAGGGCTGTGGCCTTCCAGGAACTGAGTTTGACACCCTTGATCTAAAACATTTGTCAAATAACTCTTTACCATTGTAGCTGAGCTCAAAGTCATCGTGACAAACTTGCTGATCTAATGTTGTACGTGCAAAGCTGTGCTATAATCTTTCTTTTTAGTTCGGAATTGGCTTCAAACAAACAATATAACACAATTCTTGTTCACATTAATTAAACTGATTAAAGATTAAACAATAAGATTTTAAGAATGCACAACTGCCAATCAGGTAGCGATATCCATTAAGAGTGTAATTTGCCATTTAGCAAAAGAAGAAAAAGAAAGCACGCTTCTTAGCATACATTTCTAGTGACTCAAGTGTTCACTGTGAGCATACTTTGGGTGGACAACTTACTCACAGTCATGGTTTCGGAACTGGCATACCTTGGGCAAGTTTAGGGGTAATTAACTGTGCGTTCAGGGTATAGGTGGCGGTAAGTTAGTCTTGCTTACTCAAATACACATTTGGTGTGATGTGGGTCACCTAAGTTTAGAAATCACCTATCTAGCATGTTTAAAAGTAATATTTTTAGTCAAACCTAGTGCCAGTCACATGAGAGGAATGTGCATACACAACTACCTGATTAATTTAATCAGAGAATGTTTAATAAATGTCTCAGCTTGTATGTCGGCAAATATATTTCATATTTTGTGCTTTGCTTTTGAAGTAACCTGAAAATGTCTTTTTTTCCATGGCTCTCCTTGGGCGTGCTCCAGTGCAGACCACGACTTCATGCTTGAATAATGTGCACTGTGTTCAGAATCTCATTTTGTTGCTAAACCCATCATTATGTGGAGTCATGTGAGCAGTTCTAAACGCTCATTTTCTTTTAATCCAGCAATAATACAATAAAGAGCTCAAGTGTGGTAAACACTATTACAGGTTGACCCGCCGATCTTTGGGGAATTAAACGGTCGTGAAATTTATCCCTCCAGCATTTCTCTGGGCTTACCAACAAGGCCAGACATTCAGATGGCCTTCGTTTATTTTCCAGTCATGTTTATCTGACTAACATATAAACATTCATAGTTATTCAGAGCATGACAGAAATGAAAATGCTGCAAATCTTACCAGAAGGACATTAACAAATCTCATTGTTCTTATTGGTTGTAAGTTCGGAGAGGAATACTGAGGATAAGTGGAATATATTACAGTGCAATTCAAAGTTACAAAGACTAAAAAGAGGAATGTTGCATATTTGTGAAGATTTACCAATGTTAAGCTTTAATGCTTAAAGCTTTCAGCTGCTAAACTAATACCAGACATGCTGGTTATACAACATACTGGAGGTAGAATCTATATATCTATCTATCTGTCTGTCCATCCGTCCGTCCAAATTAGTGGGCAGTCACTTTTTATTATAAATAAAATATTTATAAATCACTTTTTTACTGACTTTTTTATTTATTATATAAGTAAGTGAAGGGGAATAATATTGTTTCTTAACATCTCATTCATCTTTTCACTTTCAGTTTGCTTTGTTCTTTAATTGGTCTGAATGAAATAAATGACAACTCTCAAGATGCCAAAATGTCATAATTCTTGTGCTCATAGTTCAGGCCGTTTTTTTAAGAGGAAACTCAAAACAAAAAATATCTGACAAAGTGATTGCCTCAGAACAAACAGTTCTGGTACTTTGCTTTCTGAAAATCTAGTCTTTCTTTTTTTTATATACTAGAAAAAGGTTCATCAACAGTGCTCAGCAGACATCACCACAACATGGCCACCGTCATCGCAGACCTGTCTGGAATGTGTTCATAAGATAGAATATTTATCTTTAAGCTACTGCTGGTGAGACCAACTGTCACCTATTGTGAAGAATTTTTTTTTTCATCTTGTTAGTTCATTTCCTCTCAAAGCTCTGTAGCTACATGGCAGCCTCCGTAGAACGTGTCAGCTTGTGGAAAGTAGACTTCAACTTTTGTAGACAAGAACCCGTGCCTGGAGCTCATGCCTTTTGCCAACATCACCGACTTCTACTCTGTCAAACATATACAGGTGCATCTCAATAAATTAGAATGTCATGGAAAAGTTCATTTATTTCAGTAATTCAACTCAAATTGTGAAACTCGTGTTTTATTAAATAAATTCAATGCACACAGACTGAAGTAGTTTAAGTCTTTGGTTCTTTTAATTGTGATGATTTTGGCTCACATTTAACAAAAATCCCCACCAATACACTATCTACTACCTACGGCGCTTTGTAGATTACAATATATTTTGGAAGTGTGCACCCCACTCTCTGTCAGGAAAATACATTTTTGTGTCCATAACGTTGTTTTCTCTGGCACATGCAGCATATTATTCCTTATGTCTGTGTAGATTTGAATAATCATCTTATACATTTCCCTTAATTGGAATGGTAGTTTCACCTTTTTCCTAGTATAAAATAATAAATAATTACACTATAAAAATGTCTTAGATTGAACTAATCAGTGAATTATATTCTTCAGCTTGACCTGGAGGAACTCTATGAAACTGTGCTTATATACTCTGTGAATGTGCCATCAGTATATTAAACAATGGTTATTAAAATTCCATCTCTTGGCAAATATTAATTTGAGTCATTCTGGGTTTGGT
This sequence comes from Ptychobarbus kaznakovi, assembly GCA_027422405.1. NCBI lineage: Eukaryota > Metazoa > Chordata > Actinopteri > Cypriniformes > Cyprinidae > Ptychobarbus > Ptychobarbus kaznakovi. Next base: position 15,790,662 of record CM049813.1, read on the forward strand.
TCATATCACTCTGCTTACTAATGTGTTTTAATCTCCCGTCTTTACTGTTGCCATTGATTTGGGTGTGAAAAGCAGACACAATCCCTTGTGTTTAAGGCAGGGATACAGGTTGGAATGCCAAACCTTCTCTACCAACAGTGACTCAACTGATAAAGTAGAATTAGATGACACATTCATCCCAAAATGTACCAGTAATTGCACCATGCAATCGTGAATCCCACTGCAGATTTTCAGTTGCAAATGTATAAACCACATTTAGCCTGCATGGTGGTCATTTGTGATACAAAGGCTAAATATTAACACTGCGGGCTAACATTTAGTTAATTGTTAATTAACATAAAACCTGTGCAGCTAATGCCTGCCATAAATAAAACTGGATTACTACAAGACTTGTGATCACTTTCTGCCTGACTAAAGTAAATGTATTTTTATACTCGCTGTATTGTCTATCCTTTTGTCTTAATGCATTACAGATGTATTTCAAACATACAGTAATGTTTATGGTTGTTTTTGGATGCAAGCCATGCAAGTGCAGTTTTTACATGGAATTTGTGTTCCAGATATGTGATAAAATAAAAGTAGGGTGCGGATTTGTTTCTCATAATTGCTATTCTGGAAGGCTGAATGTTCAATAGTCTGAATAATATTGTTGCTTCTGTTTTGCAAATAGCAGAATGGTAATGCTGCTATTGATAGCTGATGATAGATGATGACCTATTTTTGGCCTGATGAGCAAGCATGGGCTCAGCCCATGTGAGGAAACTTTTATAACAATGCACACAAACATTTCAACACCAACAACATTTCCAGCCCACACATTTTTATCCATATCTTTGTTTCATTTATGTATTTGATTAATTCGGTTTAACTTCCCAGCAGTTATTTATTTACATTTATGCATTTAGCAGACGCTTTTATCCAAAGCGACTTACAGTGCATTCGGATTATACATTTTTTGTCAGTACATGTGTTCCCTGGGAATCGAACCCACAACCTTTGCGCTGCTAACGCAATGCTCTAACCACTGAGCCACAGGAACACAGTTCCAGACAGTTATCGATTTAGTTTATGGTTTAAAATAAAGGATCCAGGTCAATTCTCATGAAGTGTGACGCAATCTTGGCTCCTGCCCCTTTAAAGGACAAGAACATCCTTCTGTCTCACACCGTTTTATAGGTGACGCGCGTCCACACGCTGCGTTGTGCGCGCTCACAGACTGTCTATGGGAGCGCAGATTCATTTCTTCTGACTTTGGACTTACAGAATGATTCATTTAGCAGAGAAGCCGAGCAAAACAACTTTTCTCATTTACTGAGGGAATAACATCACCTTTCAACACGACCAAAAGAATTCACAGAACATTTCTTGCTACTCAAGAACATGTTAACGATACTCTGAACGGTAGGACGGTGAATATTTAACATATTAGTGAAATTCAGATTTGTGTTGTGTTTGTCTATACACTATCTGTTATATGCTTAGCTATGCGATTCTGATTTTCACTTAAGTGACAAAATATGATAATCTCTTCATATGGGTAAATTGAATTTCTCATGCTGTTATGCATATGGTTCATATAACCGACATGCGTTTCACTTGCAAATATTTAGGTTATCCATTTGCTTCACGTGAGAAGTTTTTAACAGTCTAATTATGTCTGTGTTGTGGTAACGTTATTTAGTATGAATTATGAGTAATCTCAGAAGAACTTCCATTTCTTGGTGTTTTGACTACATGTGCTCTTGATCTCGATGGCAACCAGTAAATAACATCTCAGCTAATATAAACAGACTGGCTATGCAAGTACGTTTGAAATTGTTAGATCCATAATCAAAGATGTTTATACAGCATAAGAGGTACGAGATGATGTGCTAAATCGCGGCTAAAGGGAGTTGTTAGTCACGTGCAGCATTTTAAATGGTGTTTAGGCTACATTTGTATATGTATGCAAATGTATATTTATTTTATAGCATATGTAAATGAACCGTTGCGCGCATTAAAGTCTGATTGAACTCGTTGTTTCACAAAGCTTGAAATGAATGAACGGCGTGCCAAAGGAAAGCACAAGTGATAGTCTTGAGAAAAAACAACATGTCTCAACAGTGGAGCTTAAGACTTTTCTCGTACTGTCTGGGTGGTTCGGAATATTTAAAGTGTATTTTAATATGCATGCAATATGTCAAGGAAACGATGGACTACAGTGTGTGGTTGCCTAAATAGAAACCTTCACAAATTTCCATCATGGTAATATTTAGTGCAATCTCACCTGCACAGCACAGTGGTTTTGATAACCATGAAAAGCTGAGGAAGACAGACTTGTGTTGTTATTAGGCTACAGTAAAATATGCTATTAAAATGTCAACATTATAAATGACCTACACAACTTACCATTTTGTAACATGTGAAATCTTTTAAATAGCCTAGTGAAACGTTGTTGTTGGTGTTTGTGAAGCTATTTTTAAGCGATGTAGAGGAGCGTGACCAGGGTTAGAATTGATCTAAATTGTAATGTGATAGGCAGTCACTAAATAACATTAAAAAAAGACAGAGGAATCAGATGACCTTCTTTTAGAAGTGTTCTTCTTCTTTTAACTATTTATGTAATTAACTGAACAATCAGAGATACTGAACTTAATCACTCGTGTTATTGTACAAAATATGTACAGAATTCATCTCCATACATTTAAGTGCACACTGTTATATAGAAAAAGTTTTTGTATTTAAATATTATGCTTGCACTTACAATTTTTACAAATTTTCAAAATATGAATTTAAAATTATGTGTGAATTATAACATAAAATTGAACAAGTGTATATGAGTGACTGAAAATAATTGTGATATGATGTGGCACTTTATGATTAGGGTTAGTAACAAGAAATAATATATAAACACAATGCACTAATTGCAATACTGAGGTGGGAAATTATGGTTTGTTGAAAGTATGAGATATTTATAAACAAGCTAACCCAGCTTTATTGATTTAAAAAAGAAACTTTATATGCTTCATGTTAAAAATATATTCTCCTCTCCTACTGAAGTAATTCCTGGCACTGTTTGTGTGCAAATATGAACCCATTTATATGAGCTGAGTGTTAAAAGGAGACGACCTTGGCATCACAGCAGGGGCAGAAAAATACACAGTGCTAATGTTTTTCACCACTTCATCATAATCATTAGTTAATAGGACCGTGTGTGTGTTCATGTGAACGCCTTCTGCTTTAAAGTGAAAGCAGCTAATAAAATCCTTGAGTCCTTTATGATGACAGTCAAGAGTTTAGTCTCTCAAATCATCACTGGTTGTTCATTAGGGCAAGCATACTGTAGTTTTGTCTGCCACCTTTACATGCTTGGTTTAAAACGCTTAGAGGAAACAATTACAGGAGCTATGAAAGAAACTGTATCCGTGATTTGGCTTGCAGAGTTGTCTGTTGCAGTTCCCGGAAAGACAGAAATATGCAGTAAGACCTGAAGAGAGCACTGTCCTATTTGATTATGCACCCTGTTTTTACATTCAAAAGGGTTTTACACCCCTTACTTTTTTCGTACAGTGGTGCCATATTGATCATCTTGTTTTGTATTTCACTATTTTGGGATATGCCAGGCTGATCCTGACCACAACAGCTATAATGTTCCTAGAGCTGTGGGTCTCTGGAGTATCTTGCATTTGCTTTTACCAGAGATAGAAACTAACTAGACTGTCTATTTTCAGATGATGTGTTAATGGTTGTTTTGAAACACATGTTGTCAGTGAGTGGATGTGCAGTGTGGTGGGTTGAATATTGGGTGTGAATATTCAGTGCCCATGGCACTTCTCAACGAAGGCAAAATGCAGATTCAGAGTAAAAGTGCATATAAAAAAAAACAGAATTTGAAGTCATTTTCTCGGTATCAGTGTTTTGCCTTTGTAAGGCAGTATTACAGTCTGAATTGTAATATGAAATCTATTATTTACTTATTTTAGGAGCATCATTCAAATTGTGATGTAAAAAAGAGGCACATATCTTAGATAGAGGACATGGACATTTGGGAGGTACTATTATGTTCTTACCAACACACTCTCACACTCCCGTCTTTCGGATGAGATGTTAAACCGAGGTCCTGACTCTCTGTGGTCATTAAAAATCCCATGGCACTTCTCGTAAAGAGTAGGGGTGTAACCCTGGTGTCCTGGCCAAATCCCCCCACTGGCCCTTGTCAATCATGGCTTCCTAATAATCCCCATACACTTGATTATAATGACTCTCTTCTCCTCTCCACCTGTAGCTGGTGTGTGGTGAGCGCACTGGCGCCGTTTCCTGTGGCAGCCGTCGCATCATCCAAGTGGATGCTGCACACTGGTGGTGGTTGAGGAGAGACCCCCCCACATGATTGTAAAGCGCTTTGGGTGTACAGCAATACACAATAAAGCGCTTTATAAATGCATCATTCGTTCATTCATTCATGGCCGTTCGTAACTATTTTACATTTTGGAAAATTGATGTGATTTCTTATGAATTTGTGCGATTTCAGTAATACATTTTCATGCAATATTCTTACTCTCCACTAAAAGTTAGGTTTGAGAATTTACCTTTATTCTTTATCTAAAAATAGTAGGCATTCATCTGAAATGTATGTTTTCTCATGAGATTAGATCAGGTTTGTTTTCTTGCAAAATATGATTTCACTATATGCTTCTTTTGACCTCAGAATTCTTCTACATGTTTTCGGCTTCCTAAAAACAGTTGATATTCTAAACTATTGGTCACACTTTATTTTAAGGTCCAGTTTTTGCTATTAACAAACCATTAACGATGACTTAATAAACTCCTAACTTGCTGCTTATTAATAGTTAGTAAGGTAGTTATTAAAGTTAGGGATGTAGAATATGGTCATGGAGAATATTTGCTTTATAAGTGCTAATGAATAGCCAATATGTTATTAATCAGCATGCTAATAAGCAACTTAATAGTGAGAATTGGTCCCTACTAAACTGTCACCAAACTATTATATTCTTGTGGAACTTACTGTCAGTTCCATCCTTAAAAATAACTTTGATTTGATTTTGAATATTTCTGAATCACTCTCCAAACAAAGGCTGGACTGTATGCTCACAGATATAATCTGATACGGCTAATGGAATATCCACGTTTGTACTTTTTGACCCTTCGAACTTTGGGACTGGTTTTGGGAAACCATTTTTAATGTTCATAGATCACTATGAAAGATGTAGTAGAGGAATGTTAAACAAGCTGCTTTGAACAGCGAGTGTATTAAATTTAGTACAAGGAGGTCCTGGGTTTCTGTGCTTTAATAGATCTCCAAACATGCCCATTCTGCATTCCAGTTCTCTTAGCGGAGAACAACACTCAGCCATCAAACACAATACAGACCTTTGATGATTTATATGAATTATATTTGGCTTGCCAAACTAACAAAGCAACATCTAAATCAAACTATCCAGGGGTTTAAAGCAATGGCTGTCTATTCTGTGCCGGTTGAGCTACAGTTCTTGCAAAAATGTGTTTTGCAAACCACTGTGAACTTTGACGTATTCTGTATATGTTCACATTAGAAAATGACAGGAATATGATGCTGGACACTTGATAGTGCAAGCTTGATGTAACCCTTTCAAAATTAATTAAAGTAATAGTTCACCCAAAAATAAAAATGGCTGAACTCACCCTCAGGCCATCCATACAGTAGATGAGTTTGTTTCTTCATCAGAACAGGTTTGAAGAAATGTATCTTTCATTCTGACGGCACCCATTCACTGCGGAGGATCCATTAGTGAGCAAGTGATGTAATGCTACATTTCTCCAAATCTATTCTGATGAAGAAATAAACTCATCTACATCTCTATAGGCCTGAGCAAATTTTTATTTTTGGGTAAACTACTACTTTAAAAAGTGCATAGATACCACAGTATGATACGTTTGTCTACTTACATGGGTAATAAATGATGGTGCATTTGAGGTCAGACTGCAGGCAGCCTGTGAGTTGTGTAAACAAGTATATAGCCGTAGCTAATCTGGCTCACTAATGTAGTTTTTTTTTTAGGTTTAGTTGGTGTTGCACTTATCAGACACTGTTAGTGTGTGAAGGTCTCTGAGTGTAGGACCGCCTAAGACATAAGCTATTACTCTGGGAAGAAAAAAACAACAACAAAACTCTCTTTTCACTTTCTATTTCTGTCAAAGCTTTAAGTGAAGGGCAGGCCTCTTATAAATCGCCAGTTCCAAATTCAGTTTGGGTTTAATTTCAAGTAATGTGAAAAATCAATATGCTTTCCTTAACTTGCATTGATTGTTATGCAGAAACACACGAGAATTGAGTTTTTTCCTATGATTACACTAATTATATTTTTGCATAATTAAACAAAGTCTGGTCCTTATTGCAGATTATTTTTACTTGATATTAAATACATGATGTCACAACTTGCAGCCCAAGATGTTGTGCTAAGAGGGTTGATTCAGTCTGTCTGTCCAAAAGTCATTATTTGACGGGGACACTACAGACAAAATTACGTCCTGACTCTCTGTGGTCATTAAAAATCCCATGGCAAATAAATTTGCTTCTTTGAAACCATTTCATTATATAATCCTGAAAAATCAGTTTCTTCAGAAATATCAAGCAACACAACTGTTTTATATATTTTAATAATAAATGTTTCTTGAGCAATACATTAGCATATGACGAGTACAGATGCAAAAAACCTCTAAGTGCTATTTGAAATGTTCTTCTGAAATGAGCACTTTTATCAGACTATTTTGTGTGGGTTCAGTAATTTCACTTTAATGGCAAAGAATAGGTTCTTTTCAAGAATAGGTTCTTTCAAACATAGGAGCCTAACAAAAAATAAATGTTTAGAAGAAAATTTAAAATGGTACTTAGAGGCTTTTGCATCTGAGCTCTTCATATTAAATGGTTTCTGAAGGATCATGTGACACTGAAGACTGAAGTAATGACTGCTGAAAATTCAGCTTTGCCATCACAGAAATACACTTTTTAAAATATGCTCGAATAGAAAACAGGTATTTTAAACTTTAATAATATTTCACAAAATCACCTTTTTTATTTATAGTGATCAAATAAATGCATCCGTGGTGAGCATAAGAGATTTTCAAACGCATAACGGTAATGTAAGTGGGGTGGAATATGATTCAGGGCTGGTAACCTGATGGTTGCTGGTTTAATCTTACAAGGAGTCTTGAGATATCATCATTGAGACTTTGACTAAGAAACTTTACTCCAGGAGGATTGTGCCTGTATTAAATGTATTGTAGTAAATGAACAATTAACTTAATTATTTGTTATTTGCTAAATGACTACACTGTCTACTTACGTTCTCAATTTTTTTCATATTGTAATGTACAGTTAATCTGTGGGCCTAGTTGATTTGTCTGACCAAAATGATGACTATTTTCCAGCAGCTCTGTGATGTTGTGCCTGAGCAGTTTTGCTCTGTTGATTGTCTTATGGAAACTGATATGCCTAGAATAAAACACTAGCCAGCTTAACTGGCAGGCGAATGCTCTTGTCTTTAAGAGATGTATTGTCTAATGACCTTTTTTCTTATCCTTAAATGGTTGCTTGTGAAATGTTGGTTGGTGTGCCATAAGGGCTGGCAAACTGATGTGATTTAAAGTCGTTTGACTGTGTCCAGGGTTTGGTGTAATTATATTTTTGGCTGGGGCACAAATGGATATCCTGGGTTAAGTACTCGATGAATTAATCAAAATAACTTTTAAAGGTGATGCAATATAAACATTGCAGAATTGGTTTCTGGCCTTCATGGCTAATTTATTGCGTAACTCTAAGAGTCATGCAGCACTCCCCAAAATTATTTGTTTAGAAATGTGTCTAGAACTTTAATGGTGGCATGACAACACAGTCATTCCATAAATAAAGGCTGATGACATATGCTCAGAATGCTGTCTCAAACATCTAGTCCTAGGGTAGATGACTGGGGAAAACAATGCTAAATGCAATTAAATTAAAATGCAACTATAAGGCAAAATATGAAAAATTTAGTAGGGAGGAGCAAACACTTCATTTAAGTTTTGTTGTTAATATTCCTGTATTTTGGCACAAATTAACCTCTCACTTGGCCTTAATCATCATCAACAACCCCCTCCAACATGACCAGTTTTTGTGTTTATATAACCAACTGCATAACTAATTATATAATCATAACTATCAGCTCAAGCATTAAGACTTTACAGACTGTGCTCAAGGTTAAAGTTTTTCCCTTTTTATTTAATTATTGAAATTACAGGTGAAGTTTAAGAGGAAGAAGAAGTAAACTCTGTTTATATTCCCCTAACAATGTTTTAGAGTGGTTACATGGGTGTCCTCTTCCTGAATTTCCTTGTTTAAGTCCACTGTGTGGGTTTGTTTATACCCTCAGCACTTTTCTGCCTGCTTAACACAAAACCAACTAAATTATTCAACACCAACCTGAACATACATGATTTAGCAGGACACTCCTTTATTTATATCATCTCGATTAAGCATACGGTTTCCTCCTTTTGAGCACGCTTGAAGAGACTTGAAGTCAACCGTTTCTCAGGAAAGGATTTCAAATGACCTTCCTCCTTGAACCATGATCGATTGAGCTGAGATTTAGAAGCAGTGTCTGGATTGTGTTGTCTGCTGAAGGGCTCAGTCACCCAATTTTGACAAAGGCAATTTATTTTTAGAGAAACTACTAATCTTTTGTGGTTTCCTCATCCATAATTCATATTCTAATCCACTGTATTTTGTGAATTTCAAGGGTATTTTCTGTGTGTTTTTAGTTCTTCTGTTTTGCGCAATGTCATATTTCACTGATTTTAGAGAGGATAAGAAAATTAATAATATAAAAATGTTATTGCTCCTAAATGTCTGATATTCTATGCTATTTTTAAATTCTGCATTAGTTATATAAGCTTAAAATGCTAAAATAACAAAGAACTTATGAAAATAAGATTTGTTCAAGATTGCATTGATCAGTGTTATTAAATAACTAATGTTTTAAATATTGAGTTGAATTATTTTTGCACATAATTTTTCGAAATTTTCGCACATTAAAAATAAATACGACCTCGCGTTGTCTCAATCACATTTCAATAATGCCTCCGAAACTTTTATCCGTCATAAAAAAATAGACATAGTAAATCTCAACTAGCTGTTTTCCGATGTTGTGTTTTTGCATCCTTAGCAAGCATTTTGATAGAAAAGGATGACGAATACAAAAAAAAAACATACGTAAATATCAGACTCAGTGTGCAAGGACCTTTGCTCTTTATTGGCAGGTCTGGTGTTTCTGAAGTGGCTGACAAAATGCTTGTTTGGATTATGTAAAGAATGAACTACATATGCACATATCTAAGGAAAACGTGACAAACCTTTATGTCAAGTTAATGCAGGTGTGGGTCAGATGGACAATAACTTTCATGTGTAATGTTTTATTGCAGAAGATTTAATAAGGCCACATAAAGTATAGGCAGACAGAGACTGCAGGTTCAAGAGCTTGGAGCCATATGGTTGTTAATTATTTTTGAGCTGTCAGATCTGTGTTTCCCTTAGTATTCTCTGCTGTGTTTTGATCCTGAAGGGTGCAGCTGGTGGCACGTAGGTCTGAAAGAATGGCCTACCCTAGTTCTGGTTGGATGAGGGCCCAGCTTTAAGATGTATGGCCCCTGGTACATGTCTCAGTGATGAAGAGCACCTTCACCAACTTCCTCCTCACTCTAGCTGTCCTGTGCAGAGCTGAGGTATTGATCAACATATACATTTTACAGCAAAAAACAGCAAGTCTGTGTGTGTGTGCTTACATAAAGATCTCATATGACCTGCAATACCTATTACTTATGTTACTTTTATAGTGCTTTTGTGTCATTTTTGAACTTGAAGCTTTGTCTTTCATTGTAAGAACCATTTTTTCTTAGTCAGAATTTCTTGCATGTATGGTGATTAATGTTGGAAAATAAGACCAGAAACATGTATCAAAGCAGTAAATAAGGGCAATTTTGATTTCATTTTGAGATAGATGTAACCTGGTGTCATGTGTCTTTCAGAGTGTGAGTGGGAAGACGGTGAAGGACACAGTGCAGGAATGGAACAGGTATCGGAACGAGTGCATCATGAAGATAAGCTCACAACCCACCCCCTCGGGTAGGCTTTAGTTCATCGTGTGTGTGTGTGTGTGTGTGTGTGTGTGTGTGTGTGTGTGTGTCCCATAAAACATGAAACCCAACATGTGTGTGTGTGTGTGTGTGTGTGTGTGCGCGAGTGTATTTATGTGGGGACCAAATGTGTGTGTGTGTGTGTGTGTGTGAAAATCTAAAAATGTGTCTCCTGTGCTGTGTGTGTGTGTGTGTACAGATTGTGTATAAAAACCATTGTGTGTGAAACCCAACACTGTGTGTGTGTGTGTGTGTGTGTGTGTGTGTCTGTTTCTATATCAACATCGGAAAACAGCTAGTTGAGATTTACTATGTCTATGAAGAGATATAAACACACACGGAGGAACGTTTCACTAACCACTCTAAATGTTTGTCATGAATCTTTCTCGCAATATAAATCTTGCATGCCTAAGGAGTGTCAATAAGGATAACATTATACTTCTAACATGGAATTTGACAATTAGATATACAATTTCATATATAAAGTAAGCTCTTACAGGAGTATATAGAAGTATTGAACCTGTGTGGATCAGTGTCATATTCACATTAAGTCTATTTCCTCCATTAGGTTTGTTTTGCAAAAGCATGTTTGATATGTACGCTTGTTGGACAGATGGAGTTCCCAACACAACTGTGAAAGTGCCGTGCCCCTGGTATCTGCCTTGGTATGATCAAGGTATGGCTGCCAATAATAGTTGTACAATACATTTCATGCAGTTCACTAATTTCATCACATCTTAATGCTTAAAGGGATAGTCTACCCAGAAATGTTGCATCACTCACTCTTGTGCTATTCCAAACTTAGATTTACTTACGTGAAACGTAAAAGATGATATTTTGAAGAATGTTGTAACTAAACAGTTTTGGTTTCTCTTGACTTTCATTGTACTGCATGACAAAAAGTCAATGGAAGCCGAACATGAAGGTTAATAAGTGATGACAGAATTTTCAAACCTTTTTTATATTAAAATCATGTTTATGTTAAATCCAATTATGGGATTTTATGTATGAATCATACAAAACCTGTTGGTAAGTGGGTGTCAGGACATTTGTATGCAGTTTCTAAGCTGTTCTGACTTATTGGTATTTTATTTACTGCCAGGTAAAAAGCATACACCCTCAGAAAAAAAGGTACAGACTGAGGTGGTACCCTAAGGTGCAAAAGCTAAAAGGTACATATTTGTACCATATTTACCCCTAAATGGTACATATTAGAGGTACACATTTGTACATACTGTGGTAGTATTTTGGTATTAGCATTAGTAGTACTAAATACAGTACGTTTAGTATTAGTATTTTGAAAAGGTACTGCTTCAGTGACAGTTTTGTACCTTTTTTCACCTTTTTCTTGCATTCTTTTAGAACATGCTAAGCATAAGAATGAGCAAAAATTGTGTTTTTGTTAGCATATTCTGAATTATGCCGTTGGTTATAATTTATGTGACTGTTCAGTTAGCACTGAATTAATAAAAAGGTTCATAGTGGACTCTCAAATATTAGACATGTTTGAAAGCAGTAACTCAAAGAGCTGTTGTCTGTTACTGTCCTGTGTAGTGCGTAATGGGTTTGTGTCACGGGAGTGTGGTCCAGATGATCCTTCAGATCAGTGATTTGCTCAACATGTTGTCAATGTTGACAGCCGATCCTTCAAAAGAAAATTAGAAAATTTAAAAGAGCAGCATGGAGAGACCTTTACTCTCGTTTTTACAATTTAAAGCATATTGTGGAATAAATTTGTTAGTTTCCTTTTAGCATTTTCAGATATGACAACCAGGTAGACTGTTGTCAGGATTCAGTGTGCTCCCATTGAATGCCCATATTTGTTTATCTTATTTGGTTTTCTGTTCGATTATGTGTTCATTGATCCAGAGTGTCTCGTGATCCCCTCATTTTGTTGTTCATTTAAAGTGAGTTCTGTTCTTCGTCCGGTGTCTAACGTCAATTGTGCTACATGTGTGTTCCTGCCTGCCATATGTTCTCTGCGATTTGGACTATTAAAGACTCTCATTTTGTGTAAACTCCACGTCTCCTCGTCTCCACGCTCCTCTCCGTAGGCAAGTGTGACAACTGTATGGTAAAATAAAGATTGGTTTTACAAACGATTGTTAACCGTTTTGACCATTAGAGAGCTTAGTTTAGAGAAATATGACTAATCAGTTGATAAACATATCTACACGTTAATTATGTAATAATTCATGTTATGTTAAAAACAGTGAAATTAGTTGTTTGGCTTTGTTGAATTTAAGTTGCAATTCAGTAAATTGCACTTCCTGTTGTTCAAGTTCAAATTAAAATTCCAGTTTAACTTCCTGCCCTACTAGATTATTATATAAAGTCAATTCTCATTTCTTAAAATCTGAATTCTTCAACGACCTGTCAGGAATGAGTTCATGCCATTGTTCAAAACGACAAAAAAAATGTTCACTGAAAGAAACCAAGAAATTAAGTTAACAATTTAGTTTGTGATGCATAGAGGATTTATATAAATTATGAAACAAGCTGCATGAATTTATGCAGTTCTGTAATTTCATGAACCAAAGCACTTGGAAAGCAGCCATACTAGTGTCATTTGCACTGACACAGCAGACTTTATCTCCTGCTCGCAGAGTTATTTTCCAGAGTTATATGCTATTACTCGCTAGTGTGAACCATGAATATAAAGCTGTCATTACTCTTCGCCTGAGGCTTTCAATGGACTGTTAGTATGGCAGAGTTAGAAAAATGTCTGAAAGTCTCTAAGAATGAATTACTCGGGGCTCTGAAGCTTTGCCTTCGTGTCCCACACAAGACGTCTGAGAAGGTTCTTCTTTCATTGCAGTCACATGAATTAAAATGACTCATGTCTGTGTTCTTTTGCTCACTGTCTTCACAGGAGAATCAGATGATGATCTTGGCCTATTTCAGGGTGATGTACACAATTGGTTACTCTCTATCCCTGGCCAGCTTGTCTTTCGCCCTTGTTATACTTCTCATATTCAGGTGAGTGACAGCTTTTCTTCATAAAGACGAGTAGAAAATAGCATGCTGAAGAAAAAATGAAATAATCATCGCAGTAGATCTAAATGAGTTGGCCAAAAATCATATTATATCATAATATACCTAATTAATTCACTGAATATTAAGGTTTGATGATCACACAAGTCCATATCATAGTTGAGATTTCATCTCAATTAATTGTGCAGCCCTAAGTATGCAGCGTGCAGAGGTGGGTAGAGCACCCAAAAACTGTACGCAAGTAAAAGTACTTATAGAAATATTTACTCAAGTAAAAGTAATTGTCTGAATAGTTACTTGAGGAAGAGTAAAACAAGTATCGGATACAAAAACTACTCAAGTAGTTAGTTACTAGTTACTTTGGATCATATACTGTAAAGTCTATTTTTATTTAGATAGATACAATTTATGTAATGTGTTTATGTACACACACACTGTCTTTCAAAAGATTTGTAATGTTTTTTTTATTGTAATTTATTTCAGTGATTCAAATCAGAATTTTCATCAGCCTGACAGTCTTCAGTGTCACATAATCCTTCAGAAATCATTCCAATATGTTGATTTATTATCAATGCTGTTCTTTATAGCTTTCTACTCATCAAAGAATCCTGAACAAAATGTCACAGGTTCCAAAAAATATTTTTAAGCAGCACAACTGTTTCCAATTGAATTGTAGTTTCAGCTCTCCATGAATAAAATCAGTTTCAGTGTGGCCTTTGTAATATTGCAGGAAGCTCCGTTGCACACGTAATTACATCCACTCCAATCTGTTTGCCTCTTTCATCCTGCGAGCTGTGTCCATCCTCACGAGAGATGCGCTTCTCATGAAAGACGCTCCTGAGTTCAGGGACAGCAAAGACGTTTCAATCGTTCTGAGTGACCAGGTAAGGAGAAATAGGCAAAGGGGCAAAGTCAAAAGTACTTTTTTTAATTAAATGTAAATTCATGTTCCAGTTATACTTAATGTTGACAACATTTTGCAGTTTTAATAAATGGGCTCAGGGAGGCAAGAGAGATGCTCTCTCTCGTCTTAGCATTTTACGCTGGTGTCATTGTTGGACAGTGTCAATTAAAAAAAAACAAGTGATTTATACACTTTTTAATGTCATATCATAATATTTGTGTTGTTTTATCTTTGTAATGTGGATTATTTTGCCTCCTCGGAGGAAACGCCCTTGCTGCAAAACTGTTAAACTACATGGTTTGTTACAGTAAAACCAGAACTGGGTAGATTGCTTACAAATTGTAGACCATTACTGATTACAGATTACATGATGAAAACTAACTTCGTAAAATGTGTTAGTTAATTTTAGATTAGTTTTATCTAACTTGTTTTAAACTTACCATTAAACATACCTCATTGATATACAGTAAAAAAGCTAAATAAAATAAAAAAATATATTTTTTCATACCTACTAAAAATGCATTAAACATTATATTACATTATATTATATAAAAAAACATTTGGGAATCCCTTTGTTTCATACATGATCTAATTGCTTGAGAGGTACTTTCTTAATAAATTAAGATTGCTGCCATTTTGTGAATATGTAATTATGTAATCCATAAAAAGTAACTGTAATCTGATTATGCGCATTATAAAATGTAATATACTCTAATTACAATTACTTGATTTTTGGAATCTGATGACACAATTCAGATTACATGTAACCAGTTACTCCCCAGCTCTAAGTAAACCTCCATTAAACTCCCACAGGTGATGCCAGGCTGCCGTGTGGCTCAGGTCCTGATGCAGTACTGTGTTGGGGCAAACTACTATTGGCTACTGGTAGAAGGTCTATACCTTCACAACCTGCTGGTGCTGATGGTCTTCTCAGAGAACAGCTACTTCTGCGTATACCTCTTCATTGGCTGGGGTGTGTAATTTGCATTTTTTTGTGTATGGAACAATTGTCATTAAAATTAAGTAAAGTAAAACTTAATTTAAATATTATTATATTATAATTTTAAATATTAGCATGTAAAATATTTAATTAAATACAGATATTTTCATCTTGCTGTGCTGTTTTGTGTTTCATCTATGTTTTTTTCTAACAGGAACACCTGTGCTCTTTGTGGTGCCTTGGATAGTTGTTCGTTACCTATATGAGAACACTAGGTAAGACGTGCCAAAATTCTTGATGCAACAGCTTTCTTTCATTTGGTTAAAGATTAAGAGCGGCTTTGCTTAAGCATTACAAATGTGCCTACAAATTTCTCAAGGTGCTGGGAGATCAACGAAAATATGGCATATTGGTGGATCATCCGAACGCCAATCCTTTTGGCAATTTTAGTGAGTTATTACCTCAATTTGTCTTAAATTTGAATTTGTTTTATGATTGTATTGATAGTCACTCACAGATGCTTACAGATCACTCAGAGTGTGGAATTCTCCCACTTACACTTGAAAGCAACCAATGGAACGAAAATGCGGATCTGCCCCGACTTTGTTCCAGTGAATGTTTTTGAGTGAGAGATTGGAGAATTCCAAGTTCCGAGTTGTCTGGAACGCAGCGTATGAATAACCAGTTAAATATACCCTCGTTCATGTATTATACATGGATGACTCATTAGTCTGGAGCATTCTTGAGGATTGTGTTGAGGAACTGTTTTAGTGCACTGAAATGATTGTCACACTCTGTTGTAATAATTTATACATTTTCCTTCATTACACTGGATGAGAAGTCTTGTGTGTCTTTACACTGAACTTTCTATGTGTAACTATTTATATTTAAAAAGAATTATGATCATGTTTTGCAGGTGAACTTTTTCATATTTTATAAGGATTATTCAGATCCTCGTGTCCAAATTAAAAGCACATCAGATGAGATATACAGATTATAAATTTAGGTAAGAATTTGCCTTTTTCGACAATGAATTTATATTATTTTCATCAGTCTGTTTATTTTTCAGATTTACTTAATCTATTGGTGTATGCAGAATGTCTATGTATGAATTCATCAATGTTACATAAAATGGAAATGGTCACATAAAGTGCCCTAGTTGTAACGTGTAGTCAGACAGGTTAGAATCAAACAGACAGGTTTATTGTATAGATGAACAGCGGAAGCAGGTGAGTAATGGCAGATATGGAATCTTTAACTTGAATGAAGAGGATACTGATGGAGATGTTCTCGGTTTAGAGAGATCGTGGGAGGACGGAGGGTGTTTCCAGGAGATGGTATTGGATGCAGGTAGGTAATAGTAGCGAACACAAGGAGCAGACGAAGGATATCAGGAAACTTGGAGCAGGAATTCAAATGAGCTTGATGTATGAGTTGAGTCCTTTTCCACAACGGAGACCAGACAATGTGCTTGTGTGTTCTGCATGCTCTTATACTGTGGTGCTGGTGATCAGTGAATGACGGTCAGGTGCATGTGATCAGAACTCTGGTGATTGGTGGAAGAGCCTGGTGTTTCCGTGACAGAACCCCCCTCTCCACGGCTTGCTCCTGAGGGCCGAAAACCCTGACCTCATGGAGGGTGACCTCGACAACGTGGTGCTGGATCTTGGAGATGAGATGCGTGGAACTCTGCCAGGAGTTTGGGATAGAGTATGTCATCTCTTGGGACCAATTATCTTTCCTCGGGGCCATACCCCTCCCATTCCACCAGATATTCCAATTTACCCCCACGACGTCGGGAACTCAGGATCTCCTATACGGAGTAGACCATTCCATCCTCCAGCACAATCGGGAGAGGGGGTTTGTCTACGGGACCAGGCTCTGTGGAAACAGGAGAAACTGGTGAGTGGTAGGGCTTGAGCAGAGAGACATGGAATGTGGGGTGAATTCTGTACTGTGAAGGGAGCTTGAGTTCATATGTGACCGGATTGACTTGACGAATGATGGGGAAGGGACTAATGAATCTGGGACTCAGCTTTTTGCAGGGAAGTCTTAGTCGGATGTCCCTGGTTGAGAGCCATACCTTCTGTCCTAGGTGGAAGGTGGGAGTGGTGGCTCTCCGGACATCCGCGTGATGTTTGTGACGTCGTACTGCACGCTGGAGATTTTAATGTGCTGAGTCCCAGACCCTCTCACTCTCCTGGAACCAATGATTTACTGATGGTACCTCCGAAGGCTCCCCAGACAAGGGGAACAGAGGTGGCTGGTAGCAGAGTATGCACTGGAAGGGGGTGAGATCCATAGAGGGCTGGCGGAGGGAGTTCTGTGCGTACTCAGCCCAGGCAATGAATCGGTTCCAGGAGTTCTGGTGGCTGTGGCAGAAGGTACGGAGTTAGCGTCCTATCTCCTGGATCTTTCTTTCCGTTTGACCGTTGCTCTGTGGGTGGGATTCCAGAAGATAGGCTTACGGTCACACCTAGGAGTGAGAAGAAAGACCTCCAAACCCGTGAGATAAACTGAGGACCTCGATCTGATACTATGTCTACAGGGATGCCAAAGTTTCTAAAGACACGATTAAACGGTACCTCTGCAGTTTCCATGGAGGTTGGAAGTCCTTTCAGGGGTACCAGACGACAGGCCTTGGAAAACCCATCCACGGTGACTAGGATGCAGGTGTTACCATTGGATTCTAGTAAGTCCATGACAAAATCGACTCCTAGGTGTGACCATGGATGCCGAGGAATGGGGAGAGCAAGGAGCTTCCCAGATGGTAAGTGGCGGCGTGTCTTTGCCATGGCGCATTCCTGGCATCCTCTCACGTACCAGTGTTAATTTCATCGAAGACTATGATGAAAAATATTCGGCAACGAACCTTTTTTCTGTGACTAAGACGAGATGTTGACGGGCTAAAATCAATATCTGATGATAAAAACTATGACAACATTTATGCGGCGTCTTCGTTAACAAGACGAGACTAAAATGTTATTTGAGGATTAACGGACATTCAAAATGCATGTCTTGTCTTTCGAAATGTGCATCTCTGTCATTGGATATAAGGGGCTTTATATCTAGTCTCAGTATGACATCCACAGTGCAGAAGGATACGCTAACAAAACGCGAACTAGCAATCTGAAACAATGGCCTCAGCACCCGAAGGGTTAGGAACTGGGTGACCAGACGCGCCGTTTTTCCCGGGAGTCACAATTTGTTGTCGATTAACTTAAAGTTAGTGAAGGCGGGATCGCGCTGATAGAAGTGCTCTCTCTCTCTTGCGCACGCTCCACTTCTTCAGCTCTCATACACACGCACAATCAGTTCTCAGTGCTCAATGATCAAATACACACACAACAGTCCAAATGTCTATCGTGTAGAGTCAGAGTATCTCACGTAAATACAGTAGTTTATAGCTTAAGTGAGCGTAAACAGGTGGGTGAAAACTGAATGCATGTCAGTATTACATGTATACCTTCCATCTTAAAGGGACAGTATTACTAATTATCTGTGTCATCAATGTTTTGCTCTGCCAAGGATAATTTCCAGGAGAAGAAGGGACATGGATGGAGTCGAGGAGGATTCCCCTGCTGCTGAGACAGGACGGCTCCAACTCCAGATGTTGAGGCATCCACTTAAACTATGAAGGACTTCTGTGGGTCAGGATGGACCAGGAGTGGAGCCGACATAAAGGCCTTTTGGAGGGTCTTCATGGCGGAGGTGGCTTCGGGTATCCAGGACAGAGATTTGGGCTTGCCTTTAAGGATGTTGGTCAATGGTGCAGTGATGCAGCTGTAGTTGTGAATGAAGCATCTGTCGAAATTCGAAAAACCTAGGAATCGCTGGAGTTCTTTGATAGGTTAGAATCAAACAGACGGGTTTATTGTATAGATGAACAGCGGAAGCAGGGAGTAATGGCAGATATGGAATCTTTAACTTGAATGAAGAGGATACTGATGGAGATGTTCTCGGTTTACAAGGTTTAGAGAGATCGTGGGAGAACGGAGGGTGTTTCCAGGAGCTGGTATTGGATGCAGGTAGGTAATAGTAGCAAACACACAGGAACACAAGGAGCAGACGAAGGAGATCGGGAAACTTGGAGCAAGAATTCAGGTAAGTAGCTTGACATACGAGTTGAGTCCTTTTCCACAATGGAGACCAGACAATGTGCTTGTGTGTCCTGCGTGCTCTTATACTGGGGTGCTGGTGATTAGTGAATGACGGTCAGGTGTGTGTGATCAGAACTCCGGTGATTGGATTCGCTGATTGGTGGAAGAGCCTTGTCTTTCAGTGACACCTTGTAAGCTTTTGATGTTTCAACCATTGTAAAGGAAATCTTTCATCCTCTTCTTCAAATGTCAGCCTTGAGGGTAGCATGCATTTTAAGGAGCAATTTTTTTTCTCACCAGAGACTATATTTCTAGCCTTCAAGCTTACATTCCATGACATGCGTAATGGAATAAAATGTGGATTGAAATCTGACAATACATTGGTAATAATGATAAGAGGCCAGTTAGATTCTTGATTTCACCACAGTGCCTCACTGATGTCATTTAATCAGCCTGTGAAATCTCCCTTTAAACTTTTAAACCCCTAAAAGATTTAGATTTATTTTTTTACTGAAAGAATAAATTAATATTAAAAAAGTAATATTTTCTAAAACAAAATGAACCCTTCACCTGATATTAAATTGGATTTAAAGAAAAGCTGATGACATTTTGGGGTGAAATGGGCTGGATTGTGTTTTGAATAATCTGAGTCTTTAATATTCTTGGTCCCTCAGGTTAGCCAAGTCCACGCTGATTCTCATCCCGCTGTTAGGGATTCATGAGGTGGTGTTTGCTGTGATGACAGAGGAACAGACTGAGGGCATGTTTCGCAATGTCAACCTGTTCTTTGAACTCTTCTTCAATTCTTTTCAGGTACAACTAAGGGTATCAAGACAGACAGACTGTGTCACAACATGGCCTAGTTCATACAGTGTACTTACTTTTTGTTGACCATGCACTATTAGAATGTAGTGAATGTCCTTACAACAGTTCATGTTGCCCCACAGGGTTTTTTGGTGGCCATATTATACTGCTTTGTCAATAAAGAGGTAAGAGGAATCTATTGTATATATTTAATTATTTATATATATTTTTTAATTAATCATATATAAAGGCCTATATATATACAGTGGGGCAAATAAATATTTGATACACTGCCGATTTTTCAGGGTTTTCCACTTACAGAGAATGGAGAGATCTGTAATTTTCATCGTAAGTACACCTCAACTGTGAGACAGAATCTAAAAAAAAATCATTGCATGATTTTTAATTAATTAATTTCCATTTTATTGCATGAAATAAGTATTTGATACAATACAAAAATAGAAATTAATATTTGGTACAGAAACCTTTGTTTACAATTACAGAGGTCAGATGTTTCCTGTAGTTCTTGACCAGGTTTGCACACACTGCAGCAGGGATTTTGGCCCACTCCTCCATACAGGTCTTCTCCAGATCTTTCAGGTTTTGGGGCTGTCGCTGGGCAACACAGAGTTTCAGCTCCCTCCATAGATTTTCTATTGGGTTCAGATCTGGAGACTGGCTAGGCCACTCCGGGACCTTGAAATGCTTCTTTCGGAGCCACTCCTTAGTTGCCCTT
The DNA here is from genome assembly GCA_027422405.1 of Ptychobarbus kaznakovi. Lineage (NCBI taxonomy): Eukaryota > Metazoa > Chordata > Actinopteri > Cypriniformes > Cyprinidae > Ptychobarbus > Ptychobarbus kaznakovi. The sequence goes on from CM049813.1 coordinate 15,811,286, forward strand.
GCTGTGTGTTTGGGATAATTGTCATGCTGGAAGACCCAGCCATGACCCATCTTCAATGCTCTTACTGAGGGAAGGAGGTTGTTGGCCAAAATCTCACGATACATGGCCGAATCCATCCTCCCCTCAATACGGTGCAGTCGTCCTGTCCCCTTTGCAGAAAAGCACCCCCAAAGCATGATGTTTCCACCCCCATGCTTCACGATTGGGATGGTGTTCTTGAGATTGTACTCATTCTTCTTCCTCCAAACACGGCAAGTGGAGTTTATACCAAAAAGTTCTAATTTGGTCTCATCTAACCACATGACCTTCTCCCATGCCTCCTCTGGATCATCCAGATGGTCTTTGGTCTTTGGTAAACTTCAGACGAGCCTGGACATGTGCTGGCTTGAGCAGGGGGACCTTGCGCGCACTGCAGGATTTTAATCCATGGCGGTGTAGTGTGTTACTAATGGTAACCATTGAGACTGTGGTCCCAGCTCTCTTCAGGTCTTTGACCAGGTCCTCCAGTGTAGTTCTAAGTTGATCCCTCACCTTTCTCAGGATCATTGATACTCCACGAGGCGAGATCTTGCATGGAGCCCCAGTCCGAGGGAGATTGACAGTCATCTTGAATTTCTTCCATTTTCTAATAATTGCGCCAACAGTTGTTGCCTTCTCACCAAGCTGTTAGCCTATTGTCCTGTAGCCCATCCCAGCCTTGTGCAGGTCTACAATTTTATCCCTAGTGTCCTTAGACAGCTCTTTGGTCTTGCCCATAGTGGAGAGGTTGGAGTCTGTTAGATTGAGTGTGTGAACAGGTGTCTTTTATACAGGTAACGAGTTCAAACAGGTGCAATTAATACAGGTAATGAGTGGAGGATAGGAGGGCTTCTTAAAGACAAACTAACAGGTCTGTGAGACCCAGAATTCTTGCTGGTTGGTAGGTGATCAAATACTTATTTCATGCAATAAAATGGAAATTAATTATTTAAAAATCATACAATGTGATTTTCTGGATTTTGTTTTTAGATTCTGTCTCTCACAGTTGAGGTGTACCTACGATGAAAATTACAGATCTCTCCATTCTTTGTAAGTGGGAAAACTTGAAAAACCGGCAGTGTATCAAATACTTATTTGCCCCACTATTAGGGCTGCACGATATATTGCATGCGATAGTCATGCGTGTCTCATCAGTAAAGACGGTTTTGTGATTAGCCGTAAATCTCCATCAGCTGTTTTCAACTGGAGCAGCATTTAATACACAGAGCCGTAGTTCACTGACAAGCTACGCAATCTCACGATTCACTATCGCATTCAATTCATCTGCGATTATGAACACGGATCTGTGTTGCTCCATTTGAAAACAGCGTAATGCAGATACATATGCATACATACATATAGATACATAACTGATTATCGCTGCATGTAATCGTCATACATACATTTTAAAATATGTAGTAAATTACAGATTACATGATTAAATCAGTACAATATTTTTACACATTTTAAAATAGTATACATGATTTACAAATTCAATAAAAAACAAACTTGATAAATAGTTAAGCGTAGACTTTTATTTTTGATGAATCAGTACTTTTGAAAAATGTAGACTTTTATTTTTGATGAATGATGAAAAATGAATGCTGTATACTTTTTATTTGATCAAAGAATCATGAAAAAGTATGATAGGTTCCAAAAAATATTAAGCGACTCATTTCTGTAGGATCATGTGACACTGAAGACTGGAGAAAAAGGGCTGTAGTGATGACTGATGAAAAGTCCAATTTGAATCACAGAAATAAATTATATTTTAAAGTATATTAAATATAGAAAACTGTCATATTAAATTGCAATAATCTGTCTATATAGTTTTCATTAGGTTTTAGCTTTAGTTATTTTAGTACTTCAAAAAACTAAATGAAAAGTTTTAATGGTTTAACATTTTATTTCAGTTAGTGTTTATTTTAAGCTTTGAATGTGTTTTCTTATAATAATAACCCTGATATACTGTATATCCTGTCTTTGATTCTAGGTACAGTCAGAAATCAAAAAGAAATGGCAGCGATGGAAATTGGGAATAAGCATTTTGGAGGACCAACGTAATACAGGTAGCAACACACAGCAGGGAGGTGCAGGTCCTCGATGTGACCACGACCCAGCCTGCCCTCTGGATAGTGGCAGCCAACTGTCCTCTGACCCAACGCCCACAGCCACCCAACCGGCTGTTCAGCATCACTACCATCCCGGAGCAAAGAAAGGATGGGCGTACAGCTACATCTCTGCCCGAAAGCAGGTTCTGAACGGGCTGGATGTGCCAGCGTTGGCCCAGTGCGCCGGAGATGAAGCAGTGATGTTTTCTGAGAGCTACTGTTGAACCATGTGGACTGGACAAACAAAGCCAGATATCAGGGAGTGTCTCGTTGTTTTTAACTATCAAAAGGATATTACTACATCACGTTTCTCACATTACGCCTGGCAACCCTCTTTATTTGTGTGTTTCTTGTTTACCACTATACCTCATTTTGGACTCTATATTAATTCTGTTATGTGCCAACATTGTGGATCAACTCAAAGACTGCTTACTTTACCACAAAGTCTTTTGTATTTTTGATTGCATGAGGATTATCTGTTTAATGTCTACAGGTAAGACACCCAAACATCACCTAGCCTGGAAAATCACCAAATATAGCATCAGTATGCTAACCCCAAAAAGTGTTTCTAATATTAAGCAGAACTACAGATTTCAACATAGATAATAATAAGAAATGAGCACCAAATTTGGATATTAGAATGATTTCTGAAGGATGATGTGACACTGAGACTGGAGTAATAATGCTGAAAATTCAGCTTTACCATCACAGGAATAAATTACATTATTTATTCAAATATGAAACTGGTATTTTAATTGGATAATATTTTACAACTTTAATGTTTTTACTGTATTTAATGAATAAAAAAAATCCTCTGTGAGCATAAGAAACTTTGAAAAAAATTTGAATGGTAGCATATCTTATTTGATTTTGCATTATATTTTATTGTTTTTTCGTGCAGTTTAAGAGTCCAAATACGTTTTGGGGAGACTGTATGTACACACAGTATAAGCACCAGTGATTCACTTTTTTTTTTTTTGGTCCATCAATCTTCCAAATCAGTGCTAGACTTAAGTTCCCCTGACATTGTCACATCCTCAGCCTGATTTTATATTGCATCTCTGGAAGTGTTAAATAGCTAATATTAAGGTTTTATATGGCTCTTATGTGTCCCGCTCAACCAGGACGGCGTGCTCTAGGCGATCTCTTAAACAGCAGGAAATCTAATTCCTTTTTTATGCTTCTGCATTCCACTCGATGGCCTAATCCCTTTCATTTAGTGCCATGACAGACCCCAACTGTGAACTGTATGTCGACAATAGAGTTTAAAGAGGATTACTAGGTAGCCTATTTTAGTTAACAGGCAACAGTAACAACACTTTTGAACATAGAAACTGTTTGTTTTCAACACTTCATGAAGGTTTAAATCAGAGTATGGTTCATTTTTGAACCACTCGTTAAGGGTTTAAATTAATTCTTAGCCTGTACGCCTTCCTTATTTGTTACTTCACCTGGGCATTCTTTTTCTGTCAACATGGATGGAAGAGTGCAGTGATAATAGTCATATCTATATTGTACCTGAGCTTTCACTGTGATTTAGACTATAGATTATGTTGTATCTAAATTGTATCCATCAAGTGGAGGTGGTTTCACAAAGGGTTGAGGTTATTCCACGGCTTCGATGACAACTAAAACCACCTAGTGGATGTAGTGAGAACTGCACAGATGTGTTGTAGAGTTGTGATCGTCTCCTGAAGAAATCTTTTAGCACATGTTTAATGCTGAATTGCATTAAACGGGTGCTAAGAGTTTGTGGTCATGCATGAATTTGTCAAATATATTGGTCGGATGTTTTTGTTGTAATGTGGTAAGGTTTGTCTAGTTCTGATGAAGCCACTGTTGTTAAACATACAGTACCATAGTTATTTATCACATGGTCTTTCACTCATGTTTTGTCCAGTAATCATCTACATATTACAGAATAAGGTGCTGTTCATATAGAACAGAGTTTAAAACGTGAGATGCAGGGCAGTGAAATGGGAAAAAATACTTATTTTAACATAAGTGCATCTGTAGACTAGTGGGCTTTTTTCTCATTGCACTACCCTGCATCTCGTGTTTTTAAATGCAATTATGAATTCTGTGTGAATGGCCCCTGAGTGTGAAAAAATAAAAGCATTGGGCCGACTTAAATGTTAAAAAGTTGTTAAAAGTGCCAATATTGTTTGACGTTTAAAATAGTGATGTATGTCATTCAATACATTCCAAAAACTTGATAAGCTTTCATGTTAGTACCCCTAATATTGTGTTTCAGATCCACGCACGCACACAGCTAAAAGTGGTTTAACCGGCTATACTTGAGGATAGGAACGTGTATGCTAAATATCAATGTTGTATTTGCAAAAAAAAACATTTTTTTTTTTTTATTTTGGACATATTTATTTCCATTAAAGCATCAAACTGAAATGAGAATAAGATGAATGTTTTCTTTCTTAATTTTGTGGGCATGTTCCTCTATTTCCTTGGAATGGCATAGCATTCATAGGTGCGGGGCATACGGCCAAAACTGCAATTTGTTGGTGTTGTGTCGAGCTCCTCTGGTGGCACTGTGGCTTTGAAGGTGAAGTGCTGAAGGAGGGAAGTGAAGAAGATAAAGAGCTCTATACGAGCCAAAGCCTCACCGGGACATGCACGCTTGCCTATCAAGAGAACAGACAGAAGTCAGTTTCAAATCTTTTAAAGAAATTATTCTCCATTTTATTGTCTGTGATTTGCCCTTAAGGGAATAACTGATTTAACATGGTTATTTTTGTCCTAGTATTAAAACAGTGAGAAACATCATTATTCAGTTTTCTATGGAATCCTGTTTCTTCCACCAAAAAATCACAGAATAAAAAAAAAATTGAATTGTGGGACAAAAAGTCACAATTACTATGCTTTTTTTCATTCTGTGTTGGAAACAAAAAACTGAATTGTGAGATGTAAACTTGGAATTGCAAGAAAAAGTCAGAATTCACAAAAATCTGTGTTTATATTCTGCAATTCTGACATTTATCTCAGAATTGCAAGAAAAAGTTGCAATTGCCTGTTTTAATTCCATGGCTAAAATGGTCTTCTATGGTGGGCGATATGGCCAAAATATTATATCATGATATGAGTCATTTTATTTCACGGTAATTTTATATATATATATATATATAACAACACAGTTATTTTTGCTTTAAATAAATAAGGTCTTTATGATATCAAATTAATTAATAATAAGAAATAGAAGTTCATATAAAGTAGCTGAATGTATAAAAACACTGCATACTCTTCACTGTGTAAATTAAATATATTTCTTATTAAAGTTAAAACGTGATTTAGTCAAAAGCAGTGAGATCTTCTCACTTTTGTTGTTTGATTAACATGAATGACAAGACAGCAGAATATTAGACTGCTGTCACTTTAAGAGCTGCCCATATCCAATATACTGTTACATAGAGTCATGGCCAAAAATATCGGCACCCTTGGTAAATATGATCAAAGAAGGCTGTGAAAATTCATCTACATTGTTAATCCTTTTGATCTTTTATTTTTTTTAAATCACAAAAATTTAACCTTTCATTGGATAATAAGAATTTAAAATGGGGGGAAATATAATTCTGAAATAAATGTTTTTTTTCTAATACACATTGGCCACAATTAACGGCACCCTTTTATTAAATACTTTTTGAAACCTCCATTTGCCAGTTTAACAGCTCTAAATGTTCTCCTATAATGCCTGATGAGGTTAGAGAACACCTGACAAGAGATCAGAGATCATTCCTTCATCCAGAATCACTCCAGATCCTTTCAGATTCACAGCTCCATGTTAGTGCTTCTTCTCTTCAGTTCACCTCACTCATTTTCTACAGGGTTCAGGTCAGAGGACTGGAATGGCCATCATTGTGCATTAGGACAATATAGACACACGACCTCTTCCAGGACAGTTTCATAACATTTTATGTTGATTGGATAATCTTAATTATTGCCCTGATGATGGACATGGAAATTTTCACTGCTCTAGCTGTTTTCTTAAAGCCACTTCACTAATTTTGCTGCACATCAGAAATATATTCTTTGGTTTTTTCTCATCGTGATGGATGATTAAGGGAATTTGGGCTTTGTTTTCCCTCCTATTTATATTTCTGTGTAACAGGAAGCCATGGCTGGATCATTTCATGTTCATAATCACCATGAGTGCTCAAAATTGTGAATATGAATGGGAATATACTTCAGAGATATTTTACTCATAAGAATTTCTATGGGTGCCAATAATTATGTCCAACGTGTATTTGAGAAAAACATTTATTTCATAATGATATTTTCCCATATTTTAAATTCTTATTATCCAATGAAAGGTTAGAATTTTGTGATTTCTTTTAAATAAAAGATCAAAAGGATTAACAATGCAGATTAATTTTCACAGTCACCTTTGATCATATTTGGCACTCTTGGTAAATATGATTAAAGGCACCTGTGAAAATTAATCTCTTAAGCTTTCACTTAAGATCTACATTACTATGTTTATTAGGATACTTGCAAATACTGGCATTTTGATTGTATTTAACCGTTCAAGGCCTATAAAGTGGCAAAAATAACTGATTAATACTCCCGCGCTCACGTGCACGCACTGACAGCGCACGCATATAGTGAAATTAGTTTCTTTCATAGCTGATTGCCTTTTAATCCCTTAAATTCACTTGTTTTTAAACCACAATGCTTAAAAAGTTTCCGTGACCAAATAGCACAGCAAAGTCAGATGGGCAATAAAGATGATCCTCAAAAATCTCTACTGGCTGACAAATTTCTACCGGTTAATAATGTCTACCATTATCTCGCCCACCACTAAGGGTTAGTTTTTCATATAAAGCATAACATTTTCATGGTCTAATATGCACAATGAATTTCTAAACGCACCCATGCCAAATACAACAAATGCATCGTTTTTCTGAAATCGTCCATCTTCATCCAGGAAGTTCTCTGGATCAAAGCAATTTGGGTTCTTCCACAGATTCGGGTCTATAAGCACAGAGGATAGCAGTGGGAAAACCATGACCCCCTAGAAAAAAAAGTTTATATAACAAATAGACAGACATAAATAACAATACATAGTTAATCAATAAAGATCAATGCTGTACATGAGAAGGATACCTTAGGAATGACATAACCATTGTATTCAGTGTCACACATCATCTTGTGCGGGACAGCGATGGGGGCGAGATCCATATTGCGTTGAATCTCGTGGATTACAGCATTTGTATACGGCAGGTTTTGTCTGTCCTCTACTGAGGGCCAACGGTCCTGTCCTACCACCTCATCAAGTTCCCTCTGAACACGCTCTGCACAGAACAAGTCAAAGTTAAAACACTCTGGATTCTGCTTGATGCTTGAAAAGAGAAGATCTCACCTTGAATGTCTGGGTGCTTCATCATCAGAAGCAAAGCGTGTCTGGCGGTGGATGAAGTGGTTTCTGTGCCAGCACTGAACATGTTCCATACTACAGAAACCAAGTTGCTAAAATGATATTCTGTGTTAGGTTTGTCTTTCTCCTGAAAAAGAGAATGAAGGCGAATATGAAAATTAATATTATGCATAATAAAACTGACGGTTGGGATGCCAATTCTAAAACTTGTAAATGAAGGAAGTTATCTGGAATGGACATCATGTCATAGTTTCACCACCAGAGGGTGTAAGTAAATGTCTTGAGGACCATAGTTATATAAGAACTGTTTTAAATGCCATTTCTTTGAATTGTTTACCTCTTTCATTTTTAACACAAAGGCCTCAATGAAGTCCTGTGGGCACGAGGAATCCAGAATATTCATCCGAGCCTGTGCCTCACGCTTGCAATACTCTCTGGCCTCTTCTAGGTCTTTAAACAGCTGATGGTGTTTACCGGGAAAAAGACTGACTAACCTAGGGAATATATTATAGATCTGAGAAGAAAATAAAGAAACATCAATGTACGTCTTCTTCTATTTTATAATACTTTTATTTAGCAAGGATGCAGTAAATCAATCAAAAGTGACAGTAAAGACATTTAGAATGTTACAAAAGATTTCTATTTTAAATAAACACCGTTCTTTTGAACTTTCTATTCACTAAAGGATCGTGAAAATGGTGTCCACACAAAAATTAAGCAGCACATCTCATCTCTTTTCAACATTAATAATAAGAAATGCAGCAAATCAGCATATTAGAATGATTTCTGAAGGATCATGTGACACTGTAAACTAAATAATGGCTGCTGAAAATCCAGCATAACCATCACAGAAATAAATTACATTTTAAAATGTTGTTTTAAATTGTAGTAATTATAAAATGACTGTATTTTTACTGTATTGTATCATATAAATCCACCCTTAAGCATACGTGACTTTAAATGGAAATGTATGAAAAATATATATATATATATATATAAAAAAATCTTTAGAGTACAATACCTGTCCAAGAGGACTACTGAGAATACTGAAGTAAGTATTTACAGTTCGAAGGAGAGACTTAAACTGCGGATCCTCAAGTTCAAACCTATGCCCGAAGACAATGCTGCAGATCACATTGCTCACAGCATTCATAAGCATTTCTGCAGGGCTGAATACAGAGCCTTTAAGGAGAAAAGAACAGCAAAGAGCTCAAGTTTCTTACATTTAAAGTGTTGTAAAAACTCACACCATGTTCTGGTCTTCACTTAGTTGAATGTATTGTACAGTATATCAGATCTACACACGGCACTTTTGCTTCGTGAACCTATTGTACAAGTTGCAAGAACTTATTCCATGTGTTTTTTTTTCTAAACAGTGAACCACTGAATATTTGATTTTAGTGTTTTACAGATGCATCCTGCATCAGATCATTTTGTAGTTTATGCCTGCAGTTTGTTTATTCTGATAATCTAAATAAAAGATCATATAAAAGTGATTTTACCTTCACATTTTTTAAACATTTCCACAAGATTCTCAGCCTCCTCCCTGACTCGTACTTCGATGCTCCTGCGGCCCATTCCAAAGTTCTTCAGAGTCATAAGAGTGAACCTGCGCATCTCCTTCCAACGGTGTCCACTGGTGGACAAAACCCCTGCAGCCATAAACAATGTCAACATCACTTTTGGTCTTCTTAGATTAAAAAAAAAATGTTCAGTTATTTTTTTTTATTGTTCAAATAAAGCATGTAAAACATCAGGCATCAAGCGACCTCACCATATCCATAAGTGGACTTCATCAACAGGGGATAGGTGGCCCTGCCGCTGAACTCTTCACCAAGACCAATCATTGTATCCTTTAGGGCTTGATATCCAGAAATGATCACCACAGGAGTGTTTGCCAACCAGATGGTGACAACAGAGCCATACTTATTACTCAGCTAAAGTAGGAAGAGTTTTATGGGTTTGATTTGGGACATTTCAATGTACTATTAAAATAATACGTACTTCAAATCATCTAAAACGATTGTGACTAATAACCATAAACAATCAATATATCATTCTTCTTTAATAAAGTCATAAATGCATATTGTTGATATGAGCATTGTTGTTTGAAGGTGTTTTTGTTTGTAGTGCAAGTTCGAATAGAACAGCACTCTTTATGTAAATGAATCATATTTAAAAGTGGTATTGCTTAAAGTTATTTAGTGTTAAAGACAGCGATTCAGTGTGTGAAAAAGTACAAATAATCTTTGATACTTCTATCAGTCCTTTGAAGGTAACTGCATCCTTAAACTTCTCTAGAGAGTTCAGAGATCCCAGACTGGTGACCCTCACCTAGTAACGGTGGGGCAGTGATATAATATAAAAACATACAAAACGCATGTTAAAAACCCCATAATAGAACAGATGCAGTCCAAATCCAGTGAGTGCTTATCTTTCAATGATACACTCTTAAACATAAACGTTCTTCGTTAACATGTTACATGGAGAATCTTTAACATCATTGGATAGTTATTAAGTTTAATTATAGTATTAAATAGACCTACTCACCTCTAAATAATATTTGTAGGCTTCCTTGATGTTAAATTGAAATAAGTTTCCCAGCAGTGGATTAGGAGCAGGTCCTGGAGGCAGCCGCTCAAAACTGCTCTGCTTTCCTCGAATCTTCCACAGCAATAACAGAGCTAAGACAGCCATGACAACAGACACTACATTAGTCTTCAATGCCAACAATATATCCATCCTTCAAATTTCACTCGACTGTTCTTTTAAACCGATTCGCAGTAAGGAACCAACAATTATGGTTGCTTTGGGTTGATGACAGTATGAGGTCTCTGCAAAACAAAAGTGGGCGTATTTAAATTGGGCGGTGTTTCTAAGTCATGCAATGAAAATAATGCCTCTTACCAGGGGCCTCAGGGGTATTGCACAAACGCAAGATAAGGTATTAAACTGGGATTTTTCAGTTATCCTGGTTGAATTTAGTCCTGGCTCCGTTGCATGAAAGCAGGCTGAATTAAGTTAAATTATGTTACTATGGGGCAGGAACATAGCTGGGGTTTACGGGGCCCCGGTGCAGGTTGTACCAGTGGGCCCTGTTTGAAATTGTTTAATTTGTATGTTCATTCTATTTATTTATTTGTGCTATTTACACAATGTTTAAGTTTTTGAGGTTTGTAAGTGTCCAGGCACAGAAAACGAATAATTAAATGTAAAATAGCACTGGATAGTCTTCACTGTAAAAATTAAATATACAGACAAACCAAAATTTATTCAGACACCTTCAACATTTCTCACATTATCACAGTTTATTTGCCATAGTTTAGTAAATGGTAATAAAATATGACAAGAACTCAGAGTTAAACTGTGTCAGAACAAATTAATCTGGGTAATTTTAACTTTGATAGAAAGGTATGTTATGGATTAAAATCAACCAAAAATTCAGATCTGTTAGTATGACAATATTTACACAACTATCAATACTTTGTTGAACAATTACCAAGCAACGCTTAATTTTGTTCAGTCTGTAAAAAAGGTTGCATTAGCAATTAAAGAAAAAACATGTAAGCAAAACATGGTCAGGTCAAAGTGTCTGAATCATTTTATCAATTTTATTGGGAATAATATGTCACAGTTAACTTTATTTTGCCATACTCACGTCACTTACATAAATGAACTAGTGTCCTGCACCCACTAGTAGAAAAAGATCAACATTATATTTGGTGTCTGAATAATTTTTGGTTTAAATGTGGATTAATTCTTGTTAAACTACAAAGTGATTCAGTCAAGAGCAGTGTTGATGCGCTTTGAGACGCGTCTCTCTTTGCGCGCCCTGTGCGCACAAAACACCGCGCGCGGGTGCTGAATTGGGCTCTTTCACATATGTTTTATGTTTGTTTGTTTAAACTGCGATTGTATTTGTTCGTTCAGGTGCAGGAGGAGGCGAACGCGAAGGATTGCTCGGTTAGGTCTGAAAAGCACGTGCAAATGATAAGCTGTCGTGACGACGCGCTGCAGTGGCCCGTCAACTGTCCTGAGCGTCTTTTTAAGCTGGCCTCAGCCAGTCGGTTGAAATTGCCATTGACATCAGACTACATTTTAACTGATAGGAGGAACACACATATAGCCTAACTCATTTGAGCCAGCTTACATTTGATTTACAGTTACTGCTATCTTAAAAATACCCTTATATGTATAGGATTAAAATGATACGTGTCACATTTAATGTCTAACAACAATATTCTAGCAGAATGTATATTTTATTCAGATTTACTGCGCTATAACTATTGCGCTGTGTCTGTGTAGCGTCACGTCACATTATCCTGATTCACTGAACCTGGATCAAATTAGTCAGATTGCGTGAACTTAAATTGCCGTTTATGAAACTGCTTTATAGTCCCGATTGATTTGTAACGGTTATTTCAAGTCAGGTTTTGGACTTTAATCCCGATTTTCTTAGCGTATTTTATGAAACAGCCCTCTGCTCTTCATGCGTCGCTAACAGTTAGCTGTTCAGGCCGCAGGAGAAAAAAAATCACTTTTTACTCCTATTTCTTTTACTTTTTACTACACTCTAAAAAGTTCCATTCCACAAAAGGTTATTCTAATAACTGTGCATGGGAAGGTTCTTTTGAGGAACAAAAAATGGTTCTTCGATGGCATTGCCATGAAAAAAAACTCTCTTTGTAACCTTTATTTTTAAGAGTATATACAAAATATACATGAAAATGTAAACTTCTTGGAGTCCAATACCTGTCCAATAGGGCTATTGAGGACAGTGAAGACAGAATTTACTGTCTGGAGGAAAAACTTAAACTGTGGATTCTCAAATTCCAACCTTTGCCCAAAGACAATGCTGCAGATCACATTGCCACGGCATTAGACAGCATGTCTGCAGGGCTGAAATCGGAGCCTTTGAATAGAAAATAACATAAGATCAAGGTACTAAGATCAAGAGTTTAGAGTTTATGTCAACTGATAACCAGAATATAAAAGAGGACATGCAAAGAATATTAAATTATTTTACCTTTACATTTTTTTAAACATGTCCACGAGTTTCTCAGCCTCCTCCCTGACTCGTACTTCGATGCTCCTGCGGCCCATTCCGGAGTTCTTCAGCGTCATAAGAGTGAACCTGCGCATCTCCTTCCAACGGTGTCCACTGGTGGACAGAACCCCTGAGATAATGTTAACAACACATCTGGTCTTATGTTAAACAAAAATGTTTTTTCCAACTCCCTGCTCTCTCCAACTCCCAAAAATACAAATTCAAGTGTAATGATTTAACAGTGGTCATGAGAACCCACCATATACGTGATCTTCATCAGCAGGGGATAGATGGCCATGCCACTGAATTCTTCACCAAGACCAATCATTGTATCCTTTAGGGCTTGATATCCAGAAATGATCACCACAGGAGTGTTTGCCAACCAGATGGTGAATACAGAGCCATATTTCTTTCTCAGCTTAGGCAAGAACAGCAAGAACTGATGATGAATAACCATGAATAATATTTATGCAAATGTATACATATTTACATAAGTGGTACAGATATAGTATGAGTTATAATGTGCTTTAGTCAGCAATTCGGGGGGGGGGGGTGATTAAATGATTAAATTCATCTTTGAACGACAGTAATAAAAGGAGCCTTTGTATAATATTCATCCCTATATGATTGCATCTTAAAAATGATAATATAATATTAATTTATTTATATTAACATTAAAAGACATTAATTGTTTTTTCCAACCTAATGAGTTAAAATGCATATCCCAACCATCAGAGATATGTAATACTTATGGTATGGTTCCTTGATATCAATTTGAAGTAAATTTCCAAGCAGTGAATATGGAGTTGTTTCTGAAGGCATCTGCTCAATACTGCTCTGCTTTCTTCGACTCTTCCACAGCAATAACAGCACCAAGCCAGCTGAGAAAATGTATAATGCATTTGTCAGTGTCAATGTTATATCCATCTTATATCCAAAATTCACCAAACTGACGATGTAGCAATAACAGTGATGAGGTGAAGACAGTGTGTGCTCTGGGGCAATGACATCCTGTCAACTACTGTGTTAATATTTACAAAAACACTAGCCTATACATGAACGCTATAAAGTCTGTTGATGTTGCAGGAACGTTCTGTTTTAGCCAAGCCCACAAAGAAAATAACACAGTGTTCCTCTGAGCTACAGGCATTAGTCTGAAAGCAGCTTTGGTATTATTAAATTAGCATGGTGTGCATTTTTAAAGAGTGTTATTATTAGACTAGCCATGGGCACAGCCACTTTTAATATCACGTAAATTCACGCTTTAACAGCACTTTTACGGGCAAGTGTGTTAGCATAGAGGTTTTCAAGAGCCGGTGTGAATAAATATAGATTTAAATTCAAAGAGACAGGATAGTCTGTGCATGACCTGATGTTTTATTCGGACCCAGAATAAGGCGAAATGAACATCACGAAGCGCTAAACACTCGTTACATGCAGTGTATGTTTCATTCATCAGGAAACCGGAGGGCGCTCTCCAGCAGAAAGTTGTTCCAGGAAATTCCTAATATGGACAAAAGCGTCTTGCTATCGCTGTATGAAAACAGTTGTTTTCACAGAAAAACAGAAACGTTTGGAGACATGAAGACATTAAACATACGATTGCAACTATATATGGTTTAATTGTGCTTTTCAAGTCATCTCGGTAATAAATAAAATATGTGAACAATGCAGTGCTAATTCACATAGCAGTCATTACAGTATATAAACTATTCTGACTTATTATGTGATAAAAAAGTGTTTGTAGTCTAAAGAAATCATTATTATCGGTTATTGTCTAGATTATCTGATTTCTAAGCCAATTTAAAGCTAGAAATAAGAGAACAATTCAAGTTGCCTATAGGCCTACACTACAAATCAAAAGTTTTAAACAGTAAGATTGTTAATGTTTTTTAAAGTCTCTTCTGTTCACCGTAGGTAGGTTATATATATTACAGAAATGTTATATTGTAATGTTTATATTACATTTTTGTTCCCGTCACATCTGAAATGACGGCTACGCCCCTGAGTATATAGCAATAGGTTCTATACATCAGTAATATGACAGTTCAGTGCATTTGATATACTTTGGACCTTTGCACTTCTGAAAAAAAACTTGGCTTCGCATCAAATGTTGATATGCTACTCAATTTTTTTTTACCTTGTACAAAACCATTGGGCTAAATTGGCTTATACACGTTGGAGAAACTGCTAACTTAGAGCGTTTTTCCGTTACAGTTTCTCGACAAAACAGGACTCATTACTTTATTGTAGATTTACGTATCACACATATATAATACAAAAATTTTAGCGGGTTGTTTAAAAAATTAAGATAACTGAAGGTTTGCTATGCTTAGAGAGACGCCAAACTGATTTCGCCCCTAAATTTACTGACAGAAATCCCCTTCAAATGTCGACCCAACCATTAAAGTCATCGTATAAATGATCCATATATTGCATTCGTATTTGAAATGCTCAGGTGTGTTTTAACAACTGTAAGGGGGAATCGTTTAAGCCTCAACTAGCAGGTTCTAGAATGAGCATCAAGTTCGGTTGAGGAGACGCGGAGAGGAGAGTGGTCCAGCCGTGACTCACACGCGTGACGCAGGCAGAGAGAAGGACAAGGCGCAGCGCAGCATCCTCTCCATCCTCCATAGCACAACAACGACTCACAAAAGAGTGGAAGAGAAATCGAGATTTTGAGGCTTGTTATCAGGTAAGACGGATATAATTTCGCTGTATCAAGTATCTGATTTTTTTGCGAAATATAGTTGGCCATGTTGTTTTTCCGCGCGAGAGAAACATCCTGCTTGTTTTTCATGTGCTGCGTGACGGAGCGTCCATGTTTTCTTGTTGACACAGGGCAAGACTGTCATGCTTCTAAAGGGAAAACGAGAACACATTGCGTCTGTTTTTATATAACTAGACGCCAGATACAGATTTTAGATGATTGTGATTTATTTATAAACGATTTAATCGACAATACTGAGAGATATAATACTGTGTCGATTTCATTTGTGCACGATGCATTTCTGAGTACGCCCCTTTTTTGGTAGAAAGCACAGGACAGGAGTGAAATACAAATTCAATATTCAGCAGTCAAGCATCCTTTAAATTATATTAATATTTTAAATAATATCACAACAGTCTTATGTAATAGTCTTATGCTGTTATTTATTCAATTTTTCTATAAAATGAACGATTCAACTTTACACAGATATTACCGTTTATATATACTTGACTGTTATGAAATATTATTATGTGCTTGTATTGTCTTCTTGGTCTATTTTCCATTATTCACGTAGATAAAACTTTGAATCTTAGCCTTGCAGCCATTATGGAAATGTTCATTTCCAAGCATTTTCAAAAATGATTTGAATTCTGATTGAAGTGCCAGTTATCATTACAAGACACTAAATCTATTACCATGTGGTCTATTTGTTTAATTGACATCTTTATAGTGAATAAACACCATCCCGTCTCCCACAGTCTGATGCAATACAAGGACATTGAAAGCACTGCCACAAACAGCTAATGTATGAGCTTATTCCAGAAGCAATTAAAAACCTTTGGAGGAATAAATTATATATTATTAAAATATTGATACTGAAGCTCATATTCCCTTTGATCTTTGCTTTGATTAAATAGTATTCAGAACAGATCAGAATATCTAGGCTATATGCATGCATATACGTGCAATATGGCATCACAATAAAAGCTCAATACAATCTGATAAATTAATCATAGAAGATATGTTTTTACAGAACAAAATATAAACTCAGTGGAGGGGTAAAATCTATCAAATAAGGTCATGATTAATGGGCTTTTGAAGGTACCCCATTAATGAGTATTTTGATTTTAACAAATGTCTGTTGTTGTTAAGTTTATTCCAATGGATCAATGATTTTTATCTAAATAATATGAACTTGAAATGCAGTGTAGTTTAAATATGTGACCCTGGACCACAAAACCAGTCATAACAGTCAATTTTTTCGAAATTTAGATTTATTCATCATCTGAAAGCTGTATAAATCAGCTTTCCATTGATGTATGGTTTGGACCATACATGGAATATATGCAATATTTGGCTGAGATACAACTGATTGAAAATCTGGCATCTGAGGGTGCAAAAAATTGAAATATTGAGAAAATCACCTTTAAACTTGTCCAACTGAAGTCCTTAGCAACGCATATTACTAATCAGAAATTAAGTTTTGATATATTTACAGTAGGAAATTTACAAAAAACTGCACGGAACATGGTATTTACTTAAAATCCTAATGATTTTTGGTATAAAAGAAAAATCGATAATTTTGACCCATACAATGTGTTTTTGGCTATTGCTACAAATATACCCCAGCGACTTAAGACTGGTTTTGTGGTCCAGGGTCACATATTGTCTTTAGTCACATAGATTGCAGGCATATGGATATTAAAAACCATAAAACATATATCAGTTGCATGAAAAATACTACATGCTATGCTCTGCTTTCCAAATATTTGGGGTAACTTCCAAAAACATATTATAAAACTATGTGCTGTAGGACATATACTTTAGTGTTGGATTAAGTCTGGCATTCTTCGATGAATTCCCTGAATGTTATTTTGATGGCTGGCTGAGCAGAATACATTTACAGGCATCTCAGACATCAAAGTAAATTGCAATGACTTCTATTCAGCATGGATCTCCGGTAAGATGGCGCAGTGGCTTGTGAGGTCCGGTCTCTCCTCTGTTCCAACAGACAGTGCTGGAAGCAGTGAGTCACTCATCCTCTCCGTCAGACTCCGTACTAAACTTAGAGCCTCGCTGGGAGGGATAACTGTGACGTAGAGGTTCATGTTCATGCGTCTCATATCACGTATACTCACTGTTGGTTTTGAGCAGTGATCAAACAAAAAGAATACTGAGAGTGTCAATGAAGGCTCAGATCTTTTAGGGTGTGTTTACAGAGGGGGCTGGTTTGGTTTGATTAAAACAAACTCTGGTGCAATTGCTCTGTTAGTGCAGTTCATTTGAATAAGGATGAACACTGCCATCTGAACCTTGGCTTGATGCACACAAAACTTGGACCTACTTTCAAATCTCTGGTGCAATTTTTAAGGTCTGGTCATGATGAGTGATCAGCTGGTAAATCTAAATAACCCCAAAACTGGATGCAATGTCATATCACAAGATGCGAACTGGATGTATGTTCACATTGTAGTTCACTACAGGCATCATGGCATTGTTTTGAATGCTTTAAGCATTTTTTTTAAGGTCTTCATGAGTTGATCAGCTGGTAAAAAATACCACCATATGTACACACATGAATTGAGTGTGTTCAGCCTTGTACACAGCATTGATTGGAGGTTCAGTAAGTTCACAAATAAATCATCATAAAAGCTGTCCAGTCCTTGGTTTCATATTGTGAAAAGTGATTTTTTTTTATATGAGTCTTATTGGACAGAAAAAAGCTTTTTATGAACACTGTCATGAAGTATGAAATTAATGAAATTGCACTCTGTATTGATTTTTTTATGTACAGGCCCAATCACATAAGCAGAATGACTAAAGAGGAAACGTCTGATGTGGAAGAGGCCCAGCCGGCCTCTGAGTTCATCAGCCCTGCTCATGAACCCCGCAAGAAACCCATAGTGCATCCATCTGCACAGGCTCCACTGCCCAAGGACTATGGTGGGTTCCTCATCCTAGCAGTCAGGATCTACCCAAATATATTACAGAGAACAAGAAGAAATCCTGAGCTACAAGTTACTAAAATTCCACAGCTTAGTGTAGTGGTAATCTTATTAGCTGTAGTAATAAATCCCTGTATTTACATCCTGCATTTTATTTGCTTCTATTATAGCGTTTACCTTCTTTGATCCAAATGATCCGGCCTGCATGGAGATTCTGACAGACCCTCGGACCACAATCCCAGAACTGTTCGCCATTATCCGCCAATGGGTTCCACAAGTTCAACACAAGATAGACATCATAGGCAATGAGGTACTAAAGCTTTAAGTATTTATTTGGAGTTGTCAGAATATAGACAGGAAACGTTCTGAATATGTGGTTAACTAACAAAACTTATTTATTTTACTTAAAGTACCCTTCATATTCAGCAACACAACTACCACGTTCAAGGCCTAGAAAGGTAGTAAGGACATTGTTAAAATAGTCCATGGCATTAGCGGTTCAACCATAATTTGATGAAGCTACGAGAATACTTGTTTGTGTGTAAAGGGTGAATTGTCCCTTTAATGAATGAAGATGGTGAACCATGAATAAATGGCATTTGTAGAGACATATTGAGTTTCTATTCAGCTGCGGGTATTTTTGTGTAATTTGATCTATTGACAAACTGATGATAGGGTCTGGTTTCTAATCCATGGGTTGTGTTTAAACTTGTTGAAGACTTTTGTCCTCTTCACTCTTTGTGAGTTTTTTTTGTTGTTGTTTTTTCAAATGTTTCTCAGCTTTCTTTTTTTAAACTTTTTACACGCTGTTGTACATTGTTTAAATGCTTAAATTGAGATTGTATATTGCCGAATACAGAACTACTGCACAGTCACATTTGCCTTAAGCTGTATATTAACTTTTATATTAACTTTTGCAGTACACAGGAAAATAAATGTCAGCCGATTGAAGTGATTTTAGACATCTTGTACTGAGAAAGGGTCACAATGTTCACTTACACACTTTTTATTCAAATTGACTAACATTAATTGAAGTCTTTGTAAGCACTTGTAAGCATTCATGTTCATATGCACTATTGACTGTGGTCTGTAAAGATGTATGGGTAATGGATAAGGAGGTGTCTTGCTGTAGATAGGTGTCCCTAGAGGAACTGGAGCTGCAGGGATTGATTGCAGTGGTAATAAGCCTCCTACATTTGACTGATCTCTACACTGAGTCCTGCCCTAAATCAGCTCCACCTGTCAGGTCTCGGTGAAGAAGAACTCTCACTGCTCACCAGTATTTGGCATTGTGGGTCTGACTTGGGATGTGTAATCAAAGTGAAGGGTTTCATAAGTTCAGAAGGTTAAACATTTTCACAACCTTCATAACAAGACTAGCTTAAATCAGCCTTGTACCTGTTTTATGCTGGTTTCACTGGCGTTAGAGAAAAACCAGCAGACCAAATTGTTAAGTTATATTTTTCTGCAGGAAAATCACAGGATTAAAATTATGAAGCATTTTTCATATTTTTTACTTACACATCTTTTTAATGTCTTTTGGTATGTACATAGCCATGTGTTCATTTTCAATAATACTGCACTCAATTCAATGGGATTCTTGCATATCAGCTCCAAGTTTTCCACAAAATGACTGCTATATGTTAAGAAAATTTGACGTTTAGGATGACTCAGCAACAAGGCTTCTTTCTATCACATATCATCAATATTAATTTACTTAATTGTTCATCATTAGAGTGCATTTCACTAATATGGCTCTCATCCAGCTTTGAAAGTGGCCATTTGCTTTTTAAAAGCTTCATCTACTCAAGACCGTAATTGCCTGCAAGTCTGCATAAGTTATTAATTGGTTTCCAGTTGCATAGAAGTTCATCATGTTGATTAATTCTGTCACTTTCAGATATTAAAGCGAGGTTGCCATGTCAATGACCGTGACGGCCTGACGGATATGACACTAATCCACTACTGCTGCAAAGCAGGAGCTCACGGAGTGGGTGAGTGACACTGGAGTTGACGGTTAGAGGTCTTTGTCATGACTTGCCTTGCAATCCACAATCCAAATCTGACATTTCTCTTTAATTGAGGTCATTAAAGTTTAACGGCTTATAATTCTAAATCCTTTAATAGCTCTAACTTTGCTGTGCATTTCACACTTGCCGACATAATAAAAGCAAATCTAGCCTGCAGCACATAACCGTTGCTATAGTTAACAATGTGTTTTCCTTTCAGGTGATCCTGAGGCAGCGCTCCGGCTGTCCAATCAGCTGATAGCTCTGGGAGCTGATGTGAGTCTGCGCAGTCGTTGGACCAACATGAACGCCCTCCATTATGCGGCTTACTTCGATGTGCCAGAACTGATTCGTGTTCTGCTCAAATCCTCCAAGCCTAAAGGTGAATTTCAAAAGCAAGCAGTGTTTGTATTCATGAAGGCATCTGAACTTTTCTGTAAGCCAGATGCTTTTTGAAACAATCTAGCCATATTCTCACACACAAGCTGAGGTAGAAAATGCAAAGTAGTTTAGTCATTTATAAAATGTCAAGTATCATGCACAAGCAAATTATGACTATTTGGCATCGCATTACATTTTACATTAATAAAGTAGGGTGTCCTTCAACATATCTGTTGCTCTTCTCTCCACACAGTGCTCAACTCCACCTGCAGTGACTTTTATCACGGCACAGCCATGCACATCGCCGCCTCCAACCTCTGTCTCGGTGCGGTCAAGTGTCTGCTGGAGCATGGAGCCAATCCTAGTGTCAGAGTGAGCATGATGATTTATGCTTGAGTTAATCAGCCTAATTGGATTTGCTATAAATCCACTCCGTTCATTTTAAATTAATGTTCTTCATTAATTTCTTCATTGGTCTGTTTTCCGAATACTCTTATTAGTGGCCAGATCATTTTAAATGGACACACTGTATATATAAAATAAGGTTCACAAATATATTCTTCCATTCAAAAATTTGGGGTTGGTAAGATTTTGGTAAGATGTTTTTGAAATAAGTTGTTTGGATAACTATGGCTGCATTTATTTGATACAAATACAGTATAATAATGTTGTGAAATATATCAATTTAAATATCTATTTTCTATTTGAATATATTTTGAAATATAATGTATTCTTTTGATGGCAAAGCTGAATTTTCAGTAGTCATTACTCCAGTCTACAATGTCACATGATCAGAAATCATTCTGATATACTGAATTGGGGCTTAAGAAACATTTCTTAATATCATCGATTTATGATTTTATGATGAATAGAAAGTTCAAAAGAACAGCATTTATTTGAAATAAGAAAAAAACTTTTGTAACATTATAAATGTCTTTACTGTCACTTTTGATCAAATTTATACATCCTTGTTTAATTTACATATAATTTATTTCAAATTTTTTGACTCCACTTATTGATAACTTATTAACACCACTGTTGAACAGTATAGTATATTTACAAAAAAATATATTTAACTTTTGTTATCGACCCAGTTGGCAATGTAATCTCAAAATTATACATAGTGTCCTCTGGTTACTAACACATATAAACTCTCTGCATGTTACAGAATGATAAGGGTCAAGACCCTGCTGAGGTTGTTCCTGACCCTATGGACATGAGTCTGGACAAAGCTGAGGCAGCAATGGTGGCTAAAGAGCTGAAACAGTTGCTGCTGGACGCAGTACCTCTCAGCTGTAACCTGCCCCGCGCCACCCTGCCCAACTATGACAACATCCCTGGCAACCTCATGCTCTCCTCACTGGGCCTCAAACTTGGGGACCGTGTGGGGCTGGACGACACAAAGGTGAGATTAGCAGAGTCTGTGTGTTTAAAGACATTGGGGAATGGATGCAAGTGTCTGAAGCACTTAGGATAAGCTAGGATATATAAATAAACATAATGCCTCTTCTCTGCAGACTGGCACCCTCCGTTTCTGCGGCACCACTGAGTTTGCTAGTGGGCAGTGGGTTGGTATTGAGCTGGATGAACCGGAGGGCAAGAACGACGGGAGTGTGGGTGGGATCCGCTATTTTATCTGCCGCCCAAAGCAAGGTGTGTTCCCTTCATTTCTGTATTATAAAAGTCATTTTCTATTGTAATGACAACAGATGTGATCACAGTATTTGGATGAAATAATCTGATTTCTAGAGTTTAATATTTGGTGTACACATCTATTCTTCAGGCATCTTCACCCCTGTGTCAAAAATCAGCAAAGCTCTTGAGCAGACCCCCTCTTCAGTCACATCCACCCCAAAAACCCCTCGCATGGATTTTTCTCGTGTAACCGGCAAGATTAAAAAAGAGAAAAAAGAGAAAGATCGTGAAAAGAGTGAGTGATAACTTCTATATACTGTATCTAACAACATCTATTTTATGTGTGTGATTTTAATTCTGTGTTGTTCAGTGTTCATCTTCTATTAAATTGTCATCAAATCAGTGTTTAGACCCAAGTTAATGTGTGACCACTTAAAAATAAGTCTGTTTTGTTTACCAAGGCTGCATTTATTTGGTTAAAAGTAAAATAACAGGGGTGCTGCTATGGAATCTCCCCAACCTTTACAGTGCCCCTGAATATTACCAGTAATATTATTATAATTCAAAAGAACTGTTCAATATTTGAATTTATTATAAAATGTAATTTATTTTTGGGAGGACAAAGCTGATTTTTTTAGTAGCCATTAATAGTCTTCAGTGACACATGATTCCTCAGAAATTATTCTAACATTCTGAATTTTATATTAAAATAGATTTGAATGTAAATTAGTTTTGTACTGCATTTTTGATAGAATATAAGCAGCCTTGGTGTGCACAAAAGACTAGTGTATATCTGAAGTTTGTCATCTGAGTTCCATATTTGATTTGCATTTGCACCAGCTCCAAGAAAGAAGTCTTTGCCCGGGGTCAGTTTGGATCCTGATGGAGTCAAGGTTGAGGTTGGGGATCGGGTGTTGGTGGCAGGCCAAAAGCAAGGGATTGTCCGCTTTTTTGGCAAAACAGACTTTGCTCCTGGTATGTCTATGCGAAAGTCTGAGATAATGTTATAATGAGAATATGCCTGACATGATGATTAATTGCAATTCCCTTGTAATTAATATTAAATCACAAATAAGTACAATAATGTGCAGTAAGTATTTATAATTTTGTGTGTGTGGTTTCTTGTGATCAGGATATTGGTTTGGTGTGGAGTTGGAGCAGTCCACTGGAAAGCATGATGGCAGTGTATTTGGAGTGCGTTACTTCCACTGTCTGCCCAAATATGGGGTTTTTGCACCACCATCCCGTGTTCAGAGGTAAAATCTTCCACATGTACCAGAAATGAAATATTTTACAGATACACAACTTGGGTTACAGTAAATAGGGATATGTTTTGCTTTGGTTATACAACCCGAATTCCGGAAATGTTGGGACGTTTTTAAAATTTGAATAAAATGAAAACTAAAAGACTTTCAAATTACATGAGCCAATATTTAATTCACAATAGTACATAGATAATATAACAAATGTTTAAACTGGACATTTTACAATTTATGCACAAAATGAGCTCAATTCAAATGTGATGACTGCTACAGGTCTCAAAATAGTTGGGACGGGGGCATGTTTACCATGATGTAGCATCTCCTCTTCTTTTCTAAACAATTTGAAGACGTCAAGGCATCAAATTTGAAATGAGCTCATTTAGTGGATAAAACTGTAACATTTCTCCGTTTAAACATTTGTTATGTTATCTATGTTCTATTGTGAATAAAATATTGGCTCATGTGATTTGAAAGTCTTTTAGTTTTCATTTCATTCAAATTTTAAAAACCTCTCAGCATTTCCAGAATTCGGGTTGTATAATATGAGCACACCATGCCTTTCGTTTATCTTTTATTACTGAACAGCAAACACATTTGCAGTAGTGTTTCACTGTTTATGAAGGGATAACGAAAAAGTAGAACGTTAGGAGTTGAGGCTTAATTAAATGTGCTAAAATACCATCTACGCTATGAAGTCTTTTTAAAACCATCTATTGTAAGGTAAAAAACAGAGACATTTAGTAAAATGTATATTTATTTCATTTTGTTGTTCAGATGAATTCTCCAAAAAACATCAACAGTATAATATGATATTTTAATCTTGCAGAATTGCAGGGCCTAAAGATCCTCAGGGTGATGGGACACCAGTGAAGAAAGTCCACCAGGTGACGAGTAAGTACAATGATAAGAGCATGTTCTTCTTAAAATGTTTCTTGTTTTAAAGCAACACTGATTCAAAATCAGAGTGTGTGCATGTGTATGAATAAACAACATTAGCTCACAGTTAGCGCTCATCTTGTGTGTATCTTGTTGGTTGGGAATACAGTGACACCCTCTGTCCATAATGTGTAATAGCATTAACAATAAAAACTTTCCCTGTTTAAAGTTTAACATTCATCTGGATGATTTTTTGCATGAAGCAAAGAACAGAAATATATCAAATTTGTTATTATACAATAT
Source organism: Ptychobarbus kaznakovi (assembly GCA_027422405.1). Classification (NCBI taxonomy): domain Eukaryota; kingdom Metazoa; phylum Chordata; class Actinopteri; order Cypriniformes; family Cyprinidae; genus Ptychobarbus; species Ptychobarbus kaznakovi. The sequence goes on from CM049813.1 coordinate 15,835,969, forward strand.
TTATAATATAATATGAATGAACAACACAGTCCCACATGGCAGCCTCAGATGCATGGTTATAATATTTGTCTGTGTTCATCCTCCTCCACAGTGTCCCAGCCGAAGCGTAATTTTAATGCGATGCGTTCTCCAAAAGACATAACATCTGAAAGTTCCATATCCAGGTATGCTTGTGTCCCATAAATAACACATATGTTTGGCTGCAGCTGTGAATCTATAATGTATCCTGTGATGCAAGATTAAACAGCATTTTACATCCGTTTCTGTTATAGCAGGTTGCTGTTCTGCTGCTGGTTTCCCTGGATGCTCCGCGCGGAAATGCAGTCCTAAATCCACTGGTTACATCTTTAATTCTATCTCCCCCTCTTTTTCTGTTCCTCCTCAAGATAAGATCTCACCCACTCTGTGTACTTCCATTATTCATATGTGCTTCTCTCTGTGAACTACCCAGACTGCTGTCCTGCCCCTTTGACGGCAACTCAATAGCAAAAAAATAGTGCCTTGTCAAGTAACTAACGTCCTGCATTCCGATGATTGAATTATAGACAAACAATCTTTTATGAAATCAAAATAAGGGAAAATCATTCCTACTAAAAGCCATTCATATCTCTCTATCTGCTTGTTTTTTTTTTTTTAGATTATTGGTATTCAAGCTTGATAATACAGTCATAATCCACAAATAACTAGGCTTGTATGTCTATTTTTATTTGTAACGGTGCTTTTTTTTGTAAACATGCTGCTGTATTATGTACCTTTGATGTCTTACTTTACAGTATTTTATAGTATACAGACTTTGTTTCCTAAGTTTCAAATGCCTTTAAGTGAACTAGTAGGTGACTTATTATTAGTAAACATAAAATGTTTCATTGTAACTGTTGTCTGAAAATATTAATGCTGCCATTGTGAAAAAGATGTTTTTTACCATTGGAGCCCAATGTTTTTTTTTCATCTACAATAAAACTGTAAGCATATAGCTTAAAATCTATTAATATGTTGCATGAAATAAGCAGGCATGGGCACGTTTTTAGGTCATAAACTGCTCTGAAATGAGGTGAGAGGCCTGCTTTAGATATTAATAAGATAAAAAATCACATTTAATTTAATTGAAATCAATCAAAGCGCAGGCTCCATGATATAGCGAAAGCTAAATACTCTCTTACTTCAGAATAATGTACTGTTAATGAACCACATCAGTAATGCAATTCTTGAGAAGAGGCATGTTCATTCTTGACCTTTCATAAAAACGAGGTGACAATAAGCATTCGTTTATTTTATAAACCCAAATAACCATACAAATCACAATCATGTATCTCTCACCAAAAACTAAATTAATAAAACAAACTATAGTTCATCTAGTATAGTTTAAAGTGAAGTATATTTTAACATAAATCCTCATCTGTCGTCTATTTTAATGTAGAAAAGATGTTAGGCCAGACTACCTATTCCTTCTCTCTCAGTTTTCACTCGGACCAGTTTTGTAAATGCTGTTCTTTAAAATCCTGATTGTGAAAACAGTATGTGCTTATGATATCGTAATCAAGTGTGTGGGTAATAACAGCAATATTTACTCTGTGTCAACATGCTATATGAATATGAATAGAAACTCTACTTTATTACCACCTATGGAAGCACAGCATGAGTAAAAGTGTCTGTCATTAATAGATGACCTGGGATCAATTAACAATAGATGAAATCACTACAGTGATCCCAGAGCGGACAGTTTTAATGAGAGAATAAAAAACAACAGCTTGGCTTGTGCACTCTCCTTTCTTGTGAACACTTGGTCAACTGCACTGATTTACAAAAAAGAGCTACTTGCAAAACTGAAAATGTACTGCTTGAGCAGATCTGAACAGCTTTTGATTTCTTCAGCCGCCATGTCATCATTTAAGAACAACTGTATCTGTTTGGTAGGTTTAGCAGTGACAAGTAGAATAGTGCATCTTCTGATGAATGCAAAGGTCAGCTCACAACAAACCTGAAATTGTGCATTATCATTTTGTGACTTAGAGAGTAAGGTATATTGCTTTATGGTGACTGAAAGTTGTAGAAAGCTGTTATTTACCTTAATTTTCAGGACAAGTCACATTCCGTTTTTTGATGCCAAAAGGAGAGTAAAAGTATGACTGTAACTTGACTATTTCATATGTAAGTATCTCGCACTGACTGGCTCACCCTCTATGCTTTCAGAGAGTTTCAATGTGACATGGCATCTAGCATTGTCAGCAAAGCTTTCTCTCATTTTCTATCCTGTTGTGTAATTGGTTAATTTGTAAACATTTATTCGTCTGAGAAAATATATATTTTAATAATTTCACACGGTACTTTTTTAACGTCCTGTGCTTTGGGTTTTCTGTAATAATGTGGATATTATCATGAATTCGGTTTTGGATTTGATGGACAACATAACTGTAATGCATGCTGTGTATACATTTGCAGGTTTCTTTTTCCTACAGTATATCAGCATGAAAAAGATTATTAATTATTTCAAGTGAAACTCTATCCTGACAATGGATATCTGACTAATAAACATTAGTGTTTTATACTTAGTTTGGCTGTGTTGTTTTGATTGATTATACAATTCATCATCTATATCTATTAAGAGTAAATGTAGGCTACATGTGTTTCGGTAAGCATGTGAAATTTCCGAAGCCCGTCTCTGCCACTGAATAATTAAAAAAAAGTAATTGCTGAGATTTTTTTTCTCAGAACTGCCCGATACAAACTTGCAATTCTGACTTTTTCCCCTCAGAAATGTGAGACAAACTCGCAATTGCGAGAAAAAGATCTGAACTGGGAGAGAAAAGTCGTAACTACCTTCAAAGACGACAAATGAGATAGATAAGGCGCTAGATTTCATAGCATATTTTGTTAAAACATTTTGCCTCGAAAAGTGTGAGAACTTCAAATCACGTCCTCCAATTACAACAGCACCATAATTAAAATATGAACAAGTAGGCCTGAACGAAACTCAAGTTTATTTCGCTGAGAAAAGAGTAAAATGTAGGCCCTACGTATTTTTTTACACTGTAAACAAAAGTGTACTTTTAAAAACAATGATTAAAAACCATTGAGTCTGTGTTGATAGCATTTAATTCAGTTATAAATTAATCTGATTCCGGATGATCCTCTCGAGCGCTCCTCGTGCTTTTGTCGGGGCAGGTTGTCTGTCTCTTTCTACGTGCACGTCGATTCTTGAACCAAACCTAAAAAAATAATAATAATATATATATATATATATATTTTAGTCATTTCATTTTCAGATTTGTTTTCATTTTCAAACGTTAGAAATGGCGTCAAAAAACGTTAAAACGATTTTAGTTTATGTTCTGATATAAACGTTAGCACAAAGTATGAAATGTTATTAGGCTACAGATAAAGAGCTCTTACCCGCACGGTCTCCTCGCTGAGGCCGGTGTTATTGGCTAACTCCGCCCGGGTTTCGGCGCTCGGATAGTCGGTGACTGCGAAGAGCCGCTCGAGCGTCTCCGTCTGGTTCTCGGTGAAAACGGTTCGGATTCGACTGCACTGTCTCTGAGCTACGGTTTGGTGGCAGTGATTTTCAGCTGTATCACAATCTGAAGGTAGTTATATATATAAGCACAAAATATAAGCACAAAAATTAATTACATATCTTTACAAACAAACATAACAAAATGAAAAAGAAAAAAAAAGAAAGAAAGAAAAAATGCATACCTGATACAGCAAAAGGCCACGGTTGAGCTGCATAGTAATGTGCATTATAAGGCAGTTGATAATAGGAGACTGGAACACAGCAGCTGTACATTCCTGCATTCCATGATGGAGATGGAAAGTTCATCATCAGTGCTGCATGATCACCATGACCTCTAGATCCATCCTGGTAGAGCAGGTCCAGTTTGGCCAAGTGCCCTGTGAAATCCTGAGAAGATGTGGGATGATCAGATCCAGGTGATTCTGCTGTTTGTTTGCTGGCTTCTCCCAATATGTAATCAATAGAGAAGTTTGAACATTTCTGAGTTGCCATGTTCAAGTAGAGGCCTACAGAAGCTGCTGTGACTGTGTCTTCTCTTGCTCTCTCAATTATGACATGGAGCTGGAGAGTTGTATTTGTAGGCTACCCCTGTATTGTTTGAACTGAGGTATTAATGTATTTAATATTGGTCAATTAACACTTCTTTGTAAAGCTGGAAGTCAAAGGAAATTAACGTTTGAAGATGCACCTTGAAGATCCTTAAATCTTCTTTTAATCTGGCAATTGAAATTCACCTGTGATAATACTTATGAATTAGGCCTGATCACACCTCAATATAAGTTGCCTGCATCAGATTATTGATTTTATACAGTTTACTGACATTACATTAAACAGTTTAACATGTTTAATATAAAGTAGTATGATAAAAATGTCTATTTTGTTTACATAATTTTGCCTACTTTTTAATAGATTTTACTTCAATGTCATTTTTAAATTGTGTTTTATTTAATTTGTAGCTTTGTTTTGATATAGCCAACTAAATAATAATAATAAAAAATGTAAAGGCCATGGAAAAGCATATGGAAGCATATTTATGCAAATATATTCCTTTTTTTATTTAGGCCTATATAAAATTTAAATGTTAATAAAACTATTTGAATTTATGCTACGTTAATCTTGTTAGTTATACTGGAAAACGTTGTAGAGTTTACATTGAACGAAGTTTATCATAATAGGTCTGCAGAACAAAGAAATACCTTTGATGACACTTGTTCAAAGGGACGCGCGCGCTTTGAGATTGTGACGTCATCCGCCGCATTCACTCACGTTAGAAAGATAAAAGTCGTTTTCTTGGAGCTTTTCAAAGAGGTCAAAGGTGCTTTGATTTGTTCGTTCTGTCCACTTTCGTTTGTTTCATTTGTGTTCAATAGGCTACTTTAACTTACGCTATTAAACGATACTCTGTGCTCATAATGAAAAATGAATTACACCAATCAGTCACACAAGCCTTTTATATTGACTGAAACATATCTATAATAAATAGATGAATAAATGCCGCCACCTTGCGGTATCATTAAGGAAGTTTGGTAAAACAAACTAACTAACTAATAAATAAATAAATGCCTTACAATAATAAAAAAAGTTTAAAAATAATATAAATAATAGCTTTACTCCATTTTAATACCCATTAACTGCAACGTTTTACGATTACATACCAAGATAACTTTGATTCCATGCAAACAATAATAAATTATAGTATTTTTTTTAAATATAGTCTTTTGGACAACATAAAGACAACATTGCATTATCATATTATTACTAAAAGGCCACTGTCTGGGGATAGAGGAATTATTCAAAAACCTTCAGCGTTATAAATCAGGGTTAACTCAAGATTAACTGATCATGGTTATTTTAAAGCACAAGCCACAGCTGTAGCTTAGAGACGTCACGAGTGGTTTGACTGAGAGAATGTGTATTTTACAAACCAGCAGATTCTCCCAATATAACTCAGCTTACATCATTAACATTCGATTCTTTTTAAGCTACTTGGGTTTACAAAGAATTCACTTGAAAATCCCACTGAGCGGATATTGCTTTTGCCTCTTTGCCAAATGAGATCATTTGATAATCTGCAAGGTCCACACAGCACATAAAGACAAAATGAGAATTCTGCACGTCCTTTATTGTACTGAGGATTTTTGATGTAATAAAAAATAAACTTACTATTATGAACTTCAATGCCCTGGCATATCCCTATCTGGATGGAATAGATCAGTTACAGGGATTTCGTTTCAAGAATCTGTGAATGAGTAGCCTATAAGATCTTTACGTATGAAAGGTTATTGGCCTTTCCATTCAGATCTTAACAACTTGTAAGCTCTGTTTGATACATGAAGGACATTCATTAAAGAAGACATCAAATCAAAGAGGGATCACTATTTGAACATCAGGATAAAAGAGCATATAGGCCTTCATATTTAATCAGTCAGTATCTTTCACAAAATCAGTCACACAACAAAAGTAGAAACTCACACTAAACAACCCTCATTTGCATGATAAAGGCAGCAATCGGATTCAGAGCATTGAACTGAATCGTATGGTTGACCCAGTTCTGCATATGTTTATAGAGAACATCCAGTGTGGTTGTAAGGATCCATCTGTACAGCCAGGATTTGCACAGTGCCACTGACAAGCATTGATATGATTTTGGCCAATAGGCAATTAACAAATGCACGACCTCCTGCAAACAGAGCTGGACGTTCATTGAGAACTCCCAACTATTCAGCTCTGCCAAATCAAACTGATTTGAGGATGAAATTCAAGCTCCAGTGAGTTAGATGTGCATCCCAAAAACACAAAGGGAAGTTTAACTGTCTAATCTGAAGCAATTCATCCAAAGCGACAAACGAGAGTGGCTTTGGTTATACTTGCTGGCTCTTCTCAATGGGGTGAACTTACTACAATCAAATGATTTATGGTCGAAGGTAAGACGTTGTTGTAGAGAATATTTGGGCCACGACAGTTGTACTGTAGTCTGAGAAATAGACCTGGCAGATGGTGTTTGGATTTAAGATTAGCTGAGTCATTCTTTACTGAGGAAATAAACCCGGATGCTGTCTTTTGCATAAACTGCATCTGGAAAAACGAATTCAGGTAGCTTTGGTCTGAAGAACAAATGTGTTGCTCTGTTTACTGATTAAGTTACACACTAGACTATGTTATTGCAGCATCTAAAGGAATAGTTCACCCAGAAATGAATATTATAGCTGAAAATGTTCTCACCCTCTTAATTGGAACAGATTTGGAGAAATTTAGAATTACATCACTTGCTCAGTGAATGGGTGCCGTCAGAATGAGAGTCCAAACAAGCAGTTCACTCATTTTCAGTGTGTGTTTGTAAGAAATCACTTAACTGTCCATAATCCATAATAACACATCCATATAAACCAACATATTTGTTTGTTTAAAACTGTTTTGGACTGTTTATGCTTATTAGCTGTGCTTTATCTGTACATATTTCTCTCCTGATTCATTCAAGTCAACTTTTCCACTGGAGAAAGCAATATTATGGATTTTAAGAAACAATGTTTTGAAGTTAAAAATGTCTTGATGGATTTGTTTCTTACATATACCAAGCATTTCACTTCACAAGACTTTATTTGATGGACTGGAGATGTGTGGATTACTTGAGGATTATCTTGGTGTTTTTTTATTAGCTGTTTGAACTCTCATTCTGACGGCACCCATTTACTTCAGAGGATCCATTGGTGAGCAAGTGATGTAATGCTAAATCTCTCCAATTCAATATTTTCAGATAAAGAAACAAACTCATCTACATACTGGATGGCCTGAGGTTGAGTAAATATTTTTTGGTTAAAACTCTTCCTTAAAAAACATCTAGTGAGTCCATTTGCACTGTTCTTTTATTCCTCAGCCAGCTGAACTGCTGTATTAAAGGCCACACTTCTCCTTGACTTTTCCAGATGGCTGGAAAAGCAACTCGAATCTCATCCCAAGAAACTGTGACTGCATCAGGTCAGCTTGATTTGTTACCCCGCTAAAAAGCAATTCGAATTATGAACTGTGTGTCACGAATTCAGTCAAGCATCTGAAGGTCAAATTTATAATTCAACTCTACACAAGCTCATATAGCAAGAGCTGATCATACGTCACTGAGTAAATTTAAGCTAGGAAAAGTTATTTATCACAATGGACAGAAACCACAGGAGTTATATAACATACAGTGGCCCCTGAAAAGTATTTAGACACTTAAGATGTATTATTACTGATAAATGTATACATGTCTTTGCAATGGATAGTACAATATCAAACCATGTGGCATTATTTTTACAGAAAATTATCAGATTTTTAGGTTATCTGAACCAGGGGCCCTCAAAAGTGGTGCTAGAAAATTTGTCCACTGAAATTCTGATAGAAAAAAAATGCTGTGTATTTAAAAAATACAAATTTGCACTTGTATTGCAAAAAAAGAAAAAGAAAAAACATCTGCTTCTAAATGATACGTATTATGAAAAATGCTATATACACACATTTGAACTGAATTTACAATGTTTCTTATACATTATAATAACATATTTTAGACAACTATTAGTTCTATGTTTAAGCCAGTATGGTGACTGTTTTTATGAGTGAGTCATATGAATCATGCTGATTTTAATCACACTCATTCATTCAGGAGTCTTTTTAAGTGAATCATTTTAATTATTCACTAATCAGATCTTCAAGAATGCTGATTCATTAAAGTGACTGCGTCGAATGAATCACTGAATCATTTCATTTGTTCACTGGTCATTGCTAACTCTTGCTGGTGTGTTATTGCATTAAAATATTTCACTCTTTTATTTTGGCTTTAGTACATTGACATATAAAAGTTAGAAACAACATATTGCCTTTATAACGTACTTTTTAAAATGAATTTCTTAAATTATTTTATACAATAGGCAATTTAATATTGACCCCTATTGAGGGGGGGGGGGGGGGTTGATGCCAATTGATTTCATTAACTTTTTGAAAACACCTGGTATAAAGAACACATCTTTAAAATACCCAGTTGGCAGATCATTCGCCTAATTTGTGTAACGTTTTCCTGAGCAATTATCAATGTCATTTCTGCGCACGTACACTGCGAAAAAAGATCAGTCTGCAGGAAGTAAAATAGGATATTCAGTTTGCTCTAGAGTCACTTACGATAATAATCTTTCTCCAGAGGGCTGTGTTATTACTGTTTATTAACCATCTCTGCAACCCGGTTCTACTGACCGAACATGCTCAGCAGACTGTGGAGGCCACACAGGGTGACACGCGGAACCGAGAGAGAGCTAAGCTAAAATATTGAACAACCAGGACAAGATTCAGACAACACAGACTATTGTTTGTGACGGTGGGGGCATCTGAGTGAATAAGGCTCATTTCTGCGCGTTTCTTTGCTGGTTGAAACACAGTGGTGACCTAATTTCATCTGCTTCGGCTCGTGAGCTAGCAAATGCGAACAAAGCTTCTGCTGTTCTTTGAATCCCCTCCAAATCAGACATCTTATGTTAGCACACTCATTTGACACGCTTTGAGGTTTACAGTACTGCAATGAAAGGAAGATATAGACAAAGACCGAGATCGAAGGACGAAGATGAATGTGTTAAACAGTTCAAGGAACGACCAGAAGGGGGAGACATTCTATTAGAAGACTTGCGTCTTGGAAGACGGCATTACGTAATTACGATAACGCTGAATGATGATTCATTGTAAGAATGGAGTTCATTTATGCAAACTGACAGTATTGTATTTCAGTCATTCTGTTTGTAAGGCTGATGCTGTCTGCAGGAAGGCAGCAACCATTTGAACACAGACAGAGGTGAATATTAATAGGCTTTATAATTGCAAAAAATATTTAAAAGTGAGGTCACAGGCAGAAACCTAAAAAGAGGGTAATAAAAATATATAGATATATATTTTAAACCCCCACATATATAGAAAGGTTTCATTACATGGACAAAAAGATCAAGCTTCAAGCTATTTCAAAATATCTTCTGTTGTGTCCATACAGCTTTGGAACAGCATGATAATAGTGAGCAAATGCAGACAGCATTATCGTTCTGTGATGAGCTGTCCCTTTAAATCATTGTTCTTGGTTTACAATGAAGCTTATGACCTTTTCACCTTTAAGTCTCTATAGACACATCTCTATTGTTTGGATAAATAAAGCAAGTAAATGCACTCCACTGCATAATTACACTGTGTTTTATTCATAATTAGCAGAGTGACCGATTCATTCTGACGTGAGCGATGAATCACTGGACCCCTCCCCACTCAGCGTTATGAACATAATGTGAGAGCTGTACCTCCTTACTGGGTGAGGAAAGAGACAAATGGTGACTGCATGAGTGAACATGGGGTACATGAGTGAAGGTTGGCCGGCGGTTCGGTGTACCCTGGTGTATTAGTACCGTCTGCCCACACATGCTCTTCAAGGGAGCTAAATGGTGTCCTGCCAAGTTCATAGCAGTTGTCAGACAGCAGAGACCGCATTGGCCCCTTATGGGACCTTTTTCTTTGTTTCCCTGTAATCAACAAAGGGTCTCCAATGGGAGATCTGCCTATTAATATACAGTGAGTTAATCCATCCCTCCAATACAACATACATTCACACTGCAGTTTCCTAGTCAGTATGTATTGAGCAGCTTATTCTGAAAGAAACACACATCACACAATTATTTGATGCCTCTTGTAAAGGCTAAAAAAGGGCATAAATAAATGCTAAATAAATGCTGACCAGTCAATCATTCGTTATCTTTACTTGGATTGATATAATTTTATATTGATTTACTTCAATATTTCCAGGTTATAAAGTGCTTTTTCAGGTTGCCCTGAAATGAACCATGCTATGGATGCATTTGAATATACACATTATATCGAACACATCTAAGCGTTTGCACTTTTAAATAATAAAATACAGCCCAAAATCCTACCTACAGGCCTATATGTTTTATGAAGAGTTTCAGAATACAAAAATCCTGATTAGAAAAACATGCACACTACATTAAATGCTGCATGGCACATTCAAACTACTGTATATAGCAACTGTTTTTTATGATTTTATGGCCTCCTTTGGCATCATAAAAAACCTATTCGTTGGCATCTACTCTGCTAACAGGTGTATACAGTGATCTGAAAGGTTTCAGAAATGAATGAAATGTTCCTGAATTACATGGCAGCTCATTTCCAAACTAATAGTACAGCAGAGATAAATAGCCTACACATTTATCTTTAAATAGTTGCAAACTTTACAACACTTTTTTCATGTAGCCTACTCCATTTTGTCTTAATGTGGAGTGTATGTTCTCCTTTTCATCGTCCCCTTTTTCTCTTCTAACAAAGATAACAATATCATATTTTATTTCCGTAAATAAATATCTGCAGACGGAGCATGTGTGAAACAGGCGTATAAGAGCCATAAAGGTGAGTAGGAGGAGCGTGTGAACTACTCGGGGGCGTGGCTTTTCTCACCTGTGTCAGGTGACATTTCAATTTGCTTACAGCTCAAAAGACTGATGGCTATGTTAAGTGACCTGAAACAGTGTTTCTCTTTGTCGCACAACATAACGTTGTTTCTTGTTTGACGTGTGTGTTAGTAAAGCATGGCATTTCAAACCTGATCAGAAGTATTTTCTCCCTGAGGATGAAAACGTTTGCACCTGTATGATTCCTGAAACCCCGAGGGATTCCCCGAAGGAGAAAACGGAAGCTGGACTAAGGACAGGTTTTGCAAGTAAGTGTTAAGAGGAGTGCATAACATTTTATATCTACTGCATCTTTTAAGCCCGATTATTTTTTTTAAAACCGCTTGCAAACATTGTTCACGTGCTTCTACGCCGCGCTTGTGCTTTTAGCACGCGTATTTCGTCAGCGCAGTGTGTGATTTAATAAAGGTATATGTACGTTTTCTAACAAAGTCATATTTATCACGTATTAAAATTAATTTCCTTTAATGTACTGGGATATAAACATATGGGGCATCTACCAGATGGTAGTTGCCCACGTGACTGTGTGCAAAGGGTGCGTTTAAGTGTTTTGAAAGTATTTAAATGTGTTGCTGTTGCTGTGGAATGGTATGCATGACTCACTTGGTTGACAACACCAGGCCATCAGGTTACAGACTACTGCTGAATGTGATACTCATTGATGATTCCCACAGTGACGCTTGATGCCTCTTGTAGTTCAAGCTGGGCCTGTGTTCTGGGTCATAAATCTTTTGTTGTTTATCTAATTAATTATATTGGTCTTAATTGGCATTTTCAACCATAGTTAGTCATAGAACCTCTACAGCCTGCTTGTTACTTTAAGGCACGCTATTAGGCAAACGTTTGGGTACATTTTAGAATAATAGTGCTTAGCAAGTTATCACAAATTATAAAATGTTAAATTGAAGTATTGGAATTTTACAGTGAGCAACAATATTAAACCAGTCAGAGCTTGTATTTTAGCATACCATTTAGTAGCCACAGTTTGTCTAAAATATAGCTCTATTTATTTTTTTTTAACCAAATTTTGTCATTTACTCGCGCTCATGTCATTAGAAACCTGTATACGTTTCTCTTATGTTGAACATAAAATAAGATATTTAGAAGAATGATAGTAATCAAGCAGTTGATGCTCCCCATTGACTTCCACATTCATTTCCTTACTATGGAAGTCAATCGAGACCAAGTGTTTAGTTCTTCAGAATTCTTCAAAGTATCTTCTTTTGAGTTCAACATAAGAGAAACTTATACAGGTTTGGAACGACATGAGGGTGAGAAAATAATTTAATTTTTGGGTGAACTATTCCTTTAAGACTTAATTATGGATAAAAAACAACAACCAGTTATCCTTCACTGTCTGGACCAACTCATTTTAAAATGTTTTGTAAAGAAATGCAGACTTTGAATATTTGTGTGTGATATTTTAATTCCACATATTTATTCATAATAGCTTTTAGATAAAATGGTGTTTAGGATGAGAAACGTAAATTCAATCAAATGTGTCCAAACTTGTGACTGTCCCTTTTTTGTTTTATATAGATTGAATAACGATTATATATTTTAAAACATTTAATAATAATAATTGTCTGTGTGTATTGATTTTAACCTCCAGAAGTAATTTCCTCCTTATGATGTTTGTATCATTTGCATTGCATATCTCTCAGTTGTGGTGCCTTCATTAGCATAACCATGTTATTTACAGTGTACCTTGTGGTTGGAAAAACTACACTGGCAACTCTCATGACCTGAGGAATTTTGAATAATTTGTTCAGACAGCTGATTGTGTTTTCTACCATTTCATCCATTAGTGAATTTCAAGACTGCACGACTTGAACTGAATCAGTGTTGTACTTTGATAGACATCTTACTCTTATCTCAGTCTTCCAGGAGCCTTCCAGTGAGCCCTTTAAAAACAATTAACCGATTTGCAGTCAATATACCCTCTAATTTGATGTTTACGATTACTTTTGTTCTTTTTTCAAATGTAGACTTAAACCTGACGATTCAATTACTGAGTACCAACAAACTAGGGTTCAAGCGGTGCCAGGAGAAAGTGCTGTGAGCTCAGAGAATAAGTTCTCCTGCTTGAACTGGCCTGTTCTGTGGCTTCCTGCTTTAAACAGACCCCAGAAGTGGTTTTATTTAAAGAGTGTTAGTTGAAAGAAATGTATGTTGGTTTTAAAGGGCAAAGGAGAGCTTCCTGCTTTGTCTTTTCTTTCTAAATATCCCCTCCCAGGCCCATTATGTTTCAAGCCAGGGTATAGATGCATTCAACAAAACACACTTCTTTGCCAGAATGACACCATGCTGAGTTTAATGATGAATGGCGTCATGCATCGGTAGTAATTGGCCATTCAGTCTAATGCTGCTCCTGGCTTTCATTGTTATGCTTTATTAAAAAAAGAGCGCTTTCTCCTCACTGCTGCTACTGGCCAGTTTCGTTGCTGAAACTGCAGATGCCCCCTGAGCAGAGCTTTGTTTGAAAACCAAGAATCAGGTTTCACCAACACTTGTAAAGGATGAATGATAGTTTTGTATTCTGGCTTGCACCGATGACGAGAGCAGGTGAGGGATGAATGTGGTCTGTGATGTAGCTTTGATTCTGACTTTATACATGAATATTTTAAATCGAGAAGCCAAAATTAAACTTTACTAATAATAGTTATGTAAATGTATAACATCAATATGAATAATAATAGTTATGTTTAATGTATATTGTGTGTATATAAATCAATTAATTAGTTGATGCATATAAGACATTGATATATATGCATGCATATACATAATTGTTATAATAAAATATTAATTTATTATATAATAATAATTGTTATTATTTTTGTTATGAAGAGCAATAATAGTGTATTTAGTGTATTAAATAATAAAAAATTGTAATACTATATATTTTATAAATGTGTATAGAATACATTGATATAAAATAAAAACATTATCTTAAGTGACCATTAAATAAATATTAATTATTAATAAATATTACAATATATTATTTATAAATGTAGTAATTATTATAATAAATGTTGGGGCAGGTGCCCTTGAGCAAGGCACTGAACGCCCAACTGCTCCCCGGGCGCCGCCGCATAAATGGCTGCCCACTGCTCCGGGTGTGTGTTCACGGTGTGTGTTCACTGCTGTGTGTGCACTTTGGATGGGCTAATTGCAGAGCTCAAATTCTAAGTATGGATCATTACCATACTTGGCCGTATGTCACGCCACTTTCATTTTACTTTCATTAGAGAGATACATTCTGTCTATCTTTCTCCTGAGAGAATGACCTTGCCTCAGGCTACAACAGTGATGTGTCAAACAGACATTCTGCCGTGTAAAACTTGCTGTCTGCCCTTGAATGAATCCTCAATCATCAGGTGAATGAGTCTGCGTTATTCTCCGCGAGCACAACACCTGTCAGGCGTCTGCTAGCTGGGGAATCACAGCTGAGAGAACAATCATTTCCATCTCCAGCCATGATGACTTCATGTGGAGCGGCAGAATTCATCTTAACAAGAACGCTTTTTTGAGTGCCTTGCCTTTAGCTATATGCTGCAATTAATGGATGATGTCCTCGTTGTACCTTTGATGTTGTCACAAAGTGGCAGATTCTTCTTTGTCGTCTGTTGTTTTTGGAACGGTGTGGTCTTAAGCGTGGGAAATGAAGGCAGTTCCAAGAGAATGCGGTTTGAGGACTCTCACCAGATTGCGAGTGCTGTAAATGGGATTAGAAGAAGCCTGGATTGGATTTGAAGGCTGATCTAGCTGCTTGAATCACATACTGACAATTTCTCAGAGAGCACTCGGCTCCTATTAGGAGTATTAAGACCACGGTCAGTCTTAAATTGAGAGACATTTTCTGTTTAATGGCAAATTAGATGTAATTCACAGGAGTTTGCTGTACCGATTCTCTTTTGCCCTTCTGCGCAGCTTGGTCACCGTGGGGCCCGGGGAGGGGAGAGTAGAGAGGGGGGGCTGGTTCATCTCTTGCTTGTGTGTGTGTGTAGTGGATCAGATCAGGTGTCCTGGCACTGGCCTCTTCTCCCTATCCGGGTGCTGAGAAAGGCCTGTTTGTTTGTGATTTGGGCCTGTGGCACCAAAGAGACAATGAGTGCAGTCTCTGTGAGGACGGGAGGGAGAGCCGAGGGTTCGGGATCACGGGGTGTGGAGCACCAGGGTCCTTATCTCCTCCGTCTTCATGAGCACTCATTACCGGAAACACAGATGTCGCTCAGGCCGCCTCCATGGTACGGCACAGACGGGAATGGGTGGGACGCTGTCACCTCATCGGGAGTGTGTGCACACGGTTTCGATTTAAAAATAAATTTACCCAACAGGTTGGCTCAATCAAGCAGAATTATTTTAGCTTGTCGTAGTTTTGTGACTCACACTGAGCAAATGGTGTTAAAATTGTGCCAGTCTGTGGCGTTCATCACATAAACCACTGGTTTTGATTGAGGACAAAGGATTTATGTTGGACGTTAAGTGGTGGTGACCCAACACGATTCTTGTACATAAGTCAAAAAAAAAAACATTTTACCATGAGCTACATAAGCCAAATATGAAGAATTATTAACATGCATTTGCAACGTGTTCTTGTTGTTGCTGTTATTATTTATATATGGAAAATATTGTATGTTAATGGTTTTATTTTTATAGATGTTTTGTGCATTCATTTTGTTCTTGTTAAGTAGATAAATGTATTCATATTTGAGCCTGGTCTCATGAAAATGCGTATAAATAGTACACCAAATAAAAACGAAAACTCGTGGTATTGATACTAAAAATGGACTTTGGCGCATATTATACGAATGTGTTTGGCGTGCATATAATACGCACTTTTCACGTACATATGATACGAAGTTTGATGGCGTGCATATGATATGCAGGTTTCGCGTACAAATAAGCATCTACCCCTCAACCCTAATCCTACCCATCACGTAGCGTACATCTCTCAATGTCCATTTTTGCATATCAATACCACGAGTTTTCACTTTTATTTGGCGTACTATTTATACGCACTTTCATGAGATCGGGTTACATATTCACATTAATTGTTAGTGATTTTTATATAGATGTTTTATGCATTCATTTTATTATTAATATTACTAATATTATTATTGAAGTAAAAGTATTTTATTTCAATACAACATGTTATTTTATGTAAATGTTTTATTTATTATTATAGTTATCTTTGTTTATTAGTTCATTATTGTTGGCACAATTTTTTTTTTTTTAATAGTTAAAATATTTTGAAACATCGTAACACATTGATCAAATACTGGACCATTATTATATCTTTGTGTATATTAGTTTATTTTCAATGTATTTATTGTTGGTATTATTATTTTTAACGTTATTAATAGCTCATACATTTATTTTTTAATCATCCTAACACATGGATCAAATACTGGGCCAAAATAGTTGTATTAGTATTTTTCATATTGCCAAGTGATTGTTTGCATGAAAAATATTACATTTTTTACTAAATGAATGGGTTTTGTCAACAACAAACGATATAGTACTTTTTTAACAGTTTTTTAACATGGATAAGAATTTAGTAATCCTATCCATCCATAAATGTATGGTTAGGTAGTTACATTTTATTTGCTGCTTTTTTTTTAGGTCCCAAACACCAGCTCATAGCTACTGATCCTTTATATCCTTATTTGTGGTCCTAGTTCATAGTTTGTTATTGTAGAAAAGTTTGTTTGCATCTGAAATGTTGGTGCGTGAGTCTAATTAGTATTTATTTACTATAGAGGGTTTGAGTGGTGTGATTTATTAGTCATTAGACATGCTGTTGAACTCATTTTTGTCCTCCACTTGAAATGAATCAATAGAATGTGGGCAGAAATTGTCGGTTCTACGCTTTGCTTGGCAGCGTGTGGGATGAGATTCAGTACGAGCCCTGAGCTTGGCAAGAGATGGGTGTTTACTGCTTCGGATGAAAACCGCAACATTCTGAGCTTTTAGTGTGATGACCTTTCCCCGGCTTATCATAAACCGAGCGAAGTAATTGTCATTGTCCACCAAAAGGGTAACATTACCTCCGTTTGCCATGAGCTTTATTCAGCGCCAAGGAGACAAGCACCGCTTTATTCGCCATTAAGAACGAAAAATGATGTTCTCCCCAGAGCGACGTTCATTTTCTGTGAGGGTGTTTTGTGCCTGTACTGAGGTGTCATGTGTTCTGGAAAATGGGCTGTAAACGCTGAATAAGAAGCCCGAGAGTGATTCGAGCTTCATTGATGTATTGAATGCATCATTACTTTTCATCTGCTTCCACATGCAGACTCATCCCGCGTCACCTTTCACCTAAATGGAAGGGCTTTTTTGTCCCCCGTCACTCTCACAGACAGCAGTTTGCGTGTTTATTCGACTCCAGCTCATTCAAATGCGGGCTGTGTTATGGAAAGGTCCCCAGATGCACCTGCCTCGTCTGTTTCTAGCCAAACCACCGACACTAGCTGACTAGGATGACTAAGCATCTGTAATCCAGCCTCTCATTTCCATCCTTGTGTCTCCTGCTGCTTTCTGATCCTGGAGTCTATATTCATTTACTATGATCCTTGTTCATGGCTTTCCTGCAGGATTACATGTATTTAATTACCATGGTGAAGCTATCTGTGTCCGGACTGGATACCAAAATGGGCACATTTGTTACTTTTACGTGTGTGTGTGTTTTGTAGTTTATTAATTTTGTTGTAAATGTATGTGTAATTTATTTACTTTGTAGTTTATGTATTTATTTATTTTGTTTATATTTAAATTTTATTTTACTTGGGTTTTATTTTAAATTGTATGAATGTATTTACAAAACAGTTTCATTTGATTTGAGTTTTTCATTTATTTTATTTGTTTTGTTATTTTATGTATTTATAAATATTTATCATAGTTATGATTTTTTTTATTACAAATATATTTATGAAATTTGTATTGACATTTTATTTGAGTATTCATTTATTTATTTTAGTTCATTTTAGACTTTATTTGTCTTGGGTCCTATTACTGTATTTATGCTAAATTTGTTTATTTATTTAACTTATTTTATTCATGACTAATTTTTTTGATTGATTGATTATTTTAATTGATTTTTTTTTTATTTTTTATAAATTATTTGTTTTAATTATTTTCTTATTGTTATGTTATTTTTATGTGTAATTTATGATTTTATTATTATTGATTTTGCTTAGGATTTTTGTGATAGTCTGAACTTGGCATGTAATTATACATTACATGTAATTGTCTCCTGCTTTCTATAATTCTCCCTTTTCTATGATCCAGGATTACCTGATTACCATAGTCGAGCTGGATTGGATGACTAAATAGTCAACTTTGTTGCGTTTACACCTGTGAGAACTTCTTGTACCCCTATACCACATCTTGGGCTTGTATGACCATCTCCATGGTTTTTTTATGCTGGAACATTATAATATGTAACTTCATCTGGGCTGGGATGTGCTGTATGCCTACAGGATGAAATCTGATTCTTAACGTCCCATTTCCAGTCATTGACCACTGCACGCCTGTTGGGTGTCACACATCCACACCTGTTCCTCAAGACACAAGCTCACCAATGAGATGGGGAAAAGTTTGTTGACTTCTGAAAAGGTTAGGAACCGAGTATGGATTGTGGTCGTGTTTGCACTCCATTACTCCTCAGGCGAGAGCAACATTCTCTGCTGGTTGAGAAAAGCAATAACGGTGACTTCGATTTTCAACCTGACTGCTTTGAGACTCAGTCCAGTGCCTTAATGCCCTCCACTGGGGCAAACTCACAGCCGACCCTGAGAAATGACAGTCATTTCGGCTGAGCCTGAAGTCGGCGTGTACCTGCGGTGGAGGCGGCCGAGGTGGACGGCAAGGTTGCGGGTGAATTATGCCCGTCTATCTTTGAGTTATAAGCTGATCGGTCTTTAAGTTTTGAAAGAACCATTCTCCCCAAGTGTTTTTTTGCAAGGCAAGTCCATTCATAAATATGAATGTGGGATGCTGTTGAGACTCACGTAGGCTTTTAAGCTCTTCTTGAAGTGTTTGTTAGCCATAAGGTCAGCAGTGAGGTCAGCCTAAAGCACTTTTTGGGAGCATCAGTCTTGATTGACTGCTGCCACGGCCCTGCATCACTGACCTTGCTCTTTCAGCCACATTATGCAGGTATTAGAGTGAGGAAAATCTATTTGGCTTTTTTCTGCCAGGGCTGTAACTCCTTTGGGTAATGGTCATAAAACTGATTTATGGCTGAAGTTATAACCCAGAGCACCGGAGCCTTTTCTCTGGGTCTGAGGTGTCTGACAGTTTTAATGCATTTGTCATGCAGAGAAACCACAGCTTTTCTAACCGATGCTGCACTTGTGGGTTTCTATGCTCTGTGAATGAATCGTGAAATTCTTTTGTGATGAGATTTTTAGGTGAAAACTTCCAAGGAAATTGAACTTGTGTTGGTCGACGGAGTTGTATAGGCCTACGCTTCTGACCGGTGTTGACTCTAGTATTAATGATCTCATTTAAGATTTGTATTTTATTTTGATGACTTTTTGTGTTATGCATTTTTTTACGATTTTATTATTTAGGAGTGTATTTATGAAATTTAATTATTCATGATTTTTTTTTATTAGATTTTTATCCATGATTATTTTATGATTTGCTTTTATTTATGAATGTATTTTTTTATTTTATGAAATTTAATTATTCATGGTTTTATTCCATTTGGTTCTGAGATTTTATTGATTTTTTTTGTTTTAAATTTAAGAATGTATTTGTTCGATTTTGATTTTATTATTTATGAATGCATTTTTATCATTTTATTCATGATTTTATTTGATTTTATCAATGATTATTTTATAGTGATTTTAGTGAAAATATATTTATTTGTGATTTTGTATAAATTAGTTATTTATGAAATATATTTTTTAATTTATGAATTGATAATTTTTTAAAGTATTTGATTTTGTTTTTTTTTATGATATAACTGATTATTTATTTATTCAATGATTTATGATTTTATTTAATTTGTTTCAAATAAGGTTTAATTAAAAAAAATATTTTCCTAGTGTTTTAAGATTTTATTTATTCAAGATTTTTATTCATTTTAATAATTATATTTTAAATCCTTTAAATGGTCACCACTAATTAAAAATTTTCACTATTTTAATCACATTTTGGCTTTACTAATTTAGTTTTAAAACTGACAAATGGATTTTTATTATAAAAATAATTATAATTTCTCAATAATTATGTGCTCATAGAAGCTGCATGCATAGTCATAAAATAGCAAATCACTGTTAAAAATTGTTTTAGATGCTTTCCAAAAATATTTAATGTCACCTACCACTATATAAAATTTCTTTTTTTTTTATTTGTGGAAAATAAAACATTCCACAATGCATTCACCTCCTCATAAGGAAGAATACATTACTGAAAGAGCTCCGTTTCGACAACAGGGTCA
The DNA here is from genome assembly GCA_027422405.1 of Ptychobarbus kaznakovi. Taxonomy (NCBI): domain Eukaryota; kingdom Metazoa; phylum Chordata; class Actinopteri; order Cypriniformes; family Cyprinidae; genus Ptychobarbus; species Ptychobarbus kaznakovi. Next base: position 15,856,406 of record CM049813.1, read on the forward strand.
CAATATGTCTGTGAATATTGTGTTTGAGTCTAATGAACTGGCCTCCCTTTGTGTTCTTGTAAACAGGCGGCACTTAGTGATGTTAGAAGAGATGTCACTCAAAGCCAGTCACCATGGAAACACCAGTGTAGGCCCCAAAGGAAGTGATGAAGACAGAGAAGAGAAGCAAACATGTGTTGATATGAACCCCCAAAGTGGTCTCTACCTTCAGTCCTCCGAGGCCTGCTTTCCATCGAGAAGCTCTCGACTGCGTGATGATTTGAATGAGTTCTCTAATGAGTGGTCGTCCATTGGAGACTTGAGCCAAGATGCTTCCTTCTCCCTCGAGAGCTGCATCAAGTGAGTAGCCGTCGATGTATATTGGCATCCTGTCTGTATAACTGATCTGTACAGGTTGTTCTAGCTAATTGCTTCTCATTGGTCCATCAGGCTGGAGAGGAGGTGGATGCTGTGGTATGAATTCAAGAAAGAGCTCTCCTGTTTGGACGACTGGCTTCGATCAGCTGAGAAAATAGCAGCATCTCCGAACTCCAGCCATGTGCTGTATGTTACAGCAAAAGAGGAGTTACAAAAATATGAGGTAATGAGACGTTTGGTCTAACTTCAATGTAGTTAGATGCTTAAATGACAAATAAGTATCCATTATTATAAAAAATAAAATTCCTGCCAAAAATGCAATTTTGAAATGCATGCCAAGGTTCTATAAATATACTCTTTAATCATTGCACTTTTATAATGAAAACATTTGATATATTTCATTGCATGCCCCCCCTCCCAAAGAAAACAATCTATTCACCTGAGTGTAGACATGTTAATGTGGACATATTGATCCATTTTTAAAAATAAAATTAAATGTTTATTGGAGTTAAAAGTATTGAATAATTTATTTAATTATTGTTTATTTTATTTTTTACAAATGGATTATTATTTCACAGATGTTTTTGGGGAAGCCACATGATGAACTATCATGAACTGAACTAACTTGCAAAAGTGGTCAAATATTTAGTAAAATACTTTAAATTTGTATAAAAAAAAATTGCACGAAAGGAAAATAAATGTAGCGTTTAAGTTTTACAAGTATTCAAGTTATTTGGATGTATGAATAACATTTTAATGTATTTTTAATAACTCAAAAGATGTATACTAAACAATTGTGGTCATTTAACTGTAATTTTCTTTTATTTATTTTTTGCTATTCTGAAATGCACTTTTGTAAAAAAAAATAATAATAATAACATTTTAAACTAAAACCTAGTAACGTTGTTTCACAACAAGTTTTACAAGTATTCAAGTGATTTGGATGTATGAATAACATTTTAATGTGATTTTAACAACTTTCATAGATGTGTACTAAAAATTGTAGTGTTATTGAAATATTGTACTCTTTTGAAAGTTGTTGACCAAATTGCCAGAATTAAATAAAATAAAAAATCATTAGAAAAACTTAAATTATCAGAAGTTTAATGCTTTTACAAAAAATGACACTAGCCATGTTTAGGCCTAGAAACCCATTAGAGCTAAAGCCACATGTCTGATTATGTTCTAGTTTAATTCTGAGGATGATAACTCCTGGCAGTAGTGTTATTGTATAAGATGAGAGCAAGACAGTTAGTCATTACTGGTGTCTGCTGCTGAGTGGATGCCAGCCAGCGTTTTGACACTTTCTACAATGAAAGTGTAATCCACGACATAGACACACTTACAAATGCACAGCCAGCACATTTACTCAGACTGTCTCGAAGCCCGGGACCCGTGCCATTGAAGATAAATGATAAATGACACCAAATGGTCATCAAACTCCTTGGCTCTCCTCCTAAGCACCATTGCGCCTCCCTCAGTCTTAACCCCTCGCACTAATTTCTTAAAATAACCTGCTTTAGGGTCAGGGAACTGGTGGGATGTATTTTTTACCTTCTGGGGGTCACTTTTAGAGTTTAGAGGGGGCTACCTCTTAGTTAATCGCATGATCTCACTGTGTTTTTGTATCTCCTTCCAGAACCTGCGTGCTGAGGCCAGGGTACGTTTAACCCAGCTGGACGGACTGACCCAGAGGAGTCGAACTCTGTTTGGCCTGTTCAGAGGTGCTATGGGTGCACGGCTCATAGAAATGATGAAGGACTGCGGCCAGCGCTGGGATCAGCTCAGCAACACTGTGGAGACTGTGTGCCGCAGGTTGAAGGTATATAAAGACCCTCAAGCTGCTCAAAGGTGTTATCTTTTAACCCTTTGGTGCTGTTGGGGGAAAATTGTAATATATATATTTTTTTACTTTATCGGAATGGTACTGTACTTTGTAAAGTTTTTTTTGCCACTTGCTATTAGAAAATGCGCACAAAAAAATAATGAACACAATTAAAAAAGGTTAAATAGTGACTGCAAATATGACTGCATATGAAATGAATGTGAAGTCAATTTCATCTATTGAAATCGATTTTTATGTACTGCGCCCCCAAAAAAACTTATTTTTTTTTTTTTTTTTTTTTTGATATCAACTTCAAATTTGGAGCACAAATTTGTTTCAATTTATCGCTTTGATTTCTTTCATTCGTTCATATTTTACATAACTATACATTATATATCAAATGTATTTTATCAACCATAAATTTAGAACATAACTCGTGTTCCAAATTTGAGACACTACTGTATATTTGTTGATTTATTGATTGATTTACTTGTTTATTTGAACAGTATACAGATGCTTTAGGTTCTCAAAGCATAATTTTTTTTTTGGAAGGGAAAACCAGAAAAAGCATGTTTTTGAAAGATGTTTTTGTTGCTACTTTCTCTCTTGCCCCTTTCCTGCCTTCATTTTAATCCCATTAACTCTTTATCCATACAGCCTTCTGCTCTGCCTGCGTTCATCTTACATAATTCTGTCCTTCCAGCCGCAGTGACCCCTGTGCACTGTCGGCCTGTGCTCGAATGCACTGCATATGCCCCCCTTACCATGGGCTTCTGTGTCTGTTTTGTTTATGCCATTTCCGCTCCCTGTCTGCCACATTGACGTCCTTGTTGTAATTTTGATGTGTCTCCCTGTCAGTCTGCGTCTATGCTAAAAACAGCATCAGGATGTAGACGGTCAGACAGAATCATGCTCTGTCTGTCTGTGTGTGTGCGTAACAGCATTTCGTCTGCCAGCGGGAGGATTTTGAGAGGCAGAGGGAAGAGATGGCAGTGTGGCTGGCTGATATGGACCTCAGGCTGACTGAAGTGGAGCACTTCTCAGGCAAAGACACCTGCTCGAAGATGCACCAGCTTCAGGTACTTTTATGAAACAAGGATCGACCGAATTTGTCCATGGAGGTCTTTTTTTGTGATCTGGGTAGTGGGGTTTATTGGTTACAAGTGCAGTTCTTTAACCCCTAGGTTGCAGGTACAAATCCCAGAAAGGCCATGTTGGTCAGTCTTAAGAAAACGTGTCCAGGTCACATTTCACCCAAAATTTAAATTAATATATTTAGCATGAATAAAGTATAATTTTAAGACTATTCAAATTTGTTTGCATTGGGTCATAATTGTTAATGTGTCCAGTCATTGTACTTTTTAAATAAATAAATACAATTAGCCTTTGATTAATTTAATTTATTTTATTTTAGCGAATTAAAATATAAAAATAAATAATTAAACCATTAAAATTGAGATTTAAATTAAATGTTTTTATATTAATATTTTGATAAATATATTTGTTAAATTTAATAATATTTTTATTATTTTACTAAAACAACTTAATTTATTAATATTTTATTATAATTAAAGGGTCATATGATGCTTTTTTTAAAGATCATTATTTGGTGTAACAGAATATGTTGACATGCTTTAATGTTCAAAAACACATTATTTTTCAAATACTGTACATTATTGCAGGTCTGCCTATTGCCCCGCCTCTCTTCAAATGCCTCGTTTTCTACAAAGCCCCTCCTTCCGACAAGCACAGTCTGCTCTGATTGGCCAACTGGCACAGTGCATTGTGATTGGCCGAACACCACAAGCACGAGTCAGAAATGTAACACCCCTTTCCATAATCCCAAACTTCAGCTTTCAAAATAAATGTAAAGACAGTTAATAATGTCCTTAGTTTTACCATCAGTTCAAGCCCGAGAGGGAGAAAACAGTTGCGTGACAGACACTGTGATGAAGCTGTGTGTGTGTGTGTGTGTATATATATATATATATACACACACACGACCGTACAAAACTCTGCATTTGAGCAGTCAATAGCAAATACTTAAACTAATAACAAAACATACTTGCAGTCGCTGATTCAGAAGTGCCAGGTCGTCATAGCAAAGTCAATCGCCTTGTCTCCTAGGTTCACGAAACGGTTGTCCATAAAATGCATTGTGATAACATCTGGGTTGTGCTGTTCTGTTGTAAGTAATCTTAATGTTTCCTAAATGCATCTACTTTCAGAAGGCCAAATAAAGTGATTTTGCTTTCACCTAGAAACACACAGCATCTCCCTAACATGACATGCATCAACACTACTGCGGTTACTGAAACCACGCCGCCTTTGTTTGCGTGAACATTTGGGCTGCATTATGCAAATATTGCCACATCTTGACGTAGACGTGTGGGGGCGTGTTTGAACGAGCCGTTTTAGGGGGCGTGGTAGAGTCTGAACTTTGATAAAGAATATCTCTTTGGTTTTGAGACTTTAATCTTTGCAACTTCAGGGATCAGCTTGTCACACTCCAAAGAGAAAGCAAAACTTGAAATCGCATCATATGACTCCTTTAACAAAGTATAATAGTTTATTATAATAATACATTAAAACCTTTTGCATTTATTTAACGTTATGCATAATCCTCATTACTGAAAAACTGCTGTTATAGAATTTATGTAAGCTTTTACATTGTGACATTTTAATGGTCCTAAGCTTTATTTTTAGAACTTTAATGGTTCTAACCCTAATAAAAAACACATTATAATCAAGCAGTTCTGAAGATCTTTATTAGGTGGTTCTGATGCGTTTAATTAGGGTAGGAACTACACTCTCAGGGTTGTGGCACTCCAGGAATGGAATTGAATGGCCTTGACCTATAAAAGTAATCTCAATTAAGGATAAGTATCATGATACATTTTTTTGAGTGTATTTTTCTCACAGGGGTTTCAGGAGGCAGTTGGAGAGAGTGCGGGTCGACTGAATGATTTGCTCCAGCATGGAGAAGAGCTGATCCAAAGAAGCGAGCCGGCTGATGCCCAGGCCATCGAGAACCAGCTGCAGGATCTCCTGCTCTACTGTACCCGCGTCTTTCAGGGCCTGGGCCGTCTGCACACGCGCCTGCTCAGCATGAGACTGGTATATATCCATGCATGGGCACAAATTAGTTAATTCCAGGTGTGAGGACCGTTTAAAGCCGGAATAACATTTCTCATAGTCTCTTCTGAACATTCGTCTAATTCAATTGCATGATTATATTGGAATAAAATCAAGGTGTGTATAATCATTTCAACTTCTTTGCCACCCAGAATATTGGCCAACCAAGCAGCTGACTGAATATATATCTACAGTAGCACTGTAACTTAAAGCCAGTGTTTATGATCAATCCTCCATAGATCAGTATTATACACGCCATATGCACAATTGACTATGAAACCTTGAAGAGTCCCTTCTCTGCCCTGATAATTCCCCTGATAGCTTTTGTTTGATAATTTAATTTGTGCCATCTCAAGTTCACTTGCTCAGAGCAGTTGCTGTTGCATTTTTCAGAAAATGATCCCAAGGGAAAGCTACTCAAGCATCCAACTTCATACGTTCTGGCAGAAAAATCATGAATACACCCCCTGAATAGCCTGAATAGTTGTCTTGTAGCCAAGCAGCCACTGTACAATACATGTACTGTCCATTTGAACAAGTTCCTTGTGTGAGCCTTTGTCTCTTTAGGTCCAAGCAGATCACGTAAAGACATGCTAAAAATGTAGCGTGCTGATGTTCTTCTTTATGCTGTTGTCAGATATAAAGGGCTACTACTACTACTATATAGGACGAGTCCCACACCAGACCTCTCAGAATTAATTACCACTGCATATTTTCCATAGCTTAGCACACAATGTCTATAATGTGTAGCAATGTTTTTCCACACCCCTGCTCAACATGTTCTCAGAATTTACAAGAAATTGCATTGGATAGATGGATGTTCCCACAAAAATATGAGGCTACACAGCTGTTTTCAACATTAATAACAATGATAATAAGACATTTTTCTTGAGCTGAAGACTGGAGTATTGGATGCTGAAAATTCAGCTTGGCCATCGTAGATAATATTTCAAATTTATTCAAATAAAAAGCAATTGTTTTAAGTCCTATAATAATTGTAATCACAATATCCATGTTCTTACTGTATTTTTTACCAAATACAACCTTGGTGGGGATAAGAAGTTTATTTAAAAAAAATCATAATCATAAAATCGTATCCTCTTTGTCCTAAGTTAGTGCCGTTAAACTGAATTGTAATTCTGAAAATTATAAATATTTTAAGTAATGCTGTCAAATCAATTAATCACATCAAAATTTCATGCATCCAAAGTTTGTGTTTGCATAATAAATGTGTGTGTACGGTGTATATTTAAATTATATGCATGTATAAATATACACAGATACATGTATAAATCTATATTGCATATATTTCTTAAACATGCATATGTGTGTGTGAATATAAATGTAATATAATGTCTGTGAACGGTGTATAATTATAATGTGTGTGAACTGTGTATATTTATATTATTTGATTTGACAGCACTAGTTTTAAGAGGTTTAATTAGTTTCTTGTGCTGTGGCAGGTTTTTGAGGATGACTGGGCTCTGGGTGCTCCTGACTCTGGCTGTCCGTCTGAGAGTATGCTGGAGGATGAGTGTTTTATAGGCCGCAGCATGGCACCTCAGTCTCAGGCCAGTCAAGATCACCTGGTTCTGGAGTGGGACCCTTCGGTGGACATTGGTGGTTCAATCTCCCATGATGGCACCGACTCGTCCGCCTTCAGTGCAGCTGCAGGTAGGGATTGTCCCGGAATACAATCCAATGGTTCCTCCAAGTCCATTACTTGTAAACGGGGTCAATGGTGATCATGAAATTTTAGCTGGTGATTAATTAACATGTGAATATTGTGATTTGATTCAATGATTTACAGGGTAAACTTGAGACACAAACCTTGTAGTTGTTTTTTAACATTAAACTTAAAATCATACACACAAAAAATAACACTGCTATACATTTCTATTTATATACTAATATTTTGGATTGGCTTTTTTATTTTATATTTTCTGTTTTCATTTTTGATTAAGTTTGTTATTTTGCTATGCAGTTTTGTCATTTGAATTTTTTCCAGTTTTATAGTACTTTAAGTTTTAAACATCTAAGAAAGGTTTCCTTGTTTTCCATTGAATGTTTCTATTTGATTTAATTTACCAACATCAAGATCCTCATAATGTTTTTGAAACTCAGCCAATCTCAAGATTATATTGTAGTAACGTTGATTTATTTTTGTGGTTTGCTGTTTATCTATTGTTGATGTCTGTTATTGCTGATGATATGAATATTATAATATTTTCCAATGCTAATATATTTCTGTCCTGAATTCACTTTCTACACATCATTTCAAGTGAATATTTAAGTGAAACTGGAGCGTTTTGCATTCCCTGTGCATATTAACACCTTGTTTATGCTTTCATGTGCATGTGGTGTGAACCACCGCAGGGCTGCAGAGGCATTTATGCTTCACATGTGAATTACAATCAGGCCATTATGTAATAATCGTGACCCAAATGAGGACTGATTAATTTATTGCATTTCATAGCCCCTTATTGTTTGTGATGGCTATATATTTCTAGTGGTTTATTGTTCTCTAAAACACATCAAATGTAACTTTTACCCATCTGGAGCATCAACACTTTCTTTCTTCCTCTCAGGTGTGCCTTACACAGATGAACCAGCCAAATACCCTCGGAGGAGGAGAGTCTACATGAGTCCTATGGACTCACAACCAGACAATGCTGCTGTCAGCGTCAAGCAGCCAGTAAGTCCATCTGACAGCTCAAACTTAATCTTATCCTCATTTACATTATGGGACCAAGAAACCACAGCCCACGTTTTAATGCATAGTATAGTGTATTTGCATACATTTTCCATCTAGGAACGAAATTTAATTGAAATGCAAATGAGGCGATTGTGTAGTTTTTTTTTGGGGGGGGGGTTAAACTGAAAGATCACAATATGGTCTCTGTTTGAATGTGTGCATAGACCTAAGCACATGTGTTCCTGCACATGTTGTAGCATGCAGAGTATGTAACATGCAAATAAAGGGTTACATGTTTGTGTTAGTTGGTGTTTTTTTCTGTATTAAACACAGCTGGCTTCAGATTGAACTTTAACACAAATTAAGCACTCTATTACTAAAGTGCATTAAAGCAGGGGTTTTCAAATTAGGATCCAGGACCCCCAGGGGCTGCAAGGGAATTCTATGAGGCCCTTAGAAAAATTCGTCCTGTTTAAAAAAACAAACTGTATAAATTAATAAAAAGATTCAAATAAATTAAATAAATCTAACAGTTCTATAATCGTATTATAGTCTGTAAATGAAAAAACGAATAAAAATGAAATCCATTTAGTGAGTATAAGAAAAATGTAATATAGAAATAAATGTTAAATATTCTACAAATATTTACACGCATTTATCGTTTTAATTGTTCACTTCATAAATGTTATTTGTATATCAATTGAGTCTTTAAAAACATTTTCAAATATATAAATCTGAAATCAGATTAAACTAAATAAATTAATAAATATAAATGCATTTAAATAAAGAAATGTAAATATTCTAACAGTATAGTTCTATAGTGAGTTAAAAAAATGTAACTTGATTTGGAAAATATTTCATTTTTATTATAACTTGCGTTATTATACATGCTAATTTTTTAAAGCTTAAATTGGATCTTTAATGCATGAAACTAAATGCTGCCATTTGAATTTTAGGATAAGGGTCCCTCGCACAAGAATGAACACATTTGGGGGTCTGTGGAATCTTAGATTAAAAACCCTACATTAAAGGACATTACTTTGAAAACAAATGCATTTTAATGTATAGAAGCAAACTTTGATGGTAAAACTGACTATGAACATCATGCATGTGTGTATTTCTGTAATGTAGGTAAATGCTGAACGTAGTTGCTGTGTTTTTCAGGGCATTAAGAAGAGCTTAGACTATGCCGCCCCACCCCAGACGCCAGTGCCAGGTAAAGCCGTGGCTCCTGATTGGTCCGTGTGACTGGTGCATCCACTGAAGGCAGTGTCACTCTCACAGCTTAATCACTCGATAATCACGGAAGAGCTGCTCTCAATTTGGCTTGTTTTCTAATATCCTTGAAAAATAGCCAAGAGCCACCAAAACCTTGATTATGAGGGTCAACTTTTCAGCCTCTGTATTATTATTTAGCCCATTCAAAGCAGCAGCTGCTTCTCAAATATTATATCTGGTGCTTGTATTCAGGAATTAGACACTTTATGGTATATATAACTTGTCTAATCCACCGTCAGCATCAGGAATTCTTTTCACAGCCTCGTCCTGATTTGTTTATGCTAATATCTGTTTTGCGTGTGTGTGTGTTGTGGATACAGTCATCAGAGCTGACAAGCATCAGTACGCCGGACCATTTAAGACTTCCACACCTGAAACTAGGGCTCCTGAATCTGTGACCTTTGACCCTGAGCGCATCAGTGCTTGGCTGGGCCAGACGCATCAACTTTGTTCTAAAGCCGCCCAGACAGAGCATGATCCACAGGTATATTTTGCTTAGTGTAAACACAAAGTTTGGGAATGTTGTTCTGGGTCTGGGACCTGTGATTTATGGAGGCCTCAATAAGTCATATTTGTATTTGAGAAATGCATTAAATTGATCAACAGTGACAGTAAGGGCTTTTATTCAAATAAAACTTTAACATTTAGAATAAATTATGTTCTTTTGAACTCTGTATTTTGTTTCCACAAAAATATTAAGCAGCACAACTGTTTTCAGCATTGATAATAAGACATGTTTTATGAGCACCAAATCAGCATATTAGCATGGTGTTTGAAGGATCGTGTGATACTGGAGTAATTATGCAGAAAATTCAGCTTTGCCATCACAGGAATAGATGACATTTTTAAATATTAAAACAAAATATTAATGTTAACTTTTTTATATATATATATCAAATAAATGCAGGCTTGGTGAGCATTAGACACTACTTTCAAAAACATTTAAAATATATTTTGAATAGTCATGTATATAAACGTTGTGAGTAATACTACTCATTAAACTGTCAAAAACCATTTAATGGCTCTTGCAGATTACTTTTGACATTCACTTAATGTCAATATTTTTGGAAGCAAAGTGACTGCGTTAATACCAGAGGTACATCAGTGTCACTTACTTGGAAGCAGTAAATGGCCAGCTGCTGCTGCCCATGTGTTTCTAATGAATTACAGCTCATAAATCATTATAATCAAATAGATTTAGACTACATTTTATATAGCCATTAATTATATAAAATTATTGAACTTTTCATCAATGAGATAGAAAATGAATTTCTATATTTCATGTGACCTTAGTTTTAGCTGTTGATGTTTAATAGATACATTTTAAATTTCGAAAGTCTGTGAATGCTTTAATTTATACTTTTTATTTAGCTTGGAAATAAACTTATGCTGATAATAATTATAAATGGGAAAAATTATAATACGAATTGCATTAAATCACAAACATGCACTAGTGGGCTTTTGGGAGCTCACTGTATGTTCTACTGCACTGCATCTAGTCTTCATAACGTGCTGATTTTGTTCTGGATTTAATTTCTGCTTCATCAGTGTACATATGTAGTCCTGCAGTCATAAATGCAGAATGGATACTCGGTGCGATTGCGCATGGGGAAATGTTTACCAAATCTCATTAAGACTAGACCCTGCAGTCGCAGTCTGTGCACATTATATCAATAGATGTCACATTGACTTGCTGAAGACCTGTTTGTGTCCTCAGTGCTGTTCAAATCTACATTCATAAATCTATCATATTTATCTGGGTAAAAGCTTATTTTAGGGATATCATTAAAGAAGTGTTTACGGGGAATATGAAGCACAAATTATTCAGCCGTGCTAATTAATCCATCTCAAATGAATCTGTACCATCTTGACTTAAAAAGCTCATCGTGAGATGGGGGGGGGGGGGGGCGACGTTGGTTTCTGGGAAAGAGAATCCTCTGCACTGATGCAGAGGCCGATTTGCCTGCCGAAGCCTTGGAAAAACCAACGAAAGAGAGAGAGACCATTTCCATTTCAAAGAGCCTCTTGTAATTTCTCAGCGCTCATGGCTAATTGGCAGCTTTACAGGGATGGGGAAAAAGACCCGCCGCTATATAATGGCTGCCGTAATTGTGGGCACAAACATGGTGAGGATCTGGCGCTGCAAAAGGGCCAAGAGCGCCTGTGTAATGTCACAAGAAAAGGTGGACGAGGCAGCAAATCTGTTGGTCCCATTAAAATACTCAAAGAATGAGAGCAAAACAGAGCACAAAAAGACAGAGCCGCCTTGGACCTTATTAGTTAATGGAGCCCGTCTCTTTCGATTTACAAGTGCCTTTTGTAGCATAGCGAAGCTGTCACATGCAGTGAGAACTCTGCTGTCCACTCTTTGGCAATCGAAAGTGTTTGTTGCTTCTGTGAATCTTTATAGGCACGCTCCAGTTTTACATCTCTGCCATCCGGAAAGGAGGAGGAGGGAGTTGAGTATCAAGAGAGTGTGCTCCCCCAGAGACGCCCCCACCCATTGCACACGTGCTCCACCCCCCGCCCATCCCAGTCATGTGACCTCCAGCATCCCTCTTACCAACGTCACGAAGACCCACAGGTATATCTCGCTCGCACAGACACGTACGCCCCTTCTGCACAAACACCCTTCATATGTGTTACAAACACCGTAACTCTTTTCTGATCACCTGGGGTTTGCGAATTAAAGCCAGGCCTGTTAATGTGTTGCAAATGTGGCGCCTTGCATGATTTTTATGATGTGCTTTATACCTCTTATCACACCCCACACATAATTGCGCTTGTAATGTGTGCCGGTGCCAAAGAACTGGTAAACAATAGAGTCCCTGCAGGGCTTTGTTAATCTCAAGCTATTATCGTCTTGTCCCTCTCGGTCACTAGAGGCAGCAGGAGAGACTTTGTTTCCCCGACTCTTTGGAGGACAACACCCGTGCAAAGTCGAGTTGGTGAGAAAGTCTTTTCCTATGCAGACTTCATTGAAGTTGATTAATAAGCTGGTTGATTTATTATGGTAGGCATTATGTATTTTCTAGTGCTAAAAAGCACCTTGAGTAATTTTTTTTCTGTGAACAGCTGGGAAAATAGTCATTAGAAATGCATTAGCATTCAAAAGTTTTTATTAATTAATAACTTTATTCAACAAGGACATTAAATTGATCGGAAGTGACAGTGAAGACATTCAAATGTTGAATTGCATTTCTATTCATTGTATTTTTTTCCCACAAAAATACAAAGCAGCACAACTTTTTCTAATATTGATAATAAGAAATGTTTGATCAGCGAATCAGCATTTCTGAATGATCCTGACACTGAAGCCTGGAGCAATGGCTGCATAAAATTTGCCTTTGCCATCACAGGATTAAATTGCTTTAAAATATATTAAAATAGAAAGGTTATTCTTGAATTGTAACATGTCAATATTACTTTTTTTTTTAAGGGATAATTCACTCAAATTAAAACTTACAAAATGTTCTTGTCTTTCCAAACCTGACTTTACTTCTTCAGCAGAACAGATATTCCGAAACCAGTTATTTTTCTCCATACAATGAAAGTAAATTGGGTTCAATATTGTTTTGTACAACATATTTAATGTTGAACCCAAGATTCTTACCATTGAACCAGTGATTTGGATCCACAAAAGGCATCTTTAAGGTCTATTGGATGGCAAAAATGCAACGAGAATCATTTGACAAAGTGAAGTCATTTGCTTCCTTGACCAGTGTGGCCAATTTTGTCAGAGAAATCAATTTAAATGGACTTAAACCTGAAGCAAGGACACAGATATTAGTTTTGACTTTAAATCTTGCTGAAAGTTTCAGTGAGTGAATACTGTTCAGTAGAGTTTCTTTAAGGACAGCCTTGGCTTGCAGTTCTACCACACCAATGCATACCAAACTTAAATTGTGTAAATTAAATTGATTTATGCCAGTGATGTACAATCCTGCGTCTATCCTGCAGAGTTCAGCTCCGATCCTAATTAAACACACCTGAACTAGCTAATCAAGGCCTTCTGGATTACTAAAAAGAAACTTTTCAAGGACAAGTTAGAGGTAAACTCTGCGGGAGCAAGATTGGACAACATTGTTTTTGCCAGTTATCACCATAAGAGAGAACTATTAATTCTGAAAAATTGCCTTTTTATCATGATGTATTTCTGTTTCCAGTGAACTGTGTGGCCCGAAGGCTTCTGCTGGCAGCTTATGGCACAGTGGCTCCTGGCTTTTGGGGTTTTTTAACATGCGAAAGACCTCAGCACCACTGCTGGTCCTCCTGTTTGCCCTCTTGCTCGCTGTGGTGATCTGGCCCCTCATCTTGCTCCATGAGACCTCATGCCATCGGTCCAATACTCTGGCCCGCTCATTTCACTTGGCCCTACATTACAAAGGACCCCCTCCCACCTGAGCACACAAGAAATAACGGCAAACAGTTTAGTAAGCACACACGGGATTGTTTTCAGGGTTTTTCGTATGTTTTTTTTTTCTTAATTTCTATGAAAGCATGTGTCTCCTGAAAACAGAGTGGGTCTCTAGATCTATTTGGATGCATGACTGCACAAGAGCGTCCTTAAGCGCCGTCCACAATATTTAAATATGGTTTGACTCAAAGCTTATGAGTGCAAACTAATATAACACGTGCACTTAATTCTGCTCTGACACTAATTTTCTCACAATGTCAGAGAGAATTATATAAAACTAAATTGATTTGACAGCTCTGGAAGCATCTTTGTTTAAAACTGCCATTTTGAGCATGTTTACTTGAATTTTTGACTGACAGATAATGCATTTTTGGCCAACCAGTTATTTATAGGTTTGTTAGAGGCAAATAAAAAAATATTAGAATAATTTAAAAAGCTGATTGTTTGTGAAGGAAAGGGGTGTTTGTGTATGTGAGTGCTTGCTTTGAGACGTTTTGTTTGTTTAAAAAGAGCTTTGTACAGAAATAATGTAATTGGAAATTTCATACTGCTTCACAATATGCAATATTTGATAATGATCCGCTGTACTGTATACTGTAATGTAGTAATTATTTTTAAAAAGGGCATTCTGCACTGTATTCAGTATTTTGAATCCGTTCAATGAAGACACAAGCAAGCTTTAAAGCGAGTCCTTGTGCTCATCAAAGATCGGTTTTGTACTGTTATCCAATTTTTATGACTTAAAATAAAAGAAATGAGTGAAAACAAGTGGCTGGCTGTGGATGGTGACATTGGAATGTGTGTAGAGTGATACGCCGTGTGATTCTCATTGGGGGAATCAGTCAGTGTCTTTGTGTATCTGGCTTGCTGGACAAGCTGAAAGAGGTTTTTGTGCTGCTGCCAGAGATGAACACTCAAAAAGATTATGAAAGAATGTTTCAAATTCAATTAGCACACAAATGATATTCGCTGGAAACGTCTGCAGATGGCCTTTCAACCTCATCTCGATTCATTCAGAGCTCTTGGGAGTTCAACTATAGTCAATGCTGCAGAAAATGAAGTGTTGTGTGCATGGGTAAGCAAGCCTGTCTGATGATGAGTTTATTTAATTGGCAAAAACAGAAACTCAAATTGAACCATATACCTCTGCAAGCCTAGAGCCCATAAACCGAAAGCAAATAAATTCTGGTATCCACCTGAGGAGGACATGAACAAACAGGGAGGATTTCTGTGGTAATAAAACCTGTAGAGGAAATACATTTTGTCTGAACTCTGCCAAGGTAGTTAAGGTCAGTGCTGCTTTTACAATATCAGTAATTGCTGATATAAAAAGCATTTGGATTGGGTGGGAAAGAGTCATGAGGTAATAGTTCCTGTGAAAGAAGAGGAGATAGCTTTTTAATAAAACATGCAACTGAATTTATCTGGGCTGCATAACTTGCATGATCTTGAACCAAATGTGATGACTTAATTTTTTAATGAGTGTAAATGCATTTTGATTTTGGCTTCTAACTCACTCTTGTGGTTGCTATACTTTAAATGGGCCATTACAAGTTGACAGGGCAGATGTGTATCACAAAAAATGTGAGTTGGGACAACCTGACTCTGATTAGGCAGCATCACTAACTCAGTTTTGCGATGGTTGCTAAGAATTAATATGATGACCCTGACCACAACAGGCCTTGCTTATATCGAGGGAATTGCTACGCTTGAGAAAAGAAAAAGCATTTTGTTTGTGCACCATTCAGCTGACATGTGGGCGAACGCCCAGCAATTTGCATTCCAGTACCTTTCATTACCATTAACATTAATAACACCATAAAACAACATACCACATAATTATATACATATACATACATTCAGACTTAAATTACAATACAAAAATGATAGTTACAAAAGTATATAAACGTACAAATATTAAACTTAAAAATACAAATACTTTTTATGAGAGAGCTTTTTATTAAATTAAATTGTATTTACAGTATAAACACACACACACACACACATATATATATATATACACACACATATCAATTTATTAAAAAGCTATGTTTATATAAATATTGCATTATGACTAAAGTATACTGTACTGTACTTAAAAATATTAGTAGTAGGAAAAATACAAAGAGGGAGAGCTTATATATTATATATATATATATAAACTTAAAAACACATTTTATAAACGTAAAA
This sequence comes from Ptychobarbus kaznakovi, assembly GCA_027422405.1. Taxonomy (NCBI): domain Eukaryota; kingdom Metazoa; phylum Chordata; class Actinopteri; order Cypriniformes; family Cyprinidae; genus Ptychobarbus; species Ptychobarbus kaznakovi. Next base: position 15,872,303 of record CM049813.1, read on the forward strand.
CTTTAAAATACAAATACTTTTTATGGGAGAGGGAGAGCATTTTAATAAACTTATTTTATTTACATTATGATCATATATGTACTCTATATATAATGTAATATGTCACTAATAATTTAGTTTACATATTATAATGAGAATACATATTGTGAATTTTTTTTTTACATTTAATTAAAAAGTTACACAGAGAGAAAGAGAGCCCTTTCTATGAATTAATTTACCTATATGTGACCCTCTCTGTGAAATCCAGGCTAAAGTCTCAAAATCGAATTATGAGATAACAAGCATCAAATTTTGATTTCTACCATTAATTTCTCTAATTTCAATATTTGACATGACTTTACTCCGTCAATATTAAAGATATAAAGGTTAAACTTTCACAGAATGTTCTTTACCATATGAAGATGATATTTTGTAGAAAACAGCAAATCACAAAAAAATGACTTTAGCTGGGTTTTCACAGAGAGGGTCACATATATATATTTATAATAGTTTTTTCAATGTTATATTTTGCTCCCTGGTCACCCTCACTAAACAGTAAGCTAACCATTTCATCCTGTTCTTACTAGTTTTAGAAATGTCAATGCTGACTGTTTTTGTTTCCTTTAATATGGACAGTTTAATGTACTAATAATCCTGTTTCAGAAACCATCTCATCTCATTTGTTCATTGATTATAGACTACTCAATAATCAGACATCAATCTGGCATCAGAACCGTGTCTGCACACATTTCACGCTCTGCATGATGAACAGCGGCTGCACCGAAGCCTCTGTGATCAATACTAAAAGAAGCATTTCACAATGATTAGCTGTTGTTTTCAGATACCATTTCTGTGTCCTGCCAACACAAGTGAGCAATGGTACTCAAGTAACTTAATGAGATAGCATGGAGATAATCGACAGGATAGGGCGCCATTGGCTGGGACCTTGGCTCCCAGAACCCCCCTCCCACAACAGCAGGGCTCGGTCACAACAACACCAGTGATTGAGACTGACAGGCTGTGCGCTAATAAAGAGATTACACGGAAATCCCTCTGAAGCCAACACTTCAGGACTGCGCTCATTTGGAGATCTAGACCAGCTGCACCTGAAAGGTTGTCCATGCGTGAAGTTAACATTACGTTTAGGCCGCAAGGGACACATTTACCAATCAGATAAAAGGTCACCGAACAGTGCAACTTGTCTAAGCTGGCCACCAGGGCAGTGGGATGAAAGATCTCAGCTTGCTTAATCGACAAATGTCCCACATATGAATGGCTGTCAGGTACAAAAATAGCTTGTTACCCTCAAATAATCACAATTTAAAGGGATAGTTCACCAAAAAATTAAAATTGTGTCATCATTTACTCACCCTCATGTTGATTTAAACTTGTATGACTTGCTTTTCTCTGATATTTAGAATTTTTTTCCAACTGTTTTTATTCCTGGGGGGGGTCTACACAAACGTTTTTATGGTTTTCAACATTTGCTTTCCCCTCAAAAAAGAAGTCATACACACATGAGGGTGATTAAATGACGACCACATTTTTATTTTGGGGTCAATTATACATTTATTGGCATGTTGAAAATGAAGAAACGACAATATCAGAGCATAATGGATTACAAAAAAAAAAAACGGTAGGGCTTGGTTCTATGCGTCAGTTGCTGATTGGCTATTGAGATTTGGGCGTGAGCTTGCAGGGGCGGAGTTTAAGCGGATGAAATGATTGGAGAAGTCGTGTAAATGTCACGAAAGAAGTCATTATTGTTAGCTAAAAGTAAAACCATAACTTTTTTTTATTTAAATACAATTTAAACATTTGATTTCAGCTAGTTGCCAAGGCCACATTTCTTATTTTAAAATAACACTGGTTCACAATACGATCTATAACATGCATTTCAAAAATAGATATCATTAATGCTGACTTCTCAGTCTCGAGTATCTCTCAGTCTTCCAGTGCATGTTATGATAATGCTGCGTCATCACCCGGACAGCAGCAGGCCTAGCATGCCCAGCTCTTATTTTGGATCAGATCAGGCCTGATGTAATCTCCCCTTACAGGAGCTGATGGATGTTTTGGGCTGGCATGGAAATAAATAGGAAGGTGGACAGCCAAAAAAATGTTAATTCCACCAAAGTTCTCCTAGGTACAGGTTGCATGAGGAGTGAAGTATGCCAGAGCAATCTATTTCACATGGCACAGCTGAAGCCTAATAACACAGATTAATGTCCCATGGAAGGTGCCATTACCTAAATAGCCTCCTAAAAAAGGAGGAGACTTCGCTTCAGCCCAAATATGCAGTTTAAATGCTAATGGATCCTTCAAATCTAGATTTGAATATGTAGTCTTGACATTCTCCAGTCTGCTGCTGGAGTAAGATTTTGTGCAGCCTTTAATTCCTCCTCTGCAGGCACTTCTCTTGACAATGACAGTAAGCCTGGATAAGTCTCCTCACTGCCTTCTCTGACGTGAAATATTTAACCTAGGCCTGCCAGTGGCAGAATGAAAGTATTAGTTAATACTGATCAGTTAATACTGATTTCGTTCCCATGTCTTACCTGTTTTGTGTGCAAATGCCGGACTGATTAAACTACTTTTGCTTCCCCAGTGAACTGCCAGGGACCCGGCGTTGGGGGGGCGGACAAAAGTTGATCGGCTCACTTCTGATCCCAGTGTTTACAGCTGCGTGTGGAAGCACGTGCTGGTCAACCCGCCACGACACCGGCTTCTTAAAATAAGACCTCGGTTGTGGCGGATAAGAGCGCGGGAAATGGAGTTGACAGTCGGAGGCATGAGCTTGACGCGGCCTTCGGTTGAATGTGTCAGACCAGAAGCACCCCACCCCCAGCTTCACCCCTCTGCTCACACACAAGCGTGCTGTCGCAAGGCATTAGTGTGGCAGAAACACACACAATTGCTCCTTCCACTCCATCCGAAGCCTGCATGGGCGTTTCACAACAGTGGCGCAACATCTTCCCATCTCCATGCTGGAGCCTGTGACATCAGATGTGCATTTACAGGCTTAGTGGCAGGATTTTGTGGGCTGTTGAAGGAAGAAGCTTGTGCATGACCTATGTGTTTACAGATGCCATAACTGTGGGAAGAACCGTGTTTTTTTCTTCTTGTTGTTAATCCTTAAAATCTGTCATGTCTGATTGAAAACCAACAGTTGACCTTCACATCTTTCTTCACGCATTGCTGTGTTTCTCAAGACTCTAAGACACAGGTTGTCTCATATCTGTCTGTCTGTCTGTCTGTCTGTCTGTCTGTCTGTCTGTCTGTCTGTCTGTCTGTCTGTCTGTCTGTCTGTCTGTAGTTGTTTGTTTGCTTGCTTGTTTTTATTAATTAATGAATTAATTCTCAAATTAATTAATTAATCAATCACATTTCATACACAGTGGTAAGACTCTGGAGTGTATTAATCTAATTATTATGAAACATAATTTAATTTATTAATTTATGTATCACTTTTCAGACAGTCTAAGACATCGCATTGCCTTAATTTCATTTGAATAATCAATCATTTATTTGTTGATTTATTGATTCATTATTTATTCATTCATAGATTCACTTTTTAAAAAGGCATTTAAATGTAATATTTTTTTCAATTACATTTAATACACAGTGGAAATACATTTCCATAGTGGAAAGTTAGAATTGTCTTTAAATATTTCAATTATTATTAATTTATCAATCAAATTGCATTGGTTATTAAAGGTAAGTAACAGCCATAATAAAGAGGAAAAAAGATACAGGAGTCATCTTTAAGTGATTTAAAAAAAATAATGCATTTATGCATAAAATAGATACAAAAGGATACATGTATAAAAATACATTAAAACTAATATAGTGCAATTAGCAAAGTGCAACATAGTGCTCATGCAGTCACTGAATCCGGATACATTTTTATTATATTGTTTTTATATAAATTATTTATATTTCCCTATCCTGACCATGTATTATCAAGAGGCAGCAGCCTATACCTGCCAAGTGATCTTTCATCTCTGAAGTGCATGGAAGGTCAAAACCAACTGTTCATCACACATGTGCACACATAGCCACCTACACAATCATAACTGAGTTACTTCATGTCCTGTACAATAATCCCCTGTTATCCTGCTATTTATAGATCGCTCCTTCAAACTGAACAATCCCTCACGCTCCTCCCCTTCGCTTGAATGAGGATGATTTTACTATGATTCTTTGGCAGCTTGATAATCCTTCAGCGTCGCTCAGTTGTGCGCCATGAACCAGACCGAGACTGAATGTCTGACTCGATGATGCCTCCAGACAGATGTGGCATCCTCCACGAGGAAATTAAAGCTCAATGAAGGAGCGCAGAATTCTCTTGCAGATGCTCAATCGTATGAAATATTCATCACAGAGCGACGCATTTCCAGTGGAACGCACATATTATTCTGGCCTTGGGGCAAATTTTGTCTGATATTTTTAAACAGGCACACAATAAAACACTTTTGGTCTTGGCACAGTCCTAAATATTCAATTTCATTCCCTAGCTGCTATAAGCTCTCAAGAGCAATTTCTGTGAAGTAGATACCTGTAATAATCTTTCTTACTGTCCATTTGCATCAACCCAACATGCACACGGGCCTTTGTTCTGATTCCCCAACAATTAGCTTCAGATAATGAGGTCAGGTGTTCACATCTCTATTTGTGGAGCCTGTGCAAAATGTCTTTTCATTTAGTAAGGGAGCATGTAACACAGGGTGAGATGTAACACCATCAATTTAACCAATTAGAAAGCTAAAGCGGTGACATCACCATCATACCAGCCTCCTCAGGTGAGAGTAAAACAGACTCTGGTTTATATATTAATTTGACATATTAACACATATTAAAGGACTGAACCGGCATCTAAATCATACACATTTGACATATATCCACACAAATATTAATGTACATTAAAAACATGAAATATCATGGCTGACTATACAGGACGTACTTATTTTTTTAAAGAGGGGTTACCTGTTTTTTTATTTTGTACTTTATTGCATTTGTGTTAAATATATCAGAAATGTATTTCCCCTCACTCTGTCTATGAATAAAAAAATACAAATGAAAGCATATATATAACTTATTTTTCATACCACAATAATACAATGTAAAATTTATATATATATATGTTAAATGTCTATCTGTCCATGCCTCCATTATTTTTGCTTTTTTATTATTATTATTACCACAATAACTTCATGCTATTTAAATTTGGTTTTACATCTCACTCTTGTAGGCTACTGAAAAAATAAAATAAAGAAGTGAACAAAATACAGAAGCAAATCTCTCTCTTTCATATTGCAATAACTTTATGCAAAAAAATGTAAATGTCCATTGTTTTTACATCTCATCATTGCACATTATCTATCATAGCCTTCTGAAAAAAAGAAGAAAAGCATATAGGCTATTTTCCCCCTTTTTATTCTCTCTATATTTTTTCAACTTTATGCACAACATCTTACATTTATGTTTTACAGCCTACCCCTCTTACACTCTTTATACTTGACATTAATTTACACAGTTTATGGCTTCGTTGTATTTTCTAAACTACTTCAATTCACAGCAGACAAATCACACCAACGTTTAAGACATAGCAGTGAGTTACAGCCCTTGAAATTAAACGTTACAACACTCCCCAGTCTCCCCGACCACTCGATCTGTTGCCCTGCGTCACCGAGGTGCAGAAACAATCTGAAGGGTCGTGATGCAACATCACCACATTTCACGCAAATCAGGGGAAGTGGCTGAAATGAGTTACCATCTCAACCCCGTACAGTAACCCTCTTACTTGGGGTGGTGTGTGTGTGGTGGCAGGGTGGGGGTGGTCTCCCTGGTTGCTAAGGGCAACAGGGTGAGATAGATGGAGCTGCAGCTGCGCGTCTGTTAATACCAGCGCTCGACCCTCAACGTCCCCGCGCGCGCAATTCTCCACACACACTCTCTCACTCATACACACTGATCTCTCTTCAGTCAAGGCATGAGGATGCGAGCGGGGATTTAGTTTCAGTGTCTTTTCCAGTCTGCCGCAGATTATTACCTTTCCTCCAGCACACGGGTCGGATTTACACACGAGGAACAAGGTTTGCAGACTATTTTCTTAGTTATAATGTTTTTGTTGTAGGCTATTATTATGAGTATTTCTGTAATGCAGAACTTTATTTTGTATTTATGTGTCAAAATACATACGTGTTGATTTGAACACTTTTCCTATGCAATGCATTTACAATGGACTTATAAGGAAGTGCAGAGATTTATTTGGAAAGGACAATAGGCGCGCAATGACTGCGCCCTGGATTTGAATTCATTGACATAGTGAAATTGAGTATTTGGATCAATGAATCCGTTTCCAGCCTGTCTTGCTTTGTGTTTGTGTGTATGAATAAGGACATCTGCTTCACTATTGCGTGTTTGCTCAAGCAACTGTTACGAGTTTGTTCATTCATTCATGCGATCAACTTGCCAAACGTGCCAGACTGTCCTCTCGCATATTATTATCAGACGCACTCAAGTGTGAATTTGCTCCCAATTGCATCCAGTCTGTGGTGTATGCTATGTGTCAGTGAAATACCTTTTTACAAAGCAAATGCACGTCGGTCGCCAAATTGGATCCTTACGAGATTTCGAGAATGAAACAAGCATGGCTTTGCCACAGTAGACACGGAATGCGCGCGCGCTTGTGCGTGTGGCGCGCGGGTTGTTGTTGTTTTCCCGCTGCATGATGATTTCATAATTCCCACATCACACATTTACACGGTGACAGACGTGTTGGCGGTTTCTGGAAGCTTTGTGAATCGAAATATTTTTATTATTATTCACAAACTACTGTGAGGTCCTGGTGATCCGAATCAAGTGACATCAATGAGCATTGTTCAGGGTTGTTTTCCAGACACCAGACACAACGAAAGTAGGATGTCTCGAGTCTTTTCGACGCTTTTTTTGGCAAATAACGTACTGCTCATGCAACGCCGTCAATTAAAACAGCTTGGTTGATGTTGATATCAACACATTTTTACAAAATGGAGGAGATGGTTAGGGATGCATTAGCAATGCAAATTAGGTTTTGAAGAGCACTGGCACCTGCTGTCTCGAGCATTTGCATTGGCTTTTCCCTCATTTTTCAGAATTATGTTCTACTACTGCAAAGCAAGGTTTATCGAGGGAGCTTCTCCAAGTCTCTTCTACTGCGTTTGCATAACAAAGGGCAAGGGTTTTGTCCATGAAGAGGGGACAAAAACATCAAGCCTCAATTGTCCCAGTGTCAGTCGGATGGGCAAGCAGGGTCTTGTGCCCCATCAGTAAACAGACGCAGTCATGGCAAAATCCAATTAAGCTATGTTCTTTCAATCAGGCTTTTCACAAGGCAAAGAATATTGCTTCTGTTTTTATGCTACTGTACTCATTTTATGGTGCACACAGTCATAAGTTTCCTTGAATAAATCAATTATGTAACTATGTCACGTGGTTTCACCTCTAGCGTCTCAGACCAAATACAACGTAAAATAATTTGAAATTTACAAGTGGGTCATTCATAGGAAGCATCAAATTGCTTTAAGCATTAAGAAAGCCTGACGAAAGATCATTTTTTTTAATCTCAAAAGAATCCTCTGTGTAGAAACAAAAACAGCCCCAGTGTTAAACGATATGAGTTGACCTAGGGTGAAGAGTTTAGAGGTTTATAATAAGATCTTTCATCGTCATATGGGCAACAGTGTGTGGATTTATTTTAGCGTTTGCCATTTCACGTCCTTGCCCTACAACAAATATGTGCGCATTTACGCAATGAGATCAGCTAAAATGTCAACAGAAGATGTGGTGTATTCAGCTCAATGTCTTATATCTAGATTTTCTAAAGTGCTAGAAAAAGTTCAAATACCCTAATTGGTAAAACGCATCAGTGATCATGTGTACACCGTGACTCCAAGGTGACTGGAGGCACTTAAAGACAGCATAAGTTAGTCTTGTACATACTTTATTTTTACCCCATGTAGAACACAGCTAAGATACACCAGTTTCAAGCATTGCAAAATAAAAAATAAACTCATGTTGATTGAAATACATGCAGACAATTTAAAACTAATTGTTGTTTTCTCCTTCTAGCTTTGAAGTCCATCTACTCCCATACGGAATATGATGCAGAATTGCCCATTTATTATGGAAATAAGTTGGATAGGAAAACTCACAGAGCTGGTAGCTGATCATCAATGAACTCAGTTCCATAAAGAACTCTAGGAAATAAGTATATTTCAACGAGGAAGACCAGATAGTTGGAGTTATTTTCGATATGGCGGCAACCGAGGCTAATGCAGAGCCTGTCCAAGCAGACATTGTCGAGAACAAGGCTGAGGTAGAAACCACAAATCCAGCCCCAGCTTCAACAGAGGAAGCCCCAGCTTCAACAGAGGAAACACAGCCTACTACTGAGGCACCGCCAAGCACAGAGCAACCAGCTGATAGCAAATCCAAGCCAGCCTCTGAGAAAATATGGGACTCTTTTTTAAATAAAAGTGGGCTTGGAAAAGTAATGGGAGGAAAGAAAAAGAAGGAGCAGCAGACAGGAGCTGAGGATATTACTGGCGAGGAGCATGATAAGGTCTCTAACCAGAACGATCAAGGGGATGCTGCAGGCCCTAAAGAGCAGGAATCTAGTCAGCCGGCAGAAGCTGGCGAGGCTGCAGCTGATGGGCAGACTGTTGAAAAAGCACCAGAAAATGAGGAGGCTTCCCAAGAGCAAAAGGCATCTGGTGCCAAGCCAAAGCAAGGAGAGAAGTCTAGTGTTAGGGACTTCATCCGCAAGCCTGTTGCTAAAATGTTCTCGCACAAAAGCACAGAAAAAAAGGAGGGAACAGGGACACTCCAAAAACATGGCAAGGTTCGGTCAAAATCACTAGACAGGCTGGAGGATGCTGATGCCAGTATAAATGTGGCAGACCAAGCAGAGGAGCATCAGATTGCAGACGAGCCAGACAAGTCTAACCCCCAAACAACGAAAAACATGAAGCGCTGGCACTCTTTTAAGAAACTCATGGCTCAGAAAAGTCACAAGAAAAGCACAGACGAGTCCAAGGATGCCGAGGGTGCAGAAGGAACCAGTGCAGATGGAGCAGGAGACAGTGGGACACTGGATTCAACTACAAAGTCAGAGCACTCTGGGCAAAAAAGGTGGAAACTAAAGAGATCCTGGACATTCCAAGGTCTGAAGAGAGATACATCAGTTGTTGGAATCCACAAACCAAAGGACAAAGACTCTTCAGATGTTAAAGACGAAAATGCCCCAGAGGCTGAACAGGGGACAGAAGATGTAAAGGTAGCCAGTGACATAGAAACACAGGAGAAGACTAACGCTGAGGGTGAGGACGAGAAAGAAGCAACTGCCACTACACAGCATGCAAAATCGGTGGACCAGCAAGCAAATGAGATCTGGACCTCTTTCAAAAAACGAGTTATTCCCAAATCAAAGAGGGCAGCTGACTCTGGTGGAGTAGAGGAGGAAGCAGTGGGTGAGCAAGAGCAGACTGATGAACCACAGGCGGGTAAAGACTCAGGCAAGACAGCCAAGGCAAAAAGGACACACTTCAACCGTGCTGTGTCACTAAAGAACTTCATACTGCGAAAGGGGAAGAGCACCAGCATGGACATGGGGGAGGGTACAGCAGCCCAGAAAGATGGAGATGGTACGGTCGAGAATGAGGCTAAAGATGTGGATGGCCTTGATGACGCAGCTGGGGCAACTGATGTCCCACAGACTGAATCAGAGGAGCAGACTGTGGCTCCGAGTGAGAGCAATAATGAAGCTCAGGTGGCAGGCGAACACAAGAGTTCTGATGGAGAGGAGAGGTCCCACACTAGTGCACCATCTGGTCAGCCATCAGACAAGTCTCACGTAGCGGAACCAGCACCAGAGGGTGGAGGCCAGACAGAGCCAAAAGCCAATGCCGAGAATGGATGCTCGGATGCTACATCAGAGGACACCGCAGCACATAATCATGAAGCAGCAACCCAGAATGACGTGAAGGATGAGGAGACCGACCAGGAGACCATAGACTCTAGTGGCAAAACTTGTCCGAATGACGGGAAGATCCTCAATCAAGACGGAATGTGTGATACTGTCAATGCAGTTGCCCAAAGCGGTGAGTGTGAAGCCCCAATTGACTCGAGAGACCTACAGCAAAATGGAAATGACAAAGCAGAGTCTAAAGTAGGAGTAGGTACTAGTGTTGAGGTAGAGACTGGGGGGGATGGGGCCCCTCAATGTGGAGGGTCCCTTTCTGGGTCAGCGAAGACCAATACAGATGAACAAGAGGCCTTGAAGAGGATGTTCTATGAGGTTGCAGCTTCCATCGTTCGTGCAGTTGTATCCTCAGCCACTGAACAGTTAGCCAAGGAGAAGGATGTTCTGGACAGTAGTTTGAAGTGTTTCCAGCCTGAAAACAATAGGAGTTACACAGATATTGATGCCAGTTACGGTCATAGAGAAGTTACTTTAAAGCAGGGATCTCTGTATTGATCCATTGTTATCCTGATCATCTGTGTTTGTGAGAACATGTTCTGGTGTTGTGGACACACGTCAAAAATATCCCTTTAAAACGTTGTGAATTTTAGGGTCAGTGTATTCTAAGGAAGATGCAAGTGCTTTAATTGAGCTGTTGTGAAGTTATCCAAAGTAGCAATTTGTGTATTCTCAAAAAGTATTCTATTTAAGGAAAGATTACAGCATGTCTCTATGTTAAAATGGAACCACTGATAATTGAGTGTTTTTGAGGTAGAGGTTTTTCACAATACTGTCAGATGCAGTTGTGTAGTGTTTGCTGTCCTGTATTATAAAATTGACAATTTATATTGGTGAATCAAAATTAACCTCTTCTCCGTGACAAATATATATATGTGTATAATTAATGAAAATTTTAAATGTATAAATATATTGTAATATATTCTGAAATCTCTTCTGTTATCATTTACCAGAAAAAAAGGCGGGAAACGTGTGACGCCACACAAAGAGGATTAGATCTGCATGGGATTCGTTCAGCAAGGAGCTTTGCCCCCCTCCCCCCAAAATATGGAGTAATCACATGTTTACGCCACGATTCACCATGGTGAGAGATACAATCCACATAGTTAAAAAAAATCTTGAAAAGCAATAATTCAGAATCATCAATCAGTGCAGTTCTTGCTACCATTCCATCATTGTAAATGTTTTGCCTGTCTACTAGTGAGATTTTATATTGTCATAAATGAAGTTCCTTTGAAATGTTAATCTCAGTGATCACAAAGTACCGTGATCATAAAGACTGTTAGTTTTATATTAATTGCCATTCTGTTTGTAGTTTTCCTTTGACTTGATATATGTGATACAGACACATTTGAAATAACAGCCCGCCAGACTGCCCCCGAATTGTGAATTCAATACAGAATATGCTCTAATCTCTGTGTTTTTGTTTTTAGACTGTTTTCTTGTGTACATGAATAAACCACCATTAAACATCAAGTACTTCTCTGGGTTTTCATGCAGATTATGCCATCCTTGACAGGTTTTAGAAAATGCTGACTAATAACAGATGAACTGGGTTTGCCATTTGGGGCAGTTGTAAAATAGACTAATGCAAATGCAAATCAATGGAGAGAATGTTTAGTTTCCCTCCAAAAATACTGCTTCACAAATGGGAAATGGGAACAAACATTACATAAAACCCCTAATATGAACACTGTATTATGTCAAATGTCAATTTATATTGGATTACTTTAACTGCAATTTAATATCCTACTATATCCCCTTGATATTTGTATTGAGCTCAGGTGATTATGACTGTACCAACCTGACGACCATCACACTCAACTATTTACACTAAATCATTCTATTAGAACGTTAACTGCAGCTTAACAGAAATCCTAGCAACAGGTTTGGTGCAGCATTCCCTGTAGCTCACCGCAGGGTCAGGGTTAATGAAGAACCGTGTGGAAGTATTAACAGATAATGAGCTGACTTAACAGGGACAAATCAGGACAGAGATATTGAGAATGTATTGGCAAGTGGGTGAAACTGACACTCTGCATGACAGACTTTTGAATGTGGCTTTGAGAAGAAATCAATACCTAATGACAGCACGACCCGGGTGGACTTTACAGACTTAGCATATGTAGTCAAAGCATTAGGGCTCTTCTTACATGCCAAGAAGAGTCAATAACTTTTTACTGTATGTTTTGGTATTAAAATACTTTTATTTGCAACAGCAGGCATTTACATATACTGCTTAATATACTGTGGCCAGCAGTTTAACTGGAAAAAAAGAACAGTTTGAATCAATGGGGGGGGGGGGCACCTCTGCCCTTAGACAGTGTTGACAGACAAAACCCTTGCAACCTCATTTTCCCTCACCATCTAACTGTACCCAGGCGAGTGTCTATTAACTATGACACAGAGCATTAAAAACTCACATCAGATAAATCCATTGAAAGGCAATCTGCTTAATGGATGGAGCACAGTCCAACAAGATGACACTTAATGGCCACTTTTACTGAAAATACCACCAGGTCAGAGAGGTACTGTTAATTTGTGAAAGCATACTGACGAATAAAAAAAAAACAGAAGAGAGAGCTTTTATCTTACATGTTTTCCCATCTTTATGTAATTAATAAGAGGATTGTTTTGCAAAAGCCTCTTAGTGAAAGAGCACAATGCACAAACTAATGTTTTAATCACATTTTGTACAGTAGATATGTAAACAACAGTCAAAGGCAATTTAAAGTTATGTTTTAAGAAACTCTTACACCATATTATCTGAGAAAATATAAATACAAACAGGCGATTACAAATAAAACAAAAGTCCTTTAGTACATTACCCTCATCATCCCATATATTTACAGACGTTGCTTATGAAAAGCTCATGTTTTGGGATAAAGCAGTTGTGCATTGTCGAACACATTTTATATACATTACATACATCTTCATAGATCTACTCCATTTTGGACATCTCAAATTTTGTAGTCATGATCTCCTGAGTGGGGAAAAAAAGAAAAAGAAAATCGAAATCATGAAAGGAAATCATCTTTTACACAATGAGGAAAGTAAGTCATTTAAAAAATGCTGTGCAATACATTGAAATTCCTAACATAAATAACACGGTTACATAAAAACCCACTAAAATCCTGCATTGTAGTGTGTAATCTCTGATCTCCTCTTTTAAGAGATTTGTCCACATTGGCTGCTGTTCGATATACGAACACATCCAATGTTAGCTTAAGTGAGCTCTCATTAGTCAGACAAAACCTCCAAAGCCTCAGCGCTCCTTTTGTTCCAAGCAGAAAGGAAACCACCGACAGAGAGGGAGCGAGGGTAAACACTGTGACGCTACAGACTGAGCGCTTTCTGCTCTACTTTGGAAGCTCAAAGGGTGCCCACTGCTGGCCAATCAGAATATGAGACACTTACCTCGTCTGAGTCAAGCAGTGGTGGCAGTGCGCTGCAAAACAAAGAGAAGGACACGTCAATGACAAGGCAGAGATTGCTAGTGGCTTCTTCAGGCAAACTGATGACATGTTTGGGTGTACAAATAATCAATGACGTACTGAATAATGCTATTAGTTCTTATATCTATTTATCATTCTGACCATAATATCTATACACATATGACTCCCTGGACTTACACATCAGCCATTGATGAAGGAATGTTCTCCTCGACCCATTTGAGATCTTCATCCTGGAAGGAATATTAAACAAATTTACCATGAGGTGAATCACCAAAAATATACACAACAATAAGCAATTGTTTCCACAAAATATGGTGTATTTTTATGTAAACAGCATGTCTAATCCTTCATAAGGCATTCTTATATATGGCAATACAACATGCTTATTTTCATAAAACAATTGCATTTTTTATTCAATAGGCCAAGTATTGTTATGAATTACCACTTTGCTGGGTTTTGCATTTCCATTGGTCTCTGGTTTCACCCCTCTCATTTTCACACCCTCTGTGAATTCAAGTTTAACTGATTAGAACCGGTTAAACGAAGTCAAATGAAAGCACAGCAAACAAAGGCTGATAACCAGATCTGCAGACTTGATAGGCAGCATTCAAGTGAACTGATGAAATGTAAACTGCATGTTGCTGGCATGAAATGAAAGATGACCCTATTTTCTAATGCATGCTACAGATCTTATTGTAAACATTTCTCTATGTATAAGTTTATTAACAAAAAAATGACCTAGTAAGTTTTTTGTTCAAATGTCATAACTTCACCAAGGATTTAGTTTGTTTAAACCCATCCTTTATGTACATTTGCCTCCACTTTTGAGCGCAACACCCACATCTCAACATCCAGTCATCAACCGTGATAATTCTGTTTCATCACGACTGAATCTAATACATCCTATTTAGTGGAGAACGAAAGGCAGCTTGTGAAGATCCCATGTGTAGAATTATTTCTCCATCATCTTTAAATACAGGCCACTACTTCTGTCTCACACCTGCTCATTTTTTAATTAAGACTCTTACCGAAGGCTTCATTCATTAGCTGCTCCTCTTCTTCCTCACTAACCTCATCCACCAGTGGACTGAAAGCATATCTGAAGGGTTCGGAGGACAAAGATTGACAATCTTGTTTCTGCTATTAGTGGAGTGGGGTTGACACATGGGTAGAGGTGAAGCTCTTTACCTCTGGTTGTTGGCTGATGGCCTCCATAAGAACATGATGCCAAGCAGGATACTAGAGAACAGGAAGCGCCAGAAGGCATCATCTATCCACAGCTCTCTCCAGTCCTACAAGAGTAGTTGTGAAGGCAAGGAGGTGTCATTAAAAGTATACGAGGTTAACTAAAAAAACAGAAGACATATTTATTACATATAAAAAGAGAAGGCTTACAGATTGGCACTTGGATAACTTGAAGGTCTTCGTTGTCCACACGATAAATATAACAGAAGCTGAAAGAGAAGCAGAATTTCATGATGAGAGCATGGCAAAAAAAGAAAGCAAAATAATTATATATGGAAACACTTTATTTCAAAAGTTTGGGCCAAGTAAGATTTTAAGGTTACACTTTATTTTAAGGTGTCCTTACAGTGTAATTATATATTTAGTACTGAGTAATAATAATTAACTACATGTACTAGGCATACTTACTATATGGTTAGGGTTACTTGCATGCAATTATGCATAATTTATTGTTATTACAATAGTAAGTATTTTTTTAAAGGCATCTCTTATGCTCCTCAAGGCTGCATTTATTAGATCATTAATATTGTTTGTTTGTTTATAGTTACCAGCTATAACAGTTATATTCATGGCGATGAAAACAAAGTTGTTTTATTTATTTTACAGTAAACAATACAGTAAAACAATAATATTGGAAAATATTATTACAATTTAAAATAACTGTTTTCTATTTTAACATTTTAAAATGTAATGTATTCCTGTGATGGCAAAACTGAATATTCATTACTTCAATCTTCCGTGTCATATTATCCTTCAAATCATTCATTCACTGATTTGGTGCTCAAAAAGCATTTCTTCTTATTATCCATGTTGAAAACAGTTGCGTTGCTCAATATCTTTGTGGAAAACTACATTTATCTTAGGATTCTTTGATGAATAGAAAGGTATTACAGTATTTATTAAGAAATGGAAATATAGGTCTTACTGACCCCATACTTTTGAATGGCAGTTTATCATTAAGTATCAAGTTTTCAGTAAAATGATAGTTTGAAAAGTTGTAAACCTAAATATAGCAAGGAAGAGAGAAGGAGATTGAATGTCCCCAATTACGCCTCACTTTCCATTAATAAATCATGTAACCCAGATGTTTGACACAGACCAATAATAACTCAGTATGAGAAAATTACACAGACATTAATCACTGGCAGTTTCAATGCAGTACTGTAATCCTGTCAAAGACACTTTACACAATAATGTAGTAGTGGGATGCATGTGCTCACCGATGACAGCGAATATGAGAGTGTTGGTGAAGTGTCGGTAAAGGGACAGCTTGACCACATTTCTCCTCAGCCGAAGGAGTTTCATCGTCTGGGCCAGGCTAATGAAGATGTGACTGTGTCAAGGACTATATCTGATCACTAGGTCGCAGCGACTTCCTGTTCATACACAATCTAATCCAAACAGTTTACTTTCCAGTAAAAAAAATAAAATGGAGACGTGAAACAGAAAATGTAGAGAACTGTATAGAGTCTTCCTGATTGTAAACGTGCACAGGTTTGTCCCTTATGTGTCCTCAAGCGTTAGGAGTACAGAAAATCACAGAAATCGTAAAGGAGGACAAAAAGAGGGGTGATCAACATCCCGCATACGCAGGGCCACTGTTACACAACCCATTAAGAGAGAAAGAGGGACACACACACACACACACACACACACACACACACACACACACACACACACACACACACACACACACACACACACACACACACACACACACACACACACACACAAAAAGCAATGGAGAAATGTAGGATATCCACCAGCAGAGGGTAGAGTCGAGAACAGCCAAGGGGATGGCAGCCAGCAACACCAGGTCATCTTCAGCCTGGCAGAACAATACAGGGGGAAGAAAGAGAGGAAGAGAGAGAGCCAGAGGAAGAGAGAGAAGAGAAGCACCATCACACACACCACCATCAGAGGGACCTCCATCAGGCTGGGCGATTCAGTTACCTTAATATTTATGTATTTGCTCTGATATGGCTTGAAACTGTGACCTTTATTTATTTTTTGATCATTTGTTACGGTTATGGCAAAGCTGAATTTTCAGCAGCCATTATTTCAGTGTCACATTAAATCATTCTAATATGCTGAATTGGTGCTCAATAAACATTTATATTTATGATCAATGTTTAAAACAGTTTATTTTTGTAGAAATCATGAAACTTTTTTTCAGGATTCTTTGACGAATAAAAACTTGAAACAGATATAAATTACTATTACTGAAACAATATTTTCCTATTTTTAAGCAAGTCGCTAAATCAGAATTGATGTAGAGTTGATCAACAGAAATGAACAGATCTTACCAACTATTGTAATGATACATTTTTCACCTCCAAATAGTGTTAAAACACCTACTGTGGTGCTTAATATAGCAATCAGAATCATCACAAATACATCTTAATATTTATTACATCGCCCAGCCCTAGTTACTCACACATTGCAAAACCATTCAGCCCAACAAAGGTAGATCATGCTACTAGATTTGAGGCAAGAGTGAAAAAAGATATTTCATAAAGCATTCGCCCAGCTGCACACCACCATCACATGAGCCAAAGAAACGGAGAAGAGCAAACAGAGACTCAAATTTCCATAACATGGCTTCCTAAAAAGATTTGAACAGAGTGAACTGTATGCGCTTGTGACCGCAGCAAAAAAGAAAAAAGACCTTTAAAAGTTGGATCTACCCGGTTGGATCTACTTTCATTTCCATTTATCTGTCCCAATCTACACCATGCTGAAGTCACTGTAATAACAGCACTAAATGAACACAGTCTTAACAGATGATCGACTTGTGAAAGGATATCCACCACACAATACAAGAGTCAATGAGGGCCATAACAATGTCACAAAGCAGCCTGCTTGAACCACCGTGCTCCTGCGAGAGAGAAACATTAAGCTTCAAGTGACATTTGGTGCAGCATCATCATTACGTTAAATTAGGTTTGTCACAAAGGTGGACATGTTTCTCTACTGGTCACTATTTTTCATTTTTAGTGAAATTGTGTTCAGTTACAGCTGAGAGACTCTCCTTACCGTGTTGACTCTCAGTACACCTTCAATGATGGAGAAGATAAGGTACAGCAGTCCTACCCCCACCACCCTGTGCAGCAATGCTCCTAGTCTTGGTCTGCAGCAAAAAGGCGGAGTTATTGAAAGAGAAAGCACAAATATGCTGAAGATTACTCTTATAGCAAATGCTGTTATCAAAAGTGTTAAAGTATGTGAAATTGTATTACAATTTAAAATAACTTGTCTATTTAAATATATTTTAGAATGTAATTTCTTCATCATTACTCCAGTCTTCAGTGTCACATCAGTGATCTATCAGAAATAATTTTAATAATATGCAAAAAAAAAAATCAATATTAAAGGGATAGTTCACCCAAAGATGAAAATTCTGTCATTAATTACTCACCCTCATGTTGTTCTAAACTCATAAGTCCTCCGCTCATCTTCAGAACACAAATTAAGATATGTTTGATGTAATCTGAGAGTTCTCAGACACTCCATAGACAGCAAGGGTCCTTACACGATCAAGGTCCAGAAACGTAGCAAGGAGATCGGTAAAATAATCCATGTGACATCAGGGGTTCAACCGTAATTTTACAAAGCAATGAGAATACTTTGTGCAAAAAAAACTAAAAATACTTTATTTAACTGTGTCTCTTCCTAGCACCATCTTGGATTATTTTACCGATCTCCTTGCTGCATTTCTGGATCTTGATCGTGTAATGGAGTGTCTGTGAGCTCTCAGCTTCCATCAAAAATATCTTAATTTGTGTTCCGAAGATGAACGGAGGACTTATGGGTTTAAAACGACATGAGGGTGAGCAATTAATGACAGAATTTTCATTTTTGTGTGAACTAACTCCTATCAGAAATTTTTACCAATGTAGTAACAAAGTGTAACTTTTGATCAATTTAATGGATTATTGCTTTATAAAGTATTACTTAGACCAGATTTTAATCCATTTTGTTCAACTGCCTCAATATATTACTAATTCGAAGCAACTTACTTGACTATGCCATATCCAAGGCTAGCAATGATGACCAGCACTCGAGCCAGGGTTCTTTTTACAGCTGAAAGCACCTCTGCAAACACCACTGCACCTTGAACTGCACACACAAATAATGCACCATAATGAGTGACTGCATATACTATAGTAACCTTATCAATGTTTAACAGCACATTTACACAATCAATAACATCAAACACTTCGAAAACCTTTGTGTTAACCATAAAGCTACAAACCTAAACAAATTCCTCTTTTTCATCTGTTAAATATTCCTTTCTAAAATAGCCTTCTTGTTATATACATTCAGTATCTTACCTTATGCACATAAAAATATCACATTTCATCAGCTGCAAACACAGTATGGTCTCAGTTCAAGTTGTTTGTGAAATGAACAAATATTTAACGACACATTTTTAAGTTGTGTTACCTGAGAGGCCATCATAACGGATACTCTGGAACTCTGCATAGAAGACTGCCTTCTCAAGCATGCCCAGGAAGACCACTCCTCCAATCCAAAACTGAATCCGAAGTAGTTCTCTCCAGTAACACGCAGAGAGAGCCAACCACAGCACACCCATAAACACATAGATGATGCACATCACCATGTAGAACTGAAACGAATGGGCATTGAAAGAAAAATAAGAGTGGAAGCTTTTAAATGAAAGAACCTGCCAAAATGCGGCACAAAATTCTAACACGTTGCTACTGAGCGTTAAATAACTACCGCAATTAGACAATTAAGAGAGAGAGAGAAAAACAAAACACACAAACAATGTGTACTCACAATCATCAATGGCCATTCAGACGCTGAGATGTATTGATAGTCGCCGTGCATCCTGACCTCCACTGTATATTTAAAAAAAAATATTAAAATATGAAATATATATTAAACTATAAATATTAATGCATTTATAAAATGGGTTAGTAATTGTACATGTTATTGAAAAGGCCCCTTGTTGTCTCGTTCATAAGAAATTATAATGGCTTTTTGAGTTCCACGACAGTTTATCACTACATAAACCTCATTATTACTGTTTAGGCATGCCTAATTATAATCTTACATTGAATGCTTGATTTTATGTCTTTGGCAGGTGGAGGATTTGCCTCAATTTTGATGATGAACATATAGGGGCTGTCTTCCCAGGTTTGTGCCACTGCAAAGTCTGATTTAGACTGTTTTTGCTGCAACAACAAAACAAAAAAATTCATAAAATTAAAAAAAGACATGAACCTTTTTGTGAATCGTGATTCTTTCTGTGCTTTAATACTCACCGAGGTCTCCACTGATGAGGAGTCTTTGCTCTTTGGAGCATTTGGAGCATGTGTTGCTGCCGCCTGATCATGCAAACATTTGAAACAGTGAACTGCATAAATCTTAACATTGTTGGCATGGAACTTCATACAAGTTACGCCATATTACATAATTGCTTCCTTTACAACAAAATGTTCTATTACTTAATGATCGGATAAACGCAAAGGAGTAAATCAACCAAAAATTGAAATTCTGTCATTATTTACACACTCTCATTAACATGTAAGTTGCTCTTTTCCATACAGTGAATGAAACTAAATGGTGACTATGACTGCAAAAATAACTCTATATTGCTTTTGGTGCATTTTGAAGCCTGACAGTCCCTAGTCCCTTGTATGGCAGAGAACAGCTCAGATATTCTGCTAAAGATTTCCTTTTGTGCTCTACAAGAAAAAAGCACCACATGTTTAGAAGGTGAATAAATGATGACAGACTTTTCATTTTGAAAAACATTAAACAGACTATGAACCAACATTTTTTGTCTGCCCTTCTGTCTTCACTGCGTCCCTCCTTCTTCTGCCTTGTGCATTTGGGGTTGACTGAAACACAAAAGAGCCGACAAAGTTTCCCAAGGTGTTTTCTACAGTAAAACCGAAGTAAAACTTTGGACTGCGGCAATATTACAAATATTTGATGCTAATTTGCATTGTCATTTCTGACTTTGCAGTTTTAGAAATTTGCCAGAATTCCTTCCACGCTGGCCTAAATCTAAGCAGGATCAATAGTTTAATAGCTTTACAGTAATACGTTTATGAACGTTTATGAAAGGTGATCCTGGGCACACACTTAAAAGAACCAATGACTGATTAGACCAGGCATTCAAATGAACAGCAAAGTCTGCTGGTTGTTTAAGCTTTGGCTATTTAAGTTAACAATAAAACGGTGAGAAAACAGTGATACAGAATCCGTGTCAGATAATCAGAATAACAAATTAAATACTATTTAACAAGGCTCTTTGGAAAACTGGATTCTGATTGATAAATCACAGCATTCTGTGCAGCTGAATTAGGCAACTGATTTCCAACATAGCTAGCTGTTCTAGTTTCATATATCATTCTCTTTCTTCTCATGTAATCATCTCAAATCAATATTTCACATAACACATTTCATGCATTACATTTTAGATTCAATTATGTACTCAATCAACTTTGCAAAAGTGGATGACACTATCCAACACATTTCATGCATTTGCACTTATTGTTGAGATTCACACTTATGTATAATCAACTTCTGCAAAAGTCGGAAATGAAGCTGAGTGGACTGAGAGACGCGTGCTTTGTTTGATGTTACACTTGAAGTGTGCGGTCTCGTCCGTCTGTATTTTTCTTATGCTCTACGAAGTCATCATTTATGTGATTTGGAATGCAGTGGACTTATATATTGAAAATATGAAACTCACTAACAGAAGGCTGTTTTCAATTTCAAATGCTGATGCGCGTTTTGTTTGTGTAGACTGCTCGCGCATGCGGCTGTGCGCGACTCCGTGTAAGTGGTTTAATGTACTTGCGTCTCATAAAGGTTTAATGTAAACACAGCCAGTTATGTCTTAAGGGATTAAACGGACAGGACAAACCACATTACTTCTTATATTTCAAAAGAGATGCGTGCGTGAATTGCAGCTTAAAAGATCTCCCGCTATGGCTGTGCGATATGACGATATATATCGGATGGACGAAATAAAAAAGTCTATCGTTTCATATTATGTTCTATCGTTTATTTCATGGTGTCAAAATACATTGTTTCCGGTAATACCTTTTCATCATTTGAGAGACTGCGATCTTTATACGCCGCCCACCACTGGGCGTGATGAGGAGACAGAAGGGGAGATGAGAACGACCAGCCAGGACAAAACGAGGAGCTCGTTCGAGGGACTAAATCTGTAGCATAGACACGCGTTTTAAGCACTGCAGTTTTAAAACAACCGATTTTAAGCCGTTGAAACTCAAACAACAGAGATATATGCGTACGCCGTCTCTTTCTGTGTGAGAGGATCACGCTTTTTCTTTTTTGCCGACTTTGAACAATACATAAACACTTATATGCATCAGAATCCCCGTCTTTGCAAGTATCCTTATAAACACAGCGATTTAGGTCTTAAGAGAGAGTAACGGCAGAAAGAGAAAACGCATATGTAACAGTAACTTAGCTATATTGGATCCGGACTTCGGTCTTAAAGGGGAAGCGTTCCAATATTCGTTCTGTCTGTTATTCATGTTAATCATAGCACACTGCTAGAAAATCTCTCACTGCTCTTGACTAAATCACTTTTGTAACTTTAATGAGAATAAATAAAAAATAACAATAATAATTATATATTTATAATATGTATAGAATATATACATAATACACGTGTTAATTATATCTATCATAGATAGATAGATATAATTAACACAGTGAAGACTAATTAATTTACACAATGTATGTAGTGTTTCTTATTTATTGTAGTTTTTTGTCCTATTGCTTGCAATTAGTTTCTTATCCTTATTTCATCACTGACTGTTTATTTATCTTCAGTGAGGTTGAGTTTTTCTCTCTCTCTCTCTCTAGGCTTGTATTAGTTTGATATTGACATTGGTGACAAGGATTATGAAAATTATATGGTATCAAAGATTTTAATATAATAAAAACCTTTTTAAAATAAAACAAATCACTATATTGTGATACATATTGTTATCGTGATATAAAATGTGTCATATCGTGATATAAGATTTGGGTCATATCGCCCACCACCTATCTCCCGCTGTCTATGATGTCATAGTAAAAAACAACAGTAAAGATGAAGAAAAATCACAGTTCTTGAATGGAAAACGTTCAGGTAATCTTAAATACTGAAAGCACTCTTTATTTGTTGTTTGTTATATGTTTCTATGCTCCTTT
The DNA here is from genome assembly GCA_027422405.1 of Ptychobarbus kaznakovi. Taxonomy (NCBI): domain Eukaryota; kingdom Metazoa; phylum Chordata; class Actinopteri; order Cypriniformes; family Cyprinidae; genus Ptychobarbus; species Ptychobarbus kaznakovi. The sequence goes on from CM049813.1 coordinate 15,895,211, forward strand.
ATTATTTTATACTTGCTTGTATGTTTTGTAGTTTAAAATTCTTAACATAAACAGTTTTAATTTGTAATTATTAAAAAAAGTACTTAATTACTTATGTAAGGACATGTAAATGTAAGGGTTTTAAGATTCTCAAGTTGGTAAACTAATTAATTAATAAGGGGGGGGGGGTAGATCAAGAATTGTTCTGGAATCGGATCGTGACTCCCAGAATCGAAATCGGATCGTGACTCCCAGAATCATCGTGACTCCCAGAATCGAAATCGGATCGTGACTCCCAGAATCGGAATCGGATCGGATAGTGAGGGGACTAAAGATTCCCACCTCTAATGCACAAGCTACCACTATTTTTGACCCCGGAAAAACCCTGGTTTAAAAGCATCAGTTCAACTTACTTCAGCTTGAACTTGCTTCAGCGGCTCAGGATGATCAAAGCCTTTTCCTCCAAGCTGGGGAGTCAAAAAAAAAAGATCTCTTGGCATTCATGTTAATTTATCAGACCTATCTGACTTGACTTAACTAAAAATGTAAACCTACAACTAAATGCAAACACTTTTATGTTCATTAACACAGTGATAAACTGTACCTTCATTCAACAAGTTATGTATGAGAGAGCGAAGATGCTATGTACCTTAATTGCAGGATTCCTAGATTCATACGTTGTAGTCTCATACTTGTGGTGTATGTAGAATCCATAGCTTCCTTCCCGGATCACAGTGTCGCTAATAAAATATTCGTTTGCTGATTCAAGCTTTTTGAAGAAAAGAGAATAATGCATATTAAACTACTGTAAATTCAAAAATAGCACTTTTTTGGTAAAAATACACTTACATCAAATCCGAACACTTCATCGTAGCAAGGAGAACTCCGCAAATACCATTCTATAGTGAGGTTCACAGGAACAGCACACTCTGCAGTGTTCACTGAAATATATACAGAATAAGAATACAAATAATAATCAGAACAGTCAAAGTATGTCCTGATGCACTGGATTCAATTCTTATACAAAATATAGAGAATATATAAATAAAATCTATATTTTACTTACTTTTATCAATTTAACCTACTGGCCTTTTGGCAATGCATTGTTAGATTTTTGTTGTTTTATCGATTACAATTATTTTCAGCGCTATTAAAAAATGTGCTCGTCGTCAGTGTCAGAGAAAACTGGGAGAAAAATATAAGAAAGCAGATAAAGTAAAGAGCATACTCACATTTAACATCAATGACAGTGTTATTGAACATCGTCTTTGGAAAATAGTAGAACTTTGGGCTCCCACCGACCTAAAACACACAAAAAGAAGGATTCTTACAATTTGTTGATCTCAGTAGTTACCATAAAACGAAATATTCATGCTCATATAATAAACAAGAAATGTATTTGTAACTAATACAAAGATTAGTATCAGTTATATTAGGGCAAGATCATACTAAGAAACCATGTAGAGCCATGCCTATAGCTTAGCCTTGTTCACTGTAGGCAGATAACACATTATTATCAATCCCCGATATTTGTTCTACACATTCTTCAGTTCTATTCATTCTCTTATACTGGCTGTTAACCAGTGTTGCGTGTGAAAAGACAATGGACTGTCATGAGCCTAGAAGATACAACACGAGCTTGTCAAGGTTTCACTGCAGGTGGTGATGCACTTACAATATCCACATCCAGGACCCATTTTCCCGGCTCTGATATAGCAGTCAGCGGTGGTACTAATACAAAATGAAGAATGACAACAAGCAGTCTGAATCTCGCCGACACCAATGACTCGGTCGTGACAGTCGCCATTGTTAAGGAAGCAGTTGACGTTACAACTTTGCGAGCTACACTTCCTTGTGCAAATCTACATCCTGTTCGACGTCACTTGGTGGGCGGGGACCCAAAATATTAAAGACAGTTATGCATAATCTTAAAACAGAAAAGGAACAAGACAATAAAAGAGAGAGAGAGAAAAAAAACACAAAAGTTATATAAAAGTTATAACATCAAATACAATCAGACCGGGGTACAATCAGGTATAAAATATTAAATTAATATTTTGATATATGCATTTATGTACGTATATAAAAGTAAACAAATACATAATATATAATTAAAGTAAATAGATTAAACAAAAGCATTTTAAAATATTCGTTGAAGCCAAAAAGCTAATCTTCCCATAAAAGTGAGAAGGGTCTTGAACACTGATATATATTTCTGTCTTACTCCACAATATAACTGAACGAGTACAATGCCCAAATAAATGCGGTCTCAACATACTTATTACATACATTTCAGTGTATATTTATGTATTTTATTTTTTTATTTCTGTAAATAATAATTTACTGAATAAAATATGGTGGATGCAAACGTGAATGTTTGATTATTTCAGTCAGATTTAAAAGCAAATTCTCTAATTCCATACTATATTTTATTGGCATTAAAACAAACATATAAATAAATAAATAAATAAATAATAAAAATGCTAGATTTTTGTGCTTTTAATTTTTTTTATTTGATAATGTATTACTGTTTATAATTATGATAATCTATTACAGTTTTAATTTTTTTTTTTTAAATTATATTTATTTATTTATTTATATAACAATAACATATTAAACCACCATTAGCCTTTTTGGTATTTTTTATTGTTTGATTTTTGTGTTGGTATTCCAAACTGCACTTTCAGTGTAAATAAAAAATGACAGTCAGTCAAACTATTGACTTAAATTAATGTTACAATAGTTCAAATTTATTTACCCAAAAATTACTATTCTAAAATTATCTAGGCAAAGCATTGTGTTTTTTTTTTCTTTCATTTAAATTATTTGACATATGTTACAAATACTTAATATCGAGGATGTAACACAAGATTTGTGCACTAGGGAGCGCCTAATACACATAATAGATAAAATAGGATTGACAACTAAGCAGCATAGCCTACAACTTGACGTCTTGACGCAAAACCTCTGCAGTGTTGTTCGTGATAATGGCTGGCGGGTTTTAGGACCCAGAGTTTGACAAATCAGTGATCTGGGTGTGTAGAGCTGCTCTACCCATAAAGAACAGATCGCCTTTGGGAACCTGCTTCTACATTTATTCGTTTACCAGATCAGCGAGTATTTTTTTCATCTGTACCTTTCCGCTGGACCTATTCAGCGTCTTTGTTCCGGTAAGTTCTCATTTAAACGTAGTTTATTTAGAAAACATTGCCCATTCCTGATGTGCGTCAGGAGTAAACCACAGCGGCCTGCTAAACTGTAACTTTAAATTTGATTGTACAGTAGTTAAACCAAGACAGCAGCGTAAACATCAACGTTTTCATATAAAGCTCAAATAACTTGGGCCTGTCATAGTGCAGGAAATAAATACCATAAATATGTTTTATTTATTTACTTTTTTAGCTACTAGGTTATGATCAAATAGTTTTGTAGTGAGTTGACTGTCCCAGCTATTGGTCTGTGTATATCTAGTGCAGTAAATTAAACTACAAACATCAAAAATATTGCATAATCATGTCTAATCATTTTGTTTAGAGTGCTCAAGATGTTTTTGGCCAACAAACTTATTAAAGGATTCATAGATGTTGTCAGGTAAGCCTGTACTCTCACTTCTGCTTGTCCAAAGAAAAACAAATACATTTTCAACAATTCATCAGTGAGTGATAATGTATATCATTTTCTATGCATAACAGCAACGTCGACCAGTTTGTTCCTTCCGATCCTGTAAGTTTGCATATTCTTATATTTATTAGTTTATTTATTATTTTTCATTGTGTAGAATGATTGTGCAATGACATTATGCACTTTGGTGTATCCAGGAAGTCAAATATAGTGGTCCATTGATTTCTTACCTTGGAAAAGTTTCACAGTACTTTACTTGTCTGCTCTTCTAGCCTCCTCCCAAAAGACCACTCGCATATGCAAACCAAAATGAAAACGATGAAGAGAGACAGTTTCGCAAGGTGTTTCAACAACTTGCAGGGGATGTGAGTAAACCTGCCATGCCGCAGACCTTTTATCTGTTCTTTCCAATGTTGATTTTAATTTCCATTTTATTGCAGTGTCTGATGCAGTTTAAACAGTCTGAGTTCAGTCAGGGGCCTAATTCATATTTAGGAAGTTTCTATGTTCATCATTCTCTTGTTTTTGGAGATTAAATATACTTTTCTATGATCTGGGTCTTAATGTACTCTCCTGTACCTCTCTAATGATCCTATCACCTGCATACAAAGGTCCAGTTTTACCAATAAGACACTTCAACACTTTCATCACATGTTCTGGTTTCAACCCAGAAACTTCCACAACAACTTCCTACATTCCATCGCTTCGCTCCACCCAGCAAGGCTTTCCCTGTTTTCAGAAAAGTCTGTTGCCATTATACAGGCTTGTATATATTATTCAGAGTTACTGATCCTCAAACAGACAAGATGGGTGTGGTTCTACCATGCAAAACTAGTCCAGGGGCAAGAAGTATGACTGGATCTTCCTCTTTTTCACATTCCTGCCATTGTGAAGTAAACTGTCCCGATGGGTTTGGTTTGTGTTGAGTCATAGAGGGGTGTGGAAGCCTGCTTTACTGGAGTATTGGATTCATTAGATGCAGGAGTGCTCTTTGAAGTTAAAGCGAGCATTCTTTCCTTTTTACGCTAGTGAAAAATTACTGTCAAAACATGATTAGTATTAGAGAGATCATGTAAGTGATTTTTCCTGTCACACAATGGTTTGCACCGTTATATAAAACAGTGGTTCTTAAGCTTTTTGACACAAAGGCCCAAACTGTACCATTATGACAACACTGTTTGTTAATTGATATATTAAAAAAATTCAGTTTGTGATTCTATAATATTCCACATTTAGATCCTGTAAGGGGTGGGGAAATACATATTTTACATCTCAGTGATTTAATTATGTTTTAATGCATTTATTAAATTAATTACAGTTTTTTTTTTTTACATTCAGTGTTTCTGGTAGGTAGAATGAAACGTTGTATTGCTTACGCTTCACATGTTATTGCTTCCTTATGATAAATTGCTTGTATCCGTCATTTGTAAACATTAATAAATGTAATTTTTTAGTCATCCCATCTCTTTGCCCCCTGGTTTGAGAGCTACTGTTATAAAATACATATTTTATATGCATGTCCATGTCCTGTCTCCATGTTTTAGACATTGCTAGTCTCTATAAATTATTTTAAGGTTGTAATTTAAGGTAATTATTATGTTTAGGTTGATTTGAACCTGAAAGACCAGCAATTCTAATTTCTTTATTTCATTAATTTCCTCTTATCATAGGACATGGAGGTGAGCCCTAATGAACTGATGAGCATCCTTAACAAGATTATTTCCAAACGTGAGTTTCTTCAACATATATTTTATGACACAAATGAGTCATTATGTAAAATATTCTAATAAGATGATCCCTGGTTTTCACGTCTAGGTGGCGATCTGAAGACAGATGGTTTCACTATTGAGTCCTGCAGAAGCATGGTGGCAGTAATGGATGTATCCTTCAATATAATCATTAATCATGTTAACAGAAAGAGGCTGAATATTACGTTTTATGAATACTGTATGTCAGTTTTGCCTTAACTATCTGCTCTCAGAGTGACAGTACTGGAAAACTGGGATTTGAAGAATTCAAGTATCTTTGGAATAACATCAAGAGGTGGCAGGTACAAACAGCATTCATTTTTAATTTATTATACTTCATTTAATATAAAATGTAATGTTTGGGGGACTAACTTTGTGTCTCAACTAACTATCATGAATATCAAGATTTTAATGTTTGCAACTTGTTTTTGTTTAATCCAGGGCATTTACAAGAATTTTGATGCTGATCAGTCTGGTGTGATTGGGGCCGATGAGTTACCTGGAGCTTTTAATGCAGCAGGTGAGTAGTGTTATCAGTACTGAAATGGTTGCAGTTTACTTTGCATTGCTGTATGTGTATTTTTTTTTCAATATTGTGGAAAAATATTAGTATATATACCAGTCATTATTCTCAGTTTGCAAGTCAGATTGAAATAGAATATAGTTGTTGGGTCTAATTCGTAATTTCCCATTCCTCCTCTAGGGTTCCCACTCAATGACCAGCTTTTCCAGTTGATCATCAGGCGATATAGTGATGAAAAGGGCAACATGGACTTTGACAATTACATTGGGTGTCTTGTGCGCCTGGATGCTATGTGTCGTATGTTGACAGATTGTTTTGCCATCTTAATTCTTTTATCACACACTCACTATATTGTTAGTTTCAGCATGAATTGCCTTGCTAATGTTAGTTTTTTTTGTACAGGTGCCTTCAAGACACTTGATAAAGACAACAATGGCACCATTAAAGTCGACGTTCAAGAGGTACTGTATGCAAACTATAATTTAAGACCACAAAGAAACGATATCTCCTAAATTAGCTCCTATATAACTCTTTTGTTTTGTTTTTGTCCACAGTGGTTGCAGCTGACAATGTACTCCTGAATATAGAAGAGTATACTTCGCCCTCTTGATTTATATTCTTTTGTCAGTTCCTCTTCGTGGCCTGTCATTGTGAAATGTCTTTGTTTTAATAACTGACATAATTATTTGTTTCATTGTTAGCTATGACAGCATGATCATACTGTGCCTTTACACTAGGTGGCAGCTTTGTTGCAACGCTTGTTTGCATCTGTAGAGGTTCGGTTTATGCCATATCTCCATATTTTATTCCATGTGCCCTTTTCATTTATTCCATGGTTGTATAATTTACAAAGAACATTCAACCAAAGTTTAAAAACCATGTTCAGAATAGAATAGTATTAGAATACATAATAGCTAATAGCTAAGTACATTCCAGAGCCATATTATTTAATCACTGAGAATGAGTCAGCTGTTAGTTTTGCAGAGTTATTGTGCTGATGCTCAAATAAACGTTATTTGTTTTGGACATACAAAGGAGATCTCCATTCATTACATGTGCAAACACCGGTTGCTCTGAGCAACACAAGTTACCCGCATCAGGAGCTGATGCAGAAAATGACTGGCACTCACAACAGCCAATTAAAATCCCCAGCGCAAGATAATGAATATAACAATAACCAATCGGCTTCACAAAGGGGCGGGGCCTCCGAGTTACCTGTGATGAAGACAACTGCCTGCTCGCGCAGAGCAGAAGTGAAATCAGATCGATGAGCAAACACAGGTGTTGAGCGCGAAACGGCTTTTGAACAAAACGTCAGGGAAATTAAGCGTGTACCTGCTGCCATACAGTAAGTTTATCATTTTTATGAAAACCTCTTTGGAAAATAAAACTTTCGGTCTTTTTTGTCACCTAACTTACTGAAAAGTAGGCTATATCAGAGAATATGGCGTCGGTTAATGCTGGGCTTTAATATTGCGTTGGGATGCTATTTGTTTGCAGGTTATTTTTCATCACTCCTGTGGTTTATTCTGATATGATTGCAGAAATGTTTTGAGAGATTTGTATTCGTGTAATATAGATGCGAAGTATGCAAATAATAACATACTCATTAGAGAGTAAAAAAAACGTAATATACAACTGTATAATTTAAAATGAAATGTATTATATAAATAGCATACAAAATGTAAATGGCATTCTAGTATAAGATGTAAATCAAATGTTTTTTTCGTGAGATTATTATTATTCAGTGTATTACAGCTCATGAGGTCAAAAGGTGCTTTTAAAAAGTTGGTATTGTTGTTGGACTTGCAAGCAAATTTAAAAAGAAAATAATTCTGGCCGTTGTGTTCGGACAGTGGTCTCTCTTCAATGAACAAATTAAATCTTCTCATTAATTAAGTCCATGTCCACATGTGGTTTAAAACCCACAGACCAGTCCAATAAATTATACAGCAAGGCGCTGTGCCCCAGGAAATGCAATAAGATGAATAAATCTTGCCCTTTTCAAGGGACTCATTTGATATTTTCAGGTATGAAATGTTGATGATCAGTCAAGATTTGTTCTGCCTTCTTGGTATAATTCAAATCAAATAACATAAAACGGTTTATAGTCTATATGGAATACATGAAAAGAAAAATTAACAATTAATAAAGCCCACCATAACTTGGTGCAATTAATTCCACTCAATTTAGGCGAATGCTTGTAACTTGATTCTAATCAAACATTATTCACTGACAATTTGTTGTGTGCATTAACCATTTCAGTGGTTTACCCTAAAAATAGGTTTCTGGATTTGATGCCATTTGTTTCTTACCTGATTGAAACAAACTGATTCAGAAACTGCATAAAGCATTTCTTAATAATTCTGGGGTGTAAAAAATAATAATGACCCTATGAAACTTTTACATTTGTTTGTAATGGTGATATTGACAGGACCCCTCTCGTCCTGAACCACAAGCAGTATGAGCTTTAATTCGTGATCTGGTAGAGGTGAGAGCCCACCAATTATTGTTATTATGGATGTTACTAATATGCCATGACATGATTTATTCCATATATATGATCAAAAGTTTCTTATAAGCTGTACAATACAAACATGCTTGATGCTATGGTGAACCAGACAATAGGTACATTTAATGTAATTAAAATAACAAGGTTTGTGTGGAGTGGTATTTAGGGTGATTTTATATACTGCTGATATAAATTTAAAATCAAAAGACTATAAATACATTTAGAATGTACTAATTAAAACTACCCACAGAGGCAGAATATCACTTTCCTTTGAAAAAAGGTATGGTATGGTGGTGTGTCTTAGCTGTTCAGAGTGGAATATGATGACCTTAAAAACATAAACATCATAACAAATTTTTTTTTAAATCAATATGGAATTAAAGGGAAAGTGATTGTTGATGTGGAACAATTGTACTTTTAAAGGAATAGTTCACCCCAAATTTTAAAATAGCTGAAAATGTACTTGCCCTCAGGCCATCCAAGAATGGGCGCCGTCAGATTGAGTCTAAATGGCTGATAAAATCATATCAGTAATCCATAAATCTCCAGTCCTTCAATTAACATCTTGTGAAGTAAAAATCTGCACATTTGTAAGAAACTAGTTCATCGTTAAATTTAACTTTAAACAATTGCTTCTGGCCAAAATACCAGTCCATAATCCTTAATAATGCTTCTTCAAGTGAAAAAATCCCTATTTCCCTTTCACGTCAAAATCCACCAACAAATAAGAACAATTAAAAAGTTTAGAACTAGTTTGGATCATTTTCTGTGAATTCTTTTTTGTTTTTATGGAGAAAGCTATATTATGGATAGAGGACTCGTTTTTTAGTCGACAGCAAGGGTTTGAAATTAGTTTCTTAGGAACATGCAGCTTTTCACTTTACATGATGTTAACTGATGGCCCAGAGATGTGTGGATTTCTTGTAAATTTTGATACTTTTATGAGCGTTCGTTCTGACGGCACCCATTCACTGCAGAGGATCCACTGGTGAGCAAGTGATGTAATGCTGAACTTCTCCAAATCTGTTCCAATGAATGAATGCATGAATGATGCATTTAATATAGTGCTTTATTGTGTATTGCTGTACAATCGAAGCGCTTTACAATCATGTGGGGGGGGTCTCTCCTCAACCACCACCAGTGTGCAGCATCCACTTGGATGATGCGACGGCTGCCACAGGACAACGGCGCCAGTGCGCTCACCACACACCAGCTACAGGTGGAGAGGAGAGAGAGTCATTGTGCCAATCAAGTGGATGGGGATTATTAGGAGGCCATGATTGACAAGGGCCAGTGGTGGGAATTTGGCCAGGACACCGTGGTTACATCCCTACTCTTTACGAGAAGTGTCATGATTTTTAATGACCACAGAGAGTCATGAAGAAACAAACTCCGCTACATCTCGGATGACCTGAAACGTTTCAGCAAATTTAAATTTTTGGGTTAACTGTTCCTCTAATATATTAATATAATTTCCATTATACATCATGTTCGTAATTCAGATTATTTGCCTTTGCACATGTATCATGAAGATGCCTCAAAGGATGCTTTGTTTCAAATGCCTGCTGCTGTTTTTATTTAGTCATGAAATAAAGGTGCAAGACATTGTGACAACTTAAACACACCCTCTAAACACCGTAAGCTCAAGGACATGTTAAGGTTTGTGGAGGTATATAATTTTCCAGCCTATGTTCAGGATGCATGCTGATTCTGAGATGCACCTAGCAATTAATAAATGATGGTTATGGTCACGCGAGGGGGTCTGATTTTATGCAACACATCAGCTGTGCCGTTTCTTCTCCGTTGTACCAGACCAATTATTGCTGTCAATCTGAGGCATGCTGAGTTTATAAAGCCTTTGCTCTAAGAATAACCACATCCCTCTGCCTGTCCTCCCCCCTGCTGCAGTTCTCCGCTAGGATGGCTGCGGACTCCACCATGAGATCTGAAGTGGAGGAGCTGCAGAAGAGGGCCAATCAGGTGACAGATGAGGTAATGCCGCTAACAATCACCAAAGTAGCAAAGTTCAACATTGATTTGCGTGGGTCTTCAGCTGATGGTGTGTTTTTCTATCCTGTTTTGATGAGACTGCTCATCAACAGGCCTACAGTGATGACATCAAACATTTTCCATTCTCGGTTATTCCCTTGGTACATAGCATCCAGGATGATGACGCTAAACACATTATATGCATCTGCAGTATTATTATGATTCCCACTGTGATGAAGTCAGGTAAATCGTAAATGAAGCCATTATTCATCGCCAGATTTTCCACTGGGTGTTATGTAATGGATAATGTACAATCCATCGGTCTATATTGCAAAATAAACCCTGGCAGGGTGATCTGGACGCTGATGCAGAGCGCTTATTACACAGCTACTCGCCAAACAAAGAATAAAAGAATGGTTTGAAATTGCTTTGTAACTCTACCTGTGGGGCTATATTGTTGTTTTCTGCTAATTAAAAAAAATCCAATGCAGTATACAAAACAAAACAAACGGCCTAGAAACAATATTACAGTTATATTAAAACACTGAGGTCTTCTGTGGCAATTTTCACTTCAATCAATAGCTATGTTTTATACTGAGTTTTAAATGTGTTCTTTTTAGTCACTGTTGTGTTTTGAATTTTTACCTCCGACAGTCCCTTGAGATCACTAGAAACATGAAGCTTCTGTTGGAGGAGGTGAGTGATCATTATTCACAACAGCATGTATAATGTGTTTAATAATTGCTATTCCCTCATCCTGTGTTGTTGAACAGTTGTTAGTGATGTCAATCAGTGTGTATTTCATGGGACAGATTCAGCTTGAGACCACAACGAAAACCTGGGATATCATTTAAACCTGGAAATAAACCAAAACAAAATCATTCTAGCTAACTTAAACTAGAACCATAAAACAACCATTTTTGTTACTTCAAATGAAATGAAATGTATAACAAATATAAACACAAACTTATTTTAGCTAGTTACCAAGGCAGCATTTCTTGTTTGTATTTAGTTTTACTTGACATACAAAAATAACTAAAACCAAAATATCAATTAAATAAACTATATAGACATATTTACAAAACTAATAATACAAAAAAAAATTAAACCGTAACTAAAATTATAACAAAAAAACTAATTGTTTAAATAAAAACTAATTAAAAACAGTAACTATTATAGTGATAAAAAATATTATGATTCTGCAATATTTCAAATTGTTGTGCTCATAATATCATTTGTTTTTAGGAAAATGCTAAATTCACTAAAGGTCTCAAAGTTATATGCCCCACTGTTCAAACAATCAAAAAAATCTGTAATACTTCCATGAAACATAATGTTGCATAAATGTGATTATGCAATTATTGTTTATTGTTGAGCAGCCCTTCTCTTAAATTTGGCCTCTGGACACAAACTTTCATTTCATGTTTTTTTTCTCATTCATTCAGCTGCAATAAATTCATAAATTGTCTACTTTAATGTGCATTCATACAGAATTATATTCAATTCTTCAACAGAGTAAAGATGCAGGGATCAGGACACTTGTTATGCTGGACGAGCAGGGAGGTAAGGAATTATCTTCATACACTCCATATAAATGGAGATAAAACGTACAGCAGCTAAACAATCAACTAATTACTTGCAAATGCATCATTAGTTGTTCATTTATCCTGTTGCATCTGTGTGACAGGTAGCTATTATCTTTATACTAATGATACAAAATATGCACAAGATGTGGGAGTACAGACCATGTGTTCTTCATATTTTGTTATTTACTCGTCCTTTCAGTAAGACATATATACATACAGCCATATATGATTCCGTACATATGGAAATATGTACCCTTTGTGTGTGTTTTTGTGCATGCTTGCATATTTCCCCTTCCCCCGCCTCATATGCCCTTCCCCATCTCCCTCGCATGGGCAGAACAACTGGACCGCATAGATGAGGGCCTGGATCAGATCAACAAGGACATGAAGGAGGCTGAGAAAAATCTCACTGACATGGCCAGGTGTTGCGGTCTGTGCATCTGGCCATGTACAAAGTAGGTCTCCTCCCAGACACCTGAGCCATGGCTGCTTGGCGGTCAATGTCACCTCTCTGCCCATGCCTCTGTCACACTGATAACCTGTCCGGCTGTGATGTTGCTACATGTTAGTCTTTTTTGGCTGTTTTGTGAGCAGAGGTTCATGCAGGACTCCATGTAAACATTTTAAATGAAGATAAATGTTCTGCAACTTGTGCTCACACAACAAATGTAGTGTTTGTAGATATTATTAACATCATTTTGATATCTGTCCGTTTCGCTTGTCATTTGGAGCTAGAGCTACCGTTGATGTTTAGTCGCGTATGGGCTTGTGGCGCTTCTTGCTGAGAAAACTGTTGTTATTATTTTTTTTTTATCTCGTCTCCATACTTTAACCTTTGAAACTCCATACTCTGTGATCCCACCTTCCGTCATCCAGAGCAGCTTGAGCGGATTGAGGAAGGGCTGGACCAGATCAACCAGGACATGAGGGAAGCTGAGAAAAACCTTACAAATCTTGGCAAATGCTGGGGTCTGTGCTCCTGTGATAAGTATGTGATGCTTGGAGGGGCTTGGCTTCTAGTTGCTTGCATGAAAACTCATTTTGTGCCAGTAATTGCTTGTGTGAACTCAAGAAATCACAGGAAACTGGTTGGATATATTGTCTTTTTTATATTGTTCACACGCATATATATATATACATACACATACTAATAGCTTGGAATAATTAAAATCAACTTATTAGAATGATTTCAGAAGGGTCATGACACTGACAACTGGAGTAATGGCTGCTGAAAATTCAGCTTGGCCATCACAGAAATTAATTAATACATTTTTGAAAAAAATCAAAATATATCAAAAGATAAAACCAGTTGTTTTAAATTGTAATAACATTTCACAGTATTACTGTTTTTACTTTATTAAATAAGTGTAGCATAGTGAGCATAATAGACTTTCAAAAAATTTTTAAAAGGCTTAATTATTCCAAAACTTACTGGTAGCGTGTATAAATAGGCTTAATTATTGGCTCAAAACTGATGGTTTGAAAATTCTAAAATGTTAAATGTCAAAAATATGCACACTCACTGGTCTTTAACATCAAAATAATGCAACTCATGACTTAAATTACATAACTATTGTCAGACAAAATCCAACCAAATAATATGTACTGTGATTTTTGTGTGGTTCATTTCAAAACTGATGCAACACCAACTACTTGTGTCTTCAGAGTCAGCATTCGAATCCTCCTCGAACAGTTTAGGCAGTTACAGCCTAAATTTCACTGTTTTAGTATTAACAACTGGTATGACTAATCTTGTCAGCTTTGTCTTTCTCACATGGCTTGTCTCAGACTAAAGGACTTTGAAGCAAGTGGGGCGTATAAGAAGGTTTGGGGTACTAACCAAGACGAGGTGGTGTCTAGCCAGCCCTCTTCTAGAGTCGTGGATGAGAGAGAGAAGATGACCATGAGCGGTGGATATATTAGAAGGTGCCAGAACTTTTGGCTTCTCGTCCATAATTTGACTCTACCATTTCAGACCAGTCACTCAGATTTAAAATAAATAAATAAAAATACAGATCAAATAAATTCTGTTCTTTTGAGCCTTGCATTCATCAGAGTATATCAGTTTCCATTTGTTTTTTGACCCTGAATTCTGTTAAGAATTCAACTTTGCTATCACAGGAATGAATTACGTTAATGTTAAAATAGAAAAACAGTTGTTTTAATTTGTGATATTTATCAACATGGCTGTATTTTTGTTCAAATAGTTGCAGCCTTGGTGAGCAAAAGAAAGTTCTTTCCAAACATAAAAAAATCTTAGCACCCCCAAACTTTTGAACAGTGTATAAACAATCGTTTCTCTTTGATAGAGTGACAAACGATGCAAGGGAGGATGAAATGGAGGAAAACTTGGCACAGGTCGGCAGTTTCCTCGGCAATCTCAGAAGCATGGCACTTGACATGGGCAATGAAATCGACACTCAGAACGTCCAGATTGAACGCATTCAGAGCAAGGTATGTGTTTGGAAGGGGTTCAGAAACATCTGATCTACAAAGAGCAGCTGAACCTTTTAATATTAACCGTTCTCTTATTGTTCGTTTTTTGCAGGCCGTTGTCAATGAATCCCGCATCAGTGAGGCCAATCAGAGGGCCACAAAGCTAATATCAAGATGAAACATGGGATTTTCATTTGTGAAACGTTTACAGTCTTCTGTAGGAAAATGCGCACATTTTGATAAATATTATTAAGTGTTTTATCTTTTAAATGACTATTTACAGAACTTGGATTATTGCCTACTGACATGACAGTAAGTTATTACTATTATGTTCCAACAACAGCCCTTCAATACATCAATATAAAAATTGAATGAATGTTAATATGCTATCTCTAGTCGGTGCTGAAATTGTAATTCAAGCATGTATTGTACAGGCTATAATTGTACTGCTATCTTCGTTTTTAAGCCCGCAGAACACTTTTTGTGGCTTACAACAGCTCACTATTCAGACAGAGCAGTGTCTTAAAGTTGTATTAGTAAATGTAATTTCTTTGTATACTTTGAGTAGCTTTTTAAATAAATAAATCTTTTCAAAGTTCAAGGGTTTGTTTTCATGATGGACAAAATGCTTTTATTTTTTATTTGTATTTTTTTTGCGAGCCCTATACCACTTGCAGGTTCTTCAAATAATCTATTTTATAAAAAAAAAAAAAAATAAATATTTTTCAGTTATTTATTTGATTTCAAACCTATGACTTGTTTTTCTGTGGAACTGGCAATCTAGTCACCATTCACTTTGATTCAGTCTTTTTTTATACAATAAAACCGAAGGTTACTCAGTGTGGGACATTCTCCTAACTAACTAAAACAAAGTCAGCTAACTGTGACTTGAAAAAGCATGAAGATGAATAAATGACTGTTTTAATTTTGAGTTGAACTGTCCCTTTAAGCCGTGAGACAAATCGATGATCACTGCAGAACACAAGGTCCAGGGGGCGCGGTTGCATCTAGATCCAACTCCTCCCACCATACATAGACCTAAACCTACCCGTCTCCACCCCTTGATCCCTAAAACCCACCCATCCCCACCCCTAAACCTACCCATCTCCACCCCTAACCCTACCAATCTCCACCCCCTAGATGTGGATCCAGCTCCGCCCCCTGGATCTTGGTTCTGCAGTGAAGGGCTACTGGACAAATCTCATAGCTCATATTTTAATTTTTTTTGCAGACTCATGCACGCATATATGAGGAACTCA
The DNA here is from genome assembly GCA_027422405.1 of Ptychobarbus kaznakovi. Lineage (NCBI taxonomy): Eukaryota > Metazoa > Chordata > Actinopteri > Cypriniformes > Cyprinidae > Ptychobarbus > Ptychobarbus kaznakovi. The sequence goes on from CM049813.1 coordinate 15,910,864, forward strand.
CTACACCCATCTAGCGGGTGCTACAGACAATTACAACGCCACTCCCCACGCCTGGGAGACAGAGAACCTCAAAATGGTGGCGTTTTGTTGCATGGCCACCTCATTACAAAACTGTATGATTGTGAACATCCAACGAATACGCAAACATTTAATTTAATTTAGCTGCCGCCCAAACTTCTGCTTGAAATATTCACATGATACTCAAGAAGATTGAACTGATTACGATCTGGGGTCCACAGATAAAGAACAATAGACGCAAAACAATCTAGTGTATCTACTTCAGTCGCTTCAGTGTAACGTTAAAGGCCTAAATGAATTCCAGCATTAGCCTACTATGAGGAATAGCCTCTTGTGTTTGTGTCGTTAATGGTTTTATTTTAACCATTTTATAATGTCAGTTGCTTACACGTTCCCTTTGGTAAACATAAATATATTAATGTGTACAGTATGGCACAAATCTTTGAAGCATAGGATCTGTTTTTAAATACAGTTTTTATAAATTACACACATGGTGCAGATATTTTGATCGATATATTTCCATGACGTGAACAGGAAATCGTTAATCTTTTAAATAATATATTTGAACAGATTGCGCTCTAAAATAGTAATATTTAGCTGCTTATATGTCTATCAGAATATTTACAGCTAAGCATAACCAGAAAAAAATTTTTTTTCATGTCTGTCTTTTAAAATGTTATAAATTTTAGATCAGGAAATCACTTAAAAATATATATATTTTTAGTTTTTATAAATATTGGGACTGTGGTTTTTAAAGTTCCCAAATACTACAAAATAGCCTATTAGACTGGAAAAAACGCGTACAAAATCCACAAATATTTTACGCGATATATTTAACTTGTATGTGAATAAAAGGCGACTTAAATGTACTTTTATTTAATTGCAAGTTAAACATGTCCATGCTTCTACTGGGCCACTGGGTTTGCATGTATCGTTAGAACTGCCTCACAGGCATAGGGAAGGATTACTGTAGAATGTTGGCGAACTATCGTTGTGGAGGGGGAAAAACACGTAGAGCTGAGTCTGCGCGACGCAGGGGATCACTGCCTACGAAGTTTATCGTGCAAGACTACGCCGACAAATCCTAGGACACATTCGGCCGCACTGTAGGTAATTACCACTCAATCTATCACTCATATAAATAAATAGCAATAAAGTTGATCGCCGTTCCGATGTACGCAGTTTCGATTTGACACAAAATTCGTTCGTAAATGCGTCTAACGTTACGAAATGCGTGCGTAATCCATTTTTCTACGCCAGGCTAACGACAAACAAAATACAAATCTGTTTGCGTTTCCTGGTGGAATATTCGCTTATGGCGATATCTGAATCTATCTTTACGCGTTCGATTAAATACTGTGCGCGAGATTTTTGAGAAACGTCAGACTGGAACGCTCGAGAAGGACGCTGGATGTCCGTGATGGCGTTCGCTCGATTCTCTATGTTCCTATTGCTCTCTGACGATTAGGCAGGAAAACAACAAAGAAGCAGGAAGCATATGAGCACACCGGCGAGGCGCTGTGAGATCACGCCGCAATTAGTTGTAACAGTTAATTTAAAGTAAAAGGATCCTAGAAAAATATGATTCTGTGCTTTGCCCAAATAATCTCTGTCTGTGTCTGTTCTGTCCTTTTAAAGCGCAGACAGAACAGAAGCAACATTCATCACATGACCATAATAAATCAGAGGGACAGTAAGTTTATTGTCCAACACTATATATATATATATATATATATAACGTATGTATACAATATATGCGTAATATACTGTATAATATGTATAATTAAAAGAAAATATGAAAATATATAGAATATTTTAAATAAAAATTATATTTTAAATCCACATTAAGAAGCTAAATATTAAGATGTTTTGTAATAGACAGTGAGTGTGTGAGGAAGGAAGAACAGGTTAGTTGTATGTAATTAGTATGTCACATTCGTTTTCTTCTTTACTAGGTAGGTTGAAGAGAATGGATTAGTTAAATTGTTGAAAGCTAACGAAAGAATATCAGTTTTGATTTTAAATTAGTATTTTTTTTATAATTACAGCCATAATAATCTCTGTCTGTGCCGACACGAGCATCATTCATCACATGACCATAATAAATCAAGAGGGACAGTACGTTTATTGTACAACAAAATTAGCATATATATAACATGTATGAGTACAATGCTAATTGTATGTATCCATAATACTTTATAATATACATGTGGTGTAATTAAAAGAAAACATTAAAATACATAGAATATTTAAATAAAATGAATATTTTAACACCGCATTAAGAAGGTAAATATTAAGATGTGTTGTCAGCGTGTGAGGAAGTAAGAACAGGTTAGTGTAATAATTAGTGCGTCACATTCGTTTTCTTCTTTGCTGGATAGGTTGAAGAGAATGGATTAGTTAAATGCTGTTGAAAGCTTCCGGATGAATTTAAATTTGTATCTTTTATTATTTCAGCCATATAATTCATCAAGCCTTCTGATGGATGAAGTCTAGAAGCCCTGTTTAATTTGGTTGTGATTAGATTTGAAGAGCGGAAGAAGAAGGATGTCGGAATTCATGCCATACCCTTACAGAGGGCCAGGAGGTGCTTTGATGCGCTTCAAGAAAAGGAAGTCACGTTTCACATTCCAGGAGGTGGAACTGCTGCTCAGTGAGGTGCAGAAAAAGCGTCATATTCTAGTTGGTAAGTCAAACCTTTGTATTTTCATATCGCAAAATTCAATACTATCTGAAAGCGCTCTGAAAATATGTAAATTATGCTTTGCATATGTGAGGGATATGAGTTAAATGAACTCACGATTTTAACAGGGAAGTTCAACCGGGGCATTTCGAAGGATCTGAAAAACCGCACATGGGGGGATGTGGCGGCACGTATCAATGAGGTCAGTGAGTGTCATCGAGAAATTATCGAAGTCATTAAGAAATGGGCAGACCTCAAATGCGACACCAAGCGGAGGGTGGCCGCCATGAGGGCATCGGGAGCCACGGCCGCCCAAATCGCACAAGAGCTGTCGCCTATAGAAACTATGGTGCACCAGATCCTTCAGATGTCTAACCCTAACAAAAATGTGAGCAGTTTGGCAAATGATGACCAAATGGATGACGAAGACGATGACATTCCAGGTGTCTCTGAGATTCCACACAGCTTCTCACACATGGCAAATGGCAGGCCTCATTCGTTTGGTTTGCCAATGCCACCCCCCTTCCACACTAGTACCCCAGGCAAAGGTGATACAGAGCTTCCTGCACACATGATGTTCAGCAGTGAGTTCCAGTTTCATTTTATGTTTAGGTGATTCATTACTGAGTGTTTGAATGTTCACAATGTAATCAATTTGTTACTTTTATTGTACTGATAGATTCATCAGTGCCTCAAATAGATGTCCAGACTGACGCATCAGAAAAGGAAGGTAAGAACTTATGCAGAGATACTTGCCACATATTTAGATTCTTTTAATGGGTCAATGGCATGTTTTTTATCTCAATCAACTTGTTAAAAGATTCACATTATATATTAGATTTTTAAGTTATTATTTTTCATTAAAACTTTTTATTAATATTTGTAAAAAATAGTATTTTAGACAATAGATGATTAATATTTATTCGAATGTTGCTTTTTGAAAAACAAAGTAATCAAAAAGTAATATTTGAAAAACTCCTTAACTTAATTATTTCATAAATATATTTGAAAACAAAAAACACTACTTTTACCTTAAAGAATAAAGATGTATACCTTGAAAAATACACACACACACACACACACACACATATATATATATAAATAAGTTTATTAATTTTTTGTGATGTTTACACAAAGTGACCTTGTTTAGTTTTAGAAAATTGAACCTTACTGAAAATTGTATTGTCCATTATTACAGACACTCTTATTGTTAATTGACCATAATGTTTTATGCATCCATTTTATATAATAAACAACTCTAAGTTCTCTTTCAAATATGATGTTAATGTCTAAAATGAACATGTTTCTTATCTTTCCAGGTAGTAACATGCTTTTTATTGAACCAAGAAGCCAACCAAACCAGAATCCTATTGGTATTCCTGGATTCCTCAGTCATCCTATTGCTGAGAAGAGCCATGCTCGAGAAAAACCTAATCACAACACAACATTTAACGGGCCCTCATCTGCCAGTGTCCCAACATTTATTGCACCTTCTGCAGTGGCCGCCTCATCATCACGTTCCGCTCCCGCTCCGCTCCCTCCCCAACCTGCTCCTGTGGAGCCTCGCAGTCTGCAGGAAGGTTTATCCCAGAGTGCCTCGCTCAGCCTGCAGGAACAGCAGGCCACCACACTGCTGATAGGGTCGCTGTCTCGCTCACTGGAGTCGCTCGCGGAGTCGGTGCAGAGAATGGTCCACACCCAGCAGCAGTTTTCACGTGAAACCTTACAACTGCAGCGTGACACACTCCATGTCTTGCATAGCTTCTCCTCCAACGCCTTGACTCTTCTGCAGGACAAGGTCAACGGACATCCGTAGCTCTATCAACAGCTACATTTGGGAGCAAGTTACACAAACAGTGAATGCTGATAGCAAAGAATATACAATAGCTTGAGGATATAGTGACACTAGAGTTTATGGCAATCTCTGAAAATGTTTTAAGAGTTATAGAGCTGACAGCACTAAAAGATTTCCCTATTTATAACATAATAACCAAATTAAGACGCATTATAATCTAAAACAGGTTATTTGTAGAGTTCCTTATATGTACCGACTGGATATTTTCAGTAGATGGCTGGGTCTCATAGACTGTTGGACCAATTGTGTGCTGTTTTATAGTTAATTTAAATGAGCAAATAATTATTTAAGAATTGACTGGTAATTTAATATAATTATATTTGTGGTGCTTTTTAACATATTGCAAAGTGGCCACTAAATTGTCTGCTTTTAAATTATGTAATATGATTATTATTAGATTTTGCTTTATTTAGCTTTGTTATTCTAATGGTTCTCCATGTTTAACTTTTAAATCGGTTTCTGGCTGAAGCATTGCTGGACCTGCTGTAAATGTTTGTTCTTTTAGCCAGGTGCATTATCTGTTTTAAGTTGTTTCTCTTCTTAACTTGAATTTCCAAAGACTCCTTATTGTTGTATTTTTCCTCCAGATGTGATTTTTTAATTCTGATTGAAGGCACATTATCTTAGCTGTAGCTCCTATGGACCTGTGTTTGATCTCCCAGAAATGAAGTCAGCACACTGTTAAAAAAATGTCTTCTGCTTTAAAACCCAGTGTAAAGGATGGAAATAAAACCTATCATTTGAAATATTATTTGAAATAATATATTTGTATTTGAACTGTTTTTCTTCCTTCAGATTAAAGGAATAATTTACCCAGAAATGATGATAATTTGCTGACGATTTTCTCAACCTCGAAGTAGATAAATGTATTTCTTCATTGGAAGACCATGATAATTTTAGCATTATATCACTTGCTCACCAGTGGATCCTCTGCAGTGAATGGGTGCCGTGAGAATGAGAGTCTAATAAATAGCTGATAAAACATCACAATAATCCACACGACTCCAGTCCATCAATTCATTTCCTGTGAACTAATCTATTAAGTGTGACAGAAAATCAGGATAAAGGGTTATGGCAACCCTTATGGCATAATATAATAAAATATTAAGGGTTATATGTAATTGTATGTCTCATCTATAGCACAGCAATCATTATCAGGAAATACAGAAAGTTCAAACTGTTATACAGCATAGTTAATGCCGCAATAGTGTGACGGTTAAACAGTCCATCACAATTTTTTTATATAACATGTAAAACTCAAAAGTGGCAACTCATGAAAGTTTATGAAGAGACAAAGATTTATATAAACTACTTTATATAATGGTTTGTCAACAGATGAGAAAAAAGAGCTTAAGTTGCTTATGAGAATATGACTAAATGTTTATTCTTGAATTTGCACTCTCAACACTGATCTCTCACAAGAGGAATACAAAAATATCCACTAGATGTCTCTTGCACTTTTGTTTCCAAGTGCAGAACAGATTGTTCAAAAAACTACAATTTTTACAAACCCTGTCACATGCTTACAAGTCTAAGATGCCTAGGTTTACCACCGGCAAAACATTTACATAAACTGTAGTAAAATTCTACTCAATTACAAATGAACAAATAGCACAATAAAATAACATTTTAAAATGTAGTAAAACATTTAAATTAAGTAACATTTATTACAAGATACTATAGGAATATTAAGATGTTAAGGAAAGGCAATCCTGATTGAAACTATGCCATCCTGTGGTCTCTCTTAATAAATGGCCATGTTTCTTCTTATTTTCACAATCCTCTTCATCTGGTGGATGGTCTGCGGGATCCTTAGGGTATTTCGAACAAAGATATGAAGATGTTGGCATAGAGAGAAATAGTTTAAAGTCTAGAATATATTATGCACTAAATAATTTCATGCACCTCATACAAAAAGTTGTGTTATCTTTATTTTGTTGCTGTGGTCTGAGGTTTGTCTGGATTTAGGTTTAAACAACAGATTTATTAAAGAGCCAAATAACTGAAATGGGTAAATAGTCAGTAATAAAACAATAAAGTATGTATATAAATTATCCTTATTCAAGATGTCAAAAACATTTTGCATTCTTTTTCCTTCACTTGGCCTATTATGAAAATTTTAAAGAGCCGTAATTCTCAATCTTCTTAAAGTAATTATAAGCATTGTAAACATGTTTTTAGTTGGTTTCATTATATTTCAATACATTTATTCCACAAGAAAATATTTAATATTTTTATTTGCGATGATTGGCGAGTTTGCAGTTTCCAGCGACCCTGTAAAGGTAATTCATACACGTATTATAATTCATCAGTTGCACTGCAAAGACATATTGGTGATGCATTATAATATTATTTGTATACTTACATATTTAGCTTTCATTTCATTATGCCATGCTCAGATGTCTGTGTAATTGACATTTTTCCTTTGAAAATAAAATGGAAAATAAATAAATAAATAAATATATAAACACAGAATTAACAGTATATATTATATAATACACCAACAGCAGAGGCTCAAATGTACATCAATTACAGTATTAATGAAAGGTTTGGGCTCAATTTTCCAATGTTTTTTTATGGAACATTGCTTTTTCATTATTACAAAAAGTTCCTATTTTAAATAAATGCTGTTCTTTTGAACTTTCTATACATCAAAGAAACCAGACAAAATGTTTTCCACAGAAATATTAATGATAAAAGTTAATGAAAATGTTTAAATCGACAACAAAAGTACTGTTCAGATTCAGCCTGAGGCTGCACAAGGTTCAAATATCACTATGTTCAGAACAGTGAGTTGTACCTCATGCCATTCCAGCGTCTTTACAGGAAGTGCCAGATGACAGAGCGGACAGGTGCTTATCTTATCCAGGTCCATGTCGATGTTTCTGTCTCTCTTCACCTTTTGCAATGATGAGAAGGAGAACTCTGCAGTGCCTGGAGTGCTGTCATTTCCAGGATTGGGGTTTTTATCCTCATCCTCAGTGTCATCATCCTCATCGTCAGCATACTTTAAGGACTGTTTGCAAAGCAGCTGGTAAAAAAAGAATAACATAAAGATTTGAGATGTTAAAAATAGAGGTCCATAATTACATATTATAATTTTTTGCTTATTTATTGACACATTTTACCTTGTGTTCCTTCAGCTTGTCTGAGGTAATGTATTTCAGACAATTCTGACACTGCAACATAGTCTGCTCTGAAGAGAACAGATATGCCAAATCAGTATTTTACAATCACAATTTGTCTGAATACCTTCAAATATGCAGAACTTGGCAATACTAAGACCTAAAGCATATCTGTAATGTTTCAAACTAAACATGTCATTGACTAACCATCTGTGTCAGAAGTATCATCCTCAGGGACAAGGTCTTTTGATGTTGTGGGGGTGGTAGTAGAGCAGATCCGAGCGTGATCAAGCTGGTCCATCAGTTTAACGTACCGGCCACAGTCAGAGCAGCGCTCCGTGCGACTCCCACAGGACACTATGTGCTCTTTTAGATTGCTCAGAGGAAGCTCAAGCTGACAAAACTCACAGATCTGAGGCCTCTTGGGGCACTCATCTTTCTGTAAACAAGGAGAGACAGAAACAGCAAAGGAATAAGTGTGAAAACACTCTGAGAGAGAGCAGACTCAGACATGAAATCTTCACGGTGTGAGATTGAATATTCACCTCATGATCCAACAGATGCCTTCGCTCCGTCTTTTTATTGCACATCTTACATTTTACCTGTAAGACATAATGAAAAATGAGACCACCGACATGGTTTCTCAGAGGGTGAGATTACAGTGATGAGTAATAAGCATGTCAAGTGGAAAACGTTTAGCTGGAAAATTCATCCCAAATAATCTTTTGTGACATACAAGGCCAAGGGCCTGTAAAAAGCAGCAAAGTGTTAACCAGTGTTGAGTGGTGTGGTCATGACCTCTGTGTGCTGTTCGGTTTTATGCTGCTCCAGTTGATCTCGAGGCACAGTTTCATCGCAGTCAGGGCATATACACAGAAACCTCTTACAGTGTGGTTCGTGCAGCTCATAGTTTGCCTTCGCCACCTCTTTATTGCTGCATGAAAACATTGGAGAGACTCTTTACAGAGACTGAAGAATGGAAAAGGTGTTATGACACTACAATGCTATGGCACTTAAAGGAACAGTTCACCCCCAAAAAAAAATTATTCTGCCATTATATAGCCTACACCAGCATGCTGTTCCAAGCCTGTATTTTTGAAAAATATCCTGGTCACACTTTTCCATATAATGAATGTGAGGGACTGGGGATGTAAAAAAAAAAAGTATGCAGCTTTTCTTCATGGGCCTTTGGGAGTTCATAATCGAAGCAGCAATTGTCTAATAGTAAATTAATAATTATTTTGAGTCAGATTTTCAATGAATCGCTTGATTAGTTCACAAAAAGGGTCTCAATGTCCAAGGTTTAAAGTGCCCCTATAATGGGCAATAAAAGGTCCATATTTTGGTTTTGGAAGTCCCCAACAGGTTGACATGCATGCAAGGTAAAAAAAAAATCATTGTCTTATAATATGCATTTATTTTTACCTTATTTGCTCAACGACTCCCAAACGATTCGTTTAATGATTCATTTTTCCAAACCCCTCCTTTGCGAGAAAGCTAATCTGCGGTGATTGATCTCATTTCCATGTCATCATGCCTGTAAAGCCTGATAAAGCGCTTGCTGCAGAGCCAAATGGGAGCAGCTGGAGCTCTAGCTCCCCCACGCTGGAGGTAAAAGGTGGAGATAGACACCTAACCACACCCTAACCCTACCCCTTACCTAGGGCTGGGCGATGTGGCCCAAAAAATTATCACGATAATGTTATTGCACTTTAAAATTATCACGATCATTTTTTTCATATCAGTCGATATCGATAATTATCACGATAAATGTTAAATCTTTATTTCTTTCAAGTTTAAAGCCAGATTTGTGCTCCAAAGTGAAAGTTGTAGGAAACAGACCATTCATTTTCCTTAAAATAAATATCTAAATAGAAAAATGGCATTCTTAGTTTCTGCATGTTCTAATGAGTGATATTGTTTCAAATCAAGAAACCGGTTTGGGTTGCCTCATAATATTGATAATAATAATATAACTTTTTTTTGTCTCTTAGAAATGCACATTTGATAGTCGCTTGAGTTAGGATGCAGAGGTATATTTTTGTTCATTATCGAAATCAGTAACATCTGTAAAAATTTTAGCAACCTCAGTTTTATATGGTAAAATGTTTTCTGACCAAGGTTTTTTTTTTATTAAGCATAGTAGGATACATTTAAATCACGATAAACAGTTAAAACCACACATATAGCACCTCAATAACATGGTAAAAATATAACTACATGGTTTTTAGGTAGCCTATTTGTATGAAAGACAGTAGTCTGAAACCATTAAGTATTAATGCACACATGCTATAGCTGCCTTAACCACACATACATACTATAATTATATACCTTTACTTCTGTAATAAAATTAAATGTGAATAATGTTATTCCTCATTTCTGCCACAATGCCATGGTGCAGTGAGTGTTACTACAGTAAATCCATGGTAAATAATGTAGATTGAAAAGCCTTCTGACTGTCGTTGCACACAGTGTTTCTCCTGTTCGGCTTGTGTTCTTCGCTGATCTCACAGCGCTGCTTATGTTCACGTGACAGAGTAAACGCATCTGCTCTAGTGAGCTCGCTTAATCGTGATCGAATTATCGCCCAGGCCTACCTTTACCCTTTAGCTAAACATAACTCCACCCATTATTAGTTCACACAGAGGTGGAGCTGGAGGCCATTTGGCTCTGCAGTGAGCAGTAGGCTACTTGGATAAATCACAGTGCTGCTTTGTTTACAGCGTTACTGGGGCAACAGCTATTTTACCGCTACAAAAGCGGCACCTAGTGGCAAATAATTCATTTGCATTTTCATTAAGACCAACGCGAAAAGACCAACAAGTGGGCGGGCAATATGCTAATTTATTGACGTCAACATGAAACCGCTTGGGATTCGTTTGAAAAACGACTCTTTCAATGATTCAGAGTCGATTCTTGTTAACTTGGTGCACTTTCAGATTTAAAACTTTGCAGGGTGTTTTCATTCACTTAGAGCTGCATTACACACTGCAAGAGCTCCAGGCGAAGAGTAGGCCTGTACAGATTTACATCGCACAAAGCTATATCGCTTGAGGAGACTTGGAATATGGAGCACGAGTCGAATGGAATAGCTAACGTTACTTCTATGACACTTTGTATGGCGCGTTTGCGGCATTTTACGTAAAAAATATGTTCCCTTATAAAGTGGCCAGGCTATCCTCGTAAAATCCACTTGCTGTGTTCCCTGATGAAAAAAGTCACGGGTTTGGAATGACATGCACGTGAGTAAATGATGCTAGAAATGTTGTTTGAACTATTCCTAAAACATCAATGTGTTAGCAAGAGTCTTATCAGCCCGAGAGTGTTTATGTCACAATAGCTAGTGTTCAAATCTTTCACCAATCAATCCCTTATCAGTGATTCAGTGGCGAACGAAAGGCTTCTCTATCAACTCGTAAAATCCACAGTTTTGTCCCATACTTTCACTTTGTTTAAATGTTCGACCAAGTGAAGTGTTAAAAAAGTTCACAGTAGACAGAATATTCTATGTCAGTGATTTTACACTCGACGAATATTATGTCATTTGTTTACACGTGAGTAAATGATGCTAGAAACTCTGGGTGTGTTTGATACTACTTACCAGTCCTAAAACATCATATGTGTTCTTATTGCAAGAGTCTTGTGTTGTGATATATCAGCAGACCAGATGAGCACTGTATTCACTGTAACCACATCTATAACAGAGAACTGGATTGCACATGACGTCATGAAAGTGAAGCCGAGCCATTTGATATACAAATTTCTTTTACTATAAGTTAAAAGTCAAAATACAAATAAAAAAAGTAATCAAACTTTAAAGTCTATAAATACTATATATACACTTTTAAGAACATAAATCAATTACATAAAAATTACAAATGCATACAACATTTCAAAACTAAACAGTTAAATGAAAAAAAAATACATATTCAAAATATTAAAACAACAAAAGGTATGAGTATAATAATGATTCTAACATAACACTAAGCCAAACATAAGTGAAACAAGTAGTAGGAAAGAGATGGTAACACAATCCTGTGATGTTGCATATAACTTACCACAGGTTTTTATTGTAAGCCTAGATATGTGTGTACGTATTGTAGGGAGCATTAGCAGATGCTTTTTTATAGAAATTATACTTTTAATGAACAAGGACACATTAAACTAATCAAAGTGACATTTGTAATGTTACAAAATAATCCTCTTCTTTTGATCTTTCTTTTCAACAAAGAAGCTTTTTAAAAAAACTGATGTCAAGTTAAGAAATGTTCTGCATCATATTAGAATGATTTCTGATCATTCACATTGTAGTTCTGATCAGTTACTGTTACTGTAATCAGTGTTGGTGTAATTAGTTACCTGTAATTTAATTACTTTTCTTGAAAAAGTAAAGTAAGGGATTACTTAATTTGTAATTTGTTACAATCTTAAGTAATTTAACTTAATACTGTGTATAACCTTAAAATGTGTGTTTTATGTACCCTTCTCACAACAATGGATTTAACATAAAAACTGGTAAAACTTTAGTGTACCCTTCTCACTTTAAACACTTTTGAGTTAATGAATACTGTAACACTTTATGTCCAATTCTCACTATTAAAGTTATTAACATATTATATTAGTAACTTATACTTTACTGTTTTCAAGATAATATTACTCATTTAAGCAGTAATTGTTAGCTATATTACATAGTTAGTTAATAGTGAGAAAATTCATAATAATTTATGTAGTTATCTATTATTTAAAACAAAGAATATTCTATGAATTTCCTGTCTATCTTTGTATCATTAACTTGTCGAGGTTGATATAGGATTTAAAAAGTAATTAGTAATAAGTTATTAAATATTTTTTGGAGAGTGTTTGCTTTCAGCTTTGACATAAAGTAAATTACATTTTAAAACATTAAAATCAATTATATTAAATTGTAAAAATTGTACACAATATTACTTTAAACTGTGTTTTTGATGAGCATAAACTTTTGAACGGTATAGGTGGGTATATTTCATACATGGCTGTATCTAAACAACTAGTTTGCAGTTAGATTTATTTATTTAGTATTATTTGACAAACTGTTGCTATGAGGAAAGCAAATTCCAGACTAGTGTTTACCTGCATTTCAATAAAAAAATTGACCTTCTCAAGTGAAGTAGTTTACTCATTCACAATGTGTATGCATTAGTATGGATCAGTTCATGATGTTCAGCTTTGTATCTCCTCTGGATGATTATTGCTCAACTCACGTATTCTGTCACTTTAGTCAACCACTAGGAGTCTAATGGACTTCTGGATAGGTGTCCCTCGTTGGCCCCATTAGCAGATACTCACTTATGTTGACTCTCCAGTTCAAGATTTTATTGAGCTGTTAGTTTTGAAAAATGTTCTCAAAATAATTGAACAAGGCTTTTGTATCAAGGCCTCGGAGACATCAGACATCAGCAGCTAATGGATGTTTGTCAGCAGAAACAGCACAGGAGCAGACAGCTGTGTCACGCCAGGGGAAACACGAATACAAATTTAAATATCGTAGTGGGTCATCTGTCGCCTGCAATCTCTGATCAGAATTGTGATCAGCATTTGCGCTGCTGCAGCCAAATACACATGGGGTTATCTTGCCTGATGTTGTTTTACATAATGAGTTATTATAGTATAAGAATGTACGCTGCAGGCCTGGATTGTACTTTTGTGTGTGTGTGTGCGTGTCTCTTGTTATATAATATTAAAGTTCACGGCTCCTCGCTCCACCAGTCAGACCAGCCAGCAAAGAGCAAATCAAATAACAGGGACGTTAGCATCAATTCAACAGTCAAAGAGTGAGGAGTTCTAGTCTTGCATCCTTAATCTCCTCCTTCGCCCCCCTTGGTGATTATATTATCAGTTTCTGATCTCTTTAGAGTTTTATTGCACTAGATCAAATTGCTTTTTGAGCAATACTTAATAATAAATAAATAAAAATTTCATTTTTTAGTTATTTTAATCCTTCTTAATTGGATAAAGCTACTAAAGCACTTATTATACAAGAAATTCAAAGTGAAAGCTCAAAGTGATTTACAGTAAAAAAACACAACAAGCACAGTCAGTTATAATTTTCTTTAATTTGTAATCAAGGTTTTTATTTTTATTTGTGTCAAGGTTAAATTTAAAATAATAAATATGTTATATATATATATATTAAATAGATATTTAATTGATTGAACAGAACATTAAAATGGCCTTTAAATTGGTGCTAATGACTCCAGACCATCTCATCCTGTGTTTTTAGCATATACATGTAAATTAAACTACAAGCTGATGGATTTCTTTTCAGAGAGAAGTCACACCTCTGGCTGGCTGTCAGGTGTTGCAGTGCCATATGCTCATTTTCATTTGCTGTCAAATAGCAGGGAACAGAACAGGTTGATAAAATGCAAAACCTTATTTGAAAAATGCAGTCGTTTTTGGATTAATGCTATATATACATATGTTCATCCAACCAAACCTTATGGCATAACACCAAAGAACCTTTCCAAAGAGGGTTACCAAGGCAACCCCAGAAAATGCACCAATTAGAAGGCGCAATGGCTCTCAAACACTAAACTGCCAAGAGATTGAAGGAGATGGAGACAACAGCTCTAAGCAAACAGACAAATGAAAGAACCAGACAATGTTCAACAGGCTCTTTTAGTGGAAGACTGCATTAGACACTACTTGAGATTGTTGTTGAGCACAGAGGATACGGCTTTCTTGCCTAGGTTGTGACTTTTCCACAAAACTCATCAGATATGTCATGCACCCCTTCATGTCTATGATGTACTGCTTGTGAATCCAGATTATTGATGTTCCTACATGCGAGTGAGAGTGTATGTGAGTGGACATTGATTTGATTGGACCCCAGCGGTGGCCGACCGCATTGACCACATGCTGTTCTAATTGCCAGTGAGGCACATGTGTCTGCATGTGAAAAAATAACCGTGGAGTGGATTCTTCCTCTTTGAGCATATTCATGTTCTCGTTGTTTTGCAAAGCTTACTGTGAGAACTTAAGCTCTGGACTGTTTGTTTATGTGTTGTGAATTTACTGCCCTCCTTACACTGCGAAAGCAGAAGCTGCATCTGAAAATGCATTTACAGACCTTTAATGCTGCAGATAATAGGCAACATTATTTTCTCATTTTGTTGCACAATGTTACTATATTGTTGCCCAGCTCTTCGTATAACTTATATATATATATATATATATTAGTATATAAAGTAGAAAACTTGCATATATAGCATATCTCAACTGCTTGATTGCTTGCATCATTGCGTGTGTAATATGTAAATGTAAAGTATATTATCAAACAGCTCTAATATAATAAATGCAACTATAAGACATGAGCATATTAAGATGTTATAAACATTAACATCATTATTTTCTTTAAGGATAGCTTTGAAACAGTGGGCATAGTGAAAAGTTATGAAAAAATACAGTTACACAGAAATTTCTATAGCAAAAACAGTGTTATATAAAATTATTGTTTTTAGATTTGTATTTATGGTTTTATAATACATTTTTAATGCATAGTATATTTTGTCATGAAAGGCTGGTATGATGCTATAATGCTGCATTGCGTTAACACTTGAACAATATAAAAGTACCATTGGTTATTGGCTAATATTAGATATTTTGTATTTGAATTTATTAATGTGTGTTGTTATTGTATAGCCTGGGCGCTTGCAGATATTGAATATTTCATTGTGCATATTAATTTAAAGTTAACTCTTTAAAAACACTGATTTGGTAACTATTAAATGTAATTTTGAGCTATCTTTATTTTAGAATTAAATTAAAAAACAAAGTTCATGTAAATTATAATTTTAAGATGCCTATTCACTTATAGCATATCAAATAATTGATTTAAATGTTTAGTGATTTCTTTGAATTTAATTATATAATTCAGAATTTGGTTACACTTTATTTTAAGGTCCATTCTTGCTATTAACAAACCACTATAACTTTTGCCTCAATAACCTCCTAATTTGCTGCTTATTAATAGTTAGTAAGGTAGTTGTTAAGTTTAGGTATTGGGTAGGATTAGGGATGTAAAATATGCTCATGAATATGTGCTTTGCACTAATAATCAGGAAATATGTTAATAGACATGTTAATAATCAACTAGTTATAGTGAGAATTGGTCCCTACACTAAAATGTTACCCAGAATTTTAATATCAGCCATCTAACATGATAAATTATTATCAGTATTAACTATATTTTAATATCGGTGATATCTAATTAACACAGAGCGAAGCACCATCCGAGTCACCTTTGACACTAGAGCCTTAAATCTGTTGAAGATGACATAAATCTGTTGAAGTCTGCATGCATTTAAATGGAAAATTCCACAGAGGTGCATTTTGCACATGAGTTATTAATGCTTTTCCAGCCTCGTGTGAGTGTGCCTGTGCCATAAATATTCTGTAAGTATGGCTTTGTTTTGGGGCTCTATTCAATTTTACGTCTGAGAAATGATCCACCCCCTCACAAGCCCATCTCTTATTCAGTGCCATAGCAACTACTACAACTACTACCTGCATTCTTACACACATACAGTCTCTCTCTCGCTTGCTCTCTCTCCTCACGATTCACTCACATTCTCTCATCCTTTTCCCTCCCTCCACAGTTTTGTTCTCTCTCTCTCCCTCTATTTCTCTGAGCGATTCTCTCTCCTCACTCGTGTTGAACCAGTCGTTTCATGCAGCACTGCTGTGTTTACTCAGTCCTACGAGCCACTGATGGCAGATTCAAGGTAAGGGGATGTTTTAATAGATATTCAAGTGCATGATGGATGAGAGAGTAAAGCGTATTTCCTGGTGATGTTTGTCACATTAATGGACAGCAGCGTGTGGGTTTGAATGGGACATGACTAAACTGTTGCTGTGCATCTTAGGGTGTGCTTGTATTTGTATCCGTTTTCTTACTAGCTGTTTTTTGGGATCCGTGCATCATGCCCATGAGTTGCATCAGGCTCCCTAAACTAATTTAGAGTTTTAAATTCACAGATTTTCTCTCAAAGTCCTAAACCGCAACCATGTGAAATTAAAAATAGTTGACTATCTAAATTAATAGCTTGTTTTTGGCTTGTGTGTATGTGTGTGTGTGTTGCGTTAGTGACTCATTCCCTTAGTGTATGCTATTGTTTGTAGGAGCCATAGGGAAATTTTCAGTACGATGGCTACATTTTTGGAAATAAATTACATATGTGGATGATGCACATGAGTCATTCTGCACAGGTTGTGTGAGATTTGGTAAACAAAGAGTGATCATAAATCATAAAGAGTCTTGTGTAGTGATAAAATAAAAGGGACTGTTAGCATCAAAGATGTAAAACAGTGTTAGCGTAATGTATACGCAGTTTAAATATACACACAGTGATATTTCCTTGTGGTTGTAGCAGGAAACGAAATGTGATCCTGGGTTTAACATTACAGAACTTATCTACTGAACAACTGTGGCTATTATTGCAACCTGTAGCTTGAGGTGCTGAGAGTAATTTTAGTTTGATTACTGGGATGCACATACATTAGAGTGGTAAATGGACCATATGTTACTGTCCTCTCCAGTGCAAGAGTGTCTCAATGCACAGTTCACCTTTACGCCATAATTATTATGTCTTTTGTGGGTTCTGCCGTGCACATCAGCTTCATCTGCTCTCTCTGTTGTTCTTCTTTCTGTCCATATCCTTTCATTATTGGGATACTCATCCAGTCATTCCTCCATCGCTCATTTTCTCACTTTCTCTCAAGTCTCTTTCACTGTCTTCTCCCCCCTGCGGTCTCTCATTAGTTTGCGGCGTACTCGCTCCATAGGCCATTTTCTCAGCTTCCTCCCTCTCCGTACCTCTGTTCTGTACCTGCCCTCTCTTGAGTCGCTTGAGGGAATGAGTGATGAGCAGAAACTTAAATGGAGAATGAGTCACTGTAGTGACAGGAGTGTAGGGTGATAATTCTACTTCTCTTCTCAAATGATTTCTCTTCTCTCTCTTCTCTTCTCTTCTCTTCTCTTCTCTTCTCTTCTCTTCTCTTCTCTTCTCTTCTCTTCTCTTCTCTTCTCTTCTCTTCTCTTCTCTTCTCTTCTCTCACCTAGTGCCTTGTTCTCATTTTGTCTCGTTTGTCCCTTCTTTTTTATCTCTTCTATTCATTTTCTAGTCTCTTCTTTGTTTTGTTTTGTTTTGGTCTCAACCTCATTTGTGACCCTGGACCACAAAACCAGTCTTAAGTCGCTGGGTTATATATTTGTAGCAATAGCCAAAATTAATTTTATGGGTCAAAATTATAAATGTTTTTTTATGCCAAAAATAATTAGGATATTAAGTAGAGATCATGTTCCATGAAGATATTTGGGAAATTTCTTACCGCAAATATATAAAAACTTCATTTTTGATTAGTAATATGCATTGCTAGGACTTCGTTTGGACAACTTTAAAGGCAATTTTCTCACTATTTAGATTTTTTTGCACCCTCAGATTCCAGATTTTTAAATAGGTGTTCCTGTGGCTCAGTGGTAGAGCATTGCGTTAGCAGCGCAAAAGGTTGTGGGTTCGATTCCCAGGGAACACATATACTGTTAAAAAAATGTATAGCCTGAATGCATTGTAAGTCGCTTTGGATAAAAGCATCTGCTAAATGTAGTTGTATCTCAACCAAATTTTATCCTATAATAACAAACCATCCATCAATGGAAAGCTTATTTATTCAGCTTTCAGATGATGTATGACTCTCAATTTTGAAAAAATTGACACTTAAGACTGGTTTTGTGGTCCATGGTCACATTTGTGCTCGCATCATCTTATGTACTTTCTTTACCCACCTCTTCTTGTTTCATCTCATTTTGTTTGTTTTGTTTTCTGGTCTCTTCTCCTTTTTTCTTCTTGTTTTGTCTCATTTATTTTCTTCTAAGCACTACTTTGTGTCTCATCCTATTTTCTTGTCTTTTCTCTTCTTGTCCCATCTCTTATCTCTTGATCTTGGTCTCTTCTTGCCTAGTTTCTTCTTTCTCGTTTCATCTCTTCTTTCTGATCTTCTGTTCTCTTTTCTTGCATCTATTTGCTTCTCATCACCATCTTGTCACTTCTTTCTGGTCTCATCTCTTTCTCTGTCTCCTATGTCTTTTTTCTTCTCATCTTTCTTATTCTTTCTCATTTTGTTACGTTTAATTTTGTCTCGTTTTATCTCTTCTCAGGTAAGTTTTACAAGAAAAGAAAGGTGTAAAAAGGAAAGAAAGAACATCAGTCAATTCATCAAAATTGTTTAAGGACAACATGAGTGAGGCTTTTAAACCACATACCACAGAGCTGTGCTGTCCATCCATCTCTGTAAGCTCAAAAGATAAGGTAGTGCATGAAGAGCTAGAAACATTTGTTTCTGTGTGCACGCACACATATGTGGATGTATTTGATGTGCCGGTTGGGTTGGTGTAAACGGGTTGCAGGCTGTGAGTGGGTGTAGTAGCTGAGCTCTTTGTCACGGCTATTGAAATCCTCTCACACACCACGGAGACGGGTGAGAGAGCGGCGTTCATCGCTAATGAGTGGATCAGAGACAGAGTCAAGCACGGGAAGTCAAAATGTGAGACATCCTTGTGAGAGAGAGAAGTTAAGGATGAGGTTGAAGAGAGGACAACATAGGGGAAGATCAGAGTATTAAGTAGAAACACCCCCAAAGGTTTTATGGAGAGGTGAAGGGAAAAAATAATGAGATGGAATAAAAGCAAAGCAAAATCTGTTGTCCTGATTTTAGGTTTTGGTGGCTTGATTCCAGAGACAGATAAGGGGAAGCCCAGACAGTAGATTTAATAAGACAGATTGTGTGAGCGCTGTCTGTGAGTTATACAACCCCCTTTCTACCCACTAAACTAATGAGAGAGCGTGCCGTTCATTTAGCGGCAGCGCTAAAAAACAGCTCCATCAGTAAGTCTTGGCTTCAGTCTATTAGGTTGAGCACAATCATGCAAAACGCCTTGCTTAAACTGTTCAATACAACTGCAACATATGCGGCACACTCCAGTGACTGCAGAATGCAGAACTCCAGAATGCAATTCTAGGGTCTTTTGGTGTAATCCTGTGCATTCCTGTACATTTACATTTAGTCATTTAGCAGAAGCTTTTATCCAAAGCGACTTACAATTGGGGAATACATAAAGCGATTCATCTTGAAGAGGCAAACAGACACTACCTGTAGTTCAAAAGGTAGTGCAATGCTACCAACATGAAGGTTATGGGTTCGATTCCCAGGGAAATCAAAAACTGATGAATTGTGTACATGCAATGTAAGTTGCTTTGGTTAAAAGTGTCTTCTATATGTATAATTGTTAATGTTATAGTTGTGGAGTGGACTTCCCTATTCTCATAGAATTAAAATGATAAAACAGAATGTTAGAGTTGAGCGGAGCTCAGAGTTGGCATAGCAACCGAGTGATTGGCCAAAGGTCCTGACTTGCTGGCTGGTTAGGATAAAAACTAGGGCTGGCTCGATACCACTTTTTCATAACCGATACCGATCCGATACCAAAAATTCTGAGTATCTGTCGATACCGATATCGATCCGATACCAGCACCGTTTTTTACATTAGTGTAGAATTTCTATATCTCAGTGTGTGTTGACCTGCTCATCATTCTTTTGTGTTTTACACACAATCTACTAAATATAGACAACTTTACTGTAAAGAAAAACAACAAATGAATGGATATATAATTATAATCAATGACAAAAATACTTTTATAAACTACGTTAGTGGATAATTCAGTATCAAAAGTTACTCTAGAAAAATGATGAGTGCACAATAATTTTATAAAATCTAAAATTAGTGAAAAAAAATATTGGGGAACAAAGAAAAGTGAATAAGTGTTTTAAATATATAAAAAATATATATTGTTCTTTGTATTGTTGTAAAATACATTAATGGAAAACAAGTAATATATATATATATATATATATAATATATATATATATATATATATATATATACTGTAAAATCTAAATACATTTATTTTAAACGTACTGCACAGTAATGAGGCAGCACCATATGACAGATTAGACAAACAAGAAAGGCTATTAATAATCTTTCATTGCTCAAAAATATTATAATACGAAAGGCTCCAATACAGAGCGGCATAAAGCACTTATGCGCATCCCGCATAAGATAACATGAACTTGACTTAAATATTAATCTGTACCTCACATTATACTATGTAACGGCTTCAGAACACTTGAAATATAGTGCACAAAAACTTTATGGTGTTTTATAATGTGTTTTTGGCGTTTTTTGGGGCTTAACAATAACACAACAGTAGCTATGCAGAATATCGAATTTGGATTGGTCTCTTCAGACCGATACCCCGATCCAGCAGAAAACGCCAGTATCGAAGCGATACCGATCCTGAATATCGGATTGGCGCACCCCTAATAAAAAGTCATAGTAAAACATTCTTAAACTATCAACTTGTCATCCATAAGGGTAGTTAATGGTTAATGTTAGAGGTAAATGTGGACTTGTGTTTAACAAATGTTGTTCCAGGAACAACAGGAGACAAAATCTCCAAAATCGTGGTCACCAAGTTGGAACCGTATGAGGGTCGAGTTGTCATGCTTCATGTCCCACTCAAGTAGGACTTGGTTTTCTGGACCAAATAATTTCTTGTTGGTCCTGAAGCAAAATTCCTAATCAACAATAACATTTTAATGTTTTATGGTTAGAAATAATGTTAGGCTTAAGTTAACACTATTACTGTGAACTAGGGATGTGCATCTCCATAACTAAGGTCAATTTGATTTCGATTTGATTCAACACAATGCGATTCAGTGCAATACAATGCAATGGAAAAAAATATGATGCTATGCAATTCAATATGGTTAATATAGATAGTTTGCTTTTTTTTCCAGACAGACAGCAAGTCATAAAGTAACTTAAGTAGCTTCTGACTTCTAACACCTTGGTCTCCGTAGTGTTGTGATATGTCATATTCACATAGCCGCAGTTGTGATGAGAGAAAGCGCGTGAGAAACCGTTCAGAGAGGAGAAATCAATCTACCTATAAAATATTAGTCACAAATTTCTGAATAATAACTTTCTAAATAATGAAACACTTTCTAAATAAGTAAAGTATAGTGCATCTGCTAATAATTATATATAAATAAATCGTTTTTTACAAATGCAAGTACTGTATGTTAGAAACAATGCCAACCAACTTTTATCTGATGCACACTTTTTTAAATTGATGCATCGCATTGTTAAATTTTATGCTGATGCACCAATGCGAATCGGTTAATCTTGCCATCCCTACTATGAACCAATCACTGCCCCATGTTTTAGGGGTTGGGTTTTATGGGTTTAATTGCTTAATAATATGTTGTTCCACAGCCTAGGATGTTCATTATTTAAACTAATGTTTAAGAAATTAAACCTTTTATTCAGCAAGGACACATTAAATTAGTCAAAAGTGTCAGTAAAGACTTTTACATTGTTGTTGTTTTTTTTTACAAAGTAATGATCAAATAAATGCAGCCTTGGTAAGTATAAGAGACATTGAAAAACAGAAGAAAAAATATTCTGCATTTTACCTTTTAAATGGTAAAACTTGGGTAAATCATATTGTGTGATTTTGTTTTCCAGGTTGCTTCTGGTGGTTTGACTTTTAAAATACATGCATTAATCATTTCTTTGCATAACAGTGTCTTTGAAATGTCTAAGTATGTCCTTGCCTTCTGGTAAAATTTAGCATCATTGTATTTCTCAGTGAGTTTTACATTTACTCTTATTGGACTGTGTTGAATCGCACGTAGAAGCCACAGGAAGTGCAAAGGACATTTAAAAATGAGATTCGGGAAGCAAGTGATTTCCAAATCAGATCAATGTTTAAGAGACGGGCCTTTTACTTCCTGCCTCCCACTTTTCACTGTTTTTATAAGGTATGATTAACCTTGGGTTTGTTGCAGTGCTGGTGCTAAGCCTAATGCTGCTTTTCCTCT
Source organism: Ptychobarbus kaznakovi (assembly GCA_027422405.1). NCBI lineage: Eukaryota > Metazoa > Chordata > Actinopteri > Cypriniformes > Cyprinidae > Ptychobarbus > Ptychobarbus kaznakovi. Next base: position 15,933,524 of record CM049813.1, read on the forward strand.
TTCCTCCCTTCTATCTCTCTCTCTCTCTCATCACTCATTCCCAACATGTACGCCCTTCACTCTTCTTTATCAGAGAAGAAATACTGCTGTGTCTCTATAGAGAGGAAAAGGCACACTACTGGGGTGGTCACTGCTCAGTATAGGGCTAGATGCAGTACATGCATGGTAAATAAAGATTATTGCAGTACGTTTCTACTTCAGAATTTCACGTTTAATTCAGTGCTGTTACTTTGTAATGTTTTGTGAGATTTCTACCAATATCTTCTTCACCCATTTTACAGTATATATATATATTGAGGAAAAATAGCCTATTAACCTAAACTCACCCTAATTAATCTGTTTGTTCTGTTGATACATGCTCATTTAATTTATTTTTATATTTTTACAGATTATCTTTGCATCATCTAATGCTCATATAAAGTTATCTTTAAAAATAATTATTATTTTAGTAACACCGTTAAATGACAGAATTGTAATATCTAAGTGGCTGAACATAATGTAAAGATCAAACCAATTTTTTCATTTAATGTTTCTTTAACTATTTCATTTACTGTCATGCACAAACTCTGTGTTGCATAAATGTGTCAATAACAAGAGACAGTCGAGGATTCAGTAGATCGGGCATGAGGCTATTTCAACCCACGCTGAGTCATCGCTTTATGAGCTTCTGACTTCACGCCGCGGGGAACGGCCTTGAATTTGTCGACTGTTGACAGCCAGCATTCTGTCTGCCACAACGCTACAGCTGTTAGCTGGGGTCCGATGCACTTAGATCACGTCTGTCATATTTGTGTGTGAGTGCGGCTGCCTGTATGTGTGTGCGTGTGTACAAATCCTTTTTTAATCAATGCCTGTGACCCACCATGAAACATCTCACCCTTTCCATTTGTTACGAAGCCGGTGAGGAAAGTTCAAGTGATACTTGTCTGATTACCTCATATATTGATATTCCGCCATGGCCAGCATTAGTCATTACTGAAGCAGATGTAAATGCAGGGGTGCGGGAGAGAAGTGTATGTCCACAGCGATCATGATTTGTCCTCTCTTTATTTTAAAACGCTCTCCAGCTGTCTAGGGAATGAGGAAATGAAAATGAATGATTTCAAGCTGTTACGTCTATTTTCATTGGCAAAATGCATCACTACTATACCTGAACAAATTGTGTTTTATTCAATAAACAACACTGATGGATAGAGAGGTGTGCTATGAGTTTAGCATCATGCATCGTGTGTTTAATAGTGTTTTGATGTGTAGACACTGCCATACATGCTTTATACTAGTTTAAGATGTGTTTAACATCAAGTGTAAGTCCAAAATTGTGGATTTACTTTAAACTATTTCTTTCAGAAATTACTACATTTTAAAATAATTACAAAGAAATAGCAAGTAACAGATTTAATTAAACAATGCATTTTGAAGTATAAATCAATTTGACACAAGCAGGAGTGATATTGGGCTAAATATTAGATGTTTAAACTTGTGTGAACTTAAAGGGAAATGGCATCATGAAATCCACTAAATATCACCGTGGGACCAATTGGTTAGAAGTCATTACACAAATGGCTCTGTATTTCCTGTTCTGCAACTTTGCTGGAAATAATAGGTAGCTGGTGTGACAAAAAAAAAAAACACACAGACACATTTATAAAGTATAGAGGGAGGTGAAGTGGAGAAGGGTGGGCGGTTGGGGCTGGGAAACAGGTAAGAGGAGGCATTCGTTCCCTCCCCTCTTGTCCCTTACTCGTCCCCCTGGTGGCTTCCCCTAAAAGAGTGAAAGAGATGAGAAGTCTTCTGTCCGTCGCTGACAACGAAAGAGAAAGAAAGTGGCGTATTCAGCATGTACAGGAGGAAAAAGAAGTGTGTCATTTGGGGGCTTTGGATGGTAGGATACTTTTTTTGTTTCCTTCTGGCCTCAAACTATGACTCAAAAACGTGCTTCAGTAAAGTGCATTTGAGTTCATTTAAGTTAGCCTATAGAACGAGATGTTTTTTATGCTAATAGAAAAGCCTGCTTGTAATCCTTCAGTCAGATATGTATGATTTTACTTGCTTTCTAAGAAGATGCCAAATTGTACATTGCCATATTTCCTTTTTCATAATACATTTCAGAGATTTCAATTGAGATATATTCAAGATATTTTGGGAGAGGACAGCATCAGGCAAGGCAAAAGTGTCCATCTAGTAAAAGATTACGTTTTAGATTTTTTCTTTAATTTATTTTTAATAGATCTTTTAAAGTGTCTGCAGCCTTTATAAAAGGTGAAAATCAATTTGTATTGATCTTAAGGCTGACGTTTTCTTTACAAGGCCGAAAAATGAGAAAGAAATTGAAAATCATTTCAGTTGCTGTCTGGCTTATTTTGTGTGCATAATAGAGATTTATTGTTTAGAAAATAAAGACTGTTTTATTAGAAAACAATAGACATGTACATATAAATGCACATAAGCTACTGTTCAAATACCATTAATAAATACAGTTGAAACAGTAATACTGTGAAATATTATTGCAATTTCAAATAACTTACTAATTACTATTGTACTATATTTTAAAATTAAATTTTTAAAAGAATAATCAGCAGCTATTACTCCAGTCTTCAGTTTCACATGATCCTTCAGAAATCATTCTAATATTCTGATTTCTTATTATCGTCGTTATAAAAAAAGTTGTTCTGCCTAATTTTCAGGACTGTTTGATGAATATAAAGTAAAAAAATATTTGAAGAACTTGAAGTCTACTGCGTCCTTGCTGAACAAAAGTATTTATTTATTTTCACATTAACATCAGAAACACAATTAGTAGCTAACATCACACAGACACGTTAATAAATCACAAACTCTATTTCTCATGTAGCTGCGTCTAACTATTTATCGTCTATTATTATTATTATTATTATTATTTTCACCATCAGCTCTTCAAACAGGTGCAGTATGAGATATTCACAACATCTTCAATAAATGAACTCTGCAAAACGGTGAATCTAAGTGTATAATCTATAGACTTGAACCTGAATAATAGACAAACATTTTCTATTGAGTTGAAGGAAACAAAAAAGGAAATGGCGGAGGGAACGAAGAAGATGATCATATGGTACTAAATGTAATTTTAGAAGGAGAATGAGTGTTCCATGCATTTAGGAACTCTGTAGAGTATCTTAAATGAACAGAAATTGACACTACCTTTAGCATCAGTTCTTTACATGTTAATGCAGCTGCAGTCCATCATGAGCATGCAGATTGTTGTGGTTTTAATGGTGGTGCACCCTGTGGCTGTGTGGATGGCCGGTGCTGATGTTCTGATAGTGGCGGACAGTGACAAAGCTTGTCATATCTGACAATACACACTGATTAGATGACTGCGTCACGACTGGGACCGTGACGTACCGGCTTTCATATCTCACATCTTCACTTGCATCAGCGTCACTGGCTGCACTGAGCATAATATGAATTTCATTGTAGAGAGCACGTTACGATGAGACAGATAATCAAAACACAATCAAATTTAAAATCTTGCAGAACTGGTTTCTTTTCGCCTTCTGCTGTGAGGATCGCTGGCTTGGTTTATTAATATACACATTTATCTACATTTAGTCGCTTCAGCTACGGGTTGATAGATAGGGAAGCTAATTTAAGGCACATGGACTGTTTTCTAGAGAAACTTAATAAGTCAACTCCTCTTTTGTATTTTAATGTATCCAGTTGTGTGTGTTGCGGGTTAAAGGTGAATGATTGACAGTTGACCCTCTGACTGGAATGGAACATCGCAGTTTTGTCATTGGGCTGTAAATGTTCACACATTCAAATGGGCAGAATGTTAGAAACGTCCTCAGTCTATGCAAATGGTTCTCTGAAACTCCTCAAGGATATGTTGATGTTGTTCTGAAGTGTTTTTTTGCGTGTGAGACAGAAATATAAACACTTTCTCCATGGTGCCGGCAAATTACCAGCGTGTGTTTGGCTCGTCACTCATTTAGCTGAAAAGATAAGCCTCATGCTGTTCTCCACATCAGGACTAATAGCAGTAATTAGGCCTCAGTAGAGTTAGAGTAGAAGTTAGAAATGTCTACTCTACTCTAAAAAAACTCAAGAAATTAGAACAGAGAAATAAATTGAAAAGAACTAGATTCATCCTTTTAAGATCATGTAGTCAGACCATTTCATCAGATGCGCATGCACAATAAATATTAAATATATATTTCATACTCTCAAAAAGTGGATTTTAATAAGAGAGTACTGAAATGTATTTTTATTTTTTATTTGTATTTTATTATATTATTGTATTTTATTTTATTTCAAATATCAACTTATTATAATAGCTGATGGGGAGCTCCTGCCTTATGCACTTGTGTTTAGCGCATGTTTGCTAACCTTTAAATTACAGCTTTATAATGTTTCAAGATGTAGTTCACCTAAATATCATTACTTCCCAGTCTTGTTGTTCTAAACCCACATGACAGACTTTCTTCAGTGAGACTCGAAAGCATTTTTGAAAGATGTTCGTCTTGCTGTTTTCCACAACATTATGAGAGTTGAGCATTTTTCTCCCCAAAGTTTTTAGTAAATAATGACAAACTGAGTCTATTTTTACACAAAACTGTCATATAACTTGAGAAGACTTGAGTCATGCAAACCACTTCTATGACACTTGTATAGGGATTTTTTGTCATTTTTGGAGCTTGATACCCCTAATAAGCATCACATAGGTTTGGATTTGTTAAATAAAATAATGACAATTGAATAAATTATGGCAGAATTAGGCCAAATGATTAAAATATTATTTTTTATTATTAGAATTGGCCTTAAAATGCTTACTTTGTATGGAACGACTAAATTACAATTTATTAAATTTTTTAACAGAGTTTATGGCTTATTAATGATAAATAATGGCAGCATTCCCATTTGTTTGGAACATGCTATTAATCTTCAGCTTGAAAATCCGGTTCAAGTGTTCACATGCCGTGCATCTAATTGTAAGCTGTTTTTTTGTCTTTGATTTTAGTGTTTTATTTTAAGTTATTAATTTTTCTTTCTTTTTCCCTCCTGCTCTGCAGGATTGACAAGTCCGGCATTGCTGCCCTGAGAGCCCGGTGAGTCTCTCTGTGTGTGTGTGTGTGTGTGTGTGTGTGTGTGTGTGTGTGTGTGTGTGTGTGTGTGTGTGTGTGTGTGTGTGTGTGTGTGTGTGTGTGTGTGTGTGTGTGTGTGTGTGTGTGTGTGTGTGTGTGTGTGTGTGTGTGTGTGTGTGTGTGTGTGTGTGTGTGTTGAAAAAGTCTCAATCCATCTAAATCATAAGTCGTAATGCCACACCTGATTATTCAATCAATACACCATTGATCCAGCAATCATTTCACTCTCCGTGTCCATTGTAAATGGACTTTGTGGGAAGTGTTTGGTGTGAGATCTTCACACATGCCTGTTCTGTTTGACCGTCTCAACCCTCAAGTGTCTCTCAGCGTGTCTGGTGGGGAGGGACGGCGATGAAAGAGAGGCGAGCAGAGGAGTGGAGGCAATAATCATGAGCTCGGTATAGACAAAAACGGACAGACATCAAAGTCCCCCGCTGTGGAGTAGCACAGATGGCCTTTGTGTAGTGTGTGTGTGTGTGTGTGTGTGTGTGTGTGTGTGTGTGTGTGTGTGTGTGTGTGTGTGTGTGTGTGTGTGTGTGTGTGTGTGTGTGTGTGTGTGTGTGTGTGTGTGTGTGTGTGTGTGTGTGTGTGTGTGTGTGTGTGTGTGTGTGCGAGGACATGCTCACATTTATATATGTTCAGATTTTGTCACGTCGTTTTCCTTTTTGTGTCTCTGTGTGTGTTTTGTAGTCGTGAATAACAATCCCTGATGCCGCTGCTTACTATTTATATTGGTATCCATGGAAATGAGTTTACAAAGCCAGGACCAAGTGTGTGTGTGTGTAAGAACAGGTCGGTGTGTCCGGGTTTGTTGTCTATGTAAGACTGTGCTTTGCGGGGCAGAATCTAGCCAATGATTTCCATCCCTCCATCGCATCTGCAACTACAAAGTGAATGGTCGGCGCTCTCCATCTGAAGGACAGGGCCACATTAGAGGAACGGCATAATCAGGCCCCGTGTGTGCCTGTTTATGCAGGTGCTTTTGTTTATGTAATAAAGCTTAGTGTTATGTGACTATGCTTTAGAAATGGAAGGACAGAGAGGGAGAGACAGGAATAGAGAGACGGAGAGAGCAGCGTATTTTGGGTGCACCTTTTACCGCGTAAGATGCCTCGCAAAATCTGGTGAGTTTTTCTGGGTTTTGCTTCTGGTTTTCCAAAAGTTTTCTGCTGAGTTTTGAGTATTTTGTGTTGTGTTTCGATTTAAGAGGGTCTGTTTTTATAACATTTATAGATAGATAGATAGATTAAATTAATCAAGAGTTGATGGGAAAGACATTTATAATTCTGTTTTAAACAAATGCTGCTCTTTTGAACTTTCTATTCATCAAAGAATCCTGAGAAAAGCATCACTGTTTCCACAAAACTATTTAGAAGCAAAACTATTTTCAACATTATTAATACGAAACGTTTCTTGAAAAACAAATCATGATGTGACATCAGATCATGTAACACTGAAGACTGGAGCACTGACTGTTAAAAATTCAGCTTTGCCAACACAGGAATAAAATACAATTTAAAATATATTACAATATAATTTTTTTATTGTAATAATTTTTTACGATATTATTGTTTTTTCTTATTTTCTGATCAGATAAATGCAGCCTTGCTAAGTATAAGATACATTAAAAAACAAAACAAAAGAAACACTACAATCCTAAACGTTTGAACTGTACTCTGTATAAAAGTTTATAGTAATAATAGTTGTGTGTTTTAATTTATATTAAAGTGTTATATTTATATTATAGAAAGTTCATAATGTAATACATGATATAAAACAAGCTAATTACAATTTTAGTTTTTAACATTCACTTTCAGAAAGATCATCAATTGTTTCCTAAGTGATTTGTATCTAAATGAGACCTAATGGAGATCTCAGTTAGGTAGAATGAATTTTGTTTCAGATGTTTCTCCTAAATCTCCTCAGAAATAGCACAGGCTGTTGACACAGCAAGAGCTGTAAAATTAATGCGGATTGCATATAGGATAGATAATTTCATCTCGGAAGAATCTTGGCAGACTTGGCAAGTAACCTGAGCACACCATATAACATTCTTGAAATCTCTCCTGAATCTCTAGAGGAGACATTTTAATTACGTTAAAAGTCTCCAATTGATCTCTATTTAATCTTCTAGCTACTGTAGATTCAATTGAGATATTTAAGTTTATCAATAATTGTATCTTTCCTGTGGGATAGTTTATTTCCATTTTCAATGCAGTTTTGATCAGTGTGTTTGTCCTTTTTTCTTTTTTTGTAAATGTAAAGGGGCTTGATGGTTTAAAAAAACAAGTTTAAACCATAAATGCCCAGTTTAACAGGGAATTAAGTTGCATTAGATTGCTGTCTTAATACAAGACTGGAGGTAAAAGGTCTGACACCTAAATGAGACACCGCCTGAAGAGCTGTTTTCAGCTGTCACAAACAATCTCATCCCCGCTACCGTGATTGAATTATCTCCCTCCATTACGATCTAATATTGGACTCAACAGCCTGTTCTACAGGGGTGCTGTGAATGGCTGACAGCAGTGACGTTAAGTGACTCTGAAAGACTGTTGTCCTTTATATATTAACTAATTTGGTAGTGGGTCAGCAACCTGCTCCTGAAACCTGCTACCTGTGAGACTATAGACTTGATACGGGCTGTTTAGACTGAAAAGACCACTGGGAGCGCTCAGACTGAGTCGTTACTGTGCATTGATCACAGGGGAGTATGGGACTGAGCTGCTGTTGGGGCTGATCTGAGATCTGCTCTTCTGGGATGGCACTGTGTCTCCAGCCACATCTGCAGCTGTCTCAATTATGCCTGTAGTCCTACAGGAGGCAATTAGAGGCATAGACCCACAATTACCCATTACACTGAACAGAGACCGAGAGCAACAACACACACGACTCCAGACGGTATGGAGATGAGTTTGCTCTCGTATGAAAATGTTAAATGTCAAGGAGCATAACATTTCCTTCTGCTCTGACCTTCTGCTTTCTTTTTCTTTGCAACATAAAGAAACATTTCTTTTTCTAATGCAACATATTAATGAGTGTATCTATCAATCATTTATTCATGGATACGTACACAAATCTCACTTGTTTTGCTCAAAATTTTCTATGCATTTGGAATCTGTTTATTTACTAAAATAACATGTTTTGTGTCTAGTGGCCAACTTTGACCTTTTTGTAGGGATTTGTGAGAACAAGGCTAACTTCATTTACATACACTTGCATAAATTAATAATAGGTTTCACCGAGATTGTTCGGCACTAGAGGACAGTAGAGATGCAGGTATTATGCAGGGTTTTTTTCAGTAATTGTCCTCCAGAGGGCAATGTTCTTGAATGTTTCTGCTTCTTCCAGGAGGATATTGTTTATATTTGTTAATATACTTTTTTCCAAAGTGACTTTCAGGTTGCACGGTCTGCATTATTATCAGTATATGTGTTCCCTGGGAATTGAACCCCTGTTGAGCTATGAAAACACCTGATAATACATACACACATTCATATAATACATACATATATAACAGCAGTGTTATAAATAAAAGTTGTATTATTATTATATTTTCAAATGATTTAAATATACTAATATATCGCTGCAGATTGAGTAGTGGTTGGCAACCTATTTTTGGTTCTATTATTATTGTTATTATTAATAATTAATATAAATAATTAATAATAATTATTAAAAAAATAATTTGAATAAATAATAATTATTTTATTAATAATAATAATACTTAGTTTGAATAATAGCGTATTGTTTTTGCTAATATTATTGAAATAAAATTATAAAAGTTATTATTATTATTTTCATTTTAATGATTTAAACACAAAATAAATTGCTACAGTTTGAATAGCTGTTTGTAACCCATTTTGTTTCCACAATGTTATTTTTTGTTTTTGTTTTTGTTTATGCAATTTTGCTATGCAATGCAATGCACAAAAAAGGATAAGACTTGAATGTAGCCATTGGGAATTAATTAGATTGTGGGTGTTGAAAGTTGGCGTTATTATGCCTCAACTAAATGTGAGTGTGCTAAAACAGCAAAAAAGCTATTTAGCTATTGGTTAACATTATACACTTGTGACATAAGTGACATCAGTTAAAAAAGGAAAGTTGTTTTAGAGCAAGCTGTTATTGTTTGGTTTAGAATTGTTCACAATAAGACTAGGAGTGTACATAAAGAGTGTAAATATGATCAGTTTTGACTGTTTGGTCATTTGCAATAGTCTCATCTCATTGTCTTTATTTTTTAAAGCATGTCTTTATGAAAGAGGGCGGTGGGCATTTGTGGGCGGTGAGGAGTAAGGCTCAGCATGTTTACAGCGGGACAGTCTCGTGGGCTACGGTCATCACAATGGAGTAGCGATACATCAGAGACAGTAGAACATTCCAGCTGACGAGAGCGCTTGTTGCCACGAGAAAGACAAACATGACAAAAGCATCATTGTTCATCATTAGCTATGAAACACCTGGTGCTGATTGACAGCGCTGAAGTTTGGCTCTGGGATGTTTTGGTTCAGCTGTTATAGATGACACTGGCATTTGGCATAGCTTCGGCCGGGACAGCTTGTGTTATTGTTATTAGACCCACAGCCACAGATGCTTAATGATTATTATTATTAACTGTAGAATTATTATTTCTCTTCACCTCCTACTTTTCCCTCTCTCTTTTACACAAACACACGTTGGATGCCAAAATCTGTCCGAGAAGGCGTACAGTGTTGCGGACTCGTGTACGACTACTCCTCCTCCATAAATCTGTCTTCAGAAGCAGCTGCCCTTGTCTCCTGACAAATATTTACTACTCTGCCCCCATTGCAGCGTTCTGACGGCTCTGATAAGGGCGCCATCTGGCAGCTTGATTTTAATGGGGCTTTTAAGGGCTATAAAGAAGCCGAGAGCCCACTGAGAGGATGGCTCATGCTCCTCTCCTGTCTGAAGAGGTGGGTAACAGAGACCTCCAGCGGGCCAGAGCGGAGATCTGGAAAGGAGCGTTTAGCTTTGGTCCTCTAATCGTATGTCTTTTTCACCTTGATTGATTTCACATAAGGGCCGAATGTCCTTGAGATGTGGCGGGTTAAAGTGATATTGGATGAATAAATCCACATAACGCTTCTGGGATGTGACACTCACCGGGTGAACTGTCAGTCAGCTTTTGTTTTGGATTCATCTCGGTGGCCCCAAGTCTCCCGTGACGTCCTGTTATTCACATATCTGTTGAAACTCAAGCATAACAGCTGATGTCCCAAAGCCTGGAGACTTATATAATTATAATGGTTATTATTATTTCTACCATATTACCATTATTATTATTGTCATTTAAAGGATTTAAACAAAAAAATTGCTGTAGTTTGAAAAATAGTTTGCAACACATTTTAGTCCCATTATTATTATTATGATTATTATTATTATGTCCTTTAACCATACAAAATTAGTTACTGTATTTTGACAAGCTGTTTGCAACCCATTTTGGCCCTATTATTATTGTTATTATTATTATGTAGTTTAACTGTACAAAGTAAATTACTGTAGTTTGACCAAATGTGTGCAACCCTTTTGGTTACATTATTATTATTATTATTATATAATTTAACCGTACAGAGTAAATTACTGTAGTTTGTTTCCATTAATTGTTATTATTATGTCACTTAAATGCAAAGCAAATCAGTGACATAACTAGCTACCATTGTTAATGTTGTTATTATGTTATTTAAATTTCCTAAGTAAATTATTATAGTTTGACTTGCTGTTTCCGAACCGATTTGGTTCCACAATGTGAATTTTTGAGTGAAATAGGATATTCGGTTACTCTTTATTGCAGGATCGATCTTTATTTGAGTCACTGAGAATTTTAGGCATTGATATTGTAAAAAGTGTGTTTTTGTTTTGAATTCATCTCGGTGGACCCAAGTCTCCCGTGACATCCGGTTATCAACATATCCGTCGAACACTTGAGCGCAAATGAGCTGACGTTCCAAAGCCTGGAGACTTACTGCATATACAGTGTGTAGAAAATTAAAAACTACCTCAGTGACATGAAAGAGAAGCGTGTCAAGGACTCTTTTTATTGATTGAAGTGGTGTCAGGCGGCTTGAAATTATGTTTTTTTTAATGAGGATATGCTGGGCAGAGGCGCTACTGGAAGAGTTTAGCATCTGAAAGGGATCAGGGTGAGAAAGAAGAATAAAGATACAGAGGAGGGAAGGTGGAGGATGGTGTAGTAAGGTTGCTTTTGCTTCATTTGATTTCATTGTGGATTCACACTCAAAGCCCCCAAGGTGCATGCTGGTCATGTGACCAACCAAGGAGGAGGACTATGATACCTGGAGAGAGCTAAGTGAGTGAGTGAAGTGACATACGGCCAATTTGTGGAATTTGTGCTCTGCAATTAACCCATCCAAAGTGCACACACACAGCAGTGAACACACACACACACACACCGTGAACACACACCCGGAGCAGTGGGCAGCCATTTATGCTGCGGCGCCCAGGGAGATATCTGTTTGCATTCCCATTCATCTCAGTTGTGTTAGAAATCAACCATAATATAATATATAACATCCTGAAATTTTTTTCTGAAAATCATGGTGAGTCAATATTACAGTTATTTTTAATGAATTGTATAAGGCAATATTAAATATTAGCTGTACATGCTAATTTTTGCAATTAGTTGCCTTTTGTCATACACTTTGTTATACACTCTAACTTGTGTTATTTTCTAATTTATTGATGATTTCTATATATATATATATATATATAATATACATTATATATAATTATTGTATGTTTCCAATCTATATATGAAGAGCACAGATGCAAAAGCCATCAGAAATGTTCTTCTAAAATCAGCATTTTTCTCGTGTGTGTAGGTTCAGTAATTTCACTTTTATGGCAATGAACCGGTTCTTTTCATTACCGTTAAAGTGAAATAACTGAACATAAACATTGGAGCATGAGAAAAATTGATATACTGAATATACTAAATATATATGTATAAACTAAAAATGTATATACTGTATATATATATTATAATATGATGAATATTTTGTGACTGAACACTTTATTTTAAACCAGTTACAGCAGGGGCTAAATGACTAACTTTTTTTGTGACCACCAACTTTCTGCTCATTAAATAAAGAAAAGGGATGTTTCTTTTAATTTAATTTTTACTAATGAGAACAGCTGTGTCACTTGCATAGCAGGTCTGATGCCCTTCACCAAGTCTCCATCTAGGAGTTTATTCTGCATCAGAGAATGCTGGAAAACCCTTGATGTCAATGGAAAAATGCCTGTTAATAAGAGATAATCTAAATGTAAAAGCAGATATCCAATATCTAATTAAATATCTAATATGGCTGATACTGACAAATTAAAAAATCTGTAATATTGGCCAATAACCAATATGGCATGATGCATCTCTACTTGGAACACATGTTTATGCATTTCTATCTGAGCATTACCTGTTCTGTGGGTGCCATTAAAGCACAAGCATGGTGCCATGAACAGCAGAAGGGTTGAGAACTCAAGACCAGGTCGTATGAAGGTTAAAACATGCCTCTTTTCAAAGAGACACACTCTTCACAGGATATGCCCAAAATTTCGATCATATTTGCTAAATTGACTCTGACCTCTGTTGTCCTCTTCTTCCTTTTCTCTTTGTTCCAGTTCTCCGGATCTCTCTCGCTCCATATTTTTTTTTACATAAGATATGCATGAAAAGAAGACCTGCAGCTGGATTCTGTGTGCCTCCTATCTGCACTCATGAATGACTTGAGAGAAATCATTAAAACTAAGGCTGGCGACTGCTTTCTGCATGCGTCACAGATGAGAGGGAGAGAAAATCAGCTTGCTTGCTTGTGGATTTCTCATTTGTAGCTATTATTGCCGTTTTACCTGTTGCTTTTCGTCATAGGAACCTCACAGCTGTGATATTGGTATATTGCACTGTATATCATGGTATTTACTCATCTATATCAGTATATTCTGTTGTTCTTCCTCTCCCCGAGCAAGTAAACACCCTTCTCTGTGGGGAATCAGGGCAGGGGCTAAAACATTGTCTGATCAAGCTTTGTCAACCCTCTCCACAAACAGAAGGAAGGGACCAAATTGATTTATGACTCAAATTAAATAAATGACATTTGCAGCAGAAGAGGAAGAAAGGGTTTGGGAGGAGGAGAAGGAGAGGGGAGATCAGTCTGGGTCTGGTTGACTGGATGCATCACGGCGGAGCAAAAAAAAAAGAGTATGTTCTGTCTGGCTGAGAGAAAAACAGACAGGAAACGGTGGAGGAAGAGTGGAAAAGTATTGGACAGAGATTAGATGCAGAAGTCTTTTTAAATCTGTGCATTCACTGAAAGAATCTTATTTTCATAGAGCGCTGTGGAACAATGGTGCGCTCCGTGTCTCTTGAGCCAAATTAATCGGAGATGATAACCTGCTTTCCAGCACGGAAGGGCAGCTGAGCAATTAGTAGCTGCATAAATATGAGAAACCGTCAGTCTTTGTGCATTTCAGAGACCATCTATTATACAGTATGTGTGCCAAATCTTTAGTAATGAATTCACAGCAGATTGATTTCAGTTTCAGGCTGGCTGTGCTGTTTGTCTTCGAAAAAAAATGATTAAATTTTGGATCATTGAAGCGGTTCTTTGCTATATGAAATCAAAATTGACTGTATTTACACTCATTGCATGTGTTTCTGGTCTTATTTTAAAAGATTCATGGGTGCACAAAGGCTGTGCCAAAGTAAAGCAGTTATTTATTTTTCTTTCTTTGGGAATTTTAATCAATGCACTTCCTCTAAAATGACTGTTTTCACACTTACCTCACTAATGACACATATGACAATAATCTTAATTATAGGGATGCACCGATAATTGTTTTATAGAATATATTTTATAAAATATTTTTATAAATATTGTTAATTAATTAAGTTCACATAATTCAATTAATTGTTCATATTATATTTTGTGTGAAAAAGTAAAATACACAGAAATAAATGAAATATATAAATAAAAAATAAATGATAATTAAGTAATTATTTTTAAATTCTACAGGTCAATTTAGACATATAGTGTTCACTTCTGTTCAAAAGTTTAGGACTGGAAAGATTTGAATGCTTTTGAAGAAGTCTTATGCTCACCAAGGCTGCATTTATTTAATCAAAAATACTGTAAATACAGTAATATTGTGAAATATTATTACTATTAAAAATAACTGTTTTCTATTTGAATATATTAAAATGGAATTTATTCCTGTGATGGCAATGCTGAATTTTCAGCAGCCATCACTTCAGTCTTCATGATCCTTCAGAAATCATTCTAATATGCTGATTTGAATTTCAAGAAAAAAATATTACTATTATCATCAATGTTGAAAAAAGTTGTTCTGCTTAATATTTTTGTGGAAACTGTGATCCATTTTTTTTCAGTATTCTTTGATGAATAGAAAGTTCAAAAGAACAGACATTTTGTAGTCTTTACTGTCAGATTAAAAATGATTAGTGCTATTAATTTTAAGTGAGTGCTTAATGACTTCAAACATCATCCAAATGTAAAAATAGACAAAAAATAGCTTTCAAATTTAAATATATCAACCATTACCGGTAAATAAATAGTGAAAAGGCCCTTATTTCTTTATGTCACATACCTCCATCATCATACATCAGTCATAATGCTCGTTTATAACATAATACTCATTATCCAAGTTCCCTGTCACTTTTCTCAGGGATTGCAGAACTTCTATAAGTGAAAGATTTGTCACGCTAACCTCCAGGCAGCCTGTCATATTGCCTGTCCACTGGGTGCAGACACTTGCAAATGATAGATGATCTGTCGGCCAGTGTCCCGAATGCCCCGCGTCGCAGCAGAGAGGTCTTAATAACTACAGTGACTATGTCTTTTTCAGAGATGAAGTTCGAAACTGCCATAAAATGATGAGGTGTGAGAATGAGATTCTTGTATTCCTGAGTTCATTGCAGAGTGGTGTGGGAAAAACACAGCTCCTCGGGGGTTTGCCTGGAAGCTAATAGACGTCAGATGAGAGTCTTTTATTCCTCAGGTTTTAATGTTTGTGTCTGGGAGTCATTGTGGCATAAGCCTGGAGGGATCCGTTTCATGATGTTACTCACCGTATACCTCTGGTGACCAATCCTTCACCGGCGACTCTTCTGTAAAGTGGAATGAAGTTGAGATTAATGATCAGAAAACATTAAAAGAGCTCTTTGTTATCAAACAGTTATTATTCTGCTTACCCAGGTAGGTTTGCAGTATTGTTTTAAGATTTTTTGACATCTGGTACTGTAGATTGAGGCTTAAAATAGCCGAGCAATTACTCCAGATATTAGTAAATGAAGCCTTTTACACTTTTTTGACACCAATTCTGTCTCGAAATTTCTCAGAAGTTATCACGCCACATATCAATGACATTTGCAAAGGTCACGCTCAAATCCAGCTTTAATTTCCATAACATTTGCATTTTCTCATTTTGCAGATGCTTTTGGACCAAAGTGACAGTGCAAACAGTCACCTGGTGTAACAAATACAATTACAGAGAGCATGTGACTTGGTTAATACTGAGGCAAAGCCTTAGAGAACGAAGAAGACCTTCATTTTGGATATTAAATTTGGATCCCCTGTTCTTAGAACAGAGGAAAATTACTTTCACAAACCTTCAAAGTAATAACAGAAACATCAGTGCAGTGGCATAATGGTACTCCAGGGCAACCCGACAAAAATTATAGTGCATTTAGACTTAATAGACTAGCTTATGTACTCAAGCTAACTTAGAAATGAATGTTCACGACCTCTGTTTTTTTTTTCAAATGTTGTTACTGTAAATGTAAGGACATGACCTTGCTGTCTCATTTATTTAGTCTGTACATTGCTGAACATAATTCCAGTTGCACATTGACATTGAATTGACCTTGACCTTTAAAATTAGCATTAGGTTTTTTTTACACAAACGTGTACAGTGAAAACACACTGTAATATCTTTAATGTACATGATTATGAGTGCTCTCTAGCCTATAGATTATTGAAATCAGTCTTAAAATATGCATTCGCTAATGTGCAAACATTCATTCATTAGGACGTGATCCTAGAAGGTTTAAGTGGTGACGGCTTGATCCTAAATGATGTTTGAAGAACGAGTGCCTGGCCTTGGAAACACATTACGCTAGAGAGTTGTCATCATCGCCGAATAACAAATCTCACCTTGTAAAAGCATTGTGCCGAAACGGTCATAAAGAAACACGCTACTGTCTTTCCAACAGATTGTAATTGGTACTATTATAAACACGCTACTGTCTTTCCTGTATATAGAATCCAGTTTCCAGCTGAAATGCACATTGGAGACAGTATAATGGCAACACCCTTTATTCCATCTTTACACAAAGTATAATTACAGGGGCAGATTATCAAATAATTATCAATTAAATATTCTCACACGGTTCCTTGTGCAGTTATATGTTATGACTTACAAACATTTGTACTGTGGCACATGATTTGTAAACTAATAAAATCTATATGTAAGGATTTACTAATGTGGTAAACTTGCTCTGTAGCTCACCTGGTGCAGCATTGTTCTTGAAAACATGAAACATGAGTAACAATAAAAGGGCTCAAAGACATGTAAAAGCAATCTAAATTGACATGGTTGTTCAGAAAATGAATTTTTACCTAGTTTTTGCTTTTGTTAACACGTAGTTAGGTTTTTCAAATGCGATAGATCCTTAAACTTTTAGTACCACACACCGGGCATTTCATTTCTGAACTGCTGCGATACATACCAACCAACCAGCAACTATTGTATATAAAAGGTTGCCTCATTCATGTTCATCTGTTTTGACGTTTGTTAGCTCTGCTCTCTGGAAATTGTCATTTTGATTTTGAAAGTGTCTTGGAACATATTATCATTTTGCTTAAATTATGGTACAGGCATGTATTTCCATTTAACTTGGGTTTGTTAATTTCCAAGGCAGCATGTCAGTTTTTTTTTCAACATTTGTATTTAATATTAATATTTAATTTTATTTCAGCTTTGTCAATTAACAAAATAGTTTTTAATAGATTGTTAACAATAACAACACTTAGACAGGCTGTTTTATTTTTGCGTAAAAAATTGATCAAATCAATATTTAATGTCCAGTTATTTATTTGGTAAATAGCCATGAAATAAGTTGGATATTGTCCAGTTAGCTGGCCATTATCGCAAAAATAAAACTCCTGAGACCTGCCAAACTGTCTGGGTTTATATTGCGATAATGAGCAGCTGGCTGTTTCCCTTTACTTAAGTTCAGGGCTAACATTATTATGCTTTCCAAAGTTGAAATATTGCTTGTAGAGCTTGTCGATCCTTTCCATACCATTTACAATTAACTTCCACCCAAGGGTCACCATACCTGTGACCTTTGAATTAACCATTGAGTTTCAGAACTTTTATTGGTAGTCTCCAACTGTACATTGCATCAGTGCTTTTGTTCCAATCATGCTAATTATACCAGTAGGATGCTGTTGTACAAGAGTATGTGTTTGTGTAAGTGGCTGCTATAGTCTGTGTATGTGTTTCAGAGATTGTGAATGAGCTTATGTGTTAGTGTGAAAGAGTGTAAACACACACCGATACAGCGCTGTGCTCATTAAGAAGCTCTGGCTTGGCTGGGCTTGGCTCCAGGGCCACATGTTTCTCCTGTGCGGTGCTCGGCTATTTCTGTCTGCAGTGTTTGGCTTGGATTTATACTCAGCTGCTCTCTCAGTCACCTTGTCTTGTCTTGTCTCATTCTTCATACAGCGTCAACGCATTTCTATCTAAACTGGTTAATAGACCTATCTACTGTACACTCGTTTTGATAAATTTAGAGCACATGAGCTTCAGACAGAAACTGGATTGATGGCAACCTTAAAACCTTGTGTTCCAATTGTCTGGTTCAGTGTTAGTCAGTCACCTTCATTGTCTCCTTAAAACAACAGGTTTTGAACACGTACGTCTGCAAAACCACATATTTCTGAATATGTTGAGTGTGAAATAATGAAGTGCTGGACTTATACTTTGAGATCTGATTGGTTAACTCTGTTATGTTAACATTATGTGCTAGTAAATTATTGTTTATGCTTGGATAACATTATTTTTGCTAAGATTTGATTGATTAATATAAGAAGGGAATGTACAGCGCTCTCTCCACCTTCAATACCACGACTGAGGTGCCCTTGAGCAAGGCACCGAACCCCCAACTGCTCCCTGCTCACAGCGTGTGTGTGTGTGTGTGTGTGTGCACTTTGGATGGGTTAATTGCAGAGCACAAATTCTGAGTATGGGTCATCATCATACTTGGCCGTATGTCCTTTCACTAATATTATTTGTGCTAAGCTACAATATTGGCTGGTATTATTTATATATTATTGGCTAATATAATATAATATTATTTATGCTAGGAAATTTTGGGCAAATGTTATTTATGCTACAATATTATTTTTATTTATGCATCATTGTCTGTTATATTTATACTGCATCCTCTTGTTTACTTCAGTAGATTAGACCTTTTGTCAGATTTGGAGAAAATGGTTTAATATTAAATTAAAATATACAAAACACTAATTTTGAAAACAATCTATGTAACATATGTAGCTAACCTGAGGAGTTTGATCTTGCTTTGAGTTTGCTCACCTTTTACTTCAGAAACAGTGAAGATTTTACTTCTGACTGTGTTTCAGGGTTTGATTTTGTATATTTTTTTTGTGTCAGTATGCGATAAACTTCACAGGTGTGTAGTTTTCAGATGGCAGCACTCTGCTGGTTATGTGACGTAACTTGTCGCCATTCTTTTGTCACTGGAGACGTTTCCCAGGCCCCGCGTCCCCTCGTGATGGCCACAGTGTGTTTTTGCAGCTGAATGTAGAAGACTACTGGGATATCATGTGAAGTGCAGTGAAAGGTGTGAGAGATGTGTGTTGCTCTGAGCTTCTACAGATGTTTGGAAGGGAAGAATTTGTGATTTCCTATAGGGTATTTACTGTATATTATGTGTGTGTGTAGTGTGCTGAGGGGCAGTGGGAGTCATGTTTGTGTGTTTGTGTGTTGAAGGAGATGAGGGAGTGGGAGATGGGATTTGTGTTTGTGCTCTCTGTTTGGAGCATGGATCTTTGTGGAAAGATGCATTTGTGTCTAACTCTTTTAACAGCTCAGCCAATAGGTCTCTCACATATTGATTCAAGTTTGATCACATGACCTGGCTTGCTTGTCAACCAGCCCCTTCCCCAGAGGAAGCTCAGGGTTGCTGTGGGGATGAGGATCTTGGTGGCAGATTTGGGGAATCTGAGGCGACGTTACCATGGCAGAGTCTGAGTCTGGGGAAGGGTCTTCGAGTCACTTGTTGTTGCAGCTGTTTGCTTGTTTTTGTCTCTTTCCTAATTTTTTGTTTTACACTCATGAGGGAACAGTATTTTACATTCAATAATAAAGTAATAGATAATTCAGTATCTTAACTTACAAACTTCACGTCACATTCATGTCTAATTTTAACAATGCAGTTTACTGGTTTGTGGTTATTGAAAGTTTGTGGTCAGTTTCTGATTTTTTAAAAGATGACTCACCCAGGCTGCATTTATTTAGTCAAATAAATAAATACAAAATTATTGATTATTTAAACATTCTGAAATATTAATGCTTGCATTTATTTAGTCAAATAAATAAAACATTAAAATAGGTATTTTATTCCTCTAAGAGCAAAGCTGATTTTTCAGCAGCCATTACTCCAGTTTTCAGTGTCACATGATCCTTCAGAAATCAGTCTAAGCTGATTTGGTGTGTGTGTGTGTGGGGGTTAACTTTTTAGACTTTTTCAGGATGAACAGACAGTTCAAAAGAACATTTATTAGCAATTAATTTTTTTTGTTACATTATAAATGTCTTTACTGTCACTTAACAGACCCTTGCTGTATAAATGCAATAAAATAAATATTAATTTATATAAAAAAGAACCCCAAAATGTGCAACATCAATGTATTTCCAAGGGAGACAACATATTCAGCAAGAAAAAAAAGACTTGATTGTATTGATCTGGAACTGATTGAACCACGAAAGGTGGTGGTTGCAAGGCCTAAATTGAAAAATAAGAGGGTTTGAAAGTTGTTTTACAGGCGGAGAAATGTAAAGATGATAGCTTAAAAATGTAAACATGTTTTATTTGGACAGTGTGCATTGAAGATCAGGAATGCATTTTAAGAAAGTAAAGCAGAAAAGTCAGTTTTGATTTCATGTCAACTTTAATCCTTATTGATTAAGAGAGAACCAGCTGTCCACTGTTTTAATTTTAGCTTTCATTTTAGTTGTCAGAGAACCATCTGTTTTTGCAGACATGTGTAGTTAATCTTTTGCAAACAGAACAAAAAACTGCATGGGTAATGGCCATTATTAGACACAAAGAGCACATCTGACTATAGGGCCTTTCGCACCACAGGAACCTTTTCATAGTACCCAAACTAATTGTGGAACTACCCACTTTTTGGCGTGTTCGCACAGCGGGAACTAGGAATGGTTTGGAGGAACTAAATTAGCTCCTACTTCAGAGTAGGGTCTAAAACAGTTCTAGGAACGATCCGTGACGTAAGTGTACGCTGATTGGCTAAACGCGTACGAAAACGCCCTCACCCGCCATGATTTAAAACACTGTGTAAACATTGTATCATACTGAGAGCATTTATAAACGGCATTTACCTGAAGACTTCGTCTACGGCGTTTTGTGCTTCTATCAGCCTCAATGAAATGTAACACTGCAAATTGTCGTTGGAGATTAAAAGTCCTCCTTTCCGTTCTTTCAATCGCTTGACGTTCTTCTTTGTTTACGTTGTTGAACGCCGCTTACGTCACTTCTTAGTACCCACTGTCGGTGCGAATGCAACCCTTTAAATGGTACTGGGATATAGTTTGCACAAAATCGTCCCAGTACTTTAGTCCTGTGCTTTTAGTTCTGGAACTACAGCAGTGTGAAAGGCCCTTATAAGCGTTGGACAAGCAGTGAGGCAAGGAAAGTATCATGACATTGTTGTGCCGTGATGCACTGCATGCTTCCAGTGTCGATTGAGTGGCAAAGATCAACCAGCACCACAATTTTTACATAAATTGGTGTAAAAGCAATTTTTACTCAAAATAACAAAGAATCGTCAAACAGTAAATTGAATGTGAAATAAACAGATTTAAGTTAACATATACTGAAACCATTTTTACAGTAATTTACTGGCATCCAACTGCCAGTAAGTTACTGTAAAATTTACAGCAATCTTTTTACAGTGTACTCTAATAGCTCAACTTCAAAACAACTTTTTTAAAGTGTACCACTCAAGTTTGTGGTCAGTAATATTTTTCTTTATGTTTTTGAAAGAAGTCTGGTAACTCTTTACTTTAAGTCTTTATGTATAATGCATTATAAAAG
Organism: Ptychobarbus kaznakovi; assembly: GCA_027422405.1. Lineage (NCBI taxonomy): Eukaryota > Metazoa > Chordata > Actinopteri > Cypriniformes > Cyprinidae > Ptychobarbus > Ptychobarbus kaznakovi. The sequence goes on from CM049813.1 coordinate 15,955,061, forward strand.
GATTATTAAAATGTATAATGCACTATAATTATTCATAATGTGCATTGTAATACATTATATCTTGTTGTAAATAATTATAACCGAATTTGAATTCATAGTGTAATAATGAATTGATAAGTGTTATAATGTCTGTAGTTACAATTCTTCTTGAGATTGTACAATGCATTATAAGATGCATTACAAGGCATAATTAATTAATACATTAAAACTGCTTTTATAATGCATTATCAAATAAATGCTTTAAGTGAAGTGTTAACGGAAGTCTCTGTTTTCATAAGAGATACAGTAAAAATATTAGTATTATAAAGTACTCTGTTATTAGAATTTACAGTTAGAATTTTTTTAATTACAGTTTAGATTTTAAAGTTCAAAAGTACAGCATTCATTTGAAACATACATCTTTTTGTAATATTTAAATGGATGTTTGCTGAAGTATTAATTTCTTTAAAAGTAAAAATCTTACTGACCCCAAGCTTTTTTATTTTTGTTTAACGTGGCTCCATGAGCAAAAAAAGAAAAAAAAGAAATAAAAAGGTAGATTTCAAACCAGTACTTCTGGGGGTTCCTGCACCAGCCGAGCAGCTGCCACTGAGATGAATGGAAATGCTAACGGATAGCCTTCTCCAGGTATTATAGACCTCCTTTGGGCAAATGCTCAGCAGGCCCATGCGTTAATCCATCTATGAGCGAGATATGCATGGAAAGAGTCAGACCCAGCACACTAGGCAGACAGCAGAAGTAACTTCCTGCAGTGGGAAAAGGCAAACAGAAAGAGAAGATGAAAGACAAACAGAGACAGGACTGAGAAATGAAGAACAGGTCAGACGAGATGTTGGAGGGGCGAACCGCCGTACCGTGGCACATGCAAAGACAAATATACTGAAACATATAAAGGAGATTCTTACTTTGGTACAGGAAGAAGGTCACTAATATTGACCGCCTTATTGTTATACGCCGGAATTTTCTGAAAGGATTTTGTGATACCATAGAAAACAGGAAAAGGGGTCAAGGATGTTGACCTACAGGTGATGGAGTTTCTTTCTGTGCTGAACAAAAGGTGCATTTTAATTCAGAAAGATGCAAGATGCAATTGAGTCTGACTATATTTGCGTTAAGAGGGCAGGAGAGGACAGGTTATTTTTTTTTTTTTATTGAACGAGTGTGGAAAGGTCTGGCAACAGAAAACCAAACAGTCCAGGAACAGAGTAGATGGAAAAGTGAGAGAGGGATTGGGAGGGAGGGGCTAGGGATAAGTGGGCGTGGCTTGTATTCTGTTCAGCCTATCAGATCCAGACACAGGCAGGCAATGAGAACTGGTGTAGGAGTGAGTGAGAGGAGAAAAGAGAGAGAGAGAGAGCATGAGAAGGAGAGAGGTAGAGGGAGATGTATATTCTCAGTCCCTCAGCCCGTGGCAGAGAGCTTGGTCGCACCAGAATAGCGCAGGACAGTCCTGGTCCTAAGTCTGTTTCGGAGGGTGAGCCGGACAGCATGTCGGATTCCGAAGCCAAAGTCAACTCCAAAAAAGCCGGCATTCGGGCTGCTGTCATTCTGATCGGACTATTGCACAAGACCAGACGGCAGAGGGAGAAAGAGAGGGACAAGGAGCGGTGGGTGAACTTTTCTTTTTCCCACCCCCTAGTTTGACCTGTCATTCAGATCTGGCTGTTGTTATTGGCCTGGGTGCTCTGCTTGACCTGCGTTTTTGTATGAGGTTTCTGGCTATGTAGGTCATCGTATGTACACTTTATACATGTATTGTCATCCCAGGTGTGTTGTAATTGGGTTAGTTTATAGTAAAGGACCTTTTTTGTGGCTCATTTGAGGATGTTCTCGTTTGCAACTTCCAAGCTTGTCTTTCTCCTCATATGCCCCAAAGCAAAATATATTTCTTGTTCATAGCTCAGGATACTCAAGCATAAAATCTCATCTGTTTCTGATGGAGAAACAACATAGCACACAAAAAGACAGTTGTTGATATACAGTAAAAGTATATATCTATAAAATTAATATGGATTGCATTTTTGGTCTTGAAATAATATAAAGAGAAACGTTTAATTTAATCACAGATTTGGCAAATCTCAGCATAGTTTGAGGTGTTGTTTGACTTATTTATTTTTGTATTTTAAGTATTCATTTTATTTTACTAATTTCTTATTTGTATTATTTTTTTTTATTTTTTACTATTTAGGGTCAATTTATTTTATTTCATTTTTTTTCAGTTAGTAAATTTCAGTTTGAATTTTCAGTTGGATACATCTCAATTTTTTTCATATAATATGTATTTTTTATTTTAATAAATAAAAATGCTTTCATTTTAAATAATAATTGAGTCTCCTGAAATACTTGTTGGTTTTTGAGGTCTTTTTTTTGTTGAAAAGGCTAAATCTGCCTTGCTCTCTATATAATCTCATTGCTGTCTAATAGAAACAATTAAGATAATAAGACATTTGCATATGTATTTTCATATGTGCTTTGTGTAACCGTCCATGTACAAAAAGTTCCAAGCAAATACAGCACTGTTAAACAAACATTAGAGTAAACAGAGAAAGAGAAGCACATAGTTTTCACCAATCTCTCCTGGTCAGGGTCATTCAGGTCAGATTGTAGAGTATGTGTGGAAGTTAATGTCCGAGGATGAGACCATGAAACTATTCCTCAGCTATCATTTACTCAGCTTCTCCAGTGGCTGTCTGGTCAGTACCCGTGTTGCTCCATATCAGCTGGCATCATCATCGCTAACAGTGGCCCCAGTGTAAACTTTGTCTAATCATTAATTATAAACTGATTTGACTGCATACTAACACACGCCCAAACACACTCTTTTACGCAGGTGTTCGTGCCGCTTGGAACCACACAATACGATTTGTGTTCGCAGGCACCGTGTGTGCGGATCCATTTGCATAGATCTCATCGATAACTGGCATGGTTACTGACATCACTGCGAGACGGCCTAGAGTCGCCGCTTTTATTCCCTCTAGATCAGTTCTGTCCTGTTCTTCTGCTCAGATGTGCAGAAGAGAGTCTTTAAATCAAACAGGCTTTTCAAGTGGGGCATAATTGTGAACGTTATAATGGGATTCACCTTGATGGCTGGGTGGTTCAAGTTTGGTCTGTGAGGAAGGTTATTGCTCCCTCTTGTTTTAACCGAAAGGTTGATTGGTGTAGTAATTGTATGTTTTATCTTAAAGTTTGGTACCAGATTCGAGAGCACTTCAGAGTATAATTTGTTCTCAGATTAGAGTTCTTTGAGTAGGTAAAAGGATCTTTAAAAAGCATTTTCTTAAAGTATTTTTGTATTGCTTGCCAATGCATTGAATCCCTTGAATAAATGTATTTAATGTATAATATTTAATCTTGCATTATTTGTTATTTACATTTACATTTAGTCATTTAGCAGACGCTTTTATCCAAAGCGACTTACAATTGGGGAATACATAAAGCGATTATTTAATAATTGTTAATCTAAAAACACTGACAATTTATATATAGGGACCAATTCTCATTATTAATTAGTCGCTCATTAGAATGCATTTTAAAACATATTTGTTGTTTATTAGTACTTATAAAGCACATATTCTGCATGACTATATTCTCCATCCTTAATCCCAATACCTGAATTTAACAACTACCTTACTAACTATTAATAAGCAGTAAATTAGGAGTTTATTGAGGCAAGTTAATGGTTTTTTTTAATTGTGAGAATTTGATCTTAAAATAAAGTGTGACAAAAAAAATTGCATTTAATTTATTATGTTTTTAACCTCATTGGCAGATTTTTGGGGCATAAAACAACTGTGAGTTTAATGCTTTATGCTATTTTTCAGTGGGTTAATTGATTATATATTATCCATACAATTAATTATTAATTATTCATTATTCATAAAAAATGTAAATTTACTTGTTTCATTAATTGTTTAAGTAAGTGTTTTAAACACCTATTCACATAAGAAATAATATTTAATGTAACATCGTATATTTAATGTATTTTATTAATATAACATAATCTTGAATTGTATAAAATGAAATAATATTTTTTTTATAATATTTAATCTTGAATTATTTATTTACCCCAATGGCAGATTTTAAGCATTTAAGAACTTGTAGCACGCATACATCAATAAATATTTTTTTTTTGCATACTACCTTTAAGTGGGTTAAATTATATGTTTTCTGAAAACTAGTTTTAATGCAATTTTTCTCCTCAAGTAAATTTATTTGATTAATTGTTATCTCTTGATATCTTTAATGGAAAACAAGATAAAAAATACATAAGATAATATTTGCATTATTTTTTGTTGTTTGCAGTCTCTCTACCAGCTTGACTAGTTTTATTTTGGTTATTAATAATTCTTTATTTGACATGATGTTCCTCATCCATTTATCTTGGCAAGTGCTGTAAGATGAGAGCAGCAGCGAAAGCATTTCTTCATAAGTTCATTAAGCACCAAAGCAAATGTTTTTTTCCTGGTTTCCTGTTTCATTCACTGAGATCTAATTTTCTCCACCTTCATCACTCATTTCTCCCATGATCCGGTCTCCTGTAGCTCACTTGAACTGCCTTCTCCTCCTGACTCATTTTGTTTCCATCACACTTTATTTTCCTTCAGCCTTTTTCTCTTTTCTCCTTCTCGTGTAATTTGTATCCCTATGCACCTCTGCTGTGCCCTCCCCCCCGGTACTTCCTCTTTGCTCAGTTGTTTTGCCCCCTCTCTCTGAGAAAGCATTTTGATTAGCAGCTGTGTGAAACTAAACTAAACTAGGTCACCTTTTGCCCTCTGTCTCTCGCATATAAACATACAAAGACTCAAAGTCCTTTAGGTCAGAGGATAAGATTCCTAGCATACGATTCCAGTTCAGTTCCTCATTCAGTACCACAGATGCATCATCGTCTGTAACTGTAAGAGCGAGTCATCGTGAGTACCTGGAAAAAAACATGCGGCTCATTCATCCAGAAGAGGCCGTAAAACAGACCTCTGGCTGCCAGTACAATGGCAAAGCACACTCAGTGATATATACACAGTGTCATAAAAACTCAAAGTAAAGGGCTCAAATGGCAGCACTATGGCGTGGTGATGGATCATATTATGATATAATCATGTTCCTTATCAGTCCTGCTAAATGGAAACATAAAAAAATGACAGATTGTTGCTTCTGAAGCTCCTTGAACATTTTGGGATTTAGAGTCAATAACAAGTAATTGTGCCCATAATGAAGAAAATAAAACTTTTATTAATCTAGTTTAACTTTTTATTCATATTGTTCATTAGATTTCATTTGAATAACTCTAAACATTTTGGTGTACCAAGTAAAAAATTACATTTAAATAATATTTTTCTTGCACCTTGAATATGTGTTTGTGTCGAAGTTTGTTAAAAAAAGATACGTGTGCATGTGTGTATATATCATATTGTAAAAAAAAAAATGGACGTAAGTGTCCAAGTCACCCGTAGGTTTCTGAAGAGGATTTTTGAAGCTCAAAGTGGGCGGAGCCGGCCGTCGCCATATTGGCAGCGTGTCACTCCCGGATAATCGAAAATGGGCAAAAAGGCGGGTGGTGGGTGGAGCTGGTTGCTGAAACCACGCCCGCCTAGCTCGACAGTGTCTCACGTCTACGAATGGGATATTGCGTGTATACAACAGTTCGATGGCATGAGTGTGTAAATACATAAACAAAATTACAATGGAGTGTCTTTAAAAGCCCTCTTTTGTGCAGAACTACCTTCCTTCCTTCTCTATACCAGGGGCATCAAACTCAGTTCCTGGAGGACCGCAGACCTGCAGAGTTTTGTTCCAACCCTGCTCCAACACACATACTATGCAGTTTTCAAATAAGCCTGAAGGACATGATTAGTTGGATCAGGTGTGTTTAATTAGGGTTTAATATAAACTCTGCAGGGTTCTGGCCCTCCAGGAATTGAGTTTGACACCACTGCTCTATAGTAAACACTATCATTTATTTATATAAAATATTATTTATTGAATAATAATATTTAATAAACAACAACAGGCAGTTCAGTCAAAAGTACAAAGGCAGCGCTCTGATATACAGCATTGGTTTTACATAAACATGAGATTTTGCCAAAACTATCTTCTCTGGAGCAAATAATAAATGTTCCATATGTAATATGATTATTTTCCTTGATCCTTGCATGTCATGAAAATGTCTAATTAACTAATGTTTTACTTGTGAAATTATGCCAAAATACTAAATAAGATTATTTATTTTCTCTGAATACCCTCAATGAGTCAAAATGAATTAATCCAGAAACATCCATATAATTAAACAGTTGTGTATTCAGGTCATTTTATGCAAGATGTGCATTGCTTTTAAAATATTGTTTAATAAATGAATAAATCCAGGACATAAATAGGCATCACGTCAACCTCATAATTGACTTATGAGCAAAATCAAATCTTGTAGAAAATGATCTGTCGTGTGAAAGATGTGTTTGGCTCTAAGCTCAGATTCAGAGAAAACAGATTGTGAAAACTGATATCAAATCAATCAAAATGTAATCAAAAAAACATTTTCCCAGCTTCACTGTTGCCGTAGGTTTACTACATTTGACCTTTTATAGAGAGGTAGTGTAGTTGCCACTCATTATCAAAATAAAAATATCTCTTCTGGTGTGTATGCATATATCGGTCCATTGAACTGTATCAGTAAGTGGAATAAATGAGGTGACCATGTCTCTCTTAACAAGTGCTCCGAGACGGTTTCACTGACTGGGTGTATAGAGCCTATTTACAGAGCAGTTGAATTGAGAAGGGTATTTTTAGAAGTCACTTTTCTTTTCCCTTTCTCGCTCTCTCAAAACCCTGTGGCGTCCTCTTTGTCTCCTGTTAGACTGTTGATTTAGTGATATGGACAAAGGATTAATGCATTTAAAAACCCCAGAGGAGCACAGGTTGCTTTAATCAAAAGCCCTGCTCAATGCCAGTGTCTCATCGGGCCCCCTTAAGGCCCCTGTGATGGTCTGCTGAGACTCCTCCAGAGTCCAGGAGTTTGTTTAGGCAGAAGAGGGCTTCTTTAGGACTTTTTGGATGCAGTAAACCTTCAAAAATGAACAACTGTCCCATTTGTCCAAGGGCAAATAAACACAAGCTGTTCTCAGTCATGCTGGAGGCAAAAGCGTACTCTGACTGAAAACTGTCAAGCGGGTGAAGGAAGGTATCGCTGATTTGAGAATGAATTTGATTTATTCAGACAGTTGGAAAGAGAGATTACGTATGAACAGGTTTGTTTTTTGTACTCGGATGTGGTCTGCTCTCTTGACTTTGTTTTCTTATTTTGTGAGTATTATCTGATTTGATAAAACTCAAATTCTAGAATCACTTACCAAAAAGTACCGTGGTAATACTATTCATAATGGTACTGATGCCGTTGTTGCCTATATGATGGTCCTACTGTGTGGGTCCTCATTTTTAAATTATAGCAACATCTATTCTAATTTCATTTAGGATTTACAATTTTCACTCATGACTTCATAACAATTCTCACTCAGAAATGGCTAGTGAAGATTACCAGTGATTACAAAGAAATGTCAGGTAACTCTTTGAATTGTTAAATAGAATGACTGAAATAGATTATTGTAGTACATTTGACAAGAAAATACTATGTTTTATTTGTAGCTTTGAAAATCAGTTTTTACAATGTAGTAAAGTTAGTTAAATAATTAGAAAGAAACGGCAAGTAACATGAATTAAATCTTATATATATATATATATATATATATATATACACAGTATATTATAAATATAAAAAGTTAAGGTAAGTATATATTTACAAAAATAAAAACCCATTTATGCAGTGAAATGTTATAAAAAATGTTAAAAATATTAACTGGAAAATATTTACTTTGTGTAAATTGGACACTTTATATTTAATTTTATTTTAAATTTTTAGTGCTTTTAAATCGATTAATCGCATCCAAAATAAAAGTATTTGTATATATAGTATAAAAATTACATATATTTCTTAAAAATATACATATATTTAATATAAATCATATATAAATATTTTTACATTTAATTCTATTTCATAAAATTTTTCCTCAGTATTATGAACATGGAAGAGAATGCAGGCAGAACTAACTTAAATATGAGCATAAGCAAAACCTTTTCATTTTTGACTTTTATGCCTAGATTGTTGTATATCCTCAGAACTCTCTCCATTACAAAAGCTCTTTTACCCTTAATTCTCCAGAAAATGAATGAAAAACACGTTTAAATGTGTACAATTTTGTCCTGACTGCTTCACTGCTACTCTCGTCCTGCTGAGAGTTATTAGCCAGTGCTGCTGTTATAGCATGTCAAGCCTCTGAGCAGTTTCCATAGTACCGAGGCTAGTCTTGCTAATGTGTAATGGCGACTGAAGGGCTTTATTAATTGAGTTATTGATTGTCTACAGACGGTGTTGGTACAACACAGGTAGAGTAAAATGTAGAACAGGTGCAAAGAATCAAAAGCCAATCGATTTCCTCTCAGAAGAAAATGCTTTGTAGAGATTTATAATGGCCAGATGTATATATTGCGTCATTAAGTGATCATAGAACAGCTGTTTTTTTGTTGTTTGTCAGAACTATATTTAACAGTATGTGTGCAGAAGGAATACGTTTGAATTTGATCAAATTAAAATCCTAGCACAATAAATGATTCCTCTACTTCAATAGTTTGTTTACAAAAGTAAAAAAACGACCGAATGCTTTAATTGAGCCCTATTGAGTGACTTTTGCACCCCCTTCTAATTCTTGTTAGCACTGCAGGGACTAAAAGCAGAGCGGGTTTTAGCAGCACTCCGTATCGATTGTTCCTTTTACGTGTTGAAACGTTCCGTTCCAGCAGCAATTATTTCTTAATTAAAATTCCATATGGAGTTCATCAAAATTACCTTTGTACAAGTCATTTTCATTTGCGAGTGTGTTAGTTTGTGTACACAACTTGTGTGTGACTGAATAAGTCTATGCGGTTTGGGACACTGGCCGCTGTCCACATTTCTCACTTTCTATAAATAGCCTCGACATATCATCGTACAACAGGAAGCAGCACTCTGACCATCCAACAGCTATCTGAGGAAAAGACATTATCCTTAAAAGACACTGGTATTGCTTCCCATAATCCCTTGCTGGAAGAAGAATGATAAAAGACCACCTCAGCATGTGGACTGTCAGTTTAGCTTATAGATGAATGTTTAGGCCGCGGACTCTGATGAGTGTAATGCATCTGTAAAACAATGAACCTGACAGGAGTGTATTCAATTAGTTTATGCGAGCAGAACAAATACACACTGCCATTGGTAGGTAACAATCTAATTAGCTGAATATTAAGTTCATTACTGCAGTGATGTGGCTGAAGTTTGCCATTTGAGAATGATCAAAGAGGGAATGATCAAGTTCATTATTGGTTTTCATGGGTCAAAAATAACATTCATAATTAGGATTTAATTGTCAACCCTCTGGCAATATCCCCTTTCCTGTAGTCTGGAGTCCTCTCCTGTCCTATTTCCTTTGTAAGTGATAATGTATAATCAGCATGTCAGTATCACTAAATAAACTCCAACAGGGTAAACAGTAACCGAGCTTTCCAAATAAATCATTGAATAAATAAACACACTAATATTAAAAAAATGTTACATTAAAAATATTACTGTGAGTTATTACTATTATTTGAATATATTTTAAAATATAATTTATTCCTGTGATGGCAAAGATGAATTTTCTGTAGACTTTAGAGTCACGTGATCGTTCAGAAATAATTATCATATGCTGATTTGGTGCTCAAGAAACATTTCATATTATTATCAATGTTGAAACAGATGTGTTGTCATTTTTATTAATTTTTTGGGTTAAAAATTGAGAAATAAAAAACTAAATTATGAATGTAAAGTTCAAAAGAACAGCATTTTTTCTCAAGTAGAAATCTTTTGTAACATTATAAATGTATTCACTTTTGTCACTTTTGATCAATTTAATGCAATGAAAACAAATATTATTTGTTTCTGTTTAAAAAATAAAATAAAAATACTGTGCCTAAAATTTTAAGTTGAAATTATTATATTATGTGAGAAGAACGAGACCTTTGAAGTCTAAGAGTCTTATACAAAATCATATTTATTTAGGAAAATGGTCAAATATTTCGACCAATCAGAATCAAGACAGCTGCATTAAACTTGCATAACTTGCATAATAAACACTCAGTTTGTATGTTGTCTTTTTCTCTTTGGAGTGTATTCAAAGCATGAGGCATGTTGCCGGAACATTAGATCATCATAATCACTGGGCAGATGTGATTAGTATTGAATCAGACGTAATTAAAGAGGCAGATATACAGCCTTGTGATGAAACTGTGGAGTGGAAATGAAGGGAGACAGCATGAGCTGGACAACTAGAGATATGGCAGCTTCCCGCTTCTCCCTATGAGCTGATAAGATTCGAATGAAGCAATAACTGTGATTTACTGGGATTGTAAACTGTGTTTCAGGGCTGCTGTAAGGCTTTATTCATAAGTAAGCATCATAAAAGTACTCTGCAGTCGAGTTCCAGGAAAAAGTTTCATGTAGCTTTCTAATAATCCTATTTATAAGACTTCATCTTTCCATTGTGCACAGCACAGCAAACCCCTCAGCCTCATTTCACATCCCTCATTTACATTTTATGAATTTAAACACATGAAATCTTGATCACAGTTTGTTCTTGTGTAATTAATTAAGCCTTCATTTAGTTTTAAAGGAATAGTTCACCCAAAAAGTATTACATTTGCTTAATATTTACTCTTCTCCACTTCATCAAAGATGTAGATGAGTTTGTTTCTTCATTGGAACAGATTTTGAGAAATGTAGCAATTTATCATTCACTTATCAATGGATCCTCTTCAGTGAATGGGTGCCGTCAAAATAAGCATTCAACCAACTGATTCATTAAGGTGTTTTAACTTTAAACTGTCAATTTAGACCAAACCACCAGTCAATAATCCATAATAATGCTTGTTTATTACTTGTTGATTATTATGATGTTTTTATCAGCTGTTTGGAGTCTAATTCTGACGGCACCCATTTACTGCAGAGGATGCATTGGTGAGCAAGTGATGTAATGCTAAATTTCTCCAGATCTGTTCAGATGAAGGAAGTAACTCATCTACATTCTAAGGGTGAGTAAATTTTGTTCATTTTTGAGTAAACCGTTCCTTTAGGTGTTTTTTTTATCTATTTTTGTAATGTATATTGAAGATTAGCAGTTGAAAATCTTCCACTAATGTATATTGATTGAATGCTGAGCATTCAATGGTCTTTGTAATGCTGTGTCTGTGGACCTGTCCCTTCATGCTAAGTGAGAGTGATGCAGTTGAGTGCAATGAGTGTCATTAGACGGTCAAAATGCTGATCACACTCCCTTTAGAAGTCAGGCAACGCATTACATTGTGTCTCTAAAGTCACAGCGGTTTTAGGCTGAATGTGAATGCATCACATATATATGTATTACAGTACCCATATTAACAAGCAACAGCATTCCCATTGCATGTGATTTATTAACACATTACTTACAATTTATACACTAGTGTTTAAAAGATTGGGGTCGGTAAGATTTTTCAAATGCAAAAATGCAACTCTGCATTTTCAGCATCATTACTCCAGTCTTCGGTGTCAACTTATCTTTCAGAAATCATCCTAATATGCTGATTAATAATATTATTAATATTTAAATAATATTTTTATTATTATTATCAATGCTGAAAATAGTTGTGCTACCTTATAGTATTGTGGAAACCATACATTTTATTTCAGAATTCCAAAATTGAGTTCATAAGAAAAACATTTACTGGAAAATAAAAATATGTTTTAAACTAATATTATGTTTTTTTTCTTCCCTTCACTTTTGATCAATTAATGCGTACTTGCTCAATAAAAGTATTAATTTATTTCAAACTTTTCAAACTATTTTTTAGCAAACTTCTAGTGATGTGATATCAGTGCTTATTTTATTTTATTTTATTTATTTTAATTGAATTAAAAATAACAATAATTAACACATGTTGGTTTCAGTATTTGTTTTATAAATGTGTCTTTAATTTTTATTTTTTCAGTTCATCACAAAAAAACATAGTGGTGATCGACACAAACCATGTTTGGCCAAAAAAAAATATATTTTTAATGTATTCTGGGTTGTATCTTCTTTAACCTTACTTAGTTTTTTGCTTGATTTTTAAATAGGAGCAATGTCACACAACCCATGTTGGCATCTGTCTAATTTGATGAATCTGTGTCAAAATATAGTGGATTTGGACCGACCCCATGACCTTTGACGTCAGCATCTGCTGTTGTCCATCTGTTTGTGCTCTTGACTTCAGACCCACAGCAGCAGTTGGCATTGTTCTGGTGACCCAGCTGGGAAAAAGGTGCAGTTGTAGTGTAGAGATGAATTTGAACATGACTGGTCTTTTTCAACGAGAGTCGTGGTGTTCTGGAGCACATCCCCTCAAGCAGCTTTAGTCATGGCTAGATGAAATAGACGTTTACTCAGTGTTTCCTATTAAGAATTGAAAGACTGGCAGAGAGACACGCACTCACATTTGGCTTTTGGGTCTAAGTGAACTGTTTCTGTGTGCTGGATGTATTTCAGAATGGAAAACAGGGAGTATGCGCATCAGCAAAGTACATTAACATTGACTTTGTCCCTCCACCTAATGTGATATTTTAGTATTGTCCAGGCCACCTACCCATGCTGAAACTCTCTAGAGAACAAAATAGAAAAGGTGCTTTGTCACTGCATTAGAGTACTGGATTGTTTAAACATTTTTCAAATCCTTAAACTTAATTTATTTTCAGGTTAAAAGCAGATTTTCAGTGTGGACCCCAGACCTTTGGACTATATCTAGTTATGTCTCCACAGACAAACCTCTGCAACAAACTACGGGTCGACTGATATGTGTTTTTCAGGGCTGAAGCCGATACCGATTATTCCAGTTAAGATCATAGTATATATGTCTGGTGTAAAAATACAAATTACGTCAAAATTAAGAATAACAAGGGCTCTGACCAAAACATTCTTTAAAATCTTTAAATATTTTATCGGCAAATCGATTTTTGAAAATGACCGATTACAATAACCATAAAACCATAAAAACGCTTAGTATTGGAGCCGATAATCGGCCAGGCCAATAATCGGTCAGCCTCTAGAACAAATGACATGTTTATTGTGGTATCAAGGATATGATATAAATAATAAATATTATGTATAAATATGTCATCGGTTCCATTCTCTCATATTGACTCTCCTTTATCTTTCACTGAAACCTTCACATCCTCATATATGTATTTTTTGTGGCATTTTCTAGCTAGAGATCTTCATGCGTTCAATCTTTTTGGAGTTTAATGTAAGGAAAGATTTGCATGGACCCTCATTTGAGACCGTCTGAAAGGAGCTTCATTTCTAAACCAGAGTTTGTCTGCCTGACTAATTTTAACCTCTGATTCCAAGTAGCCCCTTTCTCATTTGTCTTTGGCTGAAAGAACCGCTTTTAAAATGTGATCATGTTCCTGCTTGGAGCCTTACACATTTCTGTACGCCCCCCTTTACCCTTCTCCTCTCTATGTCTTTTTTTGACCTACAGCAGTCTGTCTACAGGGCTGGCTGCCCTTGTTATGTCTCTGTGCAGATACCAAAGCAAACAGAAGAATTGTTGTTATTGAGTTTTTCTATCCTGACCTGTAGTCTTTCTCCTTAGTCTCTGGAGACCAGTCTCTTTTCAGTATATTTTCTCAAAGGGTACTGCACTGACCCTCTGCACTCAGTGTGTGTGTGTGTGTGTGTGTGTGTGTGTGTGTGTGTGTGTGTGTGTGTGTGTGTGTGTGTGTGTGTGTGTGTGTGTGTGTGTGTGTGTGTGTGTGTGTGTGTGTGTGTGTGTGTGTGTGTGTGTGTGTGTGTGTGTGTGTGTGTGTTTGTATACATCTGTGTCTGAGGGCTAGTCTTCTGTTTTAGTGAAAATCTACCATATCTTGGTCTTCAGCTAAAAAGTGTGTTGATCTACCCAGCTAACTATGTTATTTTGAGGGAACCAAATTTATGAAATAGTATACATTTTGAGACATGCTTATGCATGATATTTATTTAAATAAATATGGTAAATATTTTAACACTGCATTCATATTTAAAATAAAACTTTTGTCTGGAAAATTGAAAGTCATTTGGTGCAACCAGAATGATGAAAATTGTATAAACGTTTTTTCAAAACCATATTAAACCTACATAAATACATAGAGTGCATTTCATTGAACCTGAGACATTCCTTATAAGCTATATTTTTCCTTTAAACTATGTTTACCTTTTTTTATTGTGGTGCCACTCGTTTACCTAAATAAGCAAAATAAATATAATTAGCTATGTACAAAATCAAAAGTCAATGCAATGTATACAAATATGGTGAAATGTCTGTTTGCTTCTGCATTTGAGGGCCACTCCTCTATTTTTAGGGCAAAACTTCACCATATCTGATTAGTCTACTAAATAGTGTGCTGACCATTTGCCTGACTAACTGTGTGTGTGTGTGTTTTGCAGGAAACAGGAGCTGCTGACCATCTCCAGTGTGCCTCTGGGAGAATGTCCACCCTCCCCTCCCCGCACTGCACCACCCACCATGAAGGTGAGTGTTCTGGCCATGCATTCACACACACACACACACACACACACACACACACACACACACACACACACACACACACACACACACACACACACACACACACACACACACACACACACTGCTCTATTAGCTGCTGTTAGCCGAAATCTGCTGCATTCGTCTCCCAGACATACCTTTATACTGAATAAACCTCTATTAGCAGTGATAGCATGAGAAAGTAAGAATGCCCTTTGTAGCATGCCATATAAAATGACCCTCCTTTCGCTACAAAATGTCAACATGCTCTTACATAATGCCTCCAACTGATTTAGACATGCACATTAACCTGCGGTACTGTCTGTGAAGGTGCATGTGGTGTGTTTGAGGTAAAGCTCTTCATTCAAGGTTACCTCTAAATGTAATTCTAATTCATTTGGACTGAGAAATCTATTTTCTTCCGAGCATTAAGGTCCCATCGAGTTCACATCTTATCACTATCTCTTTATATTTGCAAAAGCCTCGAGAGGAGATGGAAAGATTTTCTGTCTTGTTTAAAAGTGGTACACTGAGTTCAGAGATGGATTGTGTGGCGTGAGCGAAAGCACAGCCGGTGTCACCTTGAAATGAGACGCACTTGCCGAAAAATCAGAGGAGGAGGATTGAGAGATTGGTGTTTATGCGGGAAGGGAGGAGGGTGAGGGGCCGAGGCGTCAGGTGTGATATTAAGATGAGAAGACATGAAGTCGAACCCAGAGGTCATGATCCTGTTAGCCAGCGCTTTAATTATGAATATCGTTTCTCATAAGGACTGATTAAAGGCCTGAGGCACACAGCACTTGTTGAAAAATCATGCTTCAAATTTATTGAGGTCTCCATCATGCTTTTGCTTAGTTATTACCTGTTGTTGGAGGATTTGAGGATTTATAAATAGCTTAAATAGGATTTGCCTTTCTCGTCAGCAGCTGTTGTAAATTCTGTCATCATTTGTTTGCTCTTATGTTATTCCAAAAACTATGACTTACTTTTTTCTGCGAAACATAAAAGAAGATATTTTGAAGAATGCCTATTTTTTTGTTCATACTATGAAAGTTAATAGGGGAGTCATTGTTTTTGGGTTTTATTGTGTGTTGTTGTTGTATTTATACAGGTTTGAAATTCAGTTAAGTATTTGTTTCAGTAAAGTATTTTTTTAAGAACGAAATACGTTTATTTCACATTGACACATTACAAAGTTCAAAAGTAACAGTAAAGACATGTATAGCATTACAAAAGAACGTATTACAAATAACTGCTGTTCTTTTCCATTTTGTATTCATAAAATAATTCAAAAAAATGTATAATGTTTCCACAAATATAGTAAGCAGCACAACTGTTTTTATCAATGAAAATAATATATATTTTTTTATACCAAAACAGAATATTAGAAAGATTTCTGAAGGATCATGTGACACTGGAGGAATGCTGTTAAAAATTCTGCTTTGCCATCACAGAAATAAATAACATTTTAAAATATATAAAATAGTCATTTTAAATTAAAATTATATTTCCCAATATTGTTATTTTTTTTACTTTGCAAATGCAGATTTGGTGGGAGTAAGCGGCTTCTATATAAAAAAAGAATATATATATATATATAAATAAATAACACCAAACTTTTGAACAATAGTGTATGTTATAAATAAAAATTACTAAAATAAACATTGAAAAATTAACAAGTTACTTTGTGTATATCATAATTAAAATTTCACAATGTGCAAAGACTCCATTAACTCCTGTGTTTGAGTGTAAACACAATACATTTAGTAAGGACATATTAATGTGTATGTGGACTTGTCCTTTAAGATATATAATTATGTGTTGTTCACACAGTTGGTGGCCACTCCCAATGTAAACCCAGTGTCTAAAGAAGAAGGGAGGAAAGCAAGTGTGCGGACTTGATAAGCTCTCGTGAACTGTGGTTCAAACAGCTGTTGGTCATACACAGAGCAGAACTACAAAAGGCAGAGAGAATAGGAGAACTTAATAACTCATAAGTACAGAAACACTGGTAAGACCAGTTTTAGGGTGTGGAGCTAGAGCACACTGCCAAGCGGACTTGGTCGTTCTCTTCCTGGTTTGTAAAGTGTTTGCAAAGAGGAGCACAGCTAATCAGAGGAGAGAGGTATGATCGCCTGTGTGACGGGGGAAACACAATGTGAGAGCTATTCCACTCGCTGTGTGTTTATTGTGGGATGGGGGTATTGATGAGGCTTGTTAGTGTGTATTTGACACAGCGTAGACCTCCTGCACCGCTGCAGTTCATTAATTCATTTTATTGCGTCTTGAGTCTTTATGTAATATCTGTTTATCAGCCAGTTCGGGACAGAGTCCCAGATGCACACTTTATTACCCCACTGCCTCTATATCGTGTCTATTTGTGTCTGTTTCTACCTGCTTGCATATTCAAATAAACAATAATTTCAAGTGTTTTTATTAACAAAATGGCAGCATTTTAAAGTAAGGTTCAATTTGATCACATTTGATAATGCATTTATTATAATGAACTAACTTTGAGAGTTTTTTTTATTTGGTTAAGCTCAATCATCAACATTTGTGCATAATCTTGACTACCACAAAAATTATTTCAACACGTCCCTCAAAATAGATGCTACAGTGAGGTATTTACAATGAAAGTAAATGAGGCCAATATGCGGATGATTTAAAAGCAGATTTATAAAAGCACTTCCACGAATTCCTCTGTCAGCGAGTGTGTGTTATTTGAGCTGTAATGTTTTTCTTCTCATTTCAGCTGTCATTTTAGTGTTTTAAGCATACATTGTCATGGCATCAGAGTTGTAAAAATGAATATAACTAATAATAATAATAAAAAAACACACTAAAATCGTGTTAATACACATGACTTTTGGCTATTGAAAAAGTATGTTAATATTTACAGATTGGCCCCATTCACTTGATTAATCGCAAGTTAACTCATGGCAATCATGCGATTAATCACGATTCTATATTTTAATCGATTGACAACCCTAAAATATATACATGTAAATATATACTGTATGTGTGAGTATTTATATATGCACAATAAACTTTTTATTTTGGATGCAATTATAATATACAGACAGAATCATGCAGAACATATATATATATATATATATATTCTTGAACATGACAATGAGTTCACTTTACTCAAATGGCCTCCACAGTCACCAGATCTCAATCCAATAGAGCACCTTTGGGATGTGGTGGAACGGGAGATTCACATCATGGATGTGCAGCCGACAAATCTGCAGCAACTGTGTGATGCTATCATGTCAATATGGACCAAAATCTCTGAGGAATGTTTCCAACACCTTGTTGAATCTGTTTTTTTTTTTTTTACAGTGATTGATGGTGTCTTATCAAATATCAGGGACTTTTTATGTCTATTAGTGAATATTTGGATGCATTGTGTGCTTCATTATAATATGGGTGAAACTTCAAAGATTCAGAATAGGGTGATAATCTTGTCTGAGACAACAGTGGGACTAACAAATTGTGTTTGGCGATAATCTCTGTCTCTTCATAACCTTACTATAACACTACGGCATAATTTAAGACCTATGTGAATCTTTTATCACGTAGCTCTTATGTTTTATATTTGATTTGATGTGCTCACGCAAACTGCTTCTGGCATTGGACTGCTGACTCGTGAGTTTTGTTTGCTTGTGGGACAAAAACAAAGTCAATATTCAATTTATAAGCAAAAAAGGTCAAAAGGTCTTAGCATTGCAAAACTTTCAAAGCCTTTCCAAAAATACACACATTCTTTCGCCTTGTTCCTTTTTTGGCCACTTGTTCTTCTTTAGTGTTTAAGGGGTTACCCTCATGTGTCCTATTGATGTTGTGGTCTCCGTTCCTCAAGGTTATTTGGTCAACTATGTCTCAGCTGGGCTTTACTCTGTTGACTTTGTGAGGGGAGTTGCCCTTGGATCCATGGCAGGTTAAACATTAACCGATCTGCATTTGTTCTGTCTCACTCGCATCTGTTACACTCCGTCCGATCACAGGAATATTCTTAAACCTAGGGGATCTATTTTGAACAAATATCAGATGTTTTTCTGTTCTACTTCCTCTTAACTAGCAGGGGTGCTCTGTCAAGGTAAGAGACTTTGGGTTCAGTAGAAATATTGTGCAAAGAATCTTTGAGAGTTGTTTTTATCATAAGCCCCTCAGGTCTAGACTACAAATTGTGCTTTAAACCTTTATTGTATTTCTTAAATAACTAATAATTAATCCCTAATGGTTGCACAGCCCATAAATGAAATGCAGCTGTAAAGGTTCAGTATGTTTGATTTAGAGTGAGGAAGTGTTATAATGGTTTGTTAAGTCTGCGTGGAGAAAGAGACAGTTTAAGTTATTTACAATGCATGGAGCATATCTTGACCTATGTCACATTCCATATTTATGATATAGCGCTACAACATGTGCAGTGGACGGCGGACAAGTCTGTAGTTGTTGACTTGATTTTAGATACGATCAGGCTTTGCTGTGTGAGGCTGTGGGAGTTGGGTGTGTAGGCTTGAGTCCCATATACATGGGAACTTCTTTAGTATGGTTTAAAAAGCATCCCAGGATGCACCTCATGTTGATTAAGGGAATGTCTAGTGTGAGCAGAGAATCTATAGACAAAGGGTTTGGGACCAAAATGAAATATAAGACTGAAATGTAAGATTTAGTTTGTTTTCTCATCATACTGAAGTCGTTTATTATATTTTAGTATTCTTAGGCCCGGTTTCACAGACAGGGCTTAGATTAAGCCAGGATTAGGCCATTGTTCAATTAGGACATTACTGGTGTGCATCTAAGGACAAAACAAAGGCACTGACATGTTTTAAGATCAGTCAGTGCAAGTTTCTTTCAGTTACAGCTCAGATTTACATTTTAGTCTAGGACTCGGCTTTAGCCTTGTTTGGGAAACCGGGGGCTAAAGTTTAAAGTTAAAGTTTAGCATTTTAAAAGTAGTTTAAACGTGTATTTTAGTCATTTTAAAGTGATTTAGTTATTTATTTAGATTTTTTAATAACTGCAAAAAATATTTTTCTTAGCTTGTACTGAATATATTGGGTTTCAGTTAGGTTCCATATCGATTATCGGTTTTAATTTAATTGTATTATTATTTTATTTGATAAGTATTTTTTATAGTAATTTAATTTAATATAAAATTAAATTCTTAGTGTGTACTGTATACTTTGGGTTTTGATAAGGGATACTCAATAAATTGGTTCCATATCAGTTATTTATTTATTAGATTTTTCCTACATGCATGCTCATTTCACCCATTTTTACTTGTAGATTATGTTGTTAGTGCTCACTTAATCTTTAAAACTAATAATTAAAATGTAACTTTGTTAAATGTAATATTCCAAATCTCAAAATAAATATTCATATTTGAATATGTTTTGATGCTCATTTTCATCTGTAGTATTTAAAACGATGTAATGATTTTGAGATTTAGTGTTTAATTTTTTTATTTAGAAAAATTTATAGAATTGTAATCTGTCATTTATGTGTTATCAACCATAACATGAAATTAATGATTGGATTCTTGGTATTGGTTGGACTTTTCACAACTTTGCAAGTTTTGATGCCTTTTTTATTGTTTTACGATATAGAAAATATAATATAATTTATTTCTAATAATATAATTTTTTGGTATATTTTTTGTTGTGTCAAAATGTATTAACCTCTGTTTCTTTCTTGATTATAACATTTCCTGTTAGGGAATAATAATAAAAAATAGTTTGATAAAACCACAAAACCATAATTCTCAATTTTCTTTTCTTTTTCCAGTCGGCGGAGTTCTTCGACATGCTGGAAAGGATGCCGGTAAGATTCCTTGCATCAATCAGATGATCTTATAAGTGCATGTACTTCATTAGAATAAGATTCCTCTAATAACAGTATTCCTTCAATAACTTTGTTCTTTTGTTTTTGTTTTTTGCCATTGAGTGCTGGCTAAGTGTTCTCTCTCCAGTGGAACAGTCCTCAATTACTCTGAATGAATAATTACTCATTCCAGCTCATTTCAAGCTCATTGATTTAGCCAGCACTTTTCACTGTGGTGGGGGTTTGGTGGGGGTTTGGTAGGAGCTCCACAGGGGCGAGAGACTGGGATCAGGACATAACAGCAGCATGATGGTGTTGTTGTCATTGTGTATGTGTGTCTGTGTGTGTGTTTGTGAGAGTGTGTAGATGATGGGCAGCAGGTAGCTTAAGATCAGATGATCAATACTATGTTGAGAAAGGAGCATTGGTGGTATTAAAGCCCTCTGTCTTCTTGTCCAGACCTCAGTATGAGTGACAGATCGATGCAAGGGTTTGTCTGGAGGGCTAATGTTTCTCTCCAGTGGATCACATGTACTTGTGATGTTGTTAATCAAAGATGAAGGTGTGCCCATGTACAGTGCCCATGGAATTGGGCATTTCCTATTTTCTTTTTTCAGTTTATAATTGCATTTCATGCCTAATGTTTATGAAAGGGAAACAATCCCACAAACTAAAAAAAAAAATACACAAGAATAAAATCTGATAAAACATATTTTACATAATTAAGATACAACTATTTGTATGGTTTAGCACCAGTATATCTGACTGAACTTTTAACTGTCTACAACCCAAGGCGTAATCTCCGCTCTTCTGATTCTGGCTTGTTAACTATTCCTATAACTCGTTTACGCTCTATGGGTGATCAGGCTTTTTCTTCTGTGGCACCAAAACTCTGGAATTCTCTCCCTGCTGAAAATAGACAGGCTGAATACTTTAGTGTTTTTAAATCTACTCTTAAAACATTTTTTTTTCGGTTAGCATATTTGTGAATTTAATTTTTTTCTTCGATGTATTTTTTCTGTATGTCTTGTTAAAGCGCTTTGAGATGCAACTTTTAAAGGTGCTATATAAAATAGTTATTATTATTATTATTTGAAAATCTGGAATCTGAGGAAAATTGCCTTTAAAGTTGTCCAAATGAAGTTCTTAGCAATGCATATTTCTAATCAAAAATTACGTTTTTATATATTTATTGTTGGAAATGTACAAAATATATTATGTTTTTAGCATATATGTATCAATATTTTAGAAATTAATTTGAATTTATACAAATTATTTAGTTATACAGCAATATTGTTGATAAATATCAGCTACATTTAATGTCTGACACTGCATTCATGTTACAGATAATTGTCACTGGTGTGCGTAATGTTCAGATGCAGAGGTTCACAACAAGCATTACAAATGTTTCCAAGTGAACAAGAGCTTCTGCCTTTATTTATCTCTAAGGCAACTGTTTTTTTCCGGGACTGTCAGGTGGAAATAATTTTGTGGTAACCACAGTTTTTGACAAAATAACTTGATATTAGCCACCAATCATAAAAAAATTGAAAAAGGACAAACATTTTCTGGACTGTGGAGGCTTTAAAAAGAGCTGCTTTATTTGGGGAGCTCATTTGAATAACAACGTTTAATGTTTAGTTTGTCATTTATTCTTCCTCTTTTAACCCTCTTCTGCTTTCCTGGACACGGCAGATTCCCAAAACTGAGGAGACTAAGAAATGCAAGGTTTGGCTGGTATTGTGAATGTGTGTATGTGTATATTGTGTCTGTAAGTGCATGTTTGTGAGTGGGGTCTTTTCTTCTCTATTAATATTCTGATAAACATCAGTCACAGTCTTGAGTTCTTCAGCATCAATCAACATCAAGTGCTTTTTACATTTGGTGACGTAAAGGTCAGTGATGATGGCCTTCAGATTCTGCCAGAGAGACCAAAAGCAGACTAAAAACCTTTATATCCAATATATAGTTATTGGAATGCAAGCAGAGAATAATCAAGATGCCTTTTTGTGTTGCTGTTGCCGTTATTATTATTTTTTTATCAGTCATATTCTGGTGTAGATATTATTCCTCTATCCTGCTCTTGCAATTTTTATTGCAATAAACAGACTGTGATATATGTTTGACTTTTCGATGTTATCCTATAATCAAATTTATTTTTCTCTCCTACAGGATGACTACATCCCTTACCCCCGGATTGAGGATGTGAGTCCATGAACACACACACACACACACACACACACACACACACACACACACACACACACACACACACACACACACACACACACACACACACACACACACACACACACACACACACACACACACACACACACACACACACAGACAAATACTTCTAAACACACAACAGTTCAAATTAAACATTAAAAATCAAGCCTAGTTCTATGTACTCTATATTATTTTGTTTATGTATTAGCAATTTAGCACAAGAGGGTTTTCATTATGTTCAAGTGTTTTAAGGCTGAAAGGAACAGATTGTCTCTTTATTACGCTGCTCTTTGAAATACTTGATTCTGATTGGTTAATCACTGCATGTAGATGTTTGTGTAATGATTGTTGCACTGTTGTCCCTGGCAACAAATCTCATACTGTCAGTCCTCTGTCTGTATGTGTCATGTGTTCCCGCCTCTTGTTTCCATATTTGGTTTGTTTCCTGTCCTTGTTAAGTGTGATTATGAGTTAATTCTTGTCCAGCTGTGTTTATGCCTCATTATCTATGATTATCCCGTGTATTTATAGTCCTGTCTGTTCAGTTTGATTTGGTCTGGTCTACTCGTTACTCCCCAGTGTTCCTGTCTGTGTCAGCCCTGCCCTGCCCTGCCCTGCCCTGCCCTGCCCTGCCCTGCCCTGCCCTGTCCTGCCCTGTCTTGCCCCGCCTTGTTTGGAGTCATTAAAGACTGTTAATTTGAGTTATATCCTCGTCTCCGTGTTCCTCGATCCTCCCTCGTGTGTGCACCGTGACACATACACTGTGCTATTTATTTTTCCATAGTTTTATAGGTAGCCATTAGCTTTCATTATTAACTTCAGCATTGCCATTGTTAAAAGGTAATGGTTCTAAATGTAATGAAAGTCTGATTCAAATATTTTTCATATGGAAATTTCATTTGTAATGTTACAATAGATTTCTATTTTAAATAAATGGCATTCTTTTGAACTTTATATTAATCAAAACATCCTGAAAAAGATACATCAAGATGTCCAGAAAAATATTAAACAGAACAATGGTTTTCAACATTGATTATAATAAGAAGCCCCAAATCAGCATATTAGAATGATTTCTAAAGGACTGTGTGACACTGAAGACTGAAGCAGTAGTGGCTGCTGAAAATTCAGCTTTGCCATCACAGGAATAATTACATCTTAAAATATATTCAAATATTGAGCTTCAAACATGGCCATTGTCACTCCCTCGCATACGGCCGTTCTAACACAAATCATGTCTTACAAAAGTTAAATCCGTGTATTGTTTTCTGTGAATGAGTGAACAGGATGATTTTCACATTATTTTTTTTAGCAAAAACTCTAGTCTATAACACTAATTTCTCAAAAGTCTTGTGAACAAATGTTTAGCATGTGTTTTATGGCCTTATTTCAGTGACTTACATTTTTTTACTTAGTTTTTCACTAACCACGCATAAACACAAATAAGTACATGCATTACATATCTTGCATATTATTGTAGCCCAGTTTGTGCTGATGATTACAGTGTAACAGTGCATTCATATATTTGTAAAAACATAAATGTCAGGGCATGTCAAAACTTCTCCCAAAACCCCCTCAAGGTTAAATGCAGCCTTAAAAAAGATTTAAAAATCTTACCAACCCCCGAATTTTTGAAAAGTAGTTTTTATAAGTGTGTACAATAGTTAGATTATAGTTGCATATCTGTGGGGCTTGTGAATGATTTAACAATAAAAAATGATTATAAAGTGTAATTGAAATATATAATTGAAACCAATTATGACTTTGTTATCATTTATGTTTTTTTTTTATCTTTGTTGTTTAGGTCCTGGAGAAGGGTGGTCCCTACCCTCAGGTGATTTTACCCCAGTTTGGTGGATATTGGATTGAGGATCCCGAGGCTCCGGTCGGGACGCCCACGTCCTCAGACAGCAGCTTCTGTGAGGAGGAGGAGGATGGTCTGAGTCCCGGTGGAGGAGGAGGAGGAGGCTTCGGCTACAGGCTGGAGTCCAACAGCGTCTCACGGGCTTATCGCAAACACTTTCTGGGCAAGGTGAGGATCATTTGTTAATGCTGACAGTATGTTTAATTTCTATACTGTAGGTTTACAGGGCCAAAAGTATCAATTTTTGAAAAAATACCCATGTATGCCCATGATATGCCCTTTTAGCTGAAATTAAGTGTCATCTCTGAGGTAATATCTCATGTGCCCAAAGCTTATTCACTCACAGTTCTTCATAACACTTGGATATGAGGTGTGATGGCACCTCTTTGAACAAACATTTTGTACGCTACATTTTGGTATCAGTTGTGTGTCACGAGAGCTTGACTGGAACGACAGGGAGCCACTGTCGTTCCAGTGTCGTTCTTGAGTGATAAAAAGACAAACTCAGTCTACTGGAAAATGAACCTCTCCATATCAAAATATTTGAGGAACGAACTTGTGAAATGATGTCTGTGGAAACACCTTTCTCTTTCCCAGGAGCACATGAACTATTACTGCACAGGCAGTAGTATGGGACACCTCATCATGTCTCTGAAGTATGAGGAGGCAGAGGGACAGGAGTCACTCCGCATCATGCTCAGGTGCCATGTCCAGCACATATCGAAACTCTGGTATAGTCATTGCTAGGTAGGTCTGTAGTGTCATTGTAAATAGCTGAGCAATTATTTTTGTCATTTTCTAGGTCAAAGACAAAGACCCTTCATGAGCGAATCCCACTTGAAGGCCTCCTCCAGCTACCCAGCGTGCCACAGATAGCCAAGGTGTGTATTGGCAAGGCATACAGCACCAAACCAAAGTCAGTGCTATTAAATAACACAAATGAAAATGATGCAGTGACCAAACAAATCAAAATTGTCTATTGGCTTAATAACAACTTTTCAATGAAACAGTCTTTAGGATCATAAGAAACGTCTGTGAAACTGTCAGAGTGACTTTAGAGACATTTTCTGTGACCTTCTAAAGAATCTGGTTTCATGTTATGTCTAATAATAAATAACAAGTACCAATTCTCTCGGTTGGTTGTGCATCTTTTTCTTCCACACTTTTTCCTTCCACTCAACTTTCTGTTAACATGCTTGGATACAGCACTCTGTGAACAGCCAGCTTCTTTGGCAATGAATGTTTGTGGCTTACCCTCCTTGTGAAGGGTGTCAATGATTGTCTTCTGGAACAACTGTCAGATCAGCAGTCTTCCCCATGATTGTGTAGCCTAGTGAACCAAACTGAGAGACCACTTTGAAGGCTCAGGAAACCTTTGCAGGTGTTTTGAGTTGATTAGCTTGATTGGCATGTCACCATATTCTAATTTGTTGAGATAGTGAATTGGTGGGTTTTTGTTAAATGTGAGCCAAAATCATCACAATTAAAAGAACCAAAGACTTAAACTACTTCAGTCTGTGTGCATTGAATTTATTTAATACACGAGTTTCACAATCTGAGTTGAATTACTGAAATAAATGAACTTTTCCACGACATTCTAATTTATTGAGATGCACCTGTATATACAATACATTTTGAACAGTATTTATATATTCTTTCAACTGACCACTAAGCCTAATAGGATTAAAATATGATCCGGATGAAGGCATCTTAATAGACTACAATCGCATTATGTAGGTCTGCAGTCAAACTTTTAAAGTGTATGAGAACACAAATTCTCAAAAAAGTCTCTCTCACAAAGTATCTCAAGACTTCAAGTACTTAGCAGACCTCTTTTGAACTTCTCTCAATCCACTCAAAAGATGCGAGATTCGTTCACATCAGATGTGTCCTGTGTGTTTCAGCTGCTCTGCGATGACGTCACAGGTCTGAAGTTCAACCCCGTCCTCTACCCTAGGGTGAGCATTTCTGTTTCTCACTCCATCTGTGACTTACCTACTCCAGGCATCAGGGTGAAATTAGGGCTGGGCTTTGCTCCGTTTCACCCTAGTACCCAAGTCATCTGAATTAATATGTTCCTGTGCTCCGGGGGAGTCACAAATCCATCTGCTTTACACTGCCTGGCATGCCTGAGCCAAATAGTGTGTTTGAGAGGAGCCTTGACCATCTCAAGGCTTTGCATGGTCTGTCAGTGATGGAATACACAAACTGAATTATGGAAAGGCACTGACACACATATTTACCCCTGCGGGTGCTTTCGCTCACTTTCTGTTTTCTCTTGCCCAAGGCTTCGCAACTGATCGTCAGTTTTGATGAGCACGAATTGAACAACACTTTCAAGTTTGGAGTCATCTATCAGAAGTTTGGTCAGGTGAGAGTCAGTCTAGAGCTGTTGTCTTCATTGTACATACTTTCGCTGAAGTTCTCTCTCTTTTTCCCACTGGGATTGTCTCTTCGCATCAGATGACAGAGGAAGAGCTGTTCGGGAACAATGAGGAGACGCCAGTCTTTACTGAATTCCTCAGTGTTTTAGGAGACAATATTGAACTGCAGGATTTTAAAGGGTGAGAGATAGAGATTAAGCTCTGAAAACTGCTGCCAAGGTTCACCTGCGGACTCATAAAAGACTTGTTTTAATATTAAACAATATTCAAAGAGTGCATTTGTGGATCATTGATTTAATTTACTCATTGTGTGTGATTTTGACTGAAGTCTGCTCACGGTAATCAGACTGATCTGCCTAAGCAGCGCTTCTGCAGGGCTAATTGGACTGGTGTGTGTGATAGGTTCAGAGGCGGTCTGGATGTGTCTCATGGGCAGACTGGATCGGAGTCTGTCTATACCACGTTCCGTCAGAGAGAAATCATGTTTCACGTTTCCACTAAACTCCCCTTTACAGAAGGAGACACTCAGCAGGTGTGTTTCTATTTTTATTAATTATTTTGTAGTTATTTATTGTAATATTTGTATTTTTGTCAAGGATTTTATACACTCTTTGTATTCATATTTCTAAAATCAACAAGAAAAAAATATTGTCTTCACAGTTAAGCACATGTTCCTTCCCAATCTAAATAGCTGTAATGGACAAAAAAACTAACAAACAAACAAAAAACATCCCGACAGCAATTCTTAACACATTTTTTATTAATCAGTCCTTTGAAAAACATATTAATCCAAGAATTAATTAAGATACTATGATTTATTTGTGTTAACCCTAACCCTTAAGGTAAAGAGATGAAAAATGTGTTTGAAATTGAAATTGTGGCGATGAAATTAAAAATAGGGAGAAATGTACAAAATCTAAATGGCTGTAATAGACAAAAAATATATATCAAATTTTCCTGACTGCAATTCTAAGCACATTGTTTTAATAGTTTTTTTGTTGTTTCTTTGTTTTAATTTTTTTATCAATTTGTATTAATCAAGGAATTAAGTAAGATACTACCATGATTTATATTATTATTATTATTATTATTATTATTATTATTATGTGTTAACCCTAACCCTTTTATGGAGATAAAATGAAAATTAGGGATAAATGTACTTAATTAAATTTACATTGCAATTTTTTTTTATTAAATTTAATTAATTTCAAATTGAAATCTAAAATAAAATAAACTATATTTAATTATAATCCCAGTAGATTTATCTTGACTAAAAATTGTGTTGGCAAATCCATTACATTTAAAATATTTCTAAATATTTTCCTCTTGTCTCATATTCAGCTCCAGAGGAAGAGACATATTGGCAATGACATTGTCGCAGCCGTCTTCCAGGAAGACCCCACACCATTCGTTCCTGATATGATCGCATCCAACTTCCTTCATGCCTATGTGTTAGTGCAGGTGGAAAACCCCTGCACTGATCACACTACATACAAGGTTTGCCAAACACCTCACTGAATTACTCCAGATACCCATCGACCCCACTGATCTGAGGTATCGATCGGCGTTCACAGGTGTCCGTCACAGCCAGAGAGGATGTCCCTCCATTCGGCCCCCCTCTTCCAAACCCGGCGGTCTTTAAGAAGGTAAAGGTGCTTCTGTTAAATGTTGAAGGAGATGATGATTTGTGTCATAAGATGATGGAGATCAACTCTTTCCCAGGGTCCCGAGTTCCGGGAATTTCTCTTGACAAAATTGATCAACGCAGAAAATGCATGCTGCAAGTCAGACAAGTTCGCCAAGCTAGAGGTGAGAAAAAGAATCCAGAGATGCAAACAATCAATTTGAAGGATTAATCACCCAAAATATTAATATTCTGTCATTTATTTACTAATGAGTTTTCATTTTGGGGTGAGCTATTGCTTTAATTAGCCTATCTGCATCATCATCTGTCGTTCTGTGTGTGTGTGTGACAGGAGAGGACACGGGCAGCACTGTTAGATAACCTTCACGATGAACTGCACAGACAGACACAGGCCACAGTAGGATTGGGCTCAACTACAGATGAAGAAAAGCTAGAAAATGGAGGACATGGAGGGCTGCTGGAGTCTTTTAAGGTGAGGTGTCCTGTCCTTTACCACTTAAAAACCCAGAGAACTAAAGCTTTTACTGAATGATGTTGCTCTTTGCATTCGTTCTATTCAGTGAAGTATTCTCTATTCCCTCTCAAATATAAAAATCTTCTACAATATGTACTACCAATTAACATTTTGGAATCTGTAAGATTTATTAAGGAATTTATACTTTTATCAGCAAGCATTAACTTGATAAAAAGTGACCGCAAAGACAAATAATATTCAAAAGCTTTCTATTTCAAATAAATGCTGTTCTTTTGTATTCCTTAAAGAATCCTGAAAAAAATACATCTCCAAAATATTAAGCAGCATAACTGTTTCCAACACTGGTAATAATATGAAATGTTTCTTGAGCAGCAAATCAGCATATTTGAATGATTTCTGAAGATCCCTGAAGACTGAAGACTAATTCAGCTTTGCCATCACAGGAATAAAATACATTTCAAATATTTTAAAACAGAATGCAGTTATTTTAAATTGTAATAATATTTCACAAAATATCTCATTTTACAGGTTTTCAAATAAATGCAGCCTTGTTGAGCATAAGAGACTTTAACCCAAAACTTTTTAAAACCGGTTTACTTGTCTGTCTGCATGTGTGCATATGATTCTGTTTGTCTGAACATGCCCTGGACTAAGCTCTTAGAAGGCCTGTGTGTGTGTTAGTGACCATGTGCATGGTTTTGCTGTGTGTGGGTGTTTTCAGGCAGGGTGGAGGTGTGTGTGGGGTGGTTTGCAGACACACACATACACTGCAGTGCTGATCTGCGTAGCAGCCGTGACTGTGTATCATTACCAAGCCGAACTGATGCAGATGACCAGTGCATATTAAACATGTATACAACAACACAAGATTGCTTGTACTTTTGTTGTGTATCTTTTTTATTTTATATATATATATATATATATTATATACTACACTGTATATAAACTATATTTAAAATAGTTTAAGCGGTAACATGTCATATTGAATAAACAATCATATTATATTATAAAATGTCTATTTTAAATGTTTTTTTTAAGGGGTAATGTTTGTAAATTTACAAGCAAAAAATATAAATGTGACAAATAAATAGAAATACCACAATAGAATAATGTTTTCAAACCGTTGTTTGACCTTTAGCTTTAGTATAAAGCTGGTGTGTAGCTCTATCTACTGGTTGGTTGTTCATGGTACTACAATTCCATTTTTTTTCAGACTCCATCATTATTATGGGGAATGGGATAATTTTTGGGGGCTAAAATATATATTTAAAACATTTCATAAAAGTAATAAAATATTTAATTTAAGAAATTATTAACCAACTAATATAAATAATGCACATATAAACTTTCAACTGTGACATACGTTCTTATTTCCCTTTTTTTTGCCAATACAAATATATTTGTGCTCATGCTTAGTACAGTTTTGTATTTTCTGTTCCTCTCTTACCCTCTTGCTCTGTCTGTGTCTGTGTCAGAGGGCCATGCGTGTGAGGAGCCACTCTATGGAGACGATGGTGACTCATAAACACAAGAGTCCTGTAGTGGCGGCAGGGGTCCCGTCCAGCGTGAGCGGTGGAGGACTCCAGCAGAACAGCACGGAGTGCACCAAGAGCACCTTCACTGTACTTCCATTATTTCCATTTATTCAGATTAAATTCATTTCTCATCCAGTGTATAAACATGCTGAAGTCATTTATTATTATACAGCAGTGTAATAGGATTTATGTTTGTGTTTGTCAGCCTCCAGCTCTGTCTGCAAAATCTCCTTTAAAGAGTCCAGTAAAGCGGCGCTCTGGTCTGTTCCCCAGACTGCACTCCAGCACAGAAAGTCCAACTGAGAAACATCCATCTCGCAGGTAAACAAACATACAGACAATATATACATTACTCCAGTCTTCGGTCACATGATCAGTCAGAAATCATGATCATATGTTGATTTGCGGATCAAGATTAATTTCTTATTATTATCACCAATGTTGAAAACTGTTTTTCTGCTTAACATTTTTTTATTATTGTGAAAACTAATACACTACCATTCAAAAGTCTGGATACAAAAAAGAACAACATTAATACTTTTACTCCGCAAGGACACATTCAATTGATCTAAAGTTACATTTCTAATGTTACAAAAAATTATATTTCAAATGAATGCTGTCCGTTGACCTTTCTATTCATCAAAGAATCCTGAAAAATGTTTCACAGCTTTAACATTTATAATAATCATAAATATAAAAAATGTAGTACCAAGAATAGAGTACCAAATCAGTGTATTAATGATTTCTGAAGGATCATGTGACACTGAAGAATGGAGTAATGACTGCTGAATGTTGTGTTTGTCTGCATGTATATGCATTTTTGTGCATTAGTATTTCAGAAAAGCACTACATAAACTGTATTCTGTGTTTTTGTAGTGACCAAAAAGCAGAAGTGTTACCTCACTCACAGGATGTGAGGTCAGAGACGTCATCCAATCCGAGTTCACCAGAGATCTGCCCAAATAAAGAGAGGTGGGTTTCTCAGTTTCAGTTCCTCAGGTACAGAAGACGTGAGTGCGGTGTTTTGACATTTGATGAATCAGATATGTAGTCGGGCTTCCTTTTTAAATCCTTTACCAGCACCTTCACTTTTAGAATGTATGTGAAAGGGTATTCCTGTCTCCTTCGTAGTTCTTCAGTAAACAAAAACTGTGGATTTCTGTTGTGTAATCTCTGTCCCGTTGGTTTGGTCCTGCAGGCCATTTGTGAAGCTGAAAGAGTGTAGCGGCAGAGCTAATATCTCTATCTCCCGATCCTCCTCCAGCACCAGCAGCTTCAGCAGCACAGCAGGGGAGGGAGACGGACTGGACGAGCTGGAAATGGTGACACCTACTTACACACAGACAGAAGAGTTCTGTTGACCTTTCGGGAGATTCAAGAGACACACTGCAAAAAAAACAGTATTTCAGTAACAGTATATATCTCCGCATCCTTAAACCTTGAGTACTTGAGAAGCAAAACTGCAAAAGAACTTAGGATGCAATGTATATATTTAGTAATTTAGTATTATACATATATAATAATATGATAGATGTGAAAATATTGTGAAATATTATTACAGTATAAAAGAACAGTTGTCTAATATAATATACCTTAAAATATAATTTATTGCTGTGGTGGCAAAGATGCATTTTCAGCAGCTATTATTCCAGTCTTAAAGGCAGGGTAAGCAATTTCTGGAAGCCAATGTTGATATTTGAAATCACCAAAACAAACACACCCCTACCCCAAAAGGGTCTCGCCCCTATTTTGATAGATCCACCCCACATATACGTAGCCTACGCAACCCAGGCAACGATTAGTTCTGTGAAACATAAGCCACATTTCCACCGAAATTACCTGGAACAATATGTCCCAGGACTTTTTTCCTCCAGAACCTGTTGCTGTCTGCGTTTCCATCGCGGTCTAAAGTACCGAGAAGATTAGACAAATAGTCTGGTGACTTTACGTTAGGTCTGTGCGTGTTTCTCAATGCCAAAGAACACAAATTTCAGACTTGCATCCTCTGTAGTTCAGACTTCACGAGTTAGACTCGGGAGTGTGAACTCCCACGGACGGAACGACGCAAGTCCGGTAATTCTGCAAAGAGCAGCGTACTTGATAACATCAGTCAGCTCGACCTCTGCTACTGCAATCTTCCTCACTGTATTTACAGACGAAATATAAATCAAACACCACTGCCTCTTTTCCTTTTCATTTAAACATATTAATAGAACAATAGAATAAAGGCCAAAGATTACCTGTTAGATTTACCCAAAACGAATGATATCTTATGTTTAACCCCTACAGAGACATCAGAGCCAGCGGTAAACGTTAGGAGGACTAGCCGAGGTTATGCTCCTCTCTTTGGGATACATGAGCATTGAGCGCCCGGTGATCGCGTGGAGCTCACGTCTCCGAAATCAGCAAAGCACATTTTCAAATAGGAGCTGTTTTTATAAATAAATCGCAGATTTGAGTTTTAAACAACTACATGTAGTCCACTGTAGGCAGGCTTTAGCTGTTGCGGCGCGGCACGTCTGGTGTAGACACGGCAACCTGTCCGATCGCACTCCGCTCCTAGTTCTCTTGAAAGGATCCGAGAAACCTTAATTCCGCACGTTTTCCTCTTTTTGTTTTTTCATCCGCGATCTCTATCTTTCTGTCACTCGGCTCGGCTGTTCGTTGAAAGCTCTCTCCTCCACATCACGAGTAGACACGCCCCTTACTGCTGATTGGCTACACGTTTGTTTTGGCATTCGGCCCCGACTCAGTTTTCTAAAACGTTTTTGAAAAATTACATACCCTGCCTTTAAGTGTCACATGATCCTTCAGAAATCAGTCTAATATGCTAAATTATTATCGGTTTCTGAAACCATCATAAGCCAGCAGCCAGCATTTATTCAAAATAGAATATTTTGTTACAATACAAGTCTTTACTATCACTTTTTTCAATGTAACATCTTTGCTGAATTTAAGTATTCATTTATTTTTTAAAAAGAAAGAAAAAATGTGTTGACCCCAAATTTTGAATTGCAGTGTATATTGTTACAAAAGATTTTTGTAAAAATAAATATCTGGATGATATAAAATAAATAAATAAACAAATAAATGTGTGTGTGTGTGTGTGTGTGTCTATATATATATAGTTTAAGCCTAAGAACATTTAATGAAGCTTATGCTTAAAACAAGATTTTGACAACTGAGTTTTAAAAGGAACGAATGAAAAAGTAAGTACATTTTTAAGGATGTTTTTTTTTATTTTTAAGCTGGAAAACAACACAATGATTATGAAAATGGTCTTTGCAGTGTGTTTCTTACTGTAGCAAAGCTCTTGTGATAATTACCTCACATAAGCTCACTGTGAAAACAATTCACTTATGCTTCAGTCACGTCTTAATTTTGTTTTAATTGGGAAGCAAGACGAAATGATTAAGATGATTAAGAAAATTATTTTTGCTGTGCGTTTCTTTCTCTTGCAAAGCTCCTGTAGATAATCACGTCAGATGCGCTCACTATGAAAACAATTCAATTATGCTTCAGAAACTTCCTGCACCCAGCTGATTTGCAGATCACACTAAATGGCCCTTTGCATTGATCCTCTCAGCCTGACGTCTGTCGATATGACTAATTACTGCAGCACAGCTAGTTCTAGGACAATCTATCGCGATGGAACTAGTGTTAACCATTACCTCTGCAGTTTACTCAGACTGTCATTGGGTGTGTGTTGTGTCCCGTAGAGCAGTCACCCGTCCACGGCTTCATCTGTGTACAGTCCATCTCTCAGCGTGGAAAGCCAGAACGCCGGAACGCCGCTGATCATGTGCCGCAGTCCCACAGGTGAAATAAGCAATCATACACAATACAAATAAATTGAAGCAATCATACACTGCACAACCCACATTTTTTTATCAATAAGCAACTGGTAATAGTTTTGAAAGAGAAAGAGGAAAGAAACTATTTAATATTTAGCTCTTTAGAACACTATTTCCTGTAATTGCAATAAAGCTGAAATAAAAGATAAATATTGAAAAATTCCAATAATTAAAAATAGCTGAAAATGTACTCACACTTAGGCCATCCAAGAGTTTGTTTCTACATTGAAATAGATTTGGATACATTTAGAATTACTTAACTTGCTCACCAACATATTTGTTTAGAGCTGTTTTGGACTGTTTTTGCTTGCAAATGGTGCTTGATCTGCATATTTCTCGACTGATTCAGATCTGACAACTTTTGAACTGAACCAAGTAATATTCTGGATGTGATGATGGATTTGAACATGCAGCTTTTTGCTTCACAAGACATTCGATTCTGAACTGAAGTTTTGTGGTTTACTTGTGTATTATTGTGATTTTTTATTTGCTGTTTGGACTCTCGTTCTGACGGCACCCATTCACTGCAGAGGATCCATTGACGAGTAAGTAAAGAAATGCTAAATTTCTCCAAATCTCTTTAGATCCAAAACAACCTCATCTACATCTTGGATGGCCTGAGGGTGACAACATTTTTTGCACATTTTTATTTTTGAGTGAACTATTACTTGAACATTAGAAATGTTGAACATTAGAATGTTAGAAAAATACACAAGCATTTGGCTAAAAGTAATTGAACCCTTGAAATCCAGACCTATATATGCTTGTTGAACATTTCTCATCAAAACCTTGGAAATTGGTAATAGTTGAAATAGTCAGACTCGCAATTAAAATAGTTATAACTCATCAGTTAAAAGGTGGTGCACACATATTTATGGCTATGAGATGTGCATAAACATGTGTATACTTGCTTGCTTGCACTTGGCACAAAAACAATCTCACCTGTTGTTTTTCTTAGATGGAAAGAGCAAAACTTCACCGAGGACAAACTTGAAATTCCGCTTTGACAAACTGAGCCACTCCACTGTAAGTATTGTGTCCTTGAATAACTTTAATATTGACAGGGCGTATTTTGACAATGGTTTCAAAGTCTGTTGTTTTATGGTAGATCAGATTATCAACAATGGTGATGTTGAAATGATAACAGTGAATGCTACTCTTGTTTTTGAAGTGCAAGTGCATTTGTTATCATAAGTCTGTAACAGTACATTTGATTTCATTTGTAAGCTGAATAATGAGATTGGAATTAATTTACTAAGAATAATCATTCCTCTTTCTTTCAGGGTCATTAGGTCAGACAGAAGACACTGCATGGACAAAAGGTATGCATATTACTGTATTTATATATATTTAAGCTATAGATGCATGTTGAAATACAAACTTGCATAAAATATAAATCTAAAGTTTTTCTTGGTACTTATTTTATTACCTTTTAATTTTTTTGCATAAAAAATGAATGCGAATCAAGGTTTGAAGTGAAAAAAATTATTTTGTTAGTAAGTACAGTGTAAAGAATAGTCACTATTTATCCTTTTACTCATCAGAACAAGTGGAAAAAAATGAAATGTTGTTAATAAATAAACAGCAATAAATGAGTCATCATTTCCAGTTTAGCCTCTTTTAATGCTAATAATGCAATGCTAAATTGTGCTAAATTAATTACCTTTTTTTCTAAGAAATCACAAAGGATTTGTTGTTACTATAAACTAAAACTATTACAAAATAGTTTTTGTTAATTGAAATAAAGCTGAAATAAAACAAAAAATATAAATAATAAGTATTAGATGAAAAACATAAACTTGCAAATTAAGAAATGTTGTTTTGGCAAGTAACTGAAATAAGTTTGAATATTAAAATGACTATAACAAAAAATACAGAGTTTCACCTATCTCCATTTGAATTTGATATGTACTTTATTAAATCTGTGGACTTTTAAAAGTACATAGTTTACCCAGTGTGTCTGTTCTTTGTCTTTCTAGGCAGTGACTTGGAAAGGATTTTTATAGATTGGAAGAAAAAGGGACCATTTTCTCTTGCCGACGCAACAGTTATCACTCTTCAACATAATACAACACAACTGAACACTATTGTAAGAACTGATCCTACAAACACACACAAAAATAGTGCAGAGGACAGAAATGAACACCAGTCTTAGTAGAAAAAGCAACCAATGTCTCTGTTTTACCAACATTTTAAATGTAGTGCTCGAACAAGTGTTGAAAACTGTCCTTGCCTAACTGCAATTGCTTTCTAGACAGATGCTCAATATTAACACAGCCACTTGAAATACTTGAAGAGTTCTCAGTCATTAAATGTTACAAGAGATACGGACTACAAAATAGCATTGTAAGCACCTGTACTGTACTCAGTGTTTTGCAGATATTACGGGTCATTTTGAGTCTTGTAACACATCGCCCATCAGTGTAAGCCTTAAGATACTATAGAGAACTATGCTCTGAGGAGTGAAAGATCGAATTCACCTTTCCCGAGGGTAACCAAAGATGAAGATCGCCATGGTTTATTTGTGGTAAAGGGGAAAGGTTTTAACAAAAAACATATTTCATGGATGGCGAAGACACATTTTATTATATTTTTTTAAGTAGAATCTGTCTGTTCATTTCAGCGTACAGTTAGTCCTCTAAATAAAGACTTCAGTATATTTGTTCAACACTAATTATATTGAACATATATATATTTGCACCACTAAACTTAAAAAATGAAATGATGTACTTCATTAGATTTCATTTTGAGCTCTCAAACGCACTTGAGAAAGCACAGACACATAAACATGTTTTATTACTTTCAGACTTGTGGATGTACAAAAGGGTCCTTTTTGTGTAAATGCTTTGTTATTCAATTATGGCTGGCTGAATAATTTTTGAAGGATTTTCTTTTGAAATGATGTGTTATTTATTTACATGTCTCTCCTCATTCCTCATGATTGAGTTGTTAGTTTTCAACGGTACTCGTTAGTAAGAGCATTAGACTGCAGAGCGAGTTAAATATTCTTGTACAATAGTGACAAACTTTGACATATATGTTTGTTGGCATATATGTTTGTACTGCCATAATTTATTGCTTTTAAAAATTGTGGATGTTACGTAAAAAAATACAGAGAATCAAATAAAAAATATTTAAAAGATAATGTATATGTATATTTGGTTATGGCATGTGCCATTAAGAATTTATTATAAAAAAAATAAATGTATTTTGTGTCAAATACCTGTCTGTTGTGAAAAATATTTTAAATATGAATCCAATGCAATTTTCTCAGATATGTCTCCTTTTATTTCAAGTACAACCAGACATTTTATACACAAAATGCACACATTCTGCAAACATATCTGGAAGAACAACAACATTTAATATGGCTTTACAACTACTGTATATTAAATCAAAGTGTAACATTGCTAGCATTCACATTTCAAAGGATGCCACGTCGAGTTGATATCTTTTCAATCTTGTTTTCTCAACTGTACTGCCACTATGTTTACAGTCATATTTTATCTGGTATTGAAAATAACCCACAGCCACATGAGAGATAGAAATGCAAGATGTCTTTGTGTTCAGGAGAAATGCACAGAGGAATAGACAGT
The DNA here is from genome assembly GCA_027422405.1 of Ptychobarbus kaznakovi. Classification (NCBI taxonomy): domain Eukaryota; kingdom Metazoa; phylum Chordata; class Actinopteri; order Cypriniformes; family Cyprinidae; genus Ptychobarbus; species Ptychobarbus kaznakovi. The sequence continues at coordinate 15,993,118 of CM049813.1, forward strand.
TGGCTCAGACGCTTGTTTTGGATGATCATTCTGCCGCCTTGAATCGTTAATTGCAACTTCTGCATACACCAACTGCACAGATGATGACAAGTAAAGAAATTAAATCATATTGACTTGTTAAACAAATCAGATTCTTATCAAAACACACAATGTACTGAGATACTTACTTCCTTTTTTGGTTTCACTCTAGCTGCAACTAGAACAAGAAAACACAATTTTATATTTTTAGAATTTAAGATTAAGGAAAATAATTACATTTATTAATTTAAATGTATACATGTAAATTATTTTTTTTAAGGTTAAATAAATTGCTAAGTTAATTGATATATGACATATGTGACCCTGGACCACAAAACTAGTCTTACTTCGCTGGGGTATATTTGTAGCAATAGCCAAAAATACACTGTAGGCTATAGGTCAAAATTATTGATTTTCATTTTATGCCAAAAAATCATTAGGATATTAAGTAAAGATCATGTTCCATGAAGATATTTTGTAAATTTCCAACTGTAAATATATCAAAACTTAAGTTTTGATTAGTAACATGAATTGCTAAGAACTTCATTTGGACAACTTTAAAGGCAATTTTCTCAATATTATAATTTTTTTTGCACCCGCAGATTCCAGATTTTCAAATAGTTGTATCTCGGCCAAATATTTTCCTATCATAACAAACCATAAATCAACGGAAAGCTCATTTATTCAGCTTTCAGATGTTGTATAAATCTTAATTTTGAAAAACAATAGACTCTTATGACTGGTTTTGTGGTCCAGGGTCACATATTTGCAGAATATGGTGTTGAATCTTACAGGACGTGCGGGGCGGGACAGGGGGTGGTGGTGGTGGATGAGCCCTTGTGAGACACCAAACAAATCCCAAAACAACAGGAAAAATCATCAAGGCACCAAAACAAAGCAGGAATCTATGAGAGAGGCTTCTGCCTGATGAGGTTGCTGCTGCTGCTGCTGGCCAAAAATAAAAATAGATACATTCTCATTTTAACAATATGTTTTGTGCAAATTATGAAACCAAAAATTGAAATAATTTCAAACCAACAGCATGCATATGTACCTGCAGTCACATTAACATATGTCACATGTCCACTGCTGGTGATATTCTGAGGCCAGGATATCGAACACTTGTATGCTCCAGCATCTGACTGGTTGATGTTGTGAATGTGGAGAAACAGATCTGTGCTATTAGCTGTTGAGCTGGAACGGCGCATCTCGATTCGTTCAGATGGAATGAGGGGAGTAAATTCTATTCTGCCCAATTCCTGGAAAACCCATCCTCCAGTCCAGCCAGCCAGCCCACAGTGCTGCACTTCACAGCCCAACTGGAGACTGCCGCCCTCCGCCACAAACTTTTTAGCACGACTTGCTCGAACAGATTGGCACAGTTCACATACTGAAATGAGAACGAAACAAGCGAGTTGAGTTTTTTGTTACACAAAGCACTTTTGGACTTTATACAAACTGTCTAATGGAGCCCTTGAAGTGACTTGAAATCGCGTCGCGAACAAGAACATTTTAAAGAATATTAACATGAACCGGAAACTATAGCACGACAATATTAAAAGGAAATGTGAATACTTAAACGTTATTTAGAGTCATAAAATAAACATATTTTAAGTGCTTTTGAAAGTGCAGCAGCTTTATCTATGAATGTGAGAAGTGACTTACCTTTTAAGATACACAAAAATGTCAATAACGTCAAGGAACACCTGTGAGCTATTTTCATCCTTTATGCTATTTCCATACTATCTGTCGAATGTCCTCGCACAGAACAGATTCAAAACTGAATAGTTTTACAGTCAACAGCTGACTTTTCTGTCAAGTTTCCGGGACAGAACAACACAAAGGTACGTTAAGTTCTTCTAAACTCTCCCTTGCTCCGTAAACATCCACTCCCTTTATTCACTGCAGGAAAATCCAGTCCTCTTTCAGTTTAATTGAGGTAATTCTGGCAGCTCCAGCCGTAAGAGTACACTTGAGGAAGGAAATGCAAGCACACTACACGCTTGACTAGAGGGAAACCTATATCATATCCTTCCTGTTAGAGAAGGGAATTCACTCTCAATCACTGCTGACATTCCATTATAAGTGGACTGAAACTAGGACACAAATGTTGGGATCTAGATAGATAGACTAACGTTGCTAAAATGTGAATATTCCTTGTAATGTGATTGTGTGGTCTGTCCAGCTGAGATATGGCATATTTTGCATTGAGCACTTTGGGAAGGAAACAACCAAGAAAGGCTTTCCCCCAATTTTGTATGTTTTTAATATTTTTGTAATGCAGTCGATAGTTCATTTTCTTTCTGTTGATGTTTATGTTGTATTACCACACTATGACTACTACTACTAATAACAATAATCATTTTCATAGTATTTTTAATACAATAAAATACAGTCAGATTCTTCAAATCTGAACATCCTTAAAATAAGATGTATTTATGTGAGAAGAAAAAAAGGAAAAATAGAGACATTAAGAAAATATAGAAAAGGCCTATACCTATTTTTCCTACTCCATTGGCAAATTATACCCCCCCCCCCTCCAAATGTTATTAGATGTATGCTTAAATAAGGAATAAACAGTGTCACAATGATTTTCAGGTATATTACTGTAAAACAAGACAAAAATACTGATTAAGAATAAAAAACTAATTACAGTACAACAGGGAAATTAAATACCAAAACAATGATTTGTGGTTTTCCGTTTGTTTATACATATTTTTTTTCAGTTGAGTGCTTTATACTAAGATATACCCTACCACAGAACGCTAAAGTTATTCTGGCTGAATTATTATTATTATTTATTTATTTATTTAGGAAAAAGTATTGCATGGTGCCAGATATATCACGGTAACACTTTACAATAAGGTATCATATGTTAACGTTAGTAAATGTATTAATTAACATGAATGAAGCATGAACAATGCATTTATTACACTATTTGTTAATGTTAGTTAATACAAATACAGTTGTTCATTGTTTGTTCATGTTAGTTCACAGTGCATTAACTAATGTTAACAAACACAACTTGTGATTTTAATAATGCATTGGCAAATGCTGAAATTAACATAAGATTAATAAATGCTGTAGAAGTATTGCTCATTCTTAGTTCATGTAGTTAATTAATGTTAACTTGAACTAATTCACATTATTATAAAGTGTTACCTATATCACATTCTGTCAGTGAAATGTCATGAAGAAAAGTTTGTTAACTTAAATCATGGTTTTCTGCCACAAGGTGGTGCTCAAAGATAGTTTCTCAGTAGTCAGCTGGGAAATCTGTCAAAGAGGCATGTGCAGGCAATTACACAGCTGCTGCAGATAACAGCCCAGCTTAAACAGAACCTGCTGCTGCAGATAACAGCCCAGCTTAAACAGAACCTGCTGCTGCAGATAACAGCCCAGCTTAAACAGAACCTGCTGCTGCTGCTCTGTTGCTTTCAGACAAACTATCTTTACATTGTCTTGATATGCGATACATTACACTTGATACGTTTACTTTAGAGATCTCTAAAACAAGTCAAATTCATATGACCTAGAAAGGAGCCGTGAATGGTAAGTTTGCAGAGTTAAAGGTTTCAGATTGAGATGCTTTGAGTAGAACCCTAATCAAATGTTTAATTACAATTCTGTCATTATTTACATACCCTCATCGTTCCAAACCGGTATTCTGTTATTTGTGAGACAAATATGCAAATTAACTGTAATATGGAACGATTCTTCAAAATATCAAAATATCTTCAAAAATAGTTTTGTTCTAAAGAAGAAAGTAATGCAGGTTTAGAATTTAAAATGGGTGAACTATCACTTGAAGCTACAAATGAGGCTCGGGCAGCCTTTTGGCAATGGGAGGTTCCCTCAGAAGGTTCTTTTGAGCTGTGCGATTGTTTCCTGCAGTGAGTAACTTGAGTCAATGGACCTTAATGGTAACCAGATGTGTAGGACGTCAATGTGGGCTTACAATCTCAGGATATGTCTGTTTTTCTTGCAAAGCCTTGTGGTACAACACCAACCCTAAGTTACGCAAGCGCTAACAAAATCATTTAACCATTTAGCTGAGTCATATTAATATAAGCTTATACATGCAGGAGAGCTTTTGTAAATGTCCCTTTTACAGGCCTGAAAATGAATCTGATCTCCAATCCTTATTGTTATCAGTCAAAACAGGAAACTGGACATTGACCACCCAGGAATGGGCAGGAATGAGTGCGTGCTGGTCAACCCACATGGGTTAAAGATAAGTAAAAGCAAACACTCACAGGTCTGTGCACAAGAGCAAATAACAGTGTATAATTGACTAAAATTACAATTTTGTCCATGTTTATGATGCATACAGTGTCATACGGGACAAAGGAATTACCTAAACTCAAAGCATGTACTGTTCAAAACATTTTTGTTCACAAATGAAAAGGCAGTTTAGTGTCCTCTGAATAGTTCAGTCCCAAGAAAGAATGGTTTCTTGGCAGTACAGATTGCTCCATGATCAGATTACTCCGTAGGCACGTCCTCAGCCTTCACTGAATGTGCAACAAGGCTCTTTTTTTGTCTAGTGATGAGAACAGGCCCTCTGAGGTTTCTTGAATCCAAGCTGCAGAGGTATGCAAACAAATTAAAAGTGTATGATGGTATTGCACTAATGCATCACATGGAATGTAAACATCATTAGGTGGTCAGCACCTCTCAAGGGAGTTTAGCTACATCAAATGTTCTGTTCTGACACAAAACACTAACCCGGTTGAGTGTGACGAGTGAACACAGAGCCTGGTGTGTCTATCCTGGTGCACAATAAAGCTTTTCTCTTGCACGCAGTGTTACAGTGAGAAAGCCTCTATTGTGCTGGTTTTCTGATACTGTGAGGCTTACGCTGGGTCTTTAATAAAAGTGAATGAAGATGACTGTACTGTGCGTGACTCCAGCAGCAGCTTGAAAATTAAACTTCTGTGCACTGCCTCACACTCAAGTATGAGAGCCCATTTCCATTTTAAGTAATTGCGTACTTTTTATTTCACAGTTCAGACATTTTTTCCCCTCACAGTTCTGAGTTTAAATCAGAATAAAACAACATTACGAGATGGGGTTTTGTATAAATTCATATGATGTGAATCATACACATTGTACAAAAGTTGGAGTGGATCACGTGGCTTATTTTATGTGCAGTGCAGTTTTTCTGCGCAAGACTGTAATTTTAAACCTGCAACTATGAAATAGTTTTCATATTTTGACATATTTTCTGAATCCAAATTGGAAATCAAAAGCAGCAGATTGTCTGAAACAAGCACTGGTGTAGTACTTTGTAAGAATGCTTTTCTAATTAAAAATTCATGAGATTTTCATAGGTGAAATTTGACCATGGCTGCATTTTTTTCTGGCTTCATTCCATTGTTGTTTGTGTTTTGGTTCCAGACACTGAACCCTTTTAATCGGACTCAAATGTGATTGCCCGTTCTGTATCGATTCTCTTGTGCTTTTAGTTTGTGTCAGGTGTTTGGCATTGGGCCATTGTCTTTGCTCTAGCAATAAATTGAACTTTTAGCCTTGAATTAACTGGACACTAGGAATCTGGTTTATTAAGATTACAGGATTTAACATTGTTGGTTTTTACAAGTGGAGACTGAGATTTTTTTTAGGGTTTTCATGTTAACATTGGCTTGTATTGATTATGCCATATCAGATGGTTCACCTAAGGCCCATTTCATTTCTGTCCTTATCTAAAGTGAGAGCAAGTGATATGAGACTAATATATTTATGATGGCTTACATGTAGTATAGTACACACAAGTAGGATAATTCAAAGCAGTTCATAACCCAATGAACTGTGTCTCATAACTGCTTACATCATCATGTCTAGTGCAACCTCTCACATGGTAAGGCAAGTTGAAGCTCATGAAAGACAAGGAAGATAAGCAGCGGCTGTTCTAAATCATGTTTAGCAATTCATTGTGACCATGTACAATGTTAACAGAACAGTAAAGGTTAATGCTGGGTTTGTTTGAATTTAAGCAGGTCACTACAGTACAGTTGACTTACCAATGCCAACAAATAAGAAATCAACGACTCCTTATTGCTTTTTATAAGCTATCATTTTTCAAAGAATGTAAGAATAAACATTGAATATCTTCTATTAAAGGGGAGTTCGCTAGGATCTTAATCTTTCGAAATTAGCAGCAATATTATCATTCACAATGCGTTTTAGTGTTTAAAAATGTGCGATGTAAGGTAGTGGCATGGCAAAGAAAATGTTTTTCTGCAGGTTTTTTTTTTTTGTAAACACACATGATGGACGCCTGTCTGTGCGATCTGGTGTTTTTACATGAAAAAACACGGGAACCCTCCCTAATCTGGTTTGCAATTGGTCTTATATTGTCTTTTTATTCACTTGCATACTAAATTGTGATTGGTCTTTTTATTTACAGACAAAACTAAACATTGCTGCCTTACAGCAATGGTATCTCCTTCAGGAAATGCTAATCTAGTTTATTTTGAAGGATTTCAACATAACATTGCCTGTTTGTTCTTGACTCTTGTTCCTCTTTGGCCCACGCTTATTTACATTACTTATTTATCCTGAGCATGGCAGAGAGCACAGAATTGACGAAGAGAAAGTTTAGCCGTTAAGTAAACCTTTTTTTTCCACTAAGCTTTTGTGTAGAAAAGTAGAGGGGGATGTGTCTTTGGCATTAGTCTCCTAGAATTTCAAAGGATCTTGGCAATAATTCAGAGCAGCTAAGGGGATATATGAATACTCGGTCTGTGAGGCCTAAAGCTTGACAGCCTGAAGTCATCTGTTCCAATTCAGTCATCAAGTCTTCTGTTCGCCTAAAACTGCTGTCCATGCTTAGTCTGAGCAAATGGATAATGCCTGATTCTTGTAAAAAAAAAAAAAAAAGTGTGGGAGAAAACACTGGATGTTTTTTTTATAAACAAATCATGCCTGCCTGAGTGTGTTAAACTGAAGAGAACCACATTAGCGAGGCCTGTATTGTGACTAAATGACTAAAGATGTGCCGAAAGACACGCCAGCCCTGGCTTAACTTTGGAAGTTTTGATACAGTTTGGGGAAATGAGCATTAATCATAAGCTTGAAGACAAACACACTGTTATGTGTAAAGTTGATTATCTTTTATTAGGAGGAGTATAATTTTGTACAAACATAAAACATACCTCAGCTCACATGATGAACAATCATCGTGCATTAAAAAAAATCCATACAAATCTCATAAAAAGTGCAAAATTTTAGAGCAACATCAAGTAAACGTCTGTGAAATGACGATTTAGGAATTATAAAGAGATGTGAACTCAATGTTACATTTCAGTCAAGTAGCAGTCTGAGTGATGTGTAGAAAAAAATATTTTGTAGTTTGCAAATCATATTTTAGGTTCAGTATTAGAAAACTTTTCTATTCTTAAATTCCACATATTGTACTTTATCCTTTGTGCTTCAGTTAAAAATGCCCCATTTTAAACCAAGTAAAACCCCTAAATTAAATACACCACATTGTATTTACCATCACAGTCATTTAAAATTGATCATAAGGGGGCATCCAAACATTAGAAACGTATAATTCCAAAATACTTACAGTTAAATGAATTACTGTTTAAGGCACCATGACTTCTAAAGTGACCTGCAACACTGATATGCTTGTACAAAGTGTTTGTTACACACCTTTAAGACTGTTAGTTTTTAACAAAAACAAATAATAAATCACATCAGAGCTGACATCACACCGCACATATCAGATTACATATTAAGTAGAAGAACAGAAATGTGGTAACTAAAGTGCATGAATCATTGCGATGTACTGTGTACTTAAATGTGATGAACACATGTAAAATAATGGACCTTAGTTGGAATAGAATGTGCAAATATGATGCAATCTTGAATTACAAAAAATAAAAGATCTTATGAGATACTAACAAGGCACAGAGATGAGAAAAGGAGTCTTTCCTGGCACTCATAAGATCATTCCTGCGTTATCACAGGTAAGTATATCATTAGGTTTGGCTTGTCCAATCTGTCTGTGAAACTGTCCTTGCTTGTGTGTCTTCCAGCAATGCACGTTTGGACCTAAAGTTATGCTCTTTATGCTTGGCATCTGTGTAAAGACGGTCCTTGATAACGGTGTGACCGGAGTATTAGACAAATTGAGCTCTTGTAAAGAGACGAGTCCACTAAATACATCTGGGCTCAACGTCTTGAGCCGGCTGTTGTTTGACAAGTCTAAGACCTGAAGGTTCTTCAAACCTCTAAAAGCACCTGGTTGAATGAGGGTCAGGTCAGACAGGCTGCTGAGAGACAGGTGAACCAGTTCTGTCATCGAAACAAAGGCCCCTGTATCAATGCTGGAAATTAAATTCCCGTCCAGGTTCAGATACTGAAGTGGGATCCCGTTAAGCATCGGCACCTTCTTCAATTGGTTCCCTGCCAGCATGAGACTCTTGATGTTCAATGGATGGCCAGGGGTCTTCCTGGAAACGGAGGTAAGAAGGTTTCGTGACAGGTCCACCATGATTGGTACATCCTGTGCTCTGGTGGTGAGGAGATCAAGACTGAACTCTTTGAATCGGTTTTCACTCAGGTCCAGCTCAACTAGAGGGAGTCCGGTGAAGCAGCCTTCGCCGAGCTCCTCAAGAGCGTTATTGTTCAGGTCCAACGTCTCAAGGTAGCGAAGTTTGGAGAACGCTTTGGGACTGACATGGGAAATGAGATTGCCGCTCAGGTCCAGACTAACCAAGGTGGTGTAACCCGGTCCGGAGAGCATCGAGTCGCTGATGGAGGTGATGGAGTTTAAGGAGAGGTCGAGATGGGACGTGTCCAGAGGGATGGGGACAGGAGCGTTCCCAGGGCCGATTCCACTGCAGTCCACTTTGGTAAGGCTGAAACTGTCAAAGAGGCCAAAGCTCTCCACTTCACACAGACACTGTGGATGGACAGTTTTTCACCGCTCCCATGACAGCCAGGCCAAGCAAAGAGAAGAAAAGGCACAGCAATGTGGCCATGGTGAGCTATAAACCAAAAAAAAAAGAACACGCAGTACAGTGTTTAATTTCACAGTCATAAAGTCTCAAAACAGAATGAACCAATAAAATGTATCTTCAACATTTAATTCCCTATAACTAGTAGTTCCTATAACTACCCTGTTATCATCAAAACTGAACCATATAACCCACTTCAGGGGTCTTCGAGAGGTTTGAAGAGATTAGTCGTACCTCATTACATATGGTAATTGTGTAAACCGATGCTGTTAATAATTTACAGCTGCACGTACATGCTTGTCACTCTGGATCTGTTTATTCATCCGTTATGCTAAAAGTATAAATATTCTTCACTTCTAGTGCAACTCGTTGAGTCCTAATTTTTACGCACACTCTCAAAGGATTTGACCTAATTCTTATGATCAAAGAGCCTATTAAATTTGACCCTCTCAATTACAGTAACAACTTGTCATGATTAGAAGGGTGCAAGGCTTTTCTCATGGAGAATTCAAGAACGGTTAGCACATAATTATTCACTTAAAGAATATTCAGAACCTCAAAGACTTTGATGCTTAAATACATACAAACCGGTATTTGAAAATACTACATTAATTAAGTTAAATTATATCTATATTATCAGGTTTATTTGTAAAATAAATGAATAGAAAAAGCTGTCAATCTACATTTATAGTAAATTCTGTAATAATTTAGCACATTCAAATTAGTAACTCAGGTTATTCAATATGACAGTAAGATAATAATTATTCAATGTAAATTATACCAATAAAAAGCCATCACTTTCGTCTTCAGAGTCCCATGATCCTATAGAAGTCATTGAAATATGCTGATTTGGTGTTTATGCATCGTTTCACATTATCAGTGTTGAAAACAGTGCTGTTTTAATAATTTTGTGGAAATCATAAAACATTTTCAGGACTCCTGATTAATAGAAAGTTAAACAGAACAGCATTTATTTAAATATTATATTGCACCCTTGCTCAACAAAACTCTTAATTCTCCAAAATTTCAAACTTTTGAATAGTAAGTGTGTGTGTATATATATATATATATAAACCTGAATTGCACATTTAAATTGTAAATAACTTAATGATTGCTAAAGAAATCATTACAGCATCATTAAACGCATAAATAACTAATTCTTGCTTACGCGTTTTCATGGAGTATGCAGAAGATTTATGTGTCACGCAGGTGGAGATGTTCTCTCTGACTCCAGCTGAACTCTATAAATGCTCTGCCACGCTCTACTGGCGACTTTTATTATCGGACCGCCCTACCATGTGCTCTTTGTTTAACTAAATGACCTGAACTTAAACCTCTTTCAACACTTGGCTCCAGATCTAAACACAAACAATACTGCTGAATCTGGGCATGGGTTAACCTGATTACAAAGCAGGTCAAAAGAAACTTGACAGGTTTACACGAATCATTAGAACGAAGCTGCAAAACATTTCTGAACATTAGTTTGTAAGATTGCGTGTAGTGGTATGTATAACGATTAACGATGTGTGTGTGTGTGTGTGTGTGTATGACTAAGTGCTACTTAAACTTGATGAATCTGCTTAAATAAGAGTATTTGTTAGGGATGTAGACACAGACCTATAAGCTCAGACATGTCTTTCCTTTTCTGCTCTGGTGACAAAGAAAGACAGCCCATGCATTCCTTCTCAAACTGCAAGTCCTGCTCTACTCTCTTCTCACAGTTCGTCAGTTTACAGGAATAGTTCACCCAAAAAGGAGAATTTGCTGAAAATTGGCTCGCTTTAAGGCCATCCAAGATGTAGACAAGTTTTTTCTTTATTGGAACAGATTTGGAGAAATTTTGCATTACTTCACTTGCTCACCAATGGATCCTCCGGAGTGAATGGGTGCCGCCAGAATGAGAGTTAAAATGGCTGATATAAAACATTGCAATAATCCACAAGAACTATTTACAAGAGAAAACAGTCCAAAACACGTCAGTGGATTTTGATCTGAGAGGACAACTGGGGATAGACATCTTAATAATGAATTTGTTTCTTACAATCATGCAACTTTTCACTTCACAAGACGTTAATTGATGGACTGGAGTCATGTGGATTATTTGCGGATTATTATGGTGTTTTTATCAGCTGTTTGGACTCTCATTCTGATGGCACCCATTCACTGCAGAAGGATACAATGGTTTAGCAACTGATGCAATGACAAATTTCTCTAAATCTGTTATGATGAAGAAACAAACTCATCCACATCCTACCTAGTTGGCCAGAAGGTGAGTAAATGTTCAGCAAATGTTCATTTCTGGGTGAACTATTCCTTTAAGAGAAAGTCTCAGCCTGTTTTGTTCTAACAGGGCCTTGCAAAAGCACTATAAACGATGTTCTGCCACATTTCCCCCCACCAATTAATTCTGTATTATCAGATTGATTAATCATATGTAACAATAATTTTAGAATATTCAAAAAGAATGGAATTTGGTGCCATGGAATCTTCAGTCAAGCTTGTGGTTGCATGTTTTTAAGTAACCCTATGCAGACATCTGCCCGTGTGACGGGGTTATGAACTCTCCAGGTGTTGTACACCTCCCACCGTAAAATCCCTCCTTAAAATGCCTAAAGTCTAAGTGGAATGTATTTTAAGAGCAATCACTTTCAGTGGTTAACAGCTACATATTTAAACCATTTATCTTTCCCCTAAATTTGGAAAATTACCCTAACACCTTCCCTTTCAGTGAGTCTGAGAGACTTACCCGTGAGTCTGCATGAAAACGGTCTAGTATTAGAATGCAGATCATTCTCAACTTACTTTATCCTTCTGCAGTTAACACAGCCAAAGGAGAGCTATAGTACAAGAGAACTAACGTCAGTTCTTAACCAATTTAATTAGCAGACAGCAGACGACCTAATCCAATAAAGCTGAAAGAATGTAGTACTTTAAGGGGGGTCAGATTTAATGGGAGCTTAACATCTCACTTTTGAACGCCAGGTACTTTTTGTGATGCCAATTTCACAGCAGCACGTAACTTTTGAATTATATGCTAGAGACATGCATCAAAGCATTCAACAAATGTTTATGGGTGTTGTTGACTCCAGTACCGCTGACATCATGTAGGTTGCCACACATATCCTAGAAAGCTTATGCACAGCTTTATCTCATTTTTATGCAATAAAGCACTTGTGATCCTTAGAAGAAAAAAAGAGTTAAAAAATAAAGACTGGGATAGATTGTGGGTCAAAAGTAAACTTTCATTGTACCATTATTGATGGGTATAGTACCCGATGAAATGGTAAAGAGACAATCAGTTTGCTATTTTTTATTCAAGTCTACTGACAAATGGCACCATTTGGTGCAAGTCTACAGAATAGAACTTAATGCTAATGCTTCTTCCTCCAACAGGAAACAACAATTACTCAATTGTGCCTTTCATTCAAGTGTGAAACAGCAATTTAAGCCCAATTGTCAAATAGAACACAAAACAAAGATTACTTTATATACATTAAAGATTAATTAATACTATTTTGTTTACATACAAATAACGCCATTATATATATTATTTTTCTTTAATAATTTGTTTAACTTATTTTGTAAACCGCAGAAATAAAATGATCATTATTTCTTTTTAAAAACGTGCAAAACAATATTGGTTGATTTACAGTAACGTTATGTAGCCTACCATCATGCTGTCTAGGTAGGCAGCTGACTCGATTTTGAAACACAGACGAAATCTTTGCTTTGACGGTTTGATCCACATCTGTATTCAGCTAAATAAATACAATTGTAACGGAACTTTGTAAAGGTACCGTTACTTTGTAACAATGCTCAACAAACGTGTGACGTTCACGGCACCAGAATGTAAACAAAAAAACATAACGTTACTTTTCCATTGTGTCTTTCATTACGCGAACTAACGTTACTGTGGATGAAGCAATCAGCATACATTTAGATTTGGTCAAGTAAAGCAGGAAATATAAACACGACGCTAACAGTAAGACACGTTTGTAAGATACAAAAGAAAACTTTTAGCTTTTTCGTCAAACTTACCATGTGCCGCGACTCGTCTGTCGGAGAGCTTTTACTTTTCCAGGCCAGCATCGGAAAAGACTTCAGCTTTAGGGATTGTCATATCCTGCGCTTTTTCTCGTGGGGAGAATGAGCACGTTTGCGGTATTGTCTTAGCTGTGACTTTGTCGATCTATCGGTTACAGACAGGCCACGGAAGATGTAGCGTTAAAACGCCACCTCAAGCAGCAAAGTCTCTCGTCTAGACTAGAGTTTCACTCACTGAAGATAATCCGCGCCCGGCCCACCAGCGCCGCGCGTCAACAGCGCGCTCTAGCGGCTAACATATAACACTACAGACCATTTCAATCTATACACGGGGGGGGGCATAAATCGAATGTGTTAATGTTTTTATTTTAAATTAAACAAATAAACAATAGCTTTTATACTGTCGCTGAACTGAATTAAAAAACAAATGTATTTTTTTTTCCTTTATGATAAAGGAAAGGCATGCCTAAGGACAAATCTAGAGTGAGAAATAATTATGTGTAACCATAACAAATAATCTTGTTTTGACTGTTTGAACAGCCCTGTAGGGCCTTTACAGATGCACATTCACAAAGAAGATGGTCTTTTTTATTATTATTTATGCACCGTGTTACTTGTAGCATTTGAGTATTTACGAAATTTTGAAAAATCTATAATAAAAATAGTAGCCTAATAATAAAAGAACGTTTTGATGTGTGTCGGTGGGTTCTACACTGAAAATAAAGATTTCCAGTTCAAATCAAATTGATTTATATTGTGTTTTTCTCATTTTTTCACTGTTAAAAAGGAAGGCTGCAAACAACAGAATAAATATGACCATGATTAATCTCGTACTTTCCCATCAGTCTTTAGAAACCGGAATAGTATAAAACTAATAGTATAAAACAGTAGTAATCATTTAAAATAAAATATTCTATATGGACCCCCTGTAATAGCTGTAAGAATTCACTGAAATCATATTTAGTTTTTTCAAAATGTGAGGTATCAAATTAATCACAACTAATATATTATTATATATGAATATATTCATGTTAACATATAAACTCACGATAACCTTATTAATTCTACAATTTCATGTTGAAAGCTTAAATTACATCTGTAATGGTAAATGTTTACTAAAATTATGAAATAAGAAAGGCCCCAAAGATGCATGTAATATTATTATTAATAATATTATTGGTTCATGGTTTTCAGGTAGGAAAGAAAGAGGATGATGATGATTATGCAAGGACTGAAAACAACCTCTAGTCTAATCTGTTCATGAATGAGTTTGCGTGTTTAAAAGAGTGCAGATTTTATTCATCCACTAGATGGCAGTACAATAAAACAAAACAGTTATCTTCAGGAAGCCCACATTTCAATGAAGAGAGTAAAACCATTATTTTAGTTATTCGCAAATATTATTAATGGTAACAAAAATAATAAAGTATGTTTAAGTGCATCTACAGCAGTGGTTAACTAATAATATATATAGGTGTATATATAACGTGTACATTTTTCAAAGTTGAAAACACTTGGTTTGTTTCCTGTAGAAATGGTTATATTGAGTAATACAAAGTGCTGTAATATTACCTGTAAGTGCTTTGGGTGCTGCTTGCTGAGTTTGCATCCTCTGTTTCTGGTTATCAAGGTGTAACATTTAAGAAGCTCAGAGGCTTATTGGATATGGGTCAGCACATCTCTCTCACCCTCCTCCTGGTCTCTCTCTCTCACTGCACATATCACCAGAAAATCTCCACAGTAACCTGAAGGCAAACGTACACCGGCCTGCACCCATGCCCAGCTGCATTAAGCTCCTCAAGCACATCAGAAATCCCACAAGTCACGTGATCCATCAGAAAGTCAAGACTTATGCAAACATTTAAAGTTTAATAGCCAGCAAATGAGATGCAATGAAAATGTGTATCAAACAGTAAAACTGTTTAAGCACGAGAAAAATATTTATCATTACCGGGGCTCGTATTTCTCTGTAAACCATAAACAGTGTGCTAATAGTCCAAATGAGCTCAGAGACGACCTCAAAACACAAGGTTTAACTGACGCAGGCAAATGTAGGAGAACTCTAGGGATCGTCCAAGGGAGCGCCCTTCGTTAACTTTAATTATACCCAATACACCTTGTGCAAATTCAATTGAAGTGGGGCTATCACAGCTACACCAAACACATGCTTAATTACACGGCATAAACGCTCATGCACAAAGGGGTCTCCATGGAGAGGTGGAGGCTGCTGGGACCTTGCTCTACCTTAAATAAGAACCTGAAGATGAGAGCTCAAAAACATAAAGCATGCAAATAACAATAAAATGTAGGGTTTTCTCTTACATTTTTTAATTAAAGGTCATATTTTTGTGGAGCTTTAATTGACTGGAGATTGTAATTCTTGAAATGTGTGTGTGTGTGTGTGTGTGTGTGTGTGTGTGTGTGTGTGTGTGTGTGTGTGTGTGTGTGTGTGTGTGTGTGTGTGTGTGTGTGTGTGTGTGTGTGTGTGTGTGTGTGTGTGTGTGTGTGTGTGTGTGTGTGTGTGTGTGTGTGTATACATATAGCCTATGTATATAATATATTTTAATTATTATAATACATTTTAATATATATAAACTTTGTTCAGGTCAAAAAAGTAACCTTATTTATTATTATTTGAGTTTTTGTTTAAATATTTTCAGAAAATCCAAACCATCAAAAACAATACTATACATGCTTTATATATTATATATAATATTATATATTACTCTATTTTATCTCCTAGGATATAAAATGGAATCTAAATATAAATGAATACACACACACACACACACACACACACACACACACACACACACACACACACACATATATATATATACACATATGCAAACATTAATGGCACTATATGACATTATCTGATTGGTTCATTGCATTTAATTACTCTTCTTGGCCCATCAAGATATATTTCTAATGTGCAATTTACACTTTTGATGACCGTACACCATAACGCGCATTAATATTATTTTATATTTCCTTCGTTTGTCTAAGAAGTAACTAGTTGCTTTCATGGCTAGAGGTGGGTCTGAAGCGTTAACGTGTGTCTGCAATCCTCTTATTTTGTCCCTGACCAAGTATGGATTAGATTCATCCGCGGGTCACTTTCAAAGGACTTTCATTGAATAGAGAAACATCTAGGCCTCTAGATAATTTTTTGTGGATATAAATCAAACGCAAATCGTTTTTTAAATTTGATTTGATTATAAGCATGCATTTTATTATTTTCAAGCTCGTCAAGGATTTCAGAAACGGCGATGTAAAGGAAATAAGGTAAAACATTTAGGCTAACAACACTATCGAGTAGCTGTACTGAAATGTTTATAACAGCGAAGCTGGAAAAGGTTACAGAACGTTAGGTGTGAATTGTGAAGGTGCAAAAGGGCACCTGGATTGATGACTGCAGGCGTTAAGTAACTCTCCAGGGTGCTGAAGTTGAATCTCTCAACGCCACTGACAAGCTTCATCAAACTCTTGTTTGTGAGCTGAGACCTACCCAGCATTTGTTTATGCCCTCGGAGCGACTGATGCTGGAAAACCGTTGTGAAAGATGACCGTCTAACCATATGAAGGATATAAATCTACGTTATTAAAGACAACACTGGAGGAAAGAGGTAAAAGTGTGTGGATATGTTTTCATGCATCAAGAGGCCCATATAAATAATGGTAAGTTCAGTTTCTAAATTGCATTTTATGTAACAATGTGTTTCAGTTTGTTCACTTGCATAAATATAAGTGCAGATTAGTTATTCCTTTTTGCATTTGTAGTGCATAAAAAAATTGGGTAGTGAAACAATTTCACAATTAATTACAAAGAAATGACAAGTAACATTTAATTAAACATGAAATTTAAATGTAGAAAGACTGAAGTATTATTTTCTTGTAAAATCACTCCAATATCCTGTTTTATTTTTTACTTGAAAAAATCATACAGTTAATAATATGATAATACTGTGTATTAAATATTTTAATTATTATGTCAAAAATAATATTTTCCCTTGTCACAAAAATGTTATGTAATTTCAACATCCACTATGTTCTAATCTTTTCGATAGAGTCATATGTTTCAGCTAATTAAATTTAAAATACACTGCAGATTGTCAATTTCGAACTACTTTGATCAATTTTGGTGAGATGAAATGATCACACTGTGCATTAAATATACAACCTAGCTGTGTATGTAACAGATAAGCCTATATTTGATCAACAGGTGCCGTGACTTCAGTTCATGTTTTCTAGGTGTCTCTTTGTAACATCCATCTCTCATAACGGCTTCTAACGGAGGACAATGCAACATATTCACCTCCCATTCAGAGGTGCTTTATGGGAGTTATCCAGTTACCCCTGCTGCCCCGTCCTCCGGAGCAGACACAGCCTTTCCACGCTCCCATTTTACAGCATTACACTATGGATTATTCTAGGTGTTTTGACGTTCCCATGCTGTGTCCAATGCCTGATTTTCAAAGTAGGCGTCCTGGGGCCTTGGAACTGTGACCCTTATTATTCGAAATCCCTTCCTGCCATTGCGTCCAGACTGGCTGTTGGCCGCATAAATGAGGATTTTAGTTTAGACCTGGGCTGTACGATGGACTTCGTCATCCTTCAAGAGGCTTGCGAGACTTCCAAAGCCTTGACCTCATTTGTGCAATATGAGAACGCGGTTGATGCGTTTGTAGGCCCTTCAAATCCAGGATACTGCAATGCTGCGGCGCTCATGGGCAAGAATTGGGACAAGTCTATGTTTTCATGGGCGTGCATTAACTATGAGTTAGACCGGGTCCAGGGCTACCCAACATTTGTTCGAACTTTACCGTCCCCGACACGGGTGCTCTTCAGTGTGCTTAGGTTTTTCAGCTTGGCTAACATAGCCATTGTGTCTTCTAATGAGGATATATGGATCGACACTGCTGCCAAATTGGCTAGTGCTCTCAGAAACCAAGGGCTTCCTGTTGGCATCGTTGTGTCCATGGGGAACAATGACACCATGCTGGAGAACACGCTGCTGAGCATACGAAACGCAGGGACGATAAAAGGTAAAGTGTTTTGGAAACATCAATTTGCAGTGTCTACACATTAAGAGATTTTTACTCCAGTAAATTTTTCTCAGTATTTTTTAAGGTCAATTTCTGTATAGACTTTTTAAGATGACAATTTTAACCAGTAAAACAAAAGGTATCATATAAATCATAAACAATTGTTTTATCCAATACATATTATGATGACTTTAATATATAATTTTCCTTTCACTTTAAAATTGTAATTGTATTATTCATAATTATACAGTATATAATAAAACTATTTTTATAATTTATATATTATAATTACACTTTACTGTATATATTCTTCTATATTTAAATGTATTATAATAAATACGAATATATTTACAGTTCTTTTCAAATGATTATATACTTTGAATGTTTGTCAATGTGTATTTCTCAGTATTTCTGAAAGACAGACCTTGAAGGCTTTTTAAGATTACTCTACAAAACAATTCAGATGCAACATATCAAAGCATAAAGCATTGTTTTAACCAATTCATATAATGATTAATAAATTGGATACATTTAAAATTTAAGAAAAATGACAACTCTCCCTTGTCAACCTTTAATGTTTGTGTATATATACTTAATATTTTATACAATATTTAGAATTATTGTCATACTAATATATTTATACCTTTTTAAAAAGAGAGACATTTTAAAACCAACATACAAAAACCACTGCTATAAAAAAGCAGGACTCAAAATCCTGTAATAGATCATATATATATTGATGGCAGTTGAAAGTTTGCTTTATCTCTCATCATTTCACTTTCTTTTGTTACAATGGACAAACGGAGGTTTATCTTTAACAAACTAACAAAAAATCACTTATTTAAACCTGTGTGTAAATGCATGCACTACATTTATTGCTCAATTAAAGATATTTATGTGAAACTTAAATTTTTTAAATGAAGTAAAACATTTTATGTTTAGGCACAAAGTACATTATATTTACTAAATTATGATTCAACTCAAATGAATGTATTTTTCATGTGTTTCAGTCATCATTATGTGCATGCACTCAGCACTTATTGGAGGAGATCAACAAACGTCTTTCCTGATGAAGGCCTATGATATGGGATTGACGAATGGTCAGTATGTGTTTATACCCTACGACACCCTCCTGTACAGCCTGCCCTACACCAACACCACCTACTTCCCACTGCAAAACAACACCAAACTGCGCAAAGCCTACGACGCTGTTCTCACCATCACCGTAGAGTCAGACCTGATGTCATTTAACGAAGCGTACAATATGGCCAAACGATTCGGAGAACTGATGGTGCCACAAGAGCCAGAGCAGGTGTGCACGGTGCACTTTCAAACATATATGAGTCTTATTAGTACACATGCATAAAACATTACATTAA
The DNA here is from genome assembly GCA_027422405.1 of Ptychobarbus kaznakovi. Lineage (NCBI taxonomy): Eukaryota > Metazoa > Chordata > Actinopteri > Cypriniformes > Cyprinidae > Ptychobarbus > Ptychobarbus kaznakovi. The sequence continues at coordinate 16,012,576 of CM049813.1, forward strand.
AAGGTTCTGCTCCATTTCAGGTCTCTCCGCTCTTTGGTACAATCTACAACAGTTTGTACCTCCTTGCCAAGGCCATGCACAACACCAGAAGAGCTGGTAAGTGGTTCTCCGGGTCCAACCTGGCCTCCTTCACGAGGAACATTACATTTTCCGGGTTCAACCAGAACATCCGCACGGACGCCCAAGGGAACGGGCAGACCGACTACGTGATCTTAGACACTGATGGCTGGGGATCTGTACTGTCTCGTTGCTTTTATGTGAACATGACGTTAGATAAGGTGCTGTTCGCCGGCACGTACATTCATTTCCCTGCAGGTTCACCTCCACCTTCAGACTCCAGCTGCTGGTTTGACCCCAATGCCATCTGCGCAGGAGGTACAACAAACCCACACAAAATCATACTCAATGAGAAACAGATATTTGACTTGTAATGGTTTTATTTCTTTTCTTCATTTTAGTAAAGCTATCTTTATTATTATAATTCAATCAGTTTTTAGAAATAATACATTTTTGTGAATAAATACTCAATTAAAATGAATAATTATGATTAAATTATCTACTTTAGCAGCTTTCTCTCTTTCAATATCTATATATTTATAGTTATACCTATATAAGCATGGTAAAAATTAGATTAATATCTTTATTATGAATTTATTTGTTGCAAATAATCTATTTTAAACATTGTTATTGTTATTATTCAAAGCCAAATAATTTAAAGAAATAACTAATTACAATTACATTTAAAAAATGTAATTAAACAGTAATATTTCATTTTTAATCTTGCTAAAATATGACATTGCTGTTTTTATATGATTATTGTCACTGTCACATCATGACTGTACAATTTATTATTATGATGATGATGATTATTATTATTATATTAAGCCATAATTTCAATAAATTAATAAAAAAATGTACATGACATTGTTTTTTTATATGATGACTGTTAACTGATGCATGTCATTGTATGTATAGTTAGTAACTTATATTCTATGCATTTGTTAACTCATTTATTATTTTGTGTTATAGGTGTGGAAATAATATATGTCATCATAGCGTTTGTGATTGTCCTCATTATGGTTCTTGGTTCTATGGGTCTAACTCTATTCATAAGGTAATATTGCTGTGGTTTTGATAAGATCCTATGATATTTTTTGCATTTCATGAATATATAGAAGGTACAAGAAGTTGTGAGTGATCTTGTCTGATCTTTGTAGGAGGCGAATCCAACAAATCCAGCTGATCAAAGGGCCCAACAGAATCCTGCTTACGCTTGAAGACCTGACCTTCATCAACCCTCAGCTGAGCAAGAGGGTAAGCGTCACCCGACCAGCTGCTTTCTTTAAACATTAAGCACTTTTTTTAAAAAAATCTTATATATTCTGTGTATCTCTTTTCTCACAGAAAATCACCCTTGAGGATCTTAGCGACTCAAAAAGTTACATTGATGAGAAGAGCACAGGCGGACGTTCCCGCTCTGTGAATAGCATGGCAACAGCAACACATGAAAATTCAAACGTGGCTGTATATGAGGTGATTTTATGTGTCATTTAATTGTATTTATTGAACACAACTTGTCTTTTCAACTTGACACAGTTGAAATCATTTTGCTCTTTGCAGGGCGACTGGGTGTGGCTAAAAAAATTTAAGGAGGGACATTTCAAGGAGGTTAAACAGAGCACCACTAAGATCTTCACCAAGGTATTGACTCAAAACACTTCATTTAAAACTAACAGTTTGGTATGAGCTTGTTCTTTGAGTGACATATCCTATCATCTTTATAATTCCCAGATGAAGGACCTACGGAATGAAAATGTCAATCCATTTTTGGGGTTCTTCACCGATTGTGAGATGTTTGCTATTGTGACTGAACACTGTTCTCGGGGGAGTCTACACGATCTCCTTCGCAATGAAGATGTCAAACTGGACTGGATGTTTAAATCCTCTTTATTGCTGGATCTCATCAAGGTACTTTTGAAAATTATAATGAATATTAATGAAAAAATGTGATCTCCAGATCATTTTCAAATGCATTTATAATGTCTGTCTTTGGTTTCCGGTACCCATCCAATAGGGCATGAAATATCTTCACCACAGGGAATTTCCTCATGGGCGCCTGAAGTCTCATAATTGTGTAGTAGATGGACGTTTTGTCTTAAAGATCACTGATTATGGATACAATGAGATTCTTGATACCCAGAAAGCGCCAAAGGAGACCCCACCTCCAGAGAGTATGGGTGTTTTCTTTTATAAAATCTGCTTTCTTTACAATGCAAATCTCACTTTTACTCCATTCAATTCTCCGATATTAAACTAAAATATGATAAGGCAATTCTTTGTCTCTCAGATCTATTCTGGACGGCTCCTGAATTCCTCAGAGACCCTGAAAGTCCACGGAAAGGAACTTATAAAGGAGATGTGTACAGTTTTTCGATTATACTTCAAGAAGTGGTGGTCAGAGGAACGCCATACTGCATGCTCGGCTTGTCTCCTGAAGGTTGGTTATAAAGAAAATCTACAATATTATTTCTCTTACAGTGTTAGTTTGATGAACCAGTTTTAAAGAGGTAAATAGGTTGTTACTACAGTAACTGGGCAGGCATTATCAGTGAAATTTGGGATCCCTTTATAAGCAACGGCATGTTTATGGTATCCACAGAGATAATAAGGAAGGTGAAGAAACCTCCACCTATGTGCAGGCCCACTGTCGCTCCAGATCAAGCTCCACTGGAATGCATCCAGTTAATGAAGCAGTGCTGGTGTGAGCAGCCTGATAGAAGGCCTCGTTTTGATCAGATCTTTGATCAGGTGAGTTTACAGTAGTTGTTTTTGGAGTTTTTTGAGTGCATTGGCTAACATAGTAACAAACATAGGATCTAAGGAATTTTGTAGTTTTTAGAATGATTGATTACTTTGTGTAATGGTTTTACAGTATGTTGTGCAAGCCATTTTATTTTATTGTATTTTATTGTTGTTATGTTTTGCATTCCATTGTTGTTTTAACATAATATTTGATTTATTTTGTGTTATTTGATGTATTATTACTATTATTAATTATACATTTTATTTTTTTAAATAAAATACAACTTTCATATAGTAAGAATGCATTAAACTGATCAAAAATGACAATAAAACAAAACTTATTTTACAAAATATTTCAGATATTTCAAATAAATCGTGTTCTTTTGAACATTGTGTTCATTAAAGAATATTGAAAAAAATTGTATCATGGTTTCCACAAAAATATTGGTAATAATAAGAAATGTTTCTTGAACACCAAATCAGCATGTTAAAATGATCATGTGACACTGAAGACTGGAGTGATGATGCTGAAAATTCAGCTTTGCCATCACATGAATAAAAAAACATTTTAAAATGTTACAATTTGTTTAAAATGTATCTTATTTATTTTAAAGTTATTTTAAAGTTTATTAATAGTTAACACATTTTACAATATTACTGATGTACTGTAATCAAATACATACAAATACAGCCTTGGTGAGCATAAGAGACTATGACCCCAAATATTTGAATTATATATACAGTCGTGGTCAGAACATTGGCACCCACTGTGAAAATTAATCTGCATTGTTAATCCTTTTGCTAACCTTTCATTGGATAATAAGAATTTAAAATGGGGGGAAATATCATAATGAAATAAAAGTTTTTTTTCTAATATACATTGGCCACAATTAACGGCACCCTTTTATCACCCATTTACCAGTTTAACAGCTCTAAATGTTCTCCTATAATGCCTGATGAGGTTAGAGAACACCTGACAAGAGATCAGAGATCATTCCTTCATCCAGAATCACTCCAGACCCTTTAGATTCACAGCTCCATGTTAGTGCTTCTTCTCTTCAGTTCACCCCAATCATTTTCTACAGGGTTCAGGTCAGAGGACTGGAATGGCCATAGCAGAAGCTTGGTTTTGTGCCCAGTGACCCTTTATTGTGTTGTTTTTGAGGTTGTGTTTGGATTATTGTAGATATGAAGTCACTTGTAGATTTTTTATCTGTTGGTATTTGATAGAATCCATGATGCCATGTGTCTAAACATGATGTCCAGGACCACAGAAATATACAGTAGGCCCATAACATCTAAAATACAGCAGTATATTTGATCATACACATGGGGTACTTTTTTATCTGTGTTCACCAAACCCATCTTGAGTGTTTGCTGCTAAAAAGCTATTTTTTTAGTTTCATCTGACCATAGAAGCCAGTCCCATTAGTTCCAGTCGTGTCTGATAACTGAATATGCTGGAGTTTGTTTTTGGATGAGCTAGGATCATTTTTCTTGAAACCCTCCCAAACAACATGTGGTGATGTAGGGGCTATTTTACTTTTTTATTTTTGCCCCCGAAACTCAACCTTTCTCTACAATTCTCCAGCTGTGATGCTTGGAGAGTCTTTAGCCACTCAAACTCTCCTTCTCACCGTGCATTAGGACGATATAGACACACGTCCTCTTCCAGGCAGTTTCGTAACATTTTCTGTTGATTGGAAATTATTAATTATTGCTCTGATGGTGGAAATGGGAATTTGCATTGCTCTAGCTCTTTTCTTAAAGCCACTTCACTAATTTGTGAAGCTCAATTATCCTTTGCTGCACATCAGAAATATATTATTTGGTTTTTCTCATTGTGATGATGATTAAGGGAATTTTGGCTTTGTTTTCCCTCCTATTTATATTTCTGTGAAACAGGAAAGCAGTGGCTGGATAATTTCATGTTCATAATCCCCCTGGAGTGCTCAAAATTGTAAATATGAATGGAATATACTTGAGAGATATTTTACTCATAAGAATTTGTAGGGGTACCAATAATTGTGTCGAAAGTGTGATGGTGAAAAACTGTTATTTCATAATGATATTTTCCCCCATTTTCAATTGTTTTAGTTCAATGAAAGGTTATATTTTTGAGATTTTTTTAATCAAAAGGATTAATAATGCAGGTTTATTTTCAGAGTCTTCTTTGATCATATTTACCAAGGGTAATTCTGTCCACGACTGGATTCTGTCATTGGATTGCTTTACTTCCAAATTTTACATTAAAGACACTTTCATTAATGTGTCTTGGCAAAGACAACTATATAGTGATTTTTTTTTATATTCAGTGATAATGGTTCCTTATTTTCTGTTCTCAGTTCAAGCTCATCAACAAGGGCAAAAAGACCAATATTATTGACTCCATGTTGCGTATGCTGGAGCAGTACTCCTCTAATCTGGAGGACCTGATCAGGGAAAGAACAGAGGAGCTGGAGGTAGAGAAACAGAGGACAGAGAAGCTTCTGGCTGAGATGCTTCCTCCGTGAGTATACGTTTTCATACACCAACACACCCTTACACATACTTCATTTTATGTTTTCCAGTAAGACATGTTCCTGGATCAACATCTATGCCAAATTAAGCTTCATGTCAATTTTCATTCACAGTTCTGTGGCGGAAGCTCTGAAAACCGGTGCCTCCGTGGAGCCAGAGTACTTTGATCAAGTCACCATCTACTTCAGTGACATTGTAGGCTTCACCACCATCTCATCCCTTAGTGACCCAATTGAGGTTGTAGACCTGCTCAATGACCTTTACTCCCTATTTGACGCTGTGCTTGGCAGCCACGATGTCTACAAGGTAAGCTTGGAAGTCTGAGTGAACCGAACAGAAATTGATTTCCATGAAAAGCCAGTTAACTCTTCTTCATCACAGGTTGAAACTATTGGAGATGCCTACATGGTGGCCTCTGGGCTGCCGAAGAGGAACGGCAACAAGCACGCAGCCGAGATCGCCAACATGTCCCTGAACATTCTCAGCTCCGTGGGCTCCTTCAAGATGCGGCACATGCCAGAAGTTCCGGTCAGAATACGGATCGGCATTCACTCAGGTGAGCTCTCAATCTCCAGCTGTTTTCATCTGCTTAGTGGTACTGAAATAAAAACCTCTTGTAATCTTTTGATGTCCAAATTTGTACTTCTCGTCCCTCGTCCTATCATGTTTCTTCTCTATCCAGGGTCGTGTGTTGCTGGAGTCGTGGGTCTAACTATGCCTAGATACTGCCTTTTTGGAGACACAGTCAACACCGCCTCTCGTATGGAATCTACAGGGTTGCGTATGTTCCATTCAGATATTTTTGTGATATACTAACCCACGATGTACTGTAATGAGAAGATACATCAATAAACATTATTTCCTTCAGCTTACAGAATTCATGTGAACATTAGTACAGTGAATATTCTCCGCTCACTGAATGATGGCTACAAAATAGAAGTCCGAGGAATGACTGAGCTTAAGGTACTAACATAATCATACTAAATAATAAATAACTAAATCATATTTGAACATACACTACTGTTCAAATATATGTGGTCAGTTAATACTCTCATTCAGCAAGGATGCATTCAATTGATCAAAAGTGACATTAGAGACATTTAGAATGTAAAATATTTATATTTTAAATACGTGAGAATTTTATTAAACACCAAATTAGTATATTAGAATGATTTTAAAATGTATTGAAATGGTAAACAATAATTTAAATTTGCAACAATTTTTTTTATATATATTTGAAAAAATAAATGCAGGTTTGGTGAGCAAGAAAGTCTTCTTTCAAGAACCTAAAATCTTACTGAGTCCCAAACATTTGCAGTAACTTACTGTGGAACATTTGTCATTTTTATTCATGTTTATTGTTTTTTTATTTTTAGGGGAAAGGCATTGAAGAAACATACTGGCTTGTTGGAAAGTCTAATTTTACAAAGCCTTTGCCAAAACCACCAGAGATCAAACCAGGGTAAGAATTTAATAGTATTTTACCATTTTAAACATTTTAAAATGTTCATGCATGCATGCACACACACACACACACACACACACACACACACACACACACACACACACACACACACACACACACACACACACACACACACACACACACACACACACACACACACACACACACACACACACACACACACACACATTATCATTTAATGTAAAGCAGTGTCCTTTTTATTATACTGCACTTTATTTTACTGAATATAAATTGTATTTTACTGCACCACTTTCCAACTAAATTGCACTTTAAGATTAATTTTGTGGTTTAGATTAATTGTTCTTTGTACTTATGAATGGGATACTATTTATGGATTGGATAATTGGATTTATGTATCAGGGAAGACAACCATGGTTTGAGACCTGAGGACATTGAGGCTTACAGGAGAAGAAAAGCTGAGAAAAAGGCATGAACGTAGACATTTGCAAGGAGGTAGTGCCTTGCATGCTGTGCTGTGTTTGTCATTTGGTTAGGGTGTTTTCTGGAGGGTTTGTTTGTGCTGTGATGGTGGTTATTGTGGTGTTGGACTTTCTACTCATCCAATTATTTGTGCATGTTGTGTATTGTTGCTATTTTTGTGAAATGCATTACTTACCAAGGTCCAAAAAAAGATCTACAATTCTGTCATCATTGATAACTTTCTAAATTATTTCTCATCTTTTAGAGATAACTGGCAAGACATGATGACGGAGGAGATAAAGTCACTATTTCGCAAGGCTAACAGACAAGTGGACAAGCCCAAAATCTGAGAAGCCCAAGGATGTTAAAACTGACCAAGAAGGAAAGACACATGACAAGTTGCATGGGAGAGAAACAAAGGACAACACAAGCATGTGTGTTTCACTGCAGCTTACAAGGACTACTTTAATAGGATTGGTTGTCGTCTGTCTAATCCGACTCTGCCAAGCGCAGCAGAAACAACAGCGCTAATGAAATGGCCGCTGAAGAACAAGTAGTCAGTGAAAGTGTATTCCTTTCCAAATGTCTAACACTGTCACACTTACTCTGTTTTGGTCACAGAGTGGCTCAGTGTGCGCCTCGTACCAAAGGCAACTTTACATTTGAGTTTTTTTTCACAGATGTTTCACATTTTGTGTTCTCACATATTTGTTACTCATGGTGGAGCTTTAATTGATTTTCATTGATCTTCTCTAACCAAAAACCAATGTAGTGACATAATCAGGTTTGGCAAGGTTTAGTGGACATCTGCTGCAAAGACCAAATGGGATATTGTAGTAATGTTTATGTAAAAGCCAAATCGACTGAGGTTGGTTGATAGCAAAGCGATTGCAAATGTAAAGCTGCTGAGCTCTTGACTCGTGAAAATATGACTGTGTTTATGCTGAGTAAGAAGATGCTTAAGAGAAATTACAAAATGGAATGCAATAATTCTGTTAATTCTGATCATTTATGCAAAGATATTTATTTATACTATGCAGACTATTTATTAGTTGTACCTTGCAACACATTTAGAAAACTACATTAAATTACATATTAAATCAGACTTATCAGTTTAATAAAGGGTCCTGTCTCTCTCCGATGAAGCATATGTGCTTGTACTGGATATAAAGATAAATGTTTAAGATGCTGTGCAGTTTAAGTTGTATTAAACATATAGGCTGGGTTTGTCTGAGAGGGATTGACTGCCTTACATAAGCTGTTTGAAATGATAACTTGCATTTTCTGTAAATCAAACCAATCAGGCACAGTCTGAGTGGCATTTTAAATTTTTCTGACTGATCTCATTTTCTGGGAGTCAATGTCAAGGCCGGTCAGATCTCAACAGGCCTCTCTGTAATAGTTCAGTTTTGCACTTCTAGCATTTTAAATTGTCTGTTAAACATGTATATACGTACTGTACAATATTATACTATAATTGTTACTTTTCATGAGCAATTGTATTGATAAGGATAGCAGTAGAAAAGTTCAATATCATGCTAGCAAAAGACAATGTTGTTCTGATGCTCCATACAGACAATAACATAGTTGAACAAGTAATTTTTTTGCCGTGCTTTTTTTGTTTCTTCTTACATTATAGGCTACGTTTTTCTGTGCTGCTGAGAGGTTTGCGATTGTAGCTCTGTATAGCTTCACTTCTCTGTTGAATATCTATCTTACTTTCACTCTCTGTTGTATAAGTAGTAAAATATAACTTAATTCCCACCATATTTCTGATATCTATCAAACTAATCTGACTAATTTGATAATTCGCTTTTCATCTAAAACCACGAGTGCATCGCATTAGCATTTGTTAGCCGGTTAGCTTGTCATTTGTGTTTCTATTCGTGTCTATTACTGTTTTTTTTTTTGATGGTCTTCATCCCTCCTGGGGTGGTGCCGCTCTTCTCTCTAGAAATATGGCACATAGTCTTAGAGTTCGTACTTGACTAACTGGGGCTCAGTTCAGGAAGCAGACCGACCGTCTGCTAGCCGCTTCACATCACAGAAGTCAGTTAATTCTCAGCACACTGAGGCCCTTTCACCTAGATATCACACTATAGAGACTGTGTCTGTTCCCCGAACTAGAAAATACAAAAAACGTCCAAACCAGTGTGTGAGTAACAACTTAATTGATGTTCAACAAATGAAAAATGTATATAACACAGAGAAACAAATTTTAAAGCTTAGCTTATTGAATATCAGGTCTCTTTCTACGAAAGCACTTTTTGTAAATGATATGATCACTGATCATAAACTAGATGTGCTCTCTTTGACAGAAACCTGTCTAAAACCAGATGAATATATTATTTTAAACGAGTCTACCCCCCAAGATTTCTGTTATAAAAATGAGCCATGTCCAAAAGGCAAAGGAGGAGGTGTTGCTACAATTTTTAGCAATATTCTCAGTATTTCTCAGAAGATAGGCTTTAAGTATTACTCCTTTAAAGTAATGGTGCTTCATATAACATTATCTAGAGAAAAAATTATTAATGATAAATCCCCCCTGATGTTTGTACTGGCTACTGTATACAGGCCATCAGGGCACCATACAGACTTTATTAAATAATTTTAGTAATAGTTAGTGCTCTCTGTAGATAAAGTTTTAATTGTGGGTGATTTTAATATCCACGTTGATAATGAAAAAGATGCATTAGGATCAGCATTCATAGACATTTTGAACTCTATCGGGGTTAGACAACACGTGTCAGGACCTACTCATTGTCGAAATCATACTCTAGATTTAATACTATCGCATGGAATTGATGTTAATGGTTTGGAAATTCTGCAGCAAAGCGACGATATATCAGATCATTATCTAGTCTTGTGTTAACTCCATATAGATAAAGCTCTAAATTCAACTCCTTGTTACAAGTATAGTAGAGCCATCACTTCTACCACAAAAGACTGCTTTGTAAGTAATCTTCCTGATTTATCTAAATTCCTCAGCATATCCAACAGCGCAGAAAACCTTGATGATGCAACAGAAACTATAGACTCTCTCTTTTCTAGCACTTTAGATACGGTTGCTCCTTTACGCTTAAGGAAGATTAAGGAAAAGAGTCCAACACCATGGTATAATAAGCACACTCGCATCATAAAGAGAGCAGCCCGGAAAATGGAGCACAGCTGGAGGAAAACAAAACTTGAGGTATTTCATATTGCTTGGCGGGAAAGTACCCTATCCTACAGAAAAGCATTAAAAACTGCTAGATCTGATTATTTTTTACCTCTTTTAGAAGAAAACAAACATAATCCCAGGAATTTATTCAATACAGTGGAAAAAATCACAAAAAATAAAGCAACAACAGGTGATGAGATCTCCCAACAGCACAGCAGCAATGGCTTTATGAACTATTTTACTTCCAAAATCGATACTATTAGAGATAAAATTGTAACAATGCCGCCATCAGCTACAGTATAACATCAAATAGTGCACTGTAGAACCCCTGAGGAACAATTCCACTCATTCTCTACAATAGGAGAGGAAGAATTGTAGAAACTTGTTAAATCAGCTAAACCAACAATATGTATGTTAGACCCTATTCCATCTAAACTACTAAAAGAGGTGCTTCCAGAAGTCATAGATCCTCTTTTGGCTATTATTAGTTCGTCATTGTCATTATAATGTGCACCCAAAACCTTTAAATTGGCTGTTATTAAGCATCTCATTAAAAAAAACCAACCTGACCCCAAAGATCCAGTTAACTACAGACCGATCTCGAATCTCCCTTTTCTGTCAAAGATACTAGAAAAGGTAGTATCCTCACAATTATATTCCTTCTTAGAGGAAAATTATATCTGTGAGGATTTCCAGTCAGGATTTAGACCATCTCATAGTACTGAGACTGCTCTCATTAGAGTGACAAATGACCTGCTCTTATCATCCGATCGTGGCTGTATCTCTCTATCAGTGCTTCTGGATCTTAGCACTGCGTTCGACAATATCGATCACAACATTCTTTTGAATAGACTAGAAAACTTTGTTGGCATTAGTGGAAGTGCACTAGCATGGTTCAAATCTTACTTATCTGACCGCCATCAATTTGTAGCAGTGAATGAAGAGGTATCATATCGATCACAAGTGCAGTGTGGAGTACCTCAAGGCTCAGTACTAGGGCCATTATTTTTCACGCTTTACATGTTACCCTTGGGAAATATCATCAGGAAACACGGCTCGTCCAGCGAGAGCTGAAGTAGTCCTGCATGGCTTAGACGGGTGAGCGGCTTTTGCCTTCCAGCCAATGGCCATGGGCGGGCAGAGATGCGCGGCCACTAACTCATCCAGTGGAGGCAGCCTGTCGTAACCTTTTTCTTCTGCGCTGTCGACCGAAGTGAGGGCGGAGGATGAAGAGGCACGTAGGTGGGATGAGTAGGGTGCACGCCAAGACCTTGTAATCTCTTCATGGACCTCAGAAAAGAATGGTGAAGCTCGTTGACGAGGGGCCTGACGGTCGTCCAACTCGCCGTCATCGCTCCCCCCGAACGAGACCAGATCGCTCGCAGCCACAGAGAGATGCTGTACAGGGCGGGTGAAAAGAACGGGAGAAATCTCTCTGTGGGGTTCACGGGTTTACAGCCGGCGAAAGCTCACTCATCTCCGGGAGCTGAAATACTCTGCCCCGCTGCCTTTACCTCTCAGGTCCCTGGGACAGGAGAGACTAATCTCACCGCAGTGGTGAAATTCCGTCGTGAAATTCCGTCCCGGTGAGCGTTGTGCATCTCCGCTGCCGCCATTGGTTTAATTGCGGTAACCGCACAAACCAATGGTCGTGCAGTACCTGCGTTATTAAAAAAAAAGAAAAGGCTTCACTATCGGAGAAAAAAATATTTTTCCCTAGCGTCTTATGACGCAGTACAAAGTGTAGTATCCATAGGTAACAATAATTTCCATAATTTCAAAACAGATGAGTCATTCATGGTTTGTTAACGGTGAGCGTGCGCCCCCTTGTGACACATACGCATACATGTGAGACAAGAAGAACAGCATCTAGAATTTTTTTTATAAACATGATTAAGTTCATTTTTTTATTTCTTTTATTTTAAGGCTACCGATGTCAATCATTTCAGGTCTGATATAGATATATTTCGCAGCATATCAAGGCAAGCACCAAATCATTGTTCTTGTCACTTTGATGAACAATTGCATTCAGCTCCCCTCAATATTATTTTCTATTTGCTTTGTAGTATGGCGATTTTTTGGGATTTATGAAAAAAACTAAAGTATGTGTTTAACCGCAATGATTTGTATTACAACACAAAGTACTTTAAAAGCTTAAGTACGTTTCTAACAAGTTAAGTGAGGGCTACAAGCACAGTATTTAACTTTATAATTGGCGACACTAATTAGCAACTTGTTAGCTTTAAGCGATACATTTAAGCTAATTTTATGTTATTATTATTTATTTATTTATAAAAGTGAATAGGTAGCTAGCCTAAAGCCTAAAGTAAATATCTGGTAAAAAGGTGTTGTGACATAAATATCACAACACGTGTGTGGCGTGCTACTACATTATCTGCAATGTGTCGACAATATTTAAGTTGTTTTTGGTTTGTTCTTTATTCTCAATCATTTCTCATTTCTCATTTCTCAAAGGTAACAACACTTTTGAGAACCGGAAGTCTTTTCTGCAGTTTTGTTGCTTACCACAAGATGGCCCTATTATAAAGGTTTTGTTCTTTGGATCAACCCAAAGCATTGATACCGTATATTCAGTATTCTCTTCAATCATAATTCTTAAACCAGTTGCTTTCATTTTATAAATATTATGCACATTGCATCATTAAATCGGCTGGGTTATCCTGGCAAGGTTTACAAGTTGGTAATTTATATTGACAATCTCCTCTTTAACTATTTTCTTAGCCTCTTCTAGTTGCCCATCTCACTATGCGAGCCCTTGACAGCAGCCGCTAATCCTTCTATTGTATATGTCCACTCATTGGCTGATTCAGCCTACAGGATGGATCTGCTGGTATGAAAGGTCAGGGATGCTACTTTCTCACGTCAGAACTCCTCTTTGTGGTTTAGAGATTTATGGTGCCTTAAAGACAGCAGGGTGTCTGGGAAATCTGTGTCACTTAACAGATGAGGAGGTAAAACAACACTTTATTCCCTCAGTGGAATAAACACACAGCTAAAGCTTCACATTCCAGTCTACAGAGGGTTGACACAACAAACCAGGCGGAATGACTGGGATTAAACTGTTAGGAATGACAGAGCAGTGACAATGTGCTGTGCTTTTATCTGTCGTTATTAGTTATTGTCAGTTATTCAGGATAGAATTTATTCAATTTTAGGTTTTATTTAATTGTTTTATGTATTATTTATTCATTTTTTTATGTATTTTTTGTTTTAATTTATTTTAAATATGTATTAATTTATTTAAATAAAAAACAGGACAATATATATTTTCAAAAATGTCAGTTTATTGAGAAAAAAAACATACAACAGAATGAAACGAAGGAGAAAAAAATCAGCACACTTTCTCAAAAGACACTATATGGTAAAGACATATTTAAACATAACATCTAAGAAACTGGAGACAGGTATCATCGCAGGAGCCAAGAGTTTTTTGTTGGATGGATGTGAAATCATAGAAACCTACAAACTGTGCTTGAGAAACACTTGAATAGGACTACCTTTTCCCTTTAAACATTAAAGATAAGGCAAACCCTACAGAGATGCCACATACTCATAAAGAGAGGTTCTACAAACACAATCTTAAATACCACAGCTTAACATCAATGACACAACACTTAATATAAGCATAGTGTCTGATTGAATATCATTGAATGTCAAATCTCTGGTTGCATTTTAGGGTTCTAATTCTTCACCTATCGGATTGCATTGCTCCTGATGTTTATAACAGCCTCAAAATATGTTTGTGTACTGACAGGTTCACTGAGATTTTCCATACACAGATAATCCATCGGAATGGCCACATGAAGTAACAGTCAAATTATTAATAACAACAACACCATTTTAAAACATCAGAAAATTCAACTAGCCTGAAAGTTACAATTCATCTCTCATTTTATCACCCTTAGGCCGAACTAGCCTGCCAATAAAAAGAATGGAGTTGGTCTTGTTGTCTTTCACAAGGAAAATGAAGGGATGATCGGCATAGAAGAGCTTGGGGTTCCTGATCTTCTCGCTACCATAAATGCTGGCATCAAATGGATTTCCCTCTGTGTCCCACTCCAAGGCAGAGGCATGGAAGACATTGGCGAGGTAAAGATCTTTTTTGCCAGAAATGTTGGACAGGTCTGCCTTAGACTTGTCCACAGCTTCAGTGAGACCAAGTTCTGCAAGATGTTTCTGCAAATCAAGAGAAAAGAGCCTCATATATCATGCAGAAAGTATTAGAAGTGGTTATATACTGTACTATATAGCAAAAATCAGCTATTTACCTGAAGGTCGTGGCTGACCTCCATGCTGACTTTAGGCAGAGAGATTGCAACAGCTCTCTCCTCGAGCTTGCTGACCCAGGTGTCCAGCTGCTGGCGAGTGAGCAGTTTCTCAAGCCTTTCCAGAGACTCCACATGGTAGGGCATGATGAAAATCATGCTGGACTTCTTATGTGCCAAAGGTATGCTGACCATAAGCAGCTTGTTCTGTGTGTCTTCATAGAAGCCATAGATACCTGTAAAGCGCAAAGTTAAATAATGTTAAGTTCACTTGTAGGTATAGAAGATTTTGAGTAAGAGATTTAAAACAAGCTGTTGGTTTTACCTGTGCGATGCATCATTGGAACAGAGATCGTGTGAGAGTGGGAAACCATGAAACCACGGTTGTCAACCATCTTGTGGTGGAACTTCTCATCCCAGTGGGCTGTGGAACAGAAATAAGCCATTAATATTAATAATTAGATTTGTTTTCTAGTTAGTATTGTGTTTTTAATTTTGGCCTGACTCTCTTCATGATAAATAATGTAAATTAATTACTTATATAAAATAAATATCAAACATAAATATCTATCAAGTAAATATCAATGCTGACTTAAAAAAGAGGAAAAATCCAGAATAACAATTGGCAACTAGTTTTGAATCTATAATTACATAATGAAAAATGGGGCCTGCCAAGATCAATAATTAAATATAAATTAACAATTATTAATTAAATATGATTTATATAGTGATTCCTGTAACTATTCAAGTAAATATGAATCCTATCTATATAAAAAGTCAAGACATGGTGACTAGATCTGTGTGAATGATTTCATAAAATGTAATAATTTAGAAGTAATTCATACAGACATTCTTGGAAATGTTAAAGTAAATATCAATTGGGGTTCGTCCGGGATGAATAATTAAATGCAATTTATATGACATCTTAATTTTAATACTTACGTTTAAAGAACATTGCGTTCACGATCATAGCCCCATCTGTGTTTTTCACATCCTTGGTGATTTCTGGCAGCTTTCCGTCAGTTGACTTGGCAGCCCACTCATTGATGGAGTTAATGGCGCTTCTCTTATCACGGAAGTTGATCTTCGAGTATTCGTAGTTGTAGTGCTTCTTGCTGTTCTTGACAAATTTGTCAGAAAAGCTGACAGAGCTGGGGCCATATAACCTGTTGCTGATCTTCCACGTGACGTTGCGGGCCTGGGGGTCGCTCACCTCAGTCAGAAGCTCAGACAGGCCTGTGTGCAGATGGTCATCCTTCAGGGTGTCAGCCTTCAGCAGACTCTTCACCTGGGACGCAGTGGAGGATTTGCCACCCATGGCAACCATTCCCAGAGAGGAGGCCACCACCACAGGAGAGATGAGGATGTTGTCAAGATCCTTTTCTTTGGCAATATTGTGGTAGAGATTGAAGGCCAGGTTAGTGCTGGTGTCTGCCATGGAGGTTGCATGGGGACTCAGCTTTTTGTCCTCACCGGACACGGCCACAGCCAAAAGGCACAGAGCAATGAGGTTGGATACCAGCATGCTTGCTGTATTTTTGGGTAGCAATGAAAGCCTAGAAGAGAAAAGAGGCAACAAGTGATACTGGGTGCAAATTGAACAATACTTCACTAATTCAAATTTATATATTTCTGTGTCTGTTTTAGAAACAAAAGGCTGCTTAGGGAATTGCTTGATCTTGTGTTTTATATGAGAGTTAAATAATTTTGTGTTTGGAATTTTATTTTTTTTTTAAATGTGTGCCCCCTAAATAGTTAAACCAGAAGTAAAGCCTGTAAGCCATGTTTTCTAGGTCAAACCAGTTAAACAAAAGCAATGGCAAAGACTAATCAGACAGGAATGCACCATTTAACACGAGTCTGCTCATTTTATACAGTTATGAAAAGTGCCAAATCACTTTAAAATACAAAATATAACGTTTTACTGCATATAGAGATTGCATTGAATGTTGAAAGTGTGATTTAAAACTATGCTTAATAAGCTTGTGAGATTGTATGTGTCTCTTTTCGATAACAACCTCAAGATAGTAGCTTTTGCAAGTAAGCATGTTTGTTCAGTCTCATATTATGTTTTTTGTTGCTTTTCATCAACTTGGATACCTTGATACGTTTTCATATTCATAGTTGTCAACGATTGCGATATTCACTCTGAAAGACAAGAGGTGCATTTGGATAATCTACACAAAAATATTTTTATATACATTGGTTAACGTGCAGAAAAAACTTGAACTCCTTTCTTCTCCTCATAATTAAGCAA
The DNA here is from genome assembly GCA_027422405.1 of Ptychobarbus kaznakovi. Taxonomy (NCBI): domain Eukaryota; kingdom Metazoa; phylum Chordata; class Actinopteri; order Cypriniformes; family Cyprinidae; genus Ptychobarbus; species Ptychobarbus kaznakovi. The sequence goes on from CM049813.1 coordinate 16,029,507, forward strand.
AGGTTAAGTAAGAAGTAGCAGAGCAGAAGTCTGTTGCTACTGCATGTACACAGAGAAAGAAAGACACGTAGACTCTTCTTATTGGCTAGATGATCTAAGTTGGAAACTTTTGACTACTCAGAACTTCCACAGTGGACCCACATCTGAATTCCAGAGGTAGCACTGATTGAGTGATAGCATAAAATCACTCCCGAATGGAAAGATTTCATCACTCTCTTGTTAAAAAAAAGGGTAAAAAATAAATGGCCAAAAAAATACACAAATCAGAAGAAAAAAAAATGCATCATTGATTATAACCTAAATTGACTGTCCAACACATGTAAACTGACCTGTAGGTGTTTTAGGTTTTATTTTATTTATTTTTATTTATTTTTCCCCCCCCCCCTTCTTCTTTGGGAGAAACAGCAAAAACATTGATAACCTAATACTTGATTTTGGCTTGAGTTGCCTGTAAATGCATAAAAAAATGCAAAACAGACTGAAAAGCAGAAAGAAGAGTAAAGAAGAGGACTCTCTAAACCTTTGTGCAGTAGCCTTTTTAGCACTCAAGCAACAAAAAAAAAAATAAAAATAAAAACACATCAAAATAAATATTTGTGAAAGTAAAGCATTTTTCCCAATAATTACCTTGGACAGCTGTTTGGATGTGTTCCTCTTTTTTTCTCAGATGTTCCCCTCTTCTTTTCTCAGATGTTCTCCTCTTCTTTTCTCAGATGTTCTCCTCTTCTTTTCCCAGATGTTCTCCTCTTCTTTTCCCAGATGCTGCTTTGCTGCAGAGTGCTTGAAGCAGGGGCCTTTATACTCCAAGAAAGAAACTTCTAGAAGCTGGAGCCGGGCTATTCAAATGAGGATGTTTAGATTTCCTAGGGAAGCTGGGAGAGCCCTCCCTTTGGATCAAATGACCACAAGATTCAACCTCTGCAAGGTCCTAAAGCCTTCTGAAATCTGAAAAAAAATCAGTTCATCTCTACCATTAAACTAGTGTCATCTTCATTTAAACTATGAGTTCGTAAATATAAAATTGCATATATTGGCATGAAATGTGTAATGGAAGATGATAATGTTTTGTCCTGTATTATATTTTACCACTGAACCCAGATTTGCTCTGCTGAGTTAGCAGTGTTTTGCAGAACAGAATGTGCATTTTATGCTAGAATATAAAGTTTTAAACAACTGTTTGTCGATTAATCACACAAATGACCCCAGGATATAGTAACCATTATAATCACAAAGTTTTCTGTCTTTGTCAACATTCCTTCTAGATTGTTCTGTCGGAGGATGTAGAGACATGCTGCCCAAACTCATCCTCCCCCAACACTGCCACGTCAAAGCGTACATTCCTTTTCAGGCTGTGGGTGCAGAAATGGCTATATACATTTGAAAGTAACTTTTATAATTTTACTGAACTTATAGTATTTGTATGAATTTTATAATGTTGTTGTGATCAGTCTTTTGCACATTTTGTTTTGTCAAGCCTATTGGTCTGAGATTTTTTGCATATGCACTTTTTCTTTATGTAGATTTTTCTTCTTTTTGTCCCCTGCAGTAGTGAAACACAAGCGTTCTTTCTTTCTTTCTTTCTTTCTTTCTTTCTTTCTTTCTTTCTTTCTTTCTTTCTTTCTTTCTTTCTTTCTTTCTTTCTTTCTTTCTTTCTTTCTTTCAAATGCATTAAAGATAAAAAAAAAATTGCTGTAAAAAGTTCAGATTTTTATTAGGTAAATTTCTCACTGTCTTATAAGCACAAAAGCATGTGTTTTGTGCATTGACCACCTGTGTGTGGTATGTTTTGTCCAAACACGTGGCTCTGCTGCAAATGCCAATCTGTTGTTTACCGGAGAGTCTCTTTAAACATCTCAGTTCTCCCAAGACTTCAGTCTTGCATGTGGCAGATGTCACTTGCTACAGTGGCACAACACTCATACTTTGGTTCTGTTTAAAAATGTTTTAAGAATATCTCCATATATATGTTCATTGAACCTCAGAAAATCTGCACAAAGCAATCATTGAGTTATGGGCTGAGCTGGGGGGCTGTGCCAAACGTGTATGATGTAAGATGTGAGCAAAGTTACTGCTAAAACGCTGATGTAACTTTTTACAGCATTGCATGTGTGAGAAAAAGAGAATTTAGTGAGAAAAACTATTTACGCTGGTTTAGTTGGTTTTCTAAATGGTTTATGTGCAAAACTAATTTATTTATTTATACCGGAATTCACAAAAATCATAAATCACAAATGGAATTGTGTTGTTTTACCACTGCGGCAATCGGAAGTTTCCATCTTATACTGTAGTTGGTCTGATCTGCAGCCCCTAGGAGTTTTGTTTTATTTTAAAAGGCACAAGTCCTTTTTTTTGCAAGACACAATTACCATTTTTTAGGGTGGGTGCATTAATCAGACAAGTTTTTTAAAGCACCATAAGATGCATGTCATTGGAAAATAAAAGCAAAGTATAGGCATATAGCTCCCAAACAAGTATGACAGTTAATTTGCACATTAAGTCAGAAATATTAAGTATGATTTTGGCTCTGTCGTGACTAAAGGGAGAACAATCTTTGCTCAGGCTGATGAGGAGCAATGCCCTTCAGCATATCTGGGCCTATGAGTGTTGCATTAATGAACAGACTCTTAGTCATTGTGGATAAGGAGTAATTGACTGTGACCTAAGTCACTTGTACTAATTGAAAGCATGATGATTAGTTCTTAATCCCATAATTTGACTTGGTATGTTTAAGGTTTTGTGGTAATTATTCAGATAACCTTTCTCTTGAATTAAGAACAAAAATTGTTTAACTCAAAACTTTTTTTTTCAGCCTGCACCATATTGACCACTAGATGGCGATCAAAGAAGCAGTTGTATCACAAGTAATGGCTTTCCTAAATTCAGGGGTAGTCTATTCCTTTCCTTTTCTCTCATTAAACAAAATACAATTGGAGTTTTGGGTTCGGTATTTCAAAATGTTTGTTTATTATCCTTTTTGAAAACAGCACCTTTCCGACTCCAGGTTCATGACATCTATCTCATGAGTAAACATGCATGCATGCTATTCACAAGTATAACAGACAAATATGGGAGTTTTTGGGATATCTGAGCAGCTGGATGCAGTGTCAACAGCTGATCAGAGAATAGGTGTCCACTTTATTTTCACAGGGTCGAAATGTCAGGGGATGATATTACCCTGCTGCAACCTGAGCAAACGTGCCCACACACACTTACTAAAACTGGGGATCACAAAACTTTGCTCGTTTGATTTATCAATGATAGTCTTACTTAATTCAACTTTCAAATGCTTTCCAAGGCTTCCCAATATTTCATTTTTTCCTGTTAAAAATGATTCCTAAAGTCCAAATAATCCACAAATAATGCTATATTTATATTATGGTTCTTTGCTGCCAATATTTAATGCAGTATGTCCTACTATTCATTTGAAAACATTAAAAGCATTTATTTGAATCTTAATATAACAGTTTATTAAATGTATTAATTTATTTTCACAAGTAGAAGGAAAGTTTAAATGGCTTTTAAACAAAAACTACAATTTGTGAACAATCAGAAATGAAAAAAAGAATGAAAGTGTGTGATAATCGTATACAAGAACCATACATGTATTACATAAAAAGTCTTAGTTTGATTAAATACGAATTCGTTGTAAAAATCCACAAATTTATGGAGTTTCTAGTTCTATATTGGTCAAATTCTTTTTTAAACTATGCAAATTGTGGCTTCATCTTTCATCTTCAAACAATTGTTGTATTTCAAGCTCAGCATTGAAAAATTATTTGTCTCTGTCCTAGTTCACATACTGGACAGCAGGGAGCACAATAAGACAGAGCAGCGTTTGGCCCCGCCCACATCATATCAGCCCCGCCCACAAGCAATCGGCACAGCACTAGTGCTGCTGTCTCACTCCCAGCACAAGCGCAGGTACAGCTCTCGTTTGACAACACAAAGAACGCCTGGAGCCGAGCAAACAAACAGCTTGCTCTTTTAGTTTAGACACTTTATATTGCTTCTAAATATGCTTGTCGTGTTTGCCAGTGAGAGTGCCTTTTAATTTGGTCTCATATTCTTTTAATATCCTTTGGTTGAGTTGCTGTGTCAGTTGTTAGCTACCTGTCCCGTTAGGACGGAAGGAACGCACGCACGCACACACACACACACACACACACACACACACACACTCACGCAGGAAACGTTCCTCCAAAGTTCACTTGCTGAACAGCTACAGGGCAAACGCGTCTAGATAAGGTAAGAAAACTTTCTTTCTTTCTTTCTTTCTTTCTTTCTTTCTTTCTTTCTTTCTTTCTTTCTTTCTTTCTTTCTTTCTTTCTTTCTTTCTTTCTTTCTTTCTTTCTTTCTTTCTTTCTTTCTTTCTTTCTTTCTTTCTTTCTTTGTCACCTGCTCCTTTTGTAAATGGTTTGTTTAATCGAGGACCACTAACGTTAGATGGTGAATAACAGTTTAAATGTTAATGTATGGTATTAAGTTAATATAAGTCTATTAATTTAATGTAATATTATAAGGCAGTCAGTTTAGTGCAAGGACGCAGAGGGTTGTCTAAAGTTGACAGGGTGCTGTAGGGGTCTTCAAAATCCCCAGCAAGTGAAACTAAAAGTTTGAGGGGGTTTCATGCTTTCAAACATTTCAGTCACTATAAAAGATTACAAGGTAAGTAATAGCTTTCATAACACAAATCGCGTTGTAGCCATAGCAACAGTATGGCGTTTTCTCACTTTTCGTTAGGATTATCATCAGAGTCTTTTTAGTAAAGGTTTACACATTACAAGTATGTCACAAAAAACGTGAGTGATTTTATTTGAATGCTTTTAAGATGAGCTTTAACGTTTAGCCAACTGTGCAAGGAGCGCTAAAAGACCATTTGCTTAGCTCCAACATTAACAGATCAAATCAAATCAAATCTCTTTATTGTCACACATCATGTAGGCCAATGCAATATTGCATTGCAATACACTTTTGCTGCTATTGAGGTGGGATATGGGTAAGGTTAGGGACAGGTTTGGTTGTATGGGTTTAAGGGTGGGTTAAGGTGTAAAGGATGGGTCAACAGTTTAATTATAAATGTAATTACAGAAATGAATTACAGATGTAACTACATAATGATATTTAAAAAATATATAAGTACAATGTAAAAACATGTATGTACACAATAAGTGCATTGTATCAAATTATTAATTTAAATGTAAGTACATAGTAGTTAAGGCCACCTAATATAAAGTGGGACCGAGGGTTCACCCAAAAATGAAAATGTTGTCATCAAAATCTGATGTTCCAAACCTGTAAAAATTATTCTATTGAACACAAAATATATTTTGAAGATTGTTGGTAACCAAACTGTTGATGGTAACCATTTATTGCCATAGTATGGAACAAATACAATGAAGTCAATGGCTAATGTCAACTGTTTGGTTACCAACATTCTTCAAAATATCTTCTTTTGTGTTAAACAGAAAAAAAAAACTCATACAGGTTTGCAACAACTTGAGAGTGAGTAAAAGATGTCAGCATTTTCATTTTTGGGTGAACTTTCCCTTTAAGTCACATATTTTTATATTTTCAAAAAATGTCAATTTTTTTTGACATGCATAAATTCCATTAGAAACAAAACCAGACCAAAAGTTAACAATGAACCCATTTCTGGTGTTGCATGTTGTGAAACACACTCATACCGGCTTTTATATAAGCTTTCATCTGCACTGAAGAACACAGATCTGTTAGCTGAGTAACACGAATCACTGTTGCCCATCTCTAAGGAAAGTCTTCATTTAACTAGCATGGCGGGTGTAACGTTGAATTATCCCTCCTTATCGTAAGTGAGCCGGGTGATGCTTTGAGACGACCTATTATTATTGTCAGTCCTGTGAGAGCTGAGTCATGTGCTGTCTTTGATTAGTTCACACCCCCTCCCACATGTCAAGGAATAATGGACGAGACTCTGAGACTCAAAGCACAGTGTTGCATCATTAGTGGACCAAATGACAGCTACCCTCTTAAGAAACCCGCATCTGATGAGGTCCACTTCAATACTTGGGGATCTTTAATCTTCATTGCGTTTAATGTTGGGTAATATTTGACTTAGTACTTAAAGCAGAAATCTGTGGTTATTTGATCAGTAAGGATTTCTTTACTAAAAAGCAGCTATTTAGATTAATTGTGAGGCCTTATTGGCTATGGGATGTTTGACCAAGTTGCCAAATTTAGCTAGTTTTGGAGCACAGGTTGAGGCAAAGCAGAGATGTAGTGTTTGTTTATGAAGTACTGGCTTGTATCATATCATCAGTCAGTAAGCACATTGAGGGGTAGGTTACTGCTGCACATCTATCCGTAGTTTTAACATGATTTTACACCCTCATAGGAACGCCTACCTGGAGGGCAAAACAAAGCTTTCCTCCACTGCTTGCCAGCTATTTTTTTTACCAGGTTTGTTCTAAGTACCACTGTACTACGACCTGATATTAGAAGACTAATTTCAGTATGCACCTTATTAATGATGCACGCTAGCTATATATGGCCAGTAGATGCGCCAAGAATATGAACACAACATGAACATGAAATTCAAGGTGAAAAAAATAGATTATCCTTGATGCTGTGAAGAAAATTCCACCAATCACTGCTACCATGAAGCACTTTTTTAATGTCGTGATTTACTTCGTGGCTGGCTGGTTTGGTTTATGGCTTATAATGCTTTAGCAAAACCTTTTAAAAATTCCTTAAGGGAAAAGTTAATGGGACAAAATACTCCCAGAAGTGACGCCACAGACAAATGGACTCTGGCCATATCTGTTTGGTTGTACATAGCATACAGTGAATCATCAATAAAGTGTTTACTGACACCTTGCCCTCATCTCAACATCCAAAAATGCATACAGACGTTTCCTTGTTTTTCACTCTTGATAATCCATTACACTCAGATGTACATCACAATATATATATATACAGCTTTGATGAGTATTACAATTAATCAAAATGAAAGTTTGGAAAAATTATTACTGAACACTACACAAAATATAGAAATAACTGACTTAAAAAAGCTGGTGAAAATACAGTTTTAAGTCAGTTATTTGCCACCACTATATATATATAATATCTTTTGCTGTAGGATGTCAGTAGGAAATATCAGTTTACATTTTCAAACAGTAATCTTGCCTATTAATTTTAATAATCCAATGAGATTTATGTTTGCATAAGGAGTATGTAAAATGAGAATGCTGTCAAAAAAATGATTTTATTTATCAATTAACCACTATAAATTAAATTAAATCAACATTTGGTGTGACCGTCCTTTGCGTTTAAAGGAGCTTTTGCCCTCGGTGCACTTGCAGGGTGAAAGTCATCATAGTTTCTAACAGGGAGTCTAGTTTGTAAAAAAAGCTTCATTTTTGAAAACTGGATTTAGCGTTCAGTTTCTTCATGTTTCCAGACAGACTGGATGATTGTCTATATGTCACTACATCCATGTTATCCAAACGTTTTTTATGTTAATTCCTGCTGTTTTTTGTTATTAAAATACTGCAGCAGGTGCTGTACATGGATCACAAGTGCCCAAAACTTGCAGTTTGTTCACATGATCGTTGTTCTTCAGTTGAGAGGTGATGAAAATATTTGTGGACCTAAAACACAGGGAAAATTGACAGGTCTGTGTGGTAATTCAATGTCTGTTTTGCCCTCAAGGTCTCTGCACCAGTCATGTGACTGAAACTATGAACTAATCATGCATTGTATGTTGATCATTCAAACAGATGGCACCTGTGCTTACTGCCTCTGAGATTTCAGGTGGCAAAGGAAGGGTTAAGGCTTTTATGGCCTTCGTTTCGGCAGGAACAATGTTCCCTCTGTGACTGAATGCCTCGAATGCCTTTGTCAGGTGCTGGTTTTCCAGGGAAATGTTTCTGCACCATACTGTATGATTAACGTTTGATCCAGAATTACTTTCTTCTCACCAGTCCACTGGACTTAATCACCAGGGGTTGTTGCAAACTACTCCATTAGGCCATTCTTGTGCTTTCGGCATTAACATTCAGGAGGGCAGCGGGTTCAGCTGGATGGAGAACGTGCCAAGCTCAGCATCCCTCTGTTTTGGAGTGAGTGGAGCCATCTGAGCACAGTATGTTTATCCTGGTTTGTTGTTCGGTTTTGCTCTGTCCCTATTGAGGTGTTAAGTCCTTCATTTTGTCTCACTCTTTTAAGATCTTTTTTTTCATATGAGGTTGTCCACTGATTTTGTGTTTGATTTGGATTTAATTTGCATTGAGTATTGCTTTAGAAATAAAACAGTAAATATCCTGTTTGAGTTTTAACATCAAGGCTTTGCTCAAATTGCAACTCATTTTTTTTGTTTTGTAAAACTAATAAGTGTAATTCATTCTGAACATATTGGAACCCATTTTCAAATATCTGGATTTTTGGATTGGATTGGATTTTTGGATGGACTGTTTTGGCCAGTACGCCAAAAAACATGCCAGATTTTTCCTGCCTTTCTGAACAAAGCCTTAAAAGGCTCTCAAAACACAACCGGAAAAGCTTGGCATAGGAGTAAATTCTAACCAACGATGGTATATTGCAGGCAGTCAAGTAGATGGCTAAGTAGGAATGATTACTTAAAGAACACCATTGAGCGGTGTTATGTCTTTAGCTCCATTACTCTCCTAAATAAATGATGTGGCATTAAATTAACCACATTTGATCTTTCAAAAATGGCGCTGTTCCACATTAGCACAATGATGTGTGGGGTGAGGTTAGTGGTGCTCTGTCATCTTTGTTCTTTCTGCTCGTAATTACAACTATATTGTCACTGACGTGCATAGATAAGCTTGAATAGAAGATAGATAGTCAGAAAGAGAGAGAGAGAGATTAATTTGTTTAAACATAACTGTTGAATGCATTTTTGCACAGTTCCAAAACCTGAGGTGAAAAAAAAGTAGATTATAAATTAAACCGTTATATATTTCATTCAGTACTGAAAAAAAACCTGTGGAAACTGTGATACATTTTTCATGATTCTTTCAATGAATAGAAAGTTAAAAAGAACAGCATTTGTTTGAAATGCAAATCTTAAGGAAACAAATGCCTTTTTTATATATTTTTTTATTTTATCTGTTATTTGTGTGTATACATTTTTATGCATATTAGAGTACCACTTCAATAATTTAGCAAAATGGTAACATAATTGCAAATGTTGGGGATGCTGATGAGGTCACATGACTAGGATTGCATCAGCTGTCTATGTAGGCAGTAGGTATCTTGGCAGCTCACTAGGTTTTGTAACGGAGCTAATCTGGATCATAATTAACTTAAAAGATTGTAATATGTGACCCTGGACCACAAAACCAGTCTTAAGTCGCTGGGGTATATTTGTAGCAATAGCCAAAAATAGCCTACATTGTATGGGTCACATTTATCAATTTTTATTTTATGCCAAAAATCATCAGGATATTAAGTGAAGATATTTTGTAAATTTCCTACCATAAATAAATTAAACTTTCTTTTTGGTTATTGTTGCTTAGACTTATGTTGTAAAATATATCTTGTGTGTTGCAGGTCAGTCATGATTTTGGCTTTTGTTCCTCTACTGTCTCACTTTTTTACCCCACATGGCACCACCTGCTGCTTTTAATTAGTGCCAGAGAATAACTAAAATATCCTGAGTCCACAGACACAGCCCAGCTCTCATCTGTGGCATTTTAAATCATAGACTGTCTCCAGTCAGGGAGGAAGGAGGCGTCTGTAACACTATATTGCTAGCCTTATAATTACACTGATGGGCATTTAGCATTGTAAAACGAAGGTAGTAGTTCTGTGAAAAGTGCTTTGTGTCATTTGTCACAACTGCTAAATAATGCCTACTTTTAATTGGCTCCAGTTTATGGTGCTGAATTTTGCTTTCTGAAACTAGTTGTCAGATAAATCAGTCTTATTCACAATTAGCAACTAATTGCCTGTTTATTTTTTATGTCATTTTAATTAGAGCCATTGTATAATTTCCATTGGGTTTTTTAAAAATAAAAATCACATTGTCCTGACAGCGAGTGTTTCTTCTAAAAAGACATCAAGTTGGAAGAATGACAGCACCTAACAACCGTGTACAAGGCTACAGTAGCTTGTATAATAGAGGAAAGGAACTATATTTAACTCAAATCTATTACAGTGTCTTCGATCAATCAGAACAAGGTCTTCCTTTAGGTGCTCGTGGCTCAGCATTCTGCTGACTGGGTTTTCCATTGAAGATGTCCTCTCCTTAGCCTGCAAAAACTTGTTTGCTTGATCTCTCCACCCAAGAGGACAGAGCCCTCAGTTAGTGAAAAATGAATAAGGAAACTCATCGGACAGCTGACCCAGTTCATACCCTCACCGATCATGAGTGATTTGATTTATCATGATTATGATAGCTGCCATGTCATGGCAGTCTATTAGTCATTTAGTAGTAGGAAATGAAGGACTTGCTTATGTTTTTGATTTATATGTGTGCCTAAACCAGCCTTTTGATTAATTTACAAGACAGAGACTGATTAAAAAACACTGCCAATTAAATGAGCCCCTTTGTCCACTTTCAAAGTCCATTCCCGTTTAAGCTCTTATATAAGAAACAAGTGGGAATGGCATGCAATGAAAGCGGTACAGTCAGTCATTATTGCAAAATAAGCCAAGATAGGGTGATCAGAACCCTGAAGAAAAGAGGAAATCATTTATTTTTTTTTTTCTTTATTCTATTTTTGCTTCATTACAACAATCCGTCATTTTGGCTTAGCAACAAAAAAAATAAACTTGTGGACTGATATGCGAAAGTAGTATGTTTTCAAACGACAATGGTGCAGTTTACAATTTAACGGTAATTATAAAAATTATTTGACGCTCTGTGCTGAGTTTGACCAATTGGATGTATTCACAAGACCTGTGTAATTTACAGTTTATTTTTTCAAAAATCCCATCCCAAGCTGATCAATAAATAATGGAGTTAATTTTTACCTGCACTAACATTTTGCATAATAAATTAGAATGTGACCATTAAAGCATTTGATTCGAAAAGTGCCATAGTTTGATTCATACCTCTATTTAACAGTCCTCACAAATGATGTTGGACCTGGTCACATGATGTATGACTTACGGTAAGAGAGGTCCATTGTTTTCTTGACAGTATGAAGAATGGTGGCCTCTCCTCTCTCTCCATACAATTTGATTGTGGTGACATTTTTGCTCTGTGCCAGTGTAGATTGCGATCCCCATGCATTCTCTTCAGGCTCATTTCATATCTGATGTGAGGTAATGACTTTGGCGTTATATGTCATTTGTGTCACTTATTGGCCCAGAGCTTCACGAGCAACATATTCTGCTTTCACATAAACATTTTCCATTCCAATATTTGTGTCATGAGCTGCCTTGAAAAGGTTTGAAAACACTGCATAAATACACAGTCATAATGTTGCTATGTCTGCATTTTAGACCCTCTGAAATAATTTTCATTTCCACATCAGCATTTTGTCATTCTCATTATCATTCTGAGCGGGCTGTGCACTGTGAAGTCGACACATATTTATTAATTCTAGAATCCTTGGGTGAAATAGATGGATGTCTGAAATCAATCCAAACATGGAGCTTTTGTCAAAGCGCTGTCACCAAGAGTAAGCCTAATTGCACTTGAGCTGCTTTTCCATAAATAATATAGCATCCATGCATATTTTAAAAAAGCTCTTGCGGTCATTGTAACTTTGTCAGATCTACTTTTGACAGTAGGTACTCAGTGTTTTGATTACTGATCAACCAATACATATTTTTAATGTCTGATGGCAATACGGACATATAGAAAGTAGAGTAAAAACGGAAAATGTAAGGTCAGTATATCCTGGTCTTTCACTAGTTGTAATATATTTTTTGCCCATGCTGGGTGCCAGATATGCTGGTCGTTTAATTGTTTTGTGGTTTCAAATGGTTTAACTGGTTACACAGGTTAAATGTCCTGCAAATGTCCTTGATTTATCTCTCTCTTTCTTTTTGATTTCCTGAAGTTGCTAAATCTTTTGTCTTAGTCATGGTCATAGCCTTGGTAAATTTTTCATGTTCAAAAATAAAATTTGTTCTCTGAATGACTATTTTGTTGTTTAAAACTCCTTAAATGGGTGTCTGCATGTATAATTCCGAATGTTTAGCATCCGTGGTCTGGTATGAAAATAATCGCTGTGAAACGCTGAGTGAAATGAGGCTTGAGAGAGTTGAGTTTAAGTGAGGGAGATCGCAGCCAGATCCAGCTATTATAAGCATCCATGGACTTGTCATTTCCATGTAATTTGACACTTTAGAAAGTTAATAAAGTGGGAAGTTGCAGTTTAGGGTTAGCAATAGCATTATCTTATCTTAATTACAAAAGATTTGAACAACTTTCAGTTTATTTCTATAGGAGTTATTACAACACAATTCTTAACCCCACCCCACCCCCACCTCACTAATTTTCAAACCCCGGTTACGTAAATGGTCTTAGTACGTGTTTGGAGGCTATACTATACTGGATGAATTCCAAGCTCTTCCAGGAAGGTTTATATACTAGTCATTGAGAAGTAGGGTTGTTATAAAACTTGAAGTAGAATACATCTTTTTGATAGGTAGAAGTAGCATGTGTTGCACAACCACAGAAGTTTTTTATTGTACAAAAAGAGCTAATGCATTCTTTTCAGTTTGCTTGGTAGGCAAAACCTTTCTCCAACAATATTTAAGAAACAACCTCCAACACCCCAAATATTATTTCACCACCAACCGCAGCAGCTCCGCTGGTCTTCCGCGGCTCAGACTCTGTCTGTGTTTATTTAGGTGTGCTGTGGAAGAGGTCAAGTCCGAACTGTTTGTGGTCTTTGTAAATTCCAGCCTGAAGTGTTTTAAAAAGTGTCCGTCTAATCTGTGAGGCCACATTCACTCCCTCGTTGTAAGGGAGTATTTCTACTCAGGCCTTGTGCAAGGTATTTGGCAGTTTTGAGCAAACAGATGGTCACTGGAATATCTTTTAGCTGTAGAGAGAGTGAGGTGGGGGGAGCTGACACAGCATTGGAGCGCTTCCATTTAGGAGGGAGTCAGACATAAACAACCTGCTAATACGAGTCATCTTCATCATCACCACCCCTCTATGTAGGACGTTGTCCATGGTGCATCATCTAGTCACTGTGGTTTAGTATTAAAATAAAAACAACATGATTTAGACTGATTAGGTACATGATTTAGACTAGGTTAATGCCAGCTTGGCTGTAAAATTGTTTTTGTTATTGTCTTCATGCTGAATCCTCATGCTAATAAATATAATTTTCTCTGGTTAATTAACAGTACAAATTGTGTTGTGGATATTATACAAAATATTTCATGGATATCATACAAAATATTCTTTAAGGAGAAATTTGTTCCAGTTCAGATTGATGAAATAACAGATGCTTAAAGGGAATATTTGACCTGATAGAAGTGAAGACAAGCTTATAAGAAAGCAATTTGTCTCCTGCTGTTGAAAAATGCAACGCCTTTGTCCTGTAAACCAATCAGCCTTGACATCTTACCACTGAATAAAAACAAAATGTCCTCAACCATTCCCCAAGGCAAAGAGGCATTTTTATCATTTTCTGCAATTGTCTCTTCACTTCTCAAGGGCCGATGGTGGTCATTATTTTGTAGTGCATCAGTTTGAGGAGCCATTGATTGCCTGAGGTTACTTTTAAATGTCTCATAGTGCAGTGACATCTTAAATGACTCAGGGGCTTTCCTTGGTCTTTTGCTCAGTGTGACTGGTAGTTTGACCTTTAGTACTATGTAGTAAACATGTTTAAGATGCTAATAGTAGATTGACTCATAGAGGCCTTTTCTGCCGATAGGTGTGGTCAATTTTAGCATTATTCAACTAAATAGTTATTTAAAAAATAATCCACCTAAATGGGAGTTTCACATGAGGGCGAAGAATCCCAAGCAGATTTTACAACAGGTTCAAGTTGGTCACACGGATTTGCCACACTGACCAAGAAAAAGCTGCTTGGTTTGAAAGTAACCTAGGATCATGCATTGCTACGCTATTAAAAATGAGCCTTTTTTTCCCTACAAAATTTAGTCTAAATTTCACTGTGACCACACCTCAAGACTGTCAATGATACTGAGGATTTTTTTTGCTATAGGAGGTTCCTTTTTAACTCAACATTTACCTTCTGCACTAATCTGAGATGAGAACTGCTGAACCGTTTCCCTTAATGGAGGCTGTTTGTCACTGTTTCGGGGGAATAGGAAATGAAGCAGCAGAACAAGAGAATATTGTTCCTATACTCACACCCATGTCAGAGCCCTAAAAATATGGTACAAGCGTCAGCTAGACGTGAAACTCCCTCTAGAGAGTCTGCGTCTGAGAGAGTTTCATGTATATTGACAGAAACTGGCTTTGAACCTTACTGGAAGACATTTCATTTTATGCAGGTGTGAGACTTATTTTCTCAGGGTATATTATAAATCCATGCGCAATTCCACTGAAAATGTCTAAAAGTGTGTTTTTTTTCTTCTCAAGTGCTTAACCATGTTTACCTTTTCCATTTAAACTGATAATTAAATGAACAAAAAGTTGTTATTTAAAGCGACTGTAGAGTTTTCCTTTGCAATGTGACTTGACCGTGGTCTTGTGTAATAGCATGTTTTCCTTTTCTGAGAGTTCTGTTGAGACAGGGAACAGCTGACGGCTGCATTGCATTACTAGTTAATAACAACAATGACTAATCATAATTATTGTAACCTCCTGCTTGTGTTTATTTATTGTGAAATTTAATGTTTGAATCTTAATGAATATAATAAATACGTGATTATTTATTATTCTTTACATAGATATTCCTGGCATTCAAACATAAAAATGTAAAAAGTTGGTGTAAGAAGTCTTTCAGCCATGTCTGGCACGACCAGATCAAATTAACCCATAATTACCAGGTCTATAGATTACCGCTACGTTCCTAGATCTGCCACACGCACAGCAGTAAACACAGAAGATGCTTAATTATTCAGCAGTTCTCCAAAATGGATTCTCTTCTCTTCATGGGAGTGCAGGAATAATTGCTTTCTTTGCAATTAACAAACACTGACAGCTAATTTACACAAACGCAAGCTCGTTGAAACTCGTTTTGGTTATGTAAGAAGTCATTTATGTCTTATAACACGCCCTTGAAAAAGCATATTTTAGTCTGGCTTGTAAAAGCTGAGCTAAAATGATTTTCACATTTAAGTCCAACAACATGGATTGTTTTTGCTAAAACAGATTAGCTGATGCTAGCAGAACATTGCCGCCTTTGCAGGTTCATCATCGCTGTTGAAATTAGATGATGTTACCTGTGATGTCGCCTGTTATGTTCAGCTAATCTATAGAAGAGTCTATCCTAATATTTTTCATGAGCCTTTGGGTTATTTTTGAAGTGGGCATTCACATGAGACCTTGGTGACGTAAACTAACTCCCGTTGCTCTGTTGGGTCCTCGCCGGATACGCCTCCCACCAGCGTAATGCACATGAAAGACTGCTGGTGGTCCCTATTCTGTCCCTGATTGCTGTTTGGGTGCACTCTGCAATGATTCATTTAGAAGATAAGCAAAGGAGGTATTCAGAGATATGATGTGCAATGCTTATAAATACGGGAGCCCTCATGAGAGGCAGACTGGAGATTCATTTGGATCATTTTCTTGTGTATTTTGTCAACTCGACTTGTTTTCTTGAACTTTATTTCTATATAGATCAGCCAATGTTATATTTTTGCAAGTTTTCATTTAACTTTCTGAAAGTGTACCACTCAAAAGATTGGGGTTGGGTTTAAGTCTTATGCTTACCAAGGCTGTATTTATTTGATTAAGAATACTGTAAAAACACTAGTACTGTGAAATATTATTACACAATAACTCTTTTCTATTTTAGTACATTTTAAAATGTAATTTATTCCTGAGATGCAAAGCTGTATTTTCTGCCATTACTGCAGTTTTCAGTATCACACGATCTTTCAGAAATCATGCTAATATACTGACTTGCTGTTTAAGAAACATTTATTATTATCAATGTTGAAAACAGCATTCTTTGATAAATAAAAAAGTCTTTACTGTCACTCTTGATCGGTTTAATGCATCCTTATTTGTTTCTTTTAAAATAAATAATTAAATACTGACCTCAAACTTTTTAAACGCTTGTATTTTAAACAGAATTTCTTAAACATAAAACTTTTTAAGCAGATTTGTGGCAGAAATCCAACAATGGACAACAGCGAAAGCACTTCTCTGTCTGCTTTTTTTTCCGCAGTGCTTGGATTTGTGCAAATGAAAAGCTGTCTCATTAGATGACAGTGTTTTGGCTGATGCCAAGGCCGCCCTGGCTTCCCTGATAAGGGTTCCAGAGGCTTAGTCCCTCGATAAGCAGGGGAAATCTCAGAGCTGAGGCTGCAAGAAGGTGAATTTATTCTCTTGGGCAATTCAGCGATGATTACTACAGGCACAGTGCCCATCTGGTGACTGCACACATGAACGCGAGAACGGTTGAGGGTTCATTACTGTTACGTTGGCAGTTTTCAGATGTTATGGGATCCACAGACAGAAAGAAATCTCTTATGCCCACCCAGGCTGCATTTTTAAATCTAAAATGCGGTAAAAACTAATGTTGTGAAAAATTATTACAATTTAAAATACTTTTCTATTTTAATGTTTTTAAAATGTAATATTCCTTTGATGGAAAAGCTGAATTTTCAGCCATTATTCTAGTTTTCAGTATCATACGATCCTTTAGAAATCATTTTAATGTTTGCTGCTCATGAAACATTTGTTATTATCAGTGTTAAAAACAGTTATGCCGCTTACTACTTTTGCGGAAACCCTGATACATGATTTTTTCAGCATTCTTTGATGAATAGAAAGTTATAAAGAACATCTATTTGGAATATAAATATTTTGTAACAGTATAAACGTCTTTTTAACATTAAATGCATTCTGAATAAAATTATGAATTTCTTTAAATAAACATCTTACTGGCCCCAAACCTTTGAACAGTAGGTTTGGGGTTTGAGTTTGAGCATAAAATGGGAAATTGATTGATCTGTTTTAGGAATTATGCATCTGCTATATTCAGAGGATCTGGAATGGCATTGAGCAGTGACAATGTTGGAAATGGACTCTTGTTTCTCCACTGCTCCCCTCATAAGATTTATGGATATGTCAGCCGTTTGAAGTGTCACATGGTGCTAATGCTAATATGCTGTTTGTTTTATGCAGTGCTCTGTGTGTGTCTTTTTACAGGGTCTTTGGCGATCAGTGGAATGATAGTGAGGCGGGTTGGAGTCTGGATTGAAGGAGCATGGTGAAGCACCAACCATTACAGGTCTATGAGAGACAGCTGTGCTTGTCATGTCTAACCGGGATCTACGGATGCCGCTGGAAACGCTACCAGCGGTCACATGATGACTCCACCAAGGTGAGTTATCCCATCGCCAAACCATCTTGCTGTGATGTGAAGTGTTTCGGGACAGATTTCCATGAACCGTATTTAAGGCAGGTTCACACTGCCCCAACAAAATGACATTTTTCAAACAAGCAAACATTGGCTTTTTTGATTCTGAGTCTTTTCATAATGATCTGACTGATTCAAGATGAATAAAGAGTTATTTTAACTGATTCATTTAAAAGAACTGACTGAAAAGAGTCACATAAGTGATTACTTTGCTGTACTGAGTCCTTTAGAAAACCATCTATACCAATGCAGATTGTTTTGAAAGCATATACACTCTTAAAAATAAAGGTTCTTCTTGACATTCCACCAAGAACCTTTAACATTCGTGGACCATTTCTATTGCTCAAAAGGTTCTTTACAATGGAAGGTTCTTCAAATTATTAAAATATTATTCACATAAAAAATATTTTTTTTTTAGAACTGTACACAGAAAGTTCTTTGGGAAAACCAGAATGGTTCTTCTATTGCATTGTTACTAAAACCCCTTTTTGGAAGCTTTATTTTTAAGTGTAGGTTAACTAGGATTGGAAATGAATCCGGTCACAACATGTTGAGTCATAGTTTCCAAGAACACTATTTTGAGAAGATCAAAGTCTCGATTAGTCAGGGGTCCCGGTTCAGTATGGGGTCAGAGATTCATTAACTGATCGTGAACTTTGTGTTTCCTTGTGTTGTTTATTTGTCACTCAGATCAATGTGACACATCTATCGTTGTCTTTGTTTTGTGCATAGACATCGATGATGTCATGTCAACATGAGAACACAAGCTTAAGAAACTCCAGGTCATTAAGAGGTCAGCTAAAGATCTGATTACATGGCCAGCCATTTAAAAATGTTCTTAGTGTATTTTGAATCAACATTTGCACTGTAAACATATCGAATTACCAGACCTTATTCAGTAATAAAATATAAAAGTGAGATGGAAGCAATTCATTACTGATTTTACTATATTTGATAATGTTCTAGAAATGGAGTCCTTTTGTTTAAGGGTCTTTTGATTGGGGTTTGCTCACATATGCTTCAATAGAGTCAAGTATAAGTAAGTAACGATCAGTCTTTTAAGCATAAAAGTACTTTTTGTCTAGGATACTGCTTCCCTACATTTAATTAAAGGACATGTGCTGAGCATCAGGGGACTTGTGACGTTATTTATGTGTGTTGAAAGAGCCGTCTCCAGACTGCCAACGAATGGTATTATCCTCATTGCCTAATGCAGTGAGCGAGGCCAAGAGTCCATGAGGAGGATGTTCTGCTTTAAAAAAGACTTTAATCAAAGCATTGCAGGTCTGTATAACTTTTTACGTTAGTGGAATATGTAGCTAGAATAGCAGCTGTGAATTTGTGTGTCATGGGAATGTGTGCTGTTTCATGTTGTACGTACCCTTTCATTTGCCACTGTAAGTGTAATGCTAATGAACATCCTCTAATTTATTTTCCCTTTTCTATGGTCTCTCCAAATAGTTGCAGTGGCTCATAGACACACAAGTGTTAATGGAAAACCTATAGGCCTGTCTTTTCATTCAGTGTTTTTATTATTATTACGCTAATCAAATATCCCTGAAGGTTTATTTATTAATGTTTGCTTTCCTTCAGAGGGAGTTTTGCCTTTGAGCATTACTGTTTTCAGATGTGTACTCCGTAAAGGTCCCTGTGGGAGAAGAGAGTTTGGACACAGTTGCTTGTCAGAGAATCAGGCTGTAAGATGAGACGCAAGCGAAAGGAGAAGACTTTGTGTTGAAAATCAGTGACACAGATTTTGACCTTGTTCTTGTTGCTGAGAAGAGCTGGAGAGATGGTTGTCAGAGAAACCAAGATAAAGTTGGAGGCTGTCAGTACAGATGCATTTCGATAAGGAAAGGAGAATTGTCACACAACACCAGGGAAACTACATCAATTTCTAAAGAATTTGTCTGGGAGTAAGTTTGATAATCATTTGCAAATTTCATTTTAAAGTATTTCCTTTGTTATTAGTGCTTACTCATAATACAGACATCAAATCATGCAGGAACTATTCCAGTGGATCTGATTTTTTTTTATTTTTTGCTTGGCAGACAATAAAATGGGTGAAAGAATCCATGAACTATAACATGAACTATATTTGACTTTTACTTTAAAAAAATTAATAATTTAAATTTCATGCATTTTTTTAAATTGAAATTAATATAATTTTAAAGTGTTTTTGATATATATATATATATATAGTATCAAATATATGAATTATGTGGATAAAATATATAATTGTAAAGAAATGTGTATATATCACACACACACACAAACACTTAATTTAATATAAAAGTTTGTAATATAATGAATAATTTAATATAAATATATATATACATATAGTTTGAACATGGTAATATGATAATACTGTGATTTTTGTGTATTTATGTCTTTATTATTTTTTGACATATGGTATTCCATGGTATTCAAGTGCCTTATAGTGAATACCATGATAATTGCATGTGAAAATCATCCCTTTCTGTTTTATATCATTGTTCTGTAGTATGTATATTCAAAAGCATTGGCCTTCCATGGTTCCATGCTCAGGGTAGGTGTATGAGCTTGCTTTTTAACCTTTTTCGGATTCAGAACATAGTGTGAGTCAACTAGATGGAAATATGCATCACATCTACAATCAGAGTGCAGTTGGATCAATGCCTTCTATAATATAATGAGCCATAATCAGATAAGATGTATATTTCAATTTTAATTTCACAATAGAAGATTAAGCCATTGCCCTGGTTTCCTGTTGTTCTCTGGCTCTCAGCTGCTTGTACCGTGCTGTCAGCGATTTCGGCTCAGTCTTGACTGTCCGCAGCGGGAGGCCTGACCCTGTCCACAGAAACAGCCAGTTCAGCTGTCTGCGAGAGACCAGAATGCACTGTGTTGTCAATTCTCAATGAATACAGCTAATGTAGTTTCCTGTCACGTTTAAATGAAACCGGATATGCTGTCTTTACTCATACATAAAAATTCGACCTTTGTCCCATCCTGCCACAGTTGATAGTTTCATTGTCCAGGTCTCGCCCTCATATGACATACTAAACTCTGAGCTGAGAGACCAGGGATGATGCAAAGCGCATCCATATTTCATGATTCCAGACTCAATCTGTGGAATCATTGGAGCGGAGAGATTCTGTCTGGCATTTCAAACTCAATACAAAGCCTTTGTGCATTAACCCCAGTAGAGCATGTTGTACAGTGGTCTAATATGACTAGTAGTTCTGTTGAATTACTCTATATGAAGCCTGTCTTTGTGTTTTGTAAGAGTGTGTATGTCTGTGAGAGAAATGGGTGTTCGTCTCCTGTTTAAGCTACAAGTTGTGCTCCACTGAAAAGAGATCCCTCCTCAGTAATAATTGAGAGTTTTTCCATTTACGTATCCCAACACAAAGGGCACTTGTAAAGGAGTGTCATTTTCTCCCACAAGCCCCTGTGTGGTCTGTGCAAACCAACATAGCTCACAAAACACAATACCAGCAGCAACCGGCATGTAGTAGAATAACTGTGATCCATTATATATAGTGCCATCCAATAGTTTGGGGTTGGTAAAATTGTGAAAATATTTTTGAAAGAAGTCTCTGATGCTTATTAAGGCTGCTTTTATTTGATATAAAAATGCAGTTAAAATAGTAGACCGTTAAAGATCATTTGAAATGACTTTATATTTATCACATTCGAAAATGGTTGTGCTGCTTAATATTTTTATGATACATTTTTATTCTGCTGTATTGCTATGCTGCTGAAAGCTCTCAGGTTCTACCCAAACACTTCCACAGTTCCCCTCTTTTCTCAAAGTTGTTTTTCATCTGAGAGAGGTTGACAGCTCTATCGTTAGTGATTGACAAAGTAGTATATCACAATGTGTGGTACACATGCGTCAATGACAGAGTGTACAGCTAGTTGTTGACTGTGCTTCCATTCATACAGCACACATCAACTGCAGTCACTCTTAAAATTCGGTTGTGAGTCACTGTTTATAGAATGTGGCTGTCAATCTCTTTCATAATAAATTTGTCTATAAA
This sequence comes from Ptychobarbus kaznakovi, assembly GCA_027422405.1. NCBI lineage: Eukaryota > Metazoa > Chordata > Actinopteri > Cypriniformes > Cyprinidae > Ptychobarbus > Ptychobarbus kaznakovi. Next base: position 16,051,009 of record CM049813.1, read on the forward strand.
CTAGTGCTGTCAAAGTTAACGCGTAAATGACGCGTTAATGCAAATTCATTTCTAATTTGATTAACGCACATTTTCTGTTTGACCCGTTAGTGACTTTTTTCCCTTCAAAAAAGCGCCCAAACCTTTAGTTTCTGAGAATCGCCGGTATCGCTGTCCCCGAGCGTGCACATCTCTCTTTCTCTCTCTGCGTCTGCTCTGTTTAGGTTAAACACAGATGCTTGCTTCTGTAATTTTACATGCAAGTATAGCCGAAATATGCGTATGATTTCATTAGACAACGGCTCGATTATCTGGATTTTTTAGCAGATTAACATCTTGGAAGGGAGAGCTGGTTATGTAGTCTTAATAGGTCACGTTTCAGTCACTATTTCATATTCATTCCATTGTCTGACAACCGAAACAGTGATAAAATATATCAATGAAAACAGTTTTATTGAGAATTTAGC